>CM073593.1:65532500-66732500 GCA_037074705.1 Zhengitettix transpicula | reverse complement strand
AAGTAGGCACTACAGGTTGAAGCACAACTTCAACGATAGAGGAACAGGAAATTTATACGCCATATAATTAATATTTGAAATAATTGTAAAAATATTTTCAGTATTTATTGTACAGGTTCTTGCCTATTTTTAAATAAAATTTAATGATTATATTTAAGAATTCGTATTTTATTTATCTAATATATATATATATATATATATATATATATATATATATTAGCATCTATTGATTCAAGAAACTATAAAACTAAAGTAATGACTTGAAGGAACTTAAAAAGATACGCCCTGGAACGTGGTGGTTTCTGATTAGTCCCCTACAACTACCCATGACACGTCACTTCACCTCGCTGACTTAGTGGTCCGTACGATGTGTTACTTTCGTAACTTACATTAAATGTTTCACTTAAAAATGTCTAAAATTTTGATTTCCTCTTGTTAAAATTTTATAACTGATACTCTTTAATTTTCAATGTATTTGTGAACTAAATCTGACATTAGTACGTAATAACGAGTCGCAGAATCAAAAAAAAAAATTGTCAAGCAAATAAAATCTATTTAAGTTTTATAGTTGAATTAGTATAACTAATTCTCAACAAAATTGTGAAGATATTAACAGTCGAGGAGACTTTAAATTAATTTTATGCGACTTTTCGTATTTTAGACAAAAAAAGGAGAAAGAAGGCAAGGATTTAGGCTTTGTTTAAAACTTATACTAATTAACCTGTCTGGAGAGAAATACGGAACTTTACATGCCGACCAGATTATGTTCGTAAAAGTGAGTCTACTTTTAAAATTGAAGACAAGGAATAACACAGATATGCGAGAAAGTAGTTTTTTTCCTTGAAAAGTACTAACAACTTTTCCTAAAAATACAAGAGACTGAAATACAGTCTAGATAAATTACTTGAAGAAAGTACAAAAGAATAGTAGAATGGCCTAATTACGTAACAGTAAAGTATTGTAGACTGAAAGAGAAAGTTTTCTATTGATTTTCAATCAAAAGTAGAATCTTAAGTAGAATGAGTTGCAGTGGCGTTAATAATAAATATCTGTTAAAAATTCTCCGATAATACGGAGTAATTGAAAGTCTAATTTTAGCCGAAAGGGGTTGAAATTTTACAATCAACATCGGTAGATATATTATAAACGTCATTGACCTCAACAATTATTTATTCCACGCAAATATCGACTATTTAACACGTTAGAAAAATTCTATGGCCGAGTAGCACCGCCCCTGGGGGTTAAATGGCCAATTAAATGTCATTATTAAACTCAGCTACATCCATAAAACTGGATTTGACTCTAATCTCGATTGTATTAGCGTTATTTTCTTGTAACCCGCGTCCACCCCCAACCTTAAGAGTGCTCCTTTCCCATGATGTACGTGGTTGAAATTATAATCAGATAATATCGCTAGAAACACTATGAATCTCTTTGAACCCTAAAAATATTTATCACACTCAAATATATATACATACTCACAAACACTCCGTTTTATTTACTAGATTATGGCTGCATCTAAGATTAAACTTTAATTGCAGCCAATGAATTAATTTATGTACGCTAAAATATATTTAGATGGTGTTTACAACAAGTAAAAAGGTGTCAGACGATTAATGTAACACGTTCTATTCATTGAAACCATTTCCCGTTTTAAATTTTAACTTTTGACTTTTACAGTTCAACTTTAAACAGGATTCCACAGACTGTCACGAATTCGGTTAAATAATTATGTGCCGCGGATCTGGTTATGGTGTGCGATTAAAACGTGGCCAATCTACGTCGAAAAACTGCGCTTTATTAAAACGTTGAACAAACCCAGCCGCCTAGTGTGCGGAATTGTGTTGCTGTGCCCGCGAAATTATCCCGAGGCGGTCTTTTGCGCTGCGGCGGAACTGTCACATAACCATTTGGAGTGGAGAGCCTCTCAGCGGGTCTTCGGGGCGCACTAATTCTCAGGGATCCCTCCGCATTCGTGAAACAAACACGTCTTCGGAAAACATTCTCCGGCAAACGCAAAATCTTCAAGCTTCATCCAAGCAAACGACTTGTAAAAGTGCTTTCTAAAATAAATGGAAAACAGCTCTATCCACTTAAATATGTTTTTAAGGAAATTTAACGTTAAAATATTCAAAGTGCTACTAGGCTACATTAATTTACTTTACTAAGTATATATAAAATTTAAATATATTTGATTTAATTAATTTATTATTACAGAGAAGCGTTAACTTTGTGGCAGATGCAAATAAAGAGATATTTGATGTAAATCTAAATTGATATATAATTCGTCAATTATCGATACATAATTTAGTCTTCCCCGATGACAAATGTTTCATTAAAATACTTTCTGAGTAAAATATCTTAATTTCATTAACTATTTGGCTCTGCTCTTCACTTAAATGTTTACTTTTTATTAGAGAATTAAATTTTTAATCCCTCTACCAATTAAAATATTTTTACAGCCATTAAATTAATCTTGTAATCTTTATATTTCATGTTTAAATTGTCACACATATTTAACAGAGGCTTACAATCTATATATCGCAATCATATGCAGATAAACAAACCCATAAAAGAATAAAAGAGAAGTGAACATCAATATTAAATTGTACACCTTTCCAGCCAATATCAGCCTTTATGGTTTATTTTACACATTATCTATTGTTATACGTGACATTTGAACAATGAAATAAAGGTTCAATGATGAATTTGTTGACTGTAAAAAATTGTTTAATTTATATTTAAAAGTCAACAGTCTCGTAGTTCATTTTTAATCTTGTTTTCCCATGCACTATCGATTTAATGATACATTAAATCATTTAAATATGCTCGGAATTTATTTGCATTAATTGGAATCCCACCAAACAATCCACCTCTATTTGACATTCAAAATTTTACAACGTCAGCTAATGATATTTACTTTATACATATCGATGAGCGAAAATGGGTTCCGATGAACGTCCATAACCTATGTTCACGGATTAAAGAAATGACGTACATGTGATGATTAAAACATTAAATATGTTGAGACGAGTGTTTATTAATTACAATAATTTATATCTACCAATTTGCAGCTATAAATGACTGGAGGATCGTTGTCAACAGTAATTATGTTCCAGCTGTAAGCCACAGTAAAATTAGACTCAAAATTAGAGTTTGCGTACTGGGATTAATACGGTTGATCATTGAGCTTATTCACATACATTGTTTATTGTACTGGAACTGTCATCAAACACATTGCGATCGGCCTATGAATTTCGACCTGACTATGATGTGACTTGTTCGCTGTTTCGTCCCCTGTACCAGCTGTCGGTGTAAAGTCACTGCTTATAAATTAAACTGCTATCGCTCCCTGTCACCGTTACTAGCTGTCAAATTTAGTTTTCATTATTCCAACTTTTCCATGGACCTTATTTACACGTCTATATAAGATTTTTGGTTCAATCAAAATAGAATTTACAATATTTCCACATGTCTGGAACTGTTGCTAACGGTTTGTTAATCATATTTCATAAACGATTAATGACTTTCCATGGATTCAGTGGTCTCCTTTTAGATAAAATTACTAAATAGAAAAAGGAGTTGTCAGAATCATCCAATTTGAATTTGTACTTATTGTATTATAATATATGTAAATCATCAGGAAGCATATGACGTTACAAACACAAGACCAGAATTATATTTTTGTTGAATCCCGAAAATAAACACAATAATTAAGCGCTATATCTGAAATACAAGCCACCTGATATATCAGTTATCTACGACAAAAATGGATCGTTTTGTCCTGCAGACACATTCTAAATTGGATTTAAGGAGAAGTAATTCGAAGTGTGTCGAACGGCTAATATTCCACAATAATCTTGGGGCAAAAGCAGCACGTAAGCGAAGCGTGTGAATAAAATTTTAAGACTGTTACGAACAATTGGTAAAAAAGTCAATATCTAACATAAGCGAGCATTTCTCATCAAACAGTTTTCAAGGGGCGTGGTTCGACAACCGCGGAGTACTCTGGTGTCTCGCGGCTTGTATTTCGAATGGCGCGAACATTTTTTGTGATCAACAATGAAAACGTTCTATTCAACATTTTGTAACGAAATCAACGACCCCCATGAATAGTTTGCGCTTACCACATAATTTATTTTCGTTGTTCCAGAATCGATGGCACTCATTAACAATTTGGAAGGATGCACAAATTAACGTTAGCAATATATTTATTCCTAACTTTAGCAGTGGTAAAATACATTATTTGTTCAAAATTAATGTAAAAATAATCGTAATGATTCATAGAAGTTCCAGTTTAATAAAATTATATAATAATTTTTCACCTGGACTACTTTGTTGCTCAAAACTTCAGTTTATGACATAGATTTTCACTTACCTATCCATGTTAACTCAATAAAATGCTCTATTTATCTTAAAATTTCAGTTTTAAGTACGAGAGATATGTAAAGGAATTAATAATTTAATGTAATAAATAAAGTTGATATAAAATTTGTAAAATGAATTCAGTAGTTTTTCTTACAGGTAGCCTCCATTTTATCGTCACTTACTTTCCCTTATCTGTGTTGTGATATCACGAAACCCAGTTACAGTCGCTAATGAGATTATATTCTGTGAATCCGTCACAACTCAGCTACAATTTTTCAAAGGATACGGGTTTATGTAATTGGTTTATTAAAATTACTTGGTTTATTCATCCTCTGAGAAGGTCGTGAGCAGAGAGCTTTCCCACATTCCCCTTGTGTACCTGCGAACCTGTTGCTCGCGCCTAATTAAGCTATAAAATATTTAACCCAAGAGAGCCGCGTTGCAAAGGATGTGTTGATATGTTTAGTATTGCATCAGAGGACTGATAAAGGTTGTTATTGCCAATTTAGTTCTTTGTTAAGTTGATGCGAGCGGGGACTGGGGTGACCGTGTTCTACGCTTGCGCAATTTGGGAAAATAAATAAATAACGAATGTGAATATTGTAAAGTAAAGCGCTTTTGTTTAAATGAAAGAATATTGCCGCGTTGTAATTATACATATACGCAATCACACATTCGTACACAAAACGCTCCACATATGTATTAGAAATAAAGAGGTGACATGATGAAACAACCATTCCTTCATTTCAGACAATTACTCTTTATTTATTTAACTAACGCAATTATGTAAGTTTAGACGTAAATTATCAAAGATAAATATAATGAACTGTGTCTTAAATTTTTCTAAAAGTGACTACTTAATATATTCTGTTTGCTTGAATAATAGTATTAAAATTACATTAGATAATTCATAAACTTATTCGTATAAAATTAGTTTTGACATAATCTTAAACCTAATACGGTGGTATATAAGCTTCTGATAATGACGAAGTCTCTGTAAGAAAAAATTACTAGTTTTATGACAAATGATTCGATTAACAAGTCCAGGTCACGGTCGTTACCAGGCAAGTTCGGATGTGTGAGACTCGTCATAGCTAGGTGTTAACATTTTCCGTTTGTTTAATCAAAACTAATGCTAATATTTTTGTAGTATATTTGTACAATACGTTTTAGTATTAAAGAACTTTATGTAGCGCGTCTTTTTTGCATAAAGGTCCTTCTCGAAGGTTCTCGTTGAAGGGACAAACACTGAAACTTGTAGTTTTATCGTTTTTGGCTCCTCGAGAACGAAGTTTATCGAAGAACTAACTCGCTCACGATAACATATTAAATTAATTACTTTACTATTGTGACGGAAAAGAACAGAGATAAATTAATTAATATTATGGAAAATTGTGCCTTGGGTGACGAATTTTTCTGTTTCTTTGTATCAATAGTCACAAAATACCCTCTGTTTCTAAATAAGAAGTCCACAATACCTATTTGAGAGATATTTCCTTATTTAATCATGAAATGCGATACATGTTTTTTTAAAAAAATTAGAATAGCAATTTAAGTTTATTAAATATTGAGTTTTAATATTTTAGTGAATATATTTTTTTAAATACCAGTAAATAAATAATAAATATGTCGAATAAAATAAATTACAATTTTCCGCCGTCCTATTATCCTTTTATTTTGAAGTTCTCTTAAAATAAATTCCGTCGGACATGAGCCGCATCAAGCGATGTGTGTAAAAAAGTGAAACTCGCCATCTATATTTATGTGGAGTGGATATTTGGGGAAGAGAATTTTGTGAATTGGTTTAGCATGGCCACGGTCTTAGAAATACTTTCCTACGTGGACTATTGCTTTGTGCTCAGCAGATTCATAGAGACATCCCTTCCTTTTTTCTCTCTTTTCCTGTCTCTTACAAGATGGTCTGTTTTGTTTTCGGAGTCTTCTCTAAAAAACAACATTTAGGAACACTTGAAAAAATGTTTGTCGTTCGTTTCTCTGTTATTTTTTTACCAACAGATAATTTTCAAATATATAATTGACGCGGCTATAAAATTCGTACAACTTTTTAACAAATAGCAGCACCATAAAGAATTAGATATAGCAATTTTCTATGCTTTTTAAAACGGCTTCTGTGTGACTTGAGAACTGTTTATACAATAAATTCATCATGAAAGTCTTCATTATTTCTCTCACGCTCTTTGTGCGCCTCTTTAATATCAATGACCGCTTTTCTGACATTAAGGGCCTAAGATACACGAAACGTAGAGTATTTATTATTAACGTTATTACGAGATTATTTCCTGTAGGCTGTGATTGAGTTAATACGCCCTCCCCTTTCCTTTACCCCGACACCTAAACGTACCATGCTCGAGGGCCAGTTTAATTTTGAAATTTAGTTATTTGTTCCCGAAAGGTATGAATTATGCAATACATTTGAAAATGCAATCCTTAGTGCATGGAATATTCACGACCTACATTGTGAGACCACTTAAATTGTGTCCAGTGACTGGACTGTTATTCGTTTAATTATGCTTGCAGGATTACTGGTGAAAGCCGTCATCGAGGGGCCGAGGTCGCACACGCTGCGTCTGGAATATTAATTACCGGGGCGAGCAGCACTGGCGCGCGGACAGAACGAAATATCGGCATGCGCAGCCATGCATGCTGCCAACGCTCCCAAACAAAACGCGGCACGTCTGCAGTGTGCAGACCTGCCCGTGCTACACGCTCCATTTGTGCGATATATTGCCCATGAAAATAACCAACCTCGCCAAGCGGCAATGAAACCGGGCGCCCTGCTGGGCCTGGGGGTGGCTGTTGTATATTGCCGGCGGACGGAGCGTGGGGGGTGGGTTGTTGTCTTAAGGGTGGAATAAAGAAGGATGTGGGAGGGTGGCAATCATTAGAGAATTCGCAGGATCCTTCTCAACTTTCCTGGTTATCGGGTTTCACGTGAAAACTTACTTCGTTTTTATTTCTCCCTCCGGCTAATTCGCTTAAATTTCAACCTTCCACATTCCGTCACTCAAACTCTATTTACACATAGAATACGATAATTTAGAATGCAAGAAAAGGTATCTTATCATTTTTAAATTTTTAATTAAGATTATTAGAGAGGTTTCCAAAACTTTAATATATGGATTTGATCATATTTCATACATGAATAGAAAGAAAATTAACGTCTGCAAGACAATAACACATCAAATTAACTGATATAGGACGAAAAAAAATATTAATATTTAACAATATAAATTTAAAATATGTAGATGTTTCGATCAACAGTCGTGATCTTTGCCAATGCTATATAGCCGAAGTTAAAACGAATTACAAAGAATATGAAAACAAGATATAAATTAACAAAGAGTATTTAATAAGCCATAATAAATAAAGTTTAAATCAGAAGTGTCCCGTTTAACATTTAAAGAAAATTTTTTGGACTTAATATGCATTATTTCTGAGGTTAACCTTTTATTAAAATTAGTTTTCTTATCTACAATAACAGTATAATCAAAATTAAGAGAATGATTCAAATTCAAACAATGTTTTGAAATAGGAGAATATTTATGAGGTGTAAATTTTAAATTGGAATTGCCAAAAATACGTGGAAAAACGAAAATACAAAGAAGAGAACGATACGGCTTATCTTCCTCCTTCCACTATTTTCTCGATTCTTTGTAAATGCATGCCAAGTGTCGTAAAAATTAAAGTTTGGCGTGATTTATACACGCAAAATTTTACATCACATGTCTGTGATTAACATAACAATTAAGGTCTTTCATAGCCGACATTCGTTTGCTTCCAGCTTGTTAGAAGTCAGTGAACGTCCCAGAAAAATAATCTATTCAAATTAGAAGGTATACAAAATAATAAGCT
Source organism: Zhengitettix transpicula (assembly GCA_037074705.1). Classification (NCBI taxonomy): domain Eukaryota; kingdom Metazoa; phylum Arthropoda; class Insecta; order Orthoptera; family Tetrigidae; genus Zhengitettix; species Zhengitettix transpicula. The sequence goes on along the minus strand of CM073593.1, from coordinate 66,724,259 downwards.
CACAGTTTGTAGTTGACAATTATTTTCATTGATTATAAATCGGGAAATATGAAATTATGAAATATTTGCGATATTAATTTATTATTCAAAATATGTCTACTCTTTCAGAGCAAATTGCATAAATAGCTTGTATATTAACCCAGCGCGTTGTAATTTGATACCGCAGGGATTCTTTACATCTATTTTGACATTATTAATATAAAAATCACATAGCCTAAAATTTCAATATGAAACACAGTTTTGACATCTGAAATATTTCTTTTTTTTTTTTTGCCTGTCGCCGGAAGCATCTCATTTATTCAATGCTTTTGTGCGGTAATTAGTGGCATGTCATGAAATACGTCAAAAGTTCATCCACTGGGAATTCAATCGTAAATGAATATTTCTGACGAAAGGGTTTACTGAAAGTTAACACGTTGGACATAAATTAAGTATGATTACTAATTTACTTACATTACGAGAAAATGTTCTGTTAAATAGACTTCAAATTGAAGATGTTTTCTATATTTTTCTTTCTAAAGGTATTTACGAGTTGAGAAATGTTTTGCAAGGAAATAAACCAAATGTCTTGATCAAAAATATTTTTCAAATAAATAATCACCCTCTTACTGCTCCTTAAATTCAGTAATTTAAATCAATTATACAATACATTCAGATAAAATTATCAGAAATTTTTAAATTTTTTCTATTTATTTCTTGTAGGCTGTGATTGTGTTAATAGCTACGGTTTATTTTCAAAGAATATAAGTTCGTTTTCGTTAGCATTTCCGATGTTTACAAATTTATTCTCTGCATGTGATTTACGAACAAAAATGCAAATGTTTTTTTATGTTCGTACAAAAATAGGCTGGTTTGTAAAACTAATATGATATTGTTAATCGGGAACGTACAATTGCATCAGTATTAAAAGGTCAGTTTCAGCAGAAACGGTGAAACGTTGTGACTGATGAGCTCATTTATTTACATAAAAATAACACAATAAAATTGGTTCACAGTAAAAACGGATATATCGAGGTAATTGACATTGGACCTGTATAAGTATTCCTGTATTTAAGCACAGGGGAAAAATATGTTTGAAATGAAGAAATGATCATTTTGCGCGCACAAAATGGAAACTACTCAGCATTTTATTAATATTAGTATCATATTTGCAACAATTTAGCCGTAAAGTCGAAGTTATTTTCGCATGAATAATTCTGTTAAAATAAAACGTAATTTTACTTTGCATGGAATTGACCGGTTTTTATATAAATCCACGCCATATGAATATAAGTTTTAAAATTTAAAATATTTATTTTAATATTGTCCAGTATATGAAATTAAGACATAGACACATAATTTCAATTCATTTACACTTACTGATGTAATTAGACTTCTACTGAATTCAAAAACGAGATGCTTATACATAAAATATGGTTTCCTTAATATAACATTAATAGGCAAAAAATCAACAGGATCATATTGCATTAAAAAAGTATTGGCTTTATTGGATTTAACGATGAAAAGTTAAAGTGCTTGTAGTTTAGTAATATTTTTATGTGGCATAAGAGTGAAAATTACGGGTATTCATAAACAAGCCTCATAAATAAATTATCATATATATAAATACATAATTATTATTATTCATGTATGTATTAAACGTTTTTTTTATATTTGAGGTGTAGACAGGCTATGTATATGATAATCCACATAGTGGCAACTCCCCTCTTATAGCATAGGAAAGGGAGTGAAAGGGGGATGCAGAAGGGAAGAGTAAGGTAGCCAAGGGTTAACTAGGGCCCCCGGGCTATGGTTTAAGGATCCTACGCGGCAATTTGCCTTAAAGTGATGCAGGGAAAACCCTAGAAAAACCTGCATCAGGTATGTCTGGCATTTTTTGGTACTTGTCCCACGCCCTTCCGATGGCGGGAGAGGGGTTTGCTTTGGGGTCGCAGCTTTCCCCTCGCCGTGCCTTGACCGGTTTAGGAGGCAGCTGGCCGACTATTCCAATAGGAATAACGGACAACTTACCGTATGCCCAAGGTCTGTGACCCCGGAACATACACCTCTCAAAACAGGCCGAGGTGCCTCGGAATATGGGAACCTTAGTACAAAAAACCAGAGAGATGTGAACGCATACCCAAAGGTAGACTCCGCTAGAGCTCTGGATTTTTTTGGGGGGTAACAGGATACATGAGGGTAACCCACGTGGTGGCAACTCCCCTTTAATAGCATATGAAGGGATTTGAAAGGGGGGATGTGGAAAGGTTGAGGAAGGTAGCCAAGGGTTAACTAGGGTCCCTGGGAATTCGCCTAAAAGTAATGCAGGGAAAAACCTAGAAAAACCTGCATCAGGTAGGTCGGGGATTGGGTACTTGTCCCACGCCATTTCGATAGAGAGAGAAGAGTTTGCTGTTGGGACGCAGCATTTCCTTCTCCGTACCTCGACCAGTTTAGGAGGCAGCTGGCCGACTGTTCCAATGGGAACAGAGAACAACTCTTACCGTATGCCCAAGGTCTGTGGCCCCGGAACATACACCTTTCAAAACAGGCCAAGGTTCTTCGGCTTGTGGGAACCTTCGTTTAAAAACGGAGAGAGGAAAAGGCATCCCCAAAGGTAGCCCTTCTTGTCTCTCCTACAATGTTCTGCCTGCGAGAGAATAGCCCTCGCAGACAGCTCTTCCTCTCTGGAAAGTCTGACTACAGCAATTTATTTGAAAATGCGTCTTTAAAATGGAGCGAGTGCTAAGAACGATATATTAAATTGACGTGTTAAGGTGATTGACAAGTAGGCTGCGGTAAGTAAAAGTTTAACTTTTGTAGGTAATACATTAATTAAAAAATAGGACGAGACAATAAAATTAAAAAAAATAGTGTAATTTTAATATCAACTTTGATATTTATTGCGAATGAAGATGACTTGCTCGAATACCATCTCATACCAGAGACTTTAAAGCAGACAAATGTCAAATAGATGTTCGTATTTTCAGTAGTCGCGAGAGTTTGCTTTGAGAATAACTATCACATCTCTTGTGAGTCAATTTAAGCATATTCAGGCTCGATAGCCTACGACGAACTGACAGAAATATGATTGTTCGATTTGTTTGAAATTGTACCCCTTCAAGTTGAAAAGAAGAATAGTAAAAATGTAACCGTTATTGATTATTATTTAAAAATATCAGTAAATAGTTTCCGTAACATAAACTAACTGTTAAGAAGCAATAACTACGGTTAATTGTATTACCGTGATGGATTAAATAATTTTCTGTGTAATTACAAGTTTATAACGTACGTCGAGTATATTACCTATGGTTTCTCTTTTTGACGATGCAATTTACCACGTCACACTGCTGCATTATTACTTGTAGCATGAAAATTTGCCGTCGTGGAGGGTGTTGAGAATGTTGTATTCTTTTGAGGGTCAAGGTTTGCAAAGCATAGGGGGAAAGAGGTTATTAAGCTCGCGGATTACTGAGGGAGAAAAGCCTTTGGGCAACGGAGGGGATGCAGCCTCGTTTTGGTCACACAAAAGAAGACTGCGAACAAGAAAGATTAGGGTAAAAGTACCTAAGATTAACTTCACTGCTCAGTGAAAATTAATGAATCAATTTCAGTAAGGGGATGTTTTGTATTTATCGTAAGAAATGTGTTAGCAAATTTTTCTATTTACGTAATCCTATAACGTACGAGATTTTATGATTATCAACATGACCTTTTTTTTCTAGAAAACTGGGGGCTGAAGTTGACATAAAAATGTAGTGCGAAAATTTTTTCCAACTCAGTATAATTAATAAATATTACATTTCGTTGTCAGTCTAATCTCTATTCCATTAATCTAAATACTTCATACAAAGTAACGGACATTTCAGTCGCAACTAAGCCTAAGTCGGACATTAATTTCTCTAATCACAAATATCAATTAATTTATTATAGCATTTTCTACAATTTATAGATTCGTATATTTAAATATTTATCCAATATTTTTTCATTACTGTTACAGACAGATTCTCGTACCATGCAAATATTGGTTTAATAAATACACATAGTCTAGAAGGAGGATAAAGCTTTTAAAATTAAAAGTAGAAATCTGCAAATAAGGTAACAACTTCGCTTTAGAAACTTTTACATTTATTTAAATACCGTCTCTTTTTAATTTTAAATGGATGATTTGACAGACTTGCATGAGTTTGAAATAAATATATGTAATTTTGTGAATGAAAACTTATAATTTAGACAGTAAATGTTAAATAATACAAATACTAATATACGATTTATAAATAATTACAGAAAACATCAGAATAAAAAAATGTTTCTCTTATTATTTCCTACATAGTTATTATTTTCCCAAAAATCTTGATAAAAGATGGAAAGGATTTCAATGTGACCTCGATGTAGAGTCGAAGGGTTGGGGGAAATGATTTACCTTTGTCGCTAATGATTAGAATGTATCTCAAGAATAGAAAAAAATATTTGCAATTGAAGTTCGGCACTAAAGGCTATGAAACTGAATTATGTACACTCAAGATAAATTATTCATTGAAATACTGAAATGAAGACGTAAAAAATGTGATTTAGTAAATTTAAGTAACCTTTTTTCAGGTCTATACAATAGTTGGAGAAATCTCCTACCTCGGTTCCCGGTCCTTTCCACGGGTTTTCCATTCTGATCCTACAGAATATAGTGCGTCATTTTCCCAAATTATTATTTATTAATTACATACATACTTTATTTAAATTAATGGAAGGCTGAGGCCAGGTGCTTGCTAGAGACTGGATACAACGGGCGACTCCTTACTGTACTGTTAGGATTAGGGGTAAATCCCGAAGCCGCACGGCAAATTTGGGGTTCCTTTAAAGACCTCTGTACAAGCGAAGGCCAAAGTTAACAAAGAAAGTCAATAAGGTACACTGAGGCGACGTGATTGGCAGGAATGAATTTCGTCACTCTTTTTCCGGGGTAGCTGTCCAATCTGAACGGGACGAAACGTGTGATTAAAATGACCTTATATATATATATATTTTATTCCATTAAGTCTGTTAATTTAATTTAAATTTTCTGCGTTAATGTGCAGGTGGTGCCAAAGCTATAAGTACGTAGAATTTCCAATTTTTTTTGTAGGTGTAGATAGGCTATGTATAGGGTAATTAACATAGTGGCAACTCCCCTCTTATAACATAGGAAAAGGAGTGATAGGGGGGATGCGAAAAGGTAGAGAAAGGTAGCCAAGCGTTAACTAGGGCCCCTGGGCTATGGTTTAAGGATCCTACCCGGCAATTCACCTAAAAGTGATGCAGGGAAAACCCTAGAAAAAACTGCATCAGGTAGGTCGGGCATTTGGTACTTTCCCACGCCCTTCCGATGGCTGGAGAGGGGTTAGCTGTGGGGTCGCAGATTTCCCCTCTCCGTGCCTTGACCAGTTTAGGAGGCAGCTGGCCGACTATTCCAATAGGAATAGCGGAGTCCTCTTACCGTATGCCCAAGGCCTGCGTCCCCTGAACATACACCTCTCAAAACTGGCCGAGGCGCCTCGGCAAGTGGGAACCTTAGTTAAAAAACCAGAGAGATGTGAAGGCATATCCAATGATAGCCTCCTCCAGAGCTGGGAAGGTTCACTTGCAATTACATGTTTTTTATTGTTTGTTTCCGAGAACCGTACAACGAAAACATATTTAATTTCCGTTATGATTCGTCGCAAGTATGTGCATAAATTAATATAGATTACAGATTGACACGAAATAATGAAGTACTCAAAATATTATTAAATATATAGGCCTGATGTTTACTATTATAGTATTTTAAAATATTCATAAATAATTAGATTTATTTATTAGTGTTCATTTACCTAGATATTTTCAGTGTTGTGCGCACCGTCATTCCTAAGCGAATCTTAGTTAAATAAGTAAATAGGACCGTCTTATAAGATGAACACGTGTAAATGCCGAAATACGGATTGGCTTTAGACGTTTCAATCTCCAAGAAGTTCGCAGCGTCGTACCGTTTCTCGGCCATATATGAACTGAAGGGAAAGAGCTCGAGGAATTTGCATCATTAAGCGAGATTTAATTGAAATAACTAAGACTTGTAAGTTGCACCTGGGAAGCTTTGAGGCGGACTAGCTAGGCGCGCGCATGGATTGTTGTATTAGGTACATTGCTCAAGGGCTTACAGACCATGCTAATTGGTTTGCATAAAGGGGGAGTATTAACGTTGTTCAAGCAAGCGTTATTGTCGGATTACATCAAAGAGGCGTAATAGGATTGATTACATTTGTAACGTCAGCTGCCTACGGCGAGATGGGAACGTTCCAAAATTCAATTTGCAGTTTTGAATTATCGTATTCAGTTACAGACGTCAATCAAATGTCATCTGTATTAATTAGCAATGATCTCCTTTATCTGTTGGCCTATAATTAAATTCGTTCGTGCTAATTAGATGCTTCGCTTCCAATGTGTTCGCACCGTTTATGTTACTAGTATCTGTCATAGCAAAACTTCATATTAAACTTTCATATATACATACAACAAGTTGTTTATCCAGTAGAAGTAAAAATTCATCTCTGGTGTTTATTGGAAACTTATTATTTTGACCTATTCACGTTTTACATAAGCCTAAAGGGAATCATTTAAGGCTATTAACTTGTTATTCTTAGAGATCATTGGCTACAATCCACAAAGTTACTTGAAATAAGATTTTAAAAAAACAAAAACAGTGTAATATAATCAATAATTGTAATTAACTACTCCAAAAGTGATTGACCAGCGAGAGTCGTTACCACCTCCGCCACCTAAACCCGTTTAATGTCGACTCGCTGGCAGAGCATTATGCTAGTTTCACACTTACCTGACAACAGTTTAAACTACACTGCTCCAAGCTTGCTCTCTACACATACAGACGTATATTCTACGAATATGGAGCGTGATAAGTTATTCCCTTGCCTAGTAGGTTATAGATGTTTTTAAAAACGAAAAAAATTATGAAACGAGACATGTTGGGGGCATTCTATGTTCCTTTGAGAAGTTGAGAAAATTGAACACAAGGTTTTTAATTATTTTCGTATGGGTATTGAAAATGTCGACGATCTTCTTACACGGATAGAAAAATCCATTCAAAGCCACAACACATCATTCAGAGAATGCATTCGCCTATACAAATGTTGCAAATCACAATCGCAAAAAAAGTAAGTTATATTTATCTGATATTTATTTAATATAATAAAATATATTTGTAAACCGTCAGACGTAAAAAGAAAACATACAATAACAATTTTAGCACCACACTTCATTTCATCCCTGCTTTCGAACTTTTCAGATGGATTCTAAAATTTTAAGAAAAATAAATAATAAATTTGACTGTTTAGTGGACGCTCAGTGTCAATCCAATCAGAGTTTTAATTATCGCGTCTCTAGAGGTCTAAAGTTAGTAAAATGAGTTAAATATGGAGGACTTTTCACAGAACTATAAACTTGGGGGCATTATATGTTCCTTTGAGAAGTTGAGAAAATTAGAATACAAGGTTTGGGGCATTAATTGATATTGTAAAGACTTATAAAGTTTTACATAATTATGTTCTTGAAAGAATTTGACGGATAGTTTGTCTATAACTAGGTTTAAAAGTACAACGAGAAGAAGTGGATGAGTATGTGGAGGAATTTCTGAAAAGAACGTAAGAATCGCGATGATGATGACCTTTGAACTCACATGGACAAAAATGACAGTTGTCTTACATTTATTATATGGGGAAACAAACCTGGAAAAATGTGTGCTTAATAAATATATTTTTTGGAACAAACAATTTCCAAGCTATTAAAATTAGTTTTAACAAAATCAATATAGGTTCTTTCTTTATCTTCCATATTTTCACATCCATTTATGAATTTTCTTCAAAATTCTTGCCAAGAATTTCTATTCTGTAATCTGTATTTTTGCATTTCTCTACTTTTGTTCCACAAAACGGGTCGATCATGATTTAAATTTATAAGTAGCTGTACATCCTCCGTGATGATGACAATGGAAAAAATATAAGTACCAAAATATGTTACTTAAACAACGCATATGATGAACCAGGAAAAATGTTTACTAGACGAATCGGGCCGGGTAGTTGTGAAACGCTCCATAACTTAATCACCCTCTAGGCTGACACACTTGGACGACAGCCGGGACTCAGTTGTAGGAGAACCTGGCCCCGTAGACAACGGCTGTAGGGTGAACGACGACGACACCGTGCTGGCCTAGTGTGAAACGTCTCAGAAGTTTTTAAACCTTTTTGTAGTCAATCTGATGTCGTTTAGCCGATTGTCGGGTAAATGTGAAACGAGCCTTAGATGCTTGCTAGATTTCTTGCAGTCGGATCCGCTCAGGACAGCACAAACAAATTCTACGGTACTTTACTTTAACCAGGCGTCCCACGCAGTAGGCTGAAAAGGACCAACTGCAAACAATAAGAGGAACTAAAATTTGCAGTAATAAAAATAAAAGCTTTTGAGTTTTGTCAACTGACAAATGCAGTCGTGTCGCTCTAGGCTCTTCTTCACACCCGAGGAAAGGTACAAGGATCCCAGAAACGTTGTGTGTTATTTATATTATCACTTTTTTGTCTGAATTGGCTAAATTTCTTATTCATTCTTTTCAATCAGACGTAAATTTTTTAATTTGAATATGAATCTATCGGTGTTTCTCCCCGTGAAATTAAAAAGTAGGTGAAGAACTTTGAAGAGCCATCTTCAACGACGATAAAGAAGCTTGGGAAACAAAAACATTGCGTCTCTTACAACCACCGATCGTATAAGAATTGAAATCGAAATAATCCTGGTGTTGTTCATCTCTCCGGAATTGCACTACACTTGTGATTTCTAATAGAACGGTTTTACGGATTTCACACAACGATCATCACAAATTATGCAGCCTCTGAAATAAATATTACGTGAGTCGAAGGCGATTCTGTGAAGAAATGTAGAATGTAAGTAATGAAGACGAAGACATGAAAACGTAGTTAAATTTACTTAGTTTTCTTGAATACTTTTTTTGTAATTGAAGGTGTTAAAAATACAATTAGGAAAATTTGATGTAAATTTTTTTACACCCTTTTTTCAAAATCACTCATCGTCCGACCCACCCTGTACAACTCACGAAGTTCAAGTCTTTTGCAACCTCATTTCAATATTAATTAATCTCAAACTTGGATTATAAACAGTATTTTACATACACAGGGTGAACCGCCGCTAAACTTTCAGACGTTGTTCAGGGATATCTGCCGAGTATTTTGGCGGCTCGCTACAGAATAATAATGTACTTATGATTTATTCGGTTTGTTACAGCAATCAGCCTTGGTTATGTGAAAATACCTTCTCAACTGTTTTAATATGCAATAAACAAAACACAACTGAAACATATGCTATTGCTTTAGCCATTGAATACAGTGTGCAATGAACTGTTGAAAAAGCGTTGATCTTCACAGACTCACTTGAAACGCTAAAGAACATAAACAACCCAAAAATCAAGAATGGTGTAATTAACAAAATAAGAGCCAATTTATTTATATACCTGCACTATAACTTGGTCTGTATTCCGGCGCATGTAGTCACAGCTGTTAATGAGAAGGCAAATACTTTGGCTGCCATCAGAAATCAACACCTTAGTGAAATAGAGACTCCTACACGCACTGCAATGGATATTATAAAGGATTGTTCACCAAAAATTGAGGAGATCTGGAAAACTACGAGGAGCGCAGACAGCAACGGAATGTACACCAGCTGAAGTCTTGTATTAGGAATGCACCAAGAAGATATAATGTAATAATATCAAGGATAAGATCGCTACATACACATCTTTTCAAAATCATCTCAACTCTCTTATGAGTAGTGCAACTGCCCCCCTCACAATCATACACATAACCTTCCACTGCAAAAGGTGTAACGAAACACGCAACTACTCAGCTTAAAACTTCTGCAGTCATTAAGGGAATCATAGATTTAATTACATTATCAAAATTATCAGATTTAGTCTGATCCGTAACGAACTTTTATCTTGATATTTTGACTGCAATTTGAATAATATTATGTAACTAAATTATAATTTTTTTAAGGTCGCCAATAACGATAATAACGCGACCATAATAATAATAATAAAATACAAGACAGGGTAATGGAACGGCCCTCAGACAAAACACCTACACTTATATCAATGTTCAGTGTACAGTACAGCACGCAACAAATACAGAACTGTTCCATTTCAGGTACTGTTCAAAATGTCAACCACTATGATCACGCCAGAGTGTTTGGCGACGCACAATCGACTGAAGAAAACATCAAAAATTTGTGAATGGATTTTCTTTTTTAATTGAAATGATTTATTATTTGGTCTAAAGCAAATTTTTTAATTCTGTGTATTAAAATTTTAAAAATCCAACTTTTGTATATTTTTTAAAAGCAATAATCATACTGACATATTTGGAAATATACACTTTTTTTTAAAAAAAATACTTTAGTTACAGTTTAAGTACAGTATCTCACCATTTCTGTGTTGTCTATAATGTCCGAAATAAAATAATTATTTAGTTGTAACTTTCATATATCAAAACCTCTATACGTATTTCAATAGAGGATTTATGTGTGTATTTGAAACCAGAAAGTTACTGTTCCTTCGACGCTGTAACAGGTCAGCCGCATTCTATAATTTACGTAGGTGTCAATTAGCATTGTGTGGAAGCTATTAAATCGGACAGGTTAATAGTATCGTGCCTCGGATGAATCTGGTTAAATTGCTGAAAATAGTAGCGTTGCTCGAGGTTCACATAAAAAATTTTGTAAGGCAATGTTTCGATTTTATCAGTCAGTGAGTCATATTAGGATACATTTGAAATAACATTAAAATGGTTTAGTTTAGGTAGACATTCAAAATTCATGGGTCAGGTAACTGCTGTGATGACGTTGGATGAGGCGCAGATTCACCTGGAACTTCTTACACGTGTATTTCTAGAGAGCAAATATAGCGCTGTGGAAATACTTGAGTTGGCGATTAAAAATTCCTTCTGTGAAGTCTCTCAACGAGAGTTTCTGTACTCATATATATGTATGTATGCATTACTAATAGATTTATAAATATGTGCGTTCCAAGTGGGTTTTGCCTATTTAATTTCCTTTTCATAACATATAAATAATATTTATTAAATAATAAATTAGCTAAAACCCGACCAGGATTAGCTATGAAAAAAATACCAACTCTACGTTTATGAAAATTTTATTTCTTTCCTCAGGTTTACGAGCAAAATTATTGCAATTTAACCGACGCAAGCGAAAGCAAATATATTAACAAACGGTTAATAAGTTATCTTAATAATGTGGGGTTATTGATGCAAAAAATTGTAAATTCATTGCAGTGATGTCATATTTAGGAAGGAATTATCGAATAGTACCTGACATCAATATCAAAATTCTTTTCACTATGTCGGTCATTTTTTTGAGGTAATAAAACGTTTGGTGACAAGACATTGTCTATGACACTGAATATGTGTTCTTTGACCTTTTCGTTTGCCCTATGTAGCAGCGATTGCATTCAGAGCTAGAGATAGCACAGTAGAAATTTAACAGCGAGTTCTGATTTTCAAACCAGAAACGTATTTCTTTGGTAACATTACAATTAATTCCACGAAATAACAGAACTACTTGTCATTAATCGACTAAATACTATGTGTCACACAATTATAATTTGGTAATTAATGGAGTATGATATAATTTATTTTAAAGTAATAACGTGATTTAACACGTCACATAATCGTGTGTCGAAAACGATGGAGTATGGTCTTCAGACCCATTCCTCAAAAACTCGTTTTCTTCAAAAACAGGATATTTTTCAAAAAATATGTTACCATACAAACGTACCAAAATTGAGGATCTGGTATGTATTAGTAGAATAATTTTTCTTCTGAAAATATTAGTTTTTTTAATTAACTTTTATCAGTTTCTTTATCTGTTATTCAAGGGATAAGTAAAAATACTTAATATAAAAACTTAAAATCTAAACTAATATTTTTTGAATTCTTACAAATAAATTTATTATAAGGAAATTGTTAATTTTAGAAACGAAGGAGATTGAAAGCCATTACGCTGATATTTAAACAAAATAATGAATAAATAATTTTGTATCACATACACTTATTAATACCAATGACAATTAAATAAAATATTTTGACTTGCTTGTAGATTGCACAATTGACAAACAACTTCAAACGAACGTACTGGAATACGTATAGTTGAACAACGAAAGTCATATTGATATGTCTGTAGTAACAGACCTGATTTTAATTTTTTTAAGTAATATTAAGATGATAATATCAATGTTGAACATAATTAGATAAGACAAAAGTAACTATAAGGTAACTCCAATAGTTAATATATTAAGACATGATTAATGTTAATAATCAAAATGCGCACACAGTAGTCAAATTTGTCATATCAACATTGCATATATTTTTACTTGTCAACCACAGCGTATAATATTGTATGATATTCTCGCATAGATTGAATATGCCATACTAATCGAAAACTCTCAAATTCCGTTTCTACCGGAGACTGTTTAAGTAGTTATTAAATTAACCTTATACAATTAAAACAGTTCTACATCACCACACGTAATTTTGAATATGGACCACTTTTCGTGATTATTTTGTTAATATTTTTCTGATAAGAAATATTAATTCTTGTGAAACACGTCCAACATACATACATGATATACATGACAGAATTTTTTTCCCAGAAATTATATGATTAGTATGATCAAAGTATTCTATAAAACATTTGTGATATTATAATAAAAGTATGGGCAAAAACAGACAATAAAGTAAAAACAACCTCACAACGTTTTCTCCACCAATCAGTGGACGTTATCAAGTGAACAAAATGTAACTGGTAAAGGTTAACACAAACCCGCGTATTTGAATACCCAAAGACATTTTTTATTATAAATCTTTCTGACAGTTTAATTTATGTACGTGACATTTGTGATATCCAGAAAACTTAATATATACAGACAAATGTATATTATTTTGGAAACTCTCCACTTAACACGACGAAAACATCAGTAATTAATATTGTTTTTGGTATTGAGTACCTTAGAATGTCAACGAAGCGAATTCGATCACCAAACTTTATGTTAAGTTATTTTCGATAACGTGATTCCGGGTTTCCACGCTAAGACGATTCAATCGAGAAAAAAAAAAATCCAAGTTTGCGCAGTACGGAAGATTACATAGTGCACTCGTTGGAGAGGAAAAATGTCAAAAAAATGCAGTCGCTAAGTAATTGAATCAATTCTATGGAGGAACGGAATTGGAAAGGAAATTCAGAGATTTTTATGCAAAAAATCAAATTATATTCGAAAACTTTCTGAGGTTCTGAGTCATGGAAGATGCCAAAGTTCGTCTTTATGTTGTTAGCTGAAGCAATACCTCATGGGGAAAGTGAATGGTCTGTAGAATTTTATTTAGGCCCATTAAATAAAGCGTATTATCTTTGATTATATAATAAAGAGCATGTTTGGATATTAATAAATATAAATACAAAGGAACTTCCTAACGTATATAAAATATAAAAAAATTCAAAGAGTACAATAATTGATTATACAATATGAAAAAAAACGTAATATGATAGATAGCTGTTCTAAAGAATGTTTTGAAATAACTAATTTACGTGACTAAAGTGGTATCACGCTTGATATTTGGATCACGTTGGTTAATATCCACTTTGATTCAAGCAGTTTAAGGTGATGTTTGTTAAGATAAGGACGTGTACTTTTGAATGTGTTAGTTGTAATATTTTTGACGATGTGGCTTAGGCTTATACTAATGTGAGATTATTTTAGTAACTACAGGTAATAGCTTTTATAATTTGTACTATGTATTTAAGATGTAATAATATATGTACTGAATGATATAATGATGAACATGATTTGCAATTATCGAAGGATTCTGAAAGTAACGAAATTTTAGTGAATTGACGTTAAAATAAGTAAATTTGTGACAAGTGTCATTATTGTATAATCAAATATAAATACGTATAAAATTATTCTCCTTCTGGTAAATCAAACCATTAACCTAAAAAACTATTATTTCTTAAGGCAGATAAATTATTAATCGATAATGTCTTCTCGAGCTTCAAACCGAGTAAACAATTCTTTATTAAATTATTAATCGATTTGTAGAGATTACCTACTGCAAAGAAAAGAAGATTTAGAAATAGGCTAAATATATTTGTAAAATTGATAATTGTTTTCCTTAAATAAATAATAATCATATGACAGGCAGTTATTAATTTTAGTTGAATATGCTACTTTTAATTACAGTACAGTTTACAGAATATCTACCACTTGTATCGTGTTGTAATGATTATTATTTATTAAATTTAATACTTTGTTATTTGTTCAAAAACCTGCCAACCGAAAAACCCCATTCATGGAAAAAATACGCACATACATGCGTTTTACATTCTGTGGTTTTTATCTTTTTAGGCAGCATGTTTCCTGTCAGTTTCATTTTGCCACTTATAACTCTTATTTTCCATAGCCTCTGTTCCTTTAAGCATATTTTTATTAATAACTATAAATTCTAAATTCCGTGGTACATTAACAACATAGACTTTGAAGTCATTTACAAATTTTCCATATACATGAGTAAAGATGATTTATTTTTATTGTCATAGCAAATTCTGGATTTTACCCTATAAAACGTTTGATTATCCGATGTATTGAGTACGCAAAGTTCATTTTTGAAATGAGTACTACATTACCCTTTTTAAGTGCTTGAGCTTTTGTCACGTTGTTTCTTAATTATTTTAACTGTTATTATGGTCCCATTGCACAGACCTGAATTTGAGATTTATAAAACAGCTTCATAAACGAACGTTCAAGACCGTCCTAACCCGAGATTACCCGATCTACAACCCAAAACCTCTAATTCAGAAGAACGGCGTATTGTATTATAGATATTAGTTTTTTCCCTAACATTAGATAAAGATGTAAATGAAGGTGGAAACGTGTTCACTACAACTTTGTGTATTTTTTCTCGGCTTGTGGTACATACATTTCGATGTTAGAAATTATTATTAAATTTGAATGAAGCACATATTGATATGTACGTTAATATTTTGAACAACACTTTCTCATTTCTCGATTTTTTGAATTTTATTTTTACAATGCAGTTACTTCATAAAGTGGCTCATTTATTATTAAACAATAAAATACTTTTATTATTATTTATTTTATTCAATTAGTCCTTGTAGGAGAAAATTATTGGATGCTAAAATTATAAACAATTAGAAGTTAACATAAAATACTAAAAATCTGGAATACAATTTTCCCTGTCCAAATTAAGTAAAAGAACTAATAACAAAAATAATAATAATATTAAAAAAAATATTCAATACGAACTAGAAAAAATTAATGATTAGAGAATTAACTATCTTAAAATATATACATCACACAAGAATAAACTCAAAACCAGACACACGCACAGTAGGAAGAAACAAAAACGACGGACAAGTATTACGAATAACGAAAGTAATACTAGTAATCTTATCCAAACAATTAAATGGATATCACACCAAGGTTGGTATGTAATTACTCTAGTTTTCAGGTTATTCCGATACTTACTCCAGCAGTGAATTAATCGGGTATTTCCTTCCGGAGGACTAGATTCCTAACCACGTCTACGTTATCTGATGTTTACCCGATCCACCTGGGTAAACGTACTAGTATGATCATGAGGCATTAATAAACAGAGCGAGCCAGAGCCAGCTCAAACAAATCGCTCTGTAATATGACGTCTTGCCTTGACAAACAGCGAGCGCACCATCGTTATATGTTCTACAAACACGAAGGGCTCCCGGCCAACAAAAGGAGCAGATTGCAACTGTTTCGTGCAAACACCGCCCTTTAATGAATTTACTGTAGTGAGGCTGATCAAGTTACCACCATTTATTTGCGCTTTGACAAGGAAGTAAGCAATACCATTCCGGACGATCGTTGCTACTTCCTTCCAAGTGAACACCACGTCCTTTCTTTCTCTTTTTATCACATAAAAGGAACTCAATGTAGCACGGTACAATTTTATTGAATGAAATTATTACTTTATCATCCAGATTAAAATTTTGTAGTCAAATTAATCGCGACTCGGGTATTTACAGGGTTGATCTTTTACCAGTAAGATATTTCTTGCATTAATTTAATATTACAATTTAAATTATTATTTACAACAGCAATTACCAATCATTCACAGAAGAAAAAAATCCTACTGAAAATAAAATAAAATTTAGATTTGCGGAAAACTTGGTAAAGCGTTACATCCGGACAATAAGAGTGAGGGAGAAGAAATACGTAAGAAGTGGGATGTTCTCGAAGAATTGAGAAATTAAAGTGTAAGGAGATTGTAAAATATGAAGAGATTCTCAGAAGGGTAAATGAGAAGAGATCCATCTTGATTACAGCTTTTAAGAGAGGGGCAAATTGGATCCGACACGTGATAGGGGGAAATAGTTTCCTGCACGACATCATGGATGGAGTTCAGCTGTTATACAGCTTCAAGGGAGAAAGAAGATGATTTGGTTGATGAAGGAGAAGCAAAAGACAAAGTGGAGAAGGAAATTTACGGACCAAGTCCTCGAACCATCCAGTAATTCCATGATGAATAACGGGAAAGGACTTAGGTCCTTGTATAACAATGACATCATTACAGGCAGGATACTTAATAATAATTACGAATCTCTTGAACCTGTTTATCTATGGTTGCTCAGACCTTCCAGTCAGCATATCTCTCGGCTAACTACGATTATCCATCACATATATTATTTCTTAGACCAAAATGAGATTTTGTCTCCCCCCAAAAAATTTGCCCTCATAAATGTGAACTCAGTGGATATTAAATTTTTCAGTGTTGCTACAATTGTTTTTCTCTGGTAATATTAATCGTGGGTTAACGGATGGATAACAAAACTTGTGTCACATTCGGCAAACATCGGCCAACGTCTGGAAACGCTTCGGGATTGCGCATTAAATTTCCTACAACTAATAAACTCAATATAATTATAATAAATTACTTCGCTAAATTCGATAACGTCCAACTGGCCGTGACTGCAGCCTTGTGACGCTGACGTTAATATACAACTCGGCGCTGTGAGCACAAACCAATCAATTTTTTTTTTACATAGGATCGTTCATGCAAGAAAGCAAAACTATAGCTTTACAAGCGTCAGTAATGGAAAAAAAATTTCGACAAAGGTTCAGATTGTCAGAATAAATACGTCACCTGCAGAATTTCAAACAAGCAAATAACCAGAGAATTTTTATATAGGCAGGACAATACAGTGTTAAAATAGTTCTCGTACAGGCTAAGTGATGATTATCCAGCGCATAGTAGCATAAAGTTTTGTTCAATAAGAAAGATAGCCATTACATTCAAAAAAAGGTTAATATAAATACCACACAACGTTTCTGGGATTCTTGTCTCTTTTTGAGTGATGTCAACAGACCAGTGCAGTTGTGTTTCTCTAGGCTCTTCTTAGCACCTGACGAAAGGAACAAGAATCCCGGAAACGTTGTGTGGTATTTATATTAACCTTATTTGTCTGTATTGGCTATCTTTCTTATTCATTATTTTCAATCAGACGTAAATTTTTTCTTTACTTCAGAGATATGTTCTCTTTAGTTTTACTTTATGAAACACCGGAATTTGGATTATAATATTAAATCAATATTTCCACCATTCGACATCACGTGGCTCTTAGCAGAATTTTTATCTAACTCCGCCAATTGCGTCATCTGTTTTCTCGGTAATTCGCGTATTAATCGGATTATATTATTTTAAACTATATCAAAGTGTGATATTGCATAACACCTGGATTCTCCGAAATTTTCATTCTAAATGTAAACCATTTCAAGAAGGCCTCTTTCTTACGATGGTATAATAAAGGTCACGGTGAACTGTGACTTGTAACTTTATTGGTTTAAATAAATTGAAACTTTTATTATTAAAATTATAAAATACTCGCTTTAATCTTTTGTGAGATAAATCTACATTATAAAAACCTTTCAAAGAAAACATTTTTCATGACATTGTTCCAGCTTGAGTATTACTTTTTCATTTTCAACTGAAATACTCTTACGGAATCACTGAGGTTCAATGGATTTTGAGGGACCAATATGAGGCAAACTTCGTAATAGGAGCTTTTATCCTCTCCGGAATATCGATTGCTTTGGTTCTGGATATGGGGAATTTTTAATTCTTTTATATGAATTTTGTGTTAATGATATAATTGCAATTTCTTTGTCAGTGCAATAAATTTTACTCGCGGGCAACGCCGCCGAGAATATTTTTTAATCTTTGCTGTTAGTACCTTATAATGAAGTCGAGCTGATGTGATAACTGAGCGCTGCTTTTGCCGTTATCCACGGGACAGAAGGAAATTTCTTTTCTTTTTATTACTTAGCCATAAGTTGTTTCCCTTTCATTTTCTTCAGCAGAGCTTTAACAAAGGTTCATTTTACTTATGTTGCACAGAGAAACAGTATTTCTTACGGCACAAAGGCCCTCGACCGGCAATATCAATTTAAAGTTACACAATGAATGGGGAAACACAATGGCGGGCCTTGTATTTGCTTCATGCACCCGTGCGGTTCCGAGGGAAGCTGAGCAGCTCCAATATCGGAGCGTCTGCTTTAAAATTAACTCACTTCCAACAACCCGCCCTCCTTTCACACTTCAACTGGCCAAATTTCCATCTCTCAAAATGAAAGGCATTTCGGAGTAGACCGCCAAACCCTTAAACAGCTACCTCGATTGTCTGAGAAAAGTCTTCAGAAACTGACAAAAGAAAGTCTCCCTCAATTACACGACTTACCAAGTCAGAAAATAATTAAAAACCATTAATGAGAAAACATTTGTTATACAATTGCTTTTATAATACTGAAATTGTTACAATAAAATATAAAGGTATTTTATGACTTTATATTTCCGTTTCAAAAAGGATCATCTTCTTTTCGGTTATTTAAACATTTTTAATGAAACGGTTTACCATTTTTTGTATTTTAAAAATTTTAAATAATTGAAATAAGATACCTACCTTTCTATATAAATGTTAAAAACACTAGCCAATTAATCAGAAAATTTATTATCAAATTTAAAACAATACATTTAACAAACACAACGTTTCATTTCTAATTGGGATATCTTCAGGTGTACAACTTCAACTAAATTCAGTTATAATTTATTAGAAATTTATGTCAATCTTAATTTTCATATAATCAATTAGAACTGAATTGAATTGAAACTGCACACCTGAAGAGATCCCTATCAGAGATGAAACGTTGTGTTTGTTAAATGTAATGTTTTAAATTCGATAATAAATTTTCTGATTAATTGGCTACTGTTTTTAACATTTATAAAGTAAGGTAGTTATCTTATTTCAATTATTTTAAATTTCTTAAAATATAAAAATTTACCCTTCTGTTTGTTAAATACAGCGTTTTAAATTTGATATTAATTTTTTTGACTAATAGGCTGATATTTTTCACATATTTTTTAAAAAGAAGTAATATAATTGTTACTTAAATTTATAATATGTGAAATTATTTTAAAAATTCCGCTTAGTGGGTGTTGACTAAAACATTCATAACTTAATTGTTTGTAAAAAAATCTGTGTTTTTCTCTCCCTCTCCCTCCGTCTACGTATATTAATATGTAACCAAATACATATTAGACAAACTAAGCCAGAGTTTGCTTGATAATTTCTCACTAATGAGTTAGACATTGACACATTAAAAAATTCATAGAATGTACGACCTTGGGAATACGGTAAGAGATGTTTCTGTTCCCATTGAAATAGTCGGAGCTGCCTCCTAAACTGGTTGAGGCACGGAGAAGGGAATGCTGCGTCCACACAGCAAACTCCTCTCCTGCTATCGGAAGGGTGTGGGGAAGTACGCAATGTCCGACCTACCTGATGCAGGTTTTCAAGGGTTTTCTCCAGCATTACATTTAGGCGAATGCCGGGTAGGATCCTTAAACTATATCCCGGGCGCCCTCTTTAACCCTTGGCTACCTTCCTCTACTCTTCCGCATCCCCCCTTTCAAATCCCTTCTTATGCTATTAAAGGGGAGTTTCCCTCATGTAGCCTGTTACTGTAAAAAATAACAGTTGAGTGGTGGGATGAAAGTATGGAAATGAAGGCATAAATAGATTAATAAATAATAATTTAATGACAAAATACAGTTAAAAACACACCAATTAAGTTTCTTTCTTCTAAAATTGCAGAACTCCTCAGTTACAATTAAACATAAAAACGAAAACTTGTTGAAGAAGTCCAGAATAAAGAGTACAACACATAGAAGCCAAGTAGATGTGATGCCAATAATGTATATTTAATAAGAAGTATGCCGGCTAATGATTTTAGAGGGAGAAAAAGATCGGCATCACGGCCAGAAGCTGCTTTTCTAATGAATGTTGCAGTTATCGAAAATATTTGCGGTTTACTTACCAATTTTTGTACACTCCATTTGATTGATTTAGCAGCGGATTTCTCAAATATATCGATGAGTTGAAAACCTACAATTTTCATGGAAGCTCGAAAACACGTACAACACAACTAACAATATGAAAAAATAAATAATTACAATTGTTACAATAAAATAAAATAAATAATTACAATAGTTACAATAATTTATTATTAAAATTCTTTAAAGTTTTGATATTTCAAATGCTCAAGTTAAGTTCTCAAATAATTAAAATCAGATCTGTAATAAATTTACCAATTAGTTCCTTCTTTATGTTTATGGTGATACTTCGGTTTGTAAAAGCTGCTTTAACAATTAGTAACTGAAAGCATACGAACACTGACTGTGACTCACTACGAACGTTAAGTCATATATTTTTATTCATATTAGTAAAAATATGTTAAAAAAATTGTCAAAATTTAGAATATTTATTTATAAGCATTAAAAGTTAAATATTTATTACATGTTAACGTTTCTTCAGTCGCCATCAAAAAATTATTTAAGAAATATATTGAAAAAGCAATAAAAATATTGAATTCTAAGCAAAAATAAAGAAATTTAGTATAATAAGATTTCTTATATAATTAAATAAACAATTTAAATATATTATGAATGTTTAAATTCTAATAAACAATTCTGTGAAAAAATTTAGGTCTCCACCGTACGCTTCAATGCCTGTAATGAAATGTAAAGGTAAAGAATGTCAATCGTACACCTGATAGAGTTTATATTGTTGTAACCGAATGCTTTACACACAAGAATTGAATATATATTTTTTATATTGATTTATTTATAGTCGCATCAACGTCTCAGGTTATTAGCGACTTAATATGGGAACTAATTTTTCCTTGTCGGAGGACAGATTTGACGAGAGTTTCTCTCACGCAAAAATACATGTCCTAGCCGGCATTCAAACACGGGACATATGGTATGAGAGGCAGTCACGCTGACTCCTGCACCACAGGAGGTGAATGAATACGCTATTTTAAAGCATGACAACACATAATCTTAAATAACTTTAGCGTTTATAAGAAAAAATTGACTTTTGGCCAATTTCTACTAATTTAAATTTAATGTCAGATATAGTTTTAATTTTTTTTTCTATCTATCTATTCTTTTTTTCCTTCCTAGATATTTTTTTTGTGTATAACGTTTATTCCTCAAGTCTGAATATTTGTTTTTACTCACGTAAGAGCTCTCCGGGGATTGAAGGAAACTGAGATCATCCTCCACTGGCAATTTAATTTAAAGAAAATTATCGATAAAATTCAATTGATGAAATAGAGATCATGATAGGTTTCTTTGTTGATAATCACGACTTGAAATTTCTGGTTGCTTCGCCAAGATCAGATGCTTTAAATAATTGGAACTTAAAGTGCGGAAATGACAGAAATATTTGTCACGTACCGTAGGCCTCACCTCGACGCCGGCGTCGACGTATTGCGATCCTCCCGCAGTAATCTTCCTGCGTGATACAGTTTGGCGGAGAACGTGATGCCAGGGGATAGGAATTAAGAACGGAAGAGCAGGTAATTAGGAGGAAGTTAGTAAGACGCACAAAGCTGTTTGCTCGCGAGTGTAACTAATTGTGTCTACGAGTTGCCGCCTCTTGGAGGTACGAAGCGTGGCTCAGCTGTTCGCTTCCCAGAGGCGCTCGCTTCTAAGGCTCTTTGTTCTTGCTGAAAGACGACAGAGCACAACTCGCAGCTATGCCACGACACAGATCCATTTCCGATGTACACAATCGCGCCTTCTTAAGTTCCACTTGTGAAAGCTCCTCAAGCCTCTCCGAGCTTTCGTTATACCTTTAAGTGAGACGACTCAAATCACTCCAGCCACCTTTTGGTGTACACGTTCCTTGAATAGTTGTTTCTGCTTAACGAGTATAACAATGCAATCAAATTTACGACTAAGCCATGTTTTAAATAGCATATAGGTTTTTATTAATTTCATGTAAATTAAATGGAATAATTCGAAAGATGTCAGAAGACGAGAAGATTCTGTCTGCTGAAATATAACGAAGAATCAAAATGTACAAAGAAGTCGTTACATTTATCTTCATTGGATTATAAATGATTTCTTCGGCTCCAATGCGAGGATAAAGCACACGCTTTTAGAAATTCTCTCCACAAAATTTTAATTATGTATTGATGTTTCAAGAAATAAATATATTCAGACACGAAAATTTTTACTTTTGCGAATTTTATTTTATTAATATGTTATAATTTTTAAATAAATAAAAACTCAGCCCATTAGTCTGAATTTTCATATAAAAAATTTAACACATTATAATAATTTTTTTAGACTTCTTCATGTGTCATCAGTTAATATTGTCGGGTTTTCGATTGCCTAGATGGTATTTTTGTGAAGAGCAAGCCGAGAAAAGAGGAACAGATGAGATGGATGTGGCAGGTCAAAGACTAAGATATAGCTAGAATAGTTGCGAAACGAGACAAATATGTGGAATAGAAATTATGAAACAAATAATGTATAGAAAAGAGAATTACGACAACCAACGTTTCGGACAGTAATGAAACTTTGTTCTTCTGCAGGGTAGAAAGATATTCACTGCATATAAATGAGAGTCCGTACACCCTAGTCTTAGAGAGACTCTCTGCAGGTGAATGTTAAACAAGATTTTATGCTCGGTTTTATATGGTATAGGAGAGAGCGGGGAGGATTTGAGTCTGTTCCCAGAAGAACCAGACGTTAATTGACAAGGAAGTGGTGAATTTGGACTACTGATTGGCTTTTCCGTATTACTGTTAAAGTATTTTTTTTTAAGCGTGAGGCCCGGAGCTGAGTATGGAAGTATTTTGGAAATCAAATATGTGCCTGTTTTTCTAACCGCGTTCTGCTTATTTGGACTTGGAGGTTTTCCCTCGCTTTATATTATTAATTGGTTCCTCCTTCCTCACAAATATCTTACTACGGGTTTCACCTGCATAACTTTTGCCACAGTCTTAGGGAAGAGAGTAAACATTATTTTTATCTTCAGTTGAAAATTTCAAATAAATGATAAATTTGTAATAATTAATTACATGAATTTCCAAGGTGAGATATTCTGACTAGTAGATGCTTAGATAAATGATTTTTAAGTTTTCATAACCCTAAAAATTCAAAGAAATAAAAATTTTACGTACATAATAATTTGTAATATAATTATTTTTCTGCCGCAACGTGTGTACAAACAACTTTATCATTTGATTGAATTTTAGACCTGAATAGTTGCCCAAAATTTATTGGTGAAACGTAGTTTGTTTTATTATAATACTTTAAATAATTGATAGCAAAATTCTGACTAATATGCTGATATTTTTATTTATTAAAAATAATTCAGCAAATATAATTAGTCTAATTTTTTTGTGTTATTAAATTTTACTGATTTTTTCATTTTAGTACAAATAAATACTTTCGGAGAAAATTTTAGAAAAATCCAACGAAGTATAGTGCTTTAAAAGGAGATGAAATACATTAAGTGTTTATAAATATTACATGAGCTGCATAGTTTCTGAAGATAGTAATTATGTTAAATGAAACTTAATTAATAAAGTGATACGAAAAAAACTATTCAGATATAAAGAGATCGATAAAGGAAGGAAAAGGATAGAGCGCCACAACTGGAGACCGTCGGACGGAGAGAAAAGTATTCATGAAGAAGTGGAAAGACTCAGAGGAGAACTGCATTGAACGTTGATCATAGAATTTTGTAGGGGAAAATAAATCTGAAAATTTGGGGAGATACTTCCAAATGCAATTATACTTTCTAATGAATAATGCTTAATTACAAAGCCTTAACCATCAAGCTAATTATTAACAATATTTTATATTATAGTCTGAGATGATGAAAAAACATTGTAGTTTAACACGAGAATAAATACAACCCACCAATTTTCTTAACGTAACTAGCAAAATGGTATGAACAGAACTTTCAAAAATTAAGTGCGAACGTAAATCAAAATGGCTAGAATTACAGACGGGGCATAAAATTGTGATATTCCAATATGGAAAATACTAAAAAAATTATCACCTAGATTACACGCAGAATAATATAGGTAATATTATTATTACAACAAAGTGAATAATAATATTTCAATAAAATATTGATTAGTTACTTATATATGTCACGTTTGGCTGTTTCAGATGATAATGATGTCAGTAATCGTGATTAATTCCACGTAATGGAAAAGCAGAGGACCTAACCAGAAACATTTGGCTAAAATGTGTTAAAAGGAGACTGTAAATTAATTAAATTACAGAGTCTGCCAGGAATTTATGGATTAGTTTGATTCGGAACTATTCTGCTTCCAAAACTAAGGGTTCGTTGAATATATAGTTTTTTCCCCAGAAATATAGAACGACAACTCGATTCCCGAAACAGTCCAACGTTGGTCTAAAAATTAAGATTTTACCGTAATTAAATATACTAACAATTAATTTAATAAGTTCATGAAACAAACCGGTTTCACACTGAAAAAATATAATTGACCCAACTTTTGAAAGTAGCGTCCAATACCATTGGGTCTTTTGTAAATTAATTATTCAGTTTAATTGCAGTGGGGCAATAAATACGGGAAAGTTATCATTATTCTCAAATAATTTTTTTATCGTACAAGACCGAGATGTTTTGTCTCCCTGTATTTGCACTGGTCGAATGTGTCTGTGTGCGATGGTGCATCTGCTGACGTTGGTAGCATAGATTGTCCTTTGTTATCTGATTGAGCAGGGAACCGGTGGGAGTAATAATTGATGATACAAATTCTATCAAAGGTGATTAAAAATAAGTTGAATAACTTTCACGTTCAGACCTGGTGCAGATTTATAACAACGTACGTATGATTTTTTTGGACTGGAGATATATTAATTTTGTTGTCAATAACGGTATTGCCATAAATTCAGTTATAAAATTTACAAAAAATTCTAGTTTACAACTTGAGGTATTTGCTCCTAAGAATATAAAATTGAAACATTTTTAAAGATCAGGTAAATAGTAGAACTCCAGTACTACTCGTAGATAACACCGAGGACTTATAAATAGCCATAGAGCATCATAAATAAAAGAACCCCTCAAAGGAAGGCAAATTATGGCGAAGTGAAGTGTATTATTTTCACCTTCGACGGTAACTAAATTGAAATATTGTGTGTGAGGAGCATTCATTGTCACGCTAGAATAAATTATATATTTGGGAAATCTGTTTAATAATATTATCAGTGCAATGCAATTGACTGTACTACTTTTCTTTATTGGATGAAAGTAATTAAATAAAATGAAATTATTTCGAGGTATAAAGGATAAACGGTTAAAATAAATAATAATTATAACTTAGGTCCACTGTCGGTGAGAATAAAAATCAACGAAACTCACTAAAGTGTTATTCCAACAGCATACAAATTAAATAATTGATTTAGTTATTCATTTTAAATGTGTCGTGCGTGCTCGCCGAACGAAAATTACATTCATTAAAATAACATATGCGACTCCCTCAGTCAATAATATGTTTCTTAGTTGCCGTACGAACGACGATTATTTTAATTTTGGCACCAGTTTACTGTGAACAACTGAGGATAACAATGCCCCGTCGTGGAAAATTACCTCTCTTACATAAATATCTATGGCCCAAGCTGAATACAAATAAAATTTAGAGCTTTTGCGTTTTGTCTCATTACAAACCACTATTCTACTTTTCACAGCAGCTGCCACCAAAAGTAAACTTAAAAACAGTAATAAATACTTTAATTGTGTAAATAAATAAGAGTATTTCTTGGATTTAACTTTATTCCTTGAAGTGTCACCACAATTCGTTTTGGACGGAGAAAAGAGAACCTTCTTACTCACGTTTTATATAATCTTAATATTATCTTTATTATCATCCACAAATTTTATTTGTTTCTGTTACAGTAATTCTCATTAAATATCCGTTTGCCTCTATTTTAGTTATGTTCAAGTGCTTTCAACGCTGTCCCAAGACCGTCGTAGTAGGTATAGTCTCCGCTGCGGTAATTGCATACGCACAAATGTAATTATGCAACATTCCGTAATTGTCCAGAGAAGTCATCTTGGGCAGCCACAAAGGCTCTTCAAATTACAATTATGTATCTTATACTGGTGAGCCATTCTTCCTTTCTTCTGTAGACGTTAACTTCAATTTAAACGACGCGCCAAAACTCTTGGTACGGTTACCTCAGATGATTACTGCATATCGTCGAAGAGTTCTCTAATTTTATCACAGAAGTTAGTAAAGTAAACATATGTTTACTAATTTTTTCAAATTAATTTTTAAGAGAAATTTTAATTGGTAATATTATATTTACTAATTTATAGACCTCAAAATTATTTAGTGTAAAGAAAGTGTTAATTACATTGAATTTAAAACTTTTATAAATATCGCTAGCATTCTTGGTGATAAAACCTATGAATAGTGTTTAGGTAACGACGGGATTATTAAATATAAATGAATAAGGAGACTAAAAAATTATCTGTCTAGAAGAGAAACATGTCTTTGGGTCATTTTAATCTGTACTTATACCTAGGGTAGTTAGTAAATACGACAAAATCACTAATACTTGGTTCGTTACAAAACCACAAGATTAATCAGGAAATATTCAAATCTACAAGGCAAGACATTATGTGAGCTCTGGGTAGTTTTAGATGAAACTAACAAATCACATGGTTGGGAATAGATAATTACAGGCTTAATGTGAGCAATGGAAGTGTGATTCATGTTTAAGTCTTTGTTTAATTGATTAAAAGCTCAACAGATTCGTTATAGATGTATTAAGTTCCATCCCATTTTTTATATACTATTTTTTTCCCTCTAGTGACATTTAAATAAATAAAATATGAAAATAAGAAATTAAAGTGACATTTTGTATCCTTATTTTTTATTATTAGCACGTTCCATGTATTATTAAAGATTTAAAAAATATATTTACGTCTTTATTTATGAAAGAAAATCCAATATCAGTCTCGGAAACGTTACTTATCACTGTTAAAAAATTGTAGCTTTCAATCATTAAAAAACAATAAAGCAACCAATACTTCTTGGATGACTTCTACGTTTTTAAAATAAATATGGATGACTAAAATCAGCCATTAAAATTGTTTGGAATATTGGTGTTTTTATTATCACAAGCATTTTTTTCATGCCTATTCTTAATTATGTTATATTTACGTCCGTTAAAAATTTCCAATTCAATGATATAAAAGGCAAAAAGTTGACTAGTAGGTGATGTGAATAATTAAAAACACAATGAGTTACATTTTGGAAATTTCTTTTGCTTTTGCCTATTGTGTTGCAACTTATCTAAAAGTTCTTAATAATTTTACGTAAATTGTACACCTGAGAAAATCAACAAAGGTTGCCCCTACAAGAAATAAACAATTCATACGATGTGCAAAAAAAGTATTGCGTTATTTCAAAATAATTAATTAGTTTGTTAAACTATGAACACTTATCAACGTAACCATGTACTAGTCCGTAAGGGAAAAAACATTGTATATAATTCAATTGCACTTAACCAGATAGTCACTAATTACCACTGTAGTAGATGCGACTGTAAAGAAAGATAATATATTTTTAAAAAAGGTAACGTAACGTAGCGTGTTTGTAATTATTCACTATTGTTAGATAACCTTTGGATGTTTTTTTATTTGATGGTATTAAAGTTTGGTTCTAATAAAGTTTTATTTTTAGTTTGAATTTCACTTGGAGTAAATTGTCCATTCCATTCGATATATATTCGCCTGAGACCACAACAGTTTTCAACTGCAAATCTTAGTATATTCGTTCTCTCCATATTTACTTTCATGTAAATTTTTAAGGAGTTAAGATCCATAAAAATGTAAGTTATGGAGGTTTTAGGCTGAATCCCTTTCTTTACATCCCGTATTCGCTAACTACGACATGTGAAAAATTAAAAAAGAAAGTAAAGAAATGAAATGAAAGTTGACGGTTCCAAACACGTAACTGGGGTGTGACATTTTAGTTTGAAGAGCAAGGTGTGGGATTGTCGATTCCGTTTGTGCGTGGTTGCGGAGGACCGGCCTGTACCAGCGGTCGTGCAGCGGTCTGCCGCAGATAAACTGCGCATTACGCACCGCCATCCATTCATCAAAACGCACGCACTAATGGCTTATCACCTGCTACATCAATTTGAGCCGTGCGCAGTCTGGTTCTGCGGTTACCGGTAACGAGGCCCGGTTCAGCTGACAAATACGTGGACACTGCAGCTTCCAGGGTCAAGTGCTGTTTCGCTTCGAGAAATTAGACACATTAATTAACAACTAATTGAATTCTTGAACATGATGACGAGGTCAGAACTGCCGCATAAACCACGAAGCTCACTAACAAGAATCTATTATATTCGGATCATAATCAAGTTTTATCTACAATTACTCATTATTTATCTTGGTACCATCTATCTATCTATATAATAAAAAAGGGAGTATATTTGTATGTATGTATGTTTGTATTTACGTTGTTCTTTATACAAATTTTATCGCGTGGACAGAATGCAACAAAAATTGGTATACGTATTCTGCCAAAATCGAGAACCGGTACTGTGGGGGTGAGAAACCCCTAGAATAAACGTGGAAATAATTATAATTGAAATAAGTTACGAATTAGTGTTAAATTACTGCGCGAGACGATGACGTCATAAGTTTTCAAGACATTGACGCATCCTAAATATAGTTCTGTATTTCGTAATGAAATAAAGCAGAAATATTTTTATTTAAAATAAAGTATACATGTGGAAAGAATTATAATTAAAAACCGTGATCATTAAATATTAAATTACTGCGCGCCAAGAGACAATGACGTCACGCGAGAGAAAGACGTTACTACGCAACGAACGAAGGAGATTATTAGGAATTAAATAAAGCAGAAATATTTTCTTTAAATAAAAAGTATAATTTTATGCAGCAATATTCCATCGAATGATAATAAAGAAGAATACGAATTACTTTACCATCCTTGGGGAAAATGTAAGTTAATTTTCGCGCTGTATTAGTTGTGAGTCTAGCTAACAATTTCATCAATGTAATATTTCGTAATGTATGAAGACTGAGTGACGATTATATCCTGAAATACTCAAGGAATATATTTAAGTAATCAATTAAATACTTTTTCGAGTTTATATAAATAAGTACACGAGCAACGCCGGGCACCCAGCTATTTAATAATAAATATGGCTTTGTCAGTTATCAATCTACATCGAATGCTTTCATCTTATGTATTTTTCTCTACCTTAAACCCAACTCTTAAATAAGCTACTACACTAGTAATTACATTTATAAACTCCCATTACAGTCAGACTATCACATTCGTCCCCAATATACGTTGTCGAGCCTGTATTAAAAGTACCAACCCCTGATGAAAAATCGGAAATACACCACGCCATAGTATTGTTATAAATGCTTGTCTCATTATATAAAAATGAATCTATTCATGTACAAATTATTTTAACAAGATTTAAAGAAACAACCTTATGGATTGAAAGAACATGTATTTAAAGGAGTGAAGTGACAGGTTTGTAATTTTAATAATTGTCGACGTGAAATCAAAATCAGTTGATATGTAAACCCATAAATTTTAATGCTTGAATAATATATTTACAGATGATTATGGCCAAATATTAGGGCAAAAGCATTTGAAAACAAGCCTGAGGAATTTAAATAAAATCGTCGAAATTGAGCCTGTATAACGGTTTCTTCTTTAAATATTCTGAAATGGCTGAACGGTCAGATAACTTCCTATATAAAAATATTTTAAATTAAAATCAAAATTACTTCAGAAATTAATTAACAAACATTATTTATTTCTTAAAAGTGAAAGTCACCATTTTACAATGCAAAATGTTAACTCTAGATTTTAAAAACTGGCTTTTAGGACAACTAAGGGAACTGTAAATTGAATTTATTTTCATAATAAATTAACAAAAGAATAATTTTTTGGGTTTGCGGACATAACCTTGCATATTACCAGGAGATTGGTGCCTTCAGGAAAATTGCTAGCGGCTTCCTCTACTTCAATGTCCGTTCCACATTATAGTACGTTTTCCTTGTTGTTCGCATCATTTTGTGCCAGTTTGTTTGCTACAAGCTACTATATGTGTAAGTAAAACGTTGCTAACATGTCAGCATGTTCAAGAAGAAGAAATAATTGAGCTTTTTTCAATCACTTTTTATATATAATTATCCCCACCTGGGAAAATGTCATCCACGTAGTCTAGACGGTCAAATTGTTTTCAAACAATTCGGATTACGAATATTTTAGTTAACTTAAAAACAGAGCTATTAGAATCTTAACACAGGTTACTCGTGGGTTTGGTGGCTATATCTGCGCAGTGGACGACTTAACCAGGTGTTTGAACTTTGTACTGTGGAATACTTTTGGAGTTTAGGGCGACCACCTATTCTTCAAATTTCAGCCACTACTCGCAACGTCCAGTCACTACTTCCAAAACCTTCTAAACTAGTCGAAACTAATGAACATATACTAACTCAAACATAATTATTACAATAATCGTCCCTTCTCCTGACTCCACATATTTTAAAAACTCGTAGACATGAAACCATTCTTCTAAAACTCGTCCTTCTTTAAGATTTTAACACGAATAGAAATATTCAAAAATTTCCCATACTGGAATGTTTTCAGAAGCCGAAAATTTGTAAATAGTGTTGTATGACAATAAATTTTATGACGTAGTTGCCCTCATAAATCTGTGCCTGAATGCGAGTGATCTATGTTCGGTCCAGTCTGACACTTGCTGATGGTCCCTATGCATTTTTTTTAGCTGCTCTGCGTACAACATACTGCTTTTAACAGCAACAGTTGTTCATACACTTTGTCACTTTTCAATAATATCATATTTTATTTGAATAATGTCTTAAAAAATGTAAATATTTTACATACTTATTTTTAAATCGGTTTTATTAATTATTTGATCATTTTAATTTTCGATTTTTTTAAAAAAAAATCGGCTCGATAGTGGCTTAATTTATGGTAGTACTTGGGGCTGTCTTTCAAAAAGTTTGAAAATATATTCTTCGGAAAGAAAATAAGAAAAATGAAAATATTTTCAAAGTTCTCATTTGATATACTTGTAATGCATTAGTACTAAAACGTTGCGTCCATTACAAAAAGTTAACCAATTAAATAAAATTGAAAAAACCTTAATGAATTTACAGATTTTAAATATATTATTTAATTACAGTAAACACCGTGTTTCAATAATTGAAAAAGCTTCAGTTGTTTAAAAATTGATATTTACAAATACATAAATTCTATAAACATATTTTATATGTTGAACGTCTGATGTTATATTGTAAGAACTTCTATCTTGATTACGGGCTATAATATATAAAATATATACAGAATATATAAAAATATATATGTAGAATATATAAAATGTATTATTATTTTATCTATTAAATTTTTTAATGTGCAAAGAATTTTCTTACAATTTTTCGGGACGATAATTAACTCAGAAACATTTGTAGTATAGTTAAGATCATGATTATATTTTTTCTTAATGATTTATATATTATCTTTAATTAATGTGTCTGATTTTAGGCTATATAAAAATAAAGTAAGATACCGTTCGAAATTCTAATTGTATTTCTAATATTACAGTTCTGTAGTATCGCTACTGAGTATTACATATTATATAATTTTAGCAAATTGTAGAACAAATAATTCAATGATCAATAAAAAAATTACAAGTTTATAAATTTAAATTATTTTCTTAGAATTTTTTCGAAACCATAATTTTTATTCGCGTTTATTTCATTCTGTAAATACACACGCCCTTGACTTTTTAGATTTTATTTCTGGAATAGAATTTTTTTAAACTAATATTTATATTTTACCTCACTATTGTCTTATTTTGAGCCCAAACGTTTTCAATATTTTCCTAATATCTGCTTCTGCTTTTAATATTTGTCTATAATATCAGCTTCCAATTTTAGCCACGTTTAGCTTGTGACAGTCCGAATGTCCCTACCAGGCATTTTTCGTAGCGCTGCTGCGTTACGTTGAGGGATGGCTGTTGGCATCAAATGATGCGCTCAAGTCAAGGTCCGTTAGGGAATAATGGAGTCTGGAATATGGCGGCTTTATCCACGCACGTCACACATGTCGCCTCTTTTCGCTGGCGCCGATCACAGCGTGCAAGACAGCCGTGGCTCCCGGCGCCGTCGACTGTGAAATGGAATGTCACTCGGGCTAAAATGCGCTTTGCCAACTTCCGAGCTGTTGGTTCCCGGGTTCTTGGTGTGATGGTTCTCCAGAGAGACGAGAGACACTAACTGCGGCAACTATCCCAATCTTCGTTGTTCGGTCGGCGCGAAGTTTATGCACGCGCCATCTGAGCCCACTAACCCTTAGGTTAATTACCAAGTTTCCCTTCGGGAGCGGAAAGTGTGGGAGGTACGCTCAAGTGAACGTTAAAGTCCCACTGTCAATCTGCCCTGATACATTACTCAATTACTCTTCAAAGCGTTGGTGCGAATGGCATTCCAACAACTTGTGCGCAAATAACGTTTATCTGGAATTAATTTTCTTTAACAAATAAGGTTTAATGATAAGGATATTCGATTGCTTGTTATATAGGGAGATGTTGAAAATGGTGCAGAACCATTTGTAAATAAAATATTGTATGACTCTGAATTGAGGAAAGAGAATTTTCATAAATATAAATTACAGTTACAATAATCCTTACATACCATTCTTTCTCCATTCCCGTTGGTCTCTGTTCGTAATTATATTGTTACCAGTAATATATATATATATATATATATATATATATATATATAATTAATTTTCCGTGTGCCGAGTAAGGTAGCCACTCAGCTATTCCACATCAACGGAGGAAGAAACAACCGTGACTGCGACAGAGAGAACCATCCAGAACCTTTATAAAAAAAAGCTGGAGGCTGCGCATTCACGAACGAAGGGTCTCACCTAGCATATGATGGAGTTAAAATAACTAAATTCCAAATAAATATTTGTGAACTGAGTGTATAACGGGGAAAAAAAATAATTAGTGCAACAATTACGATGATAAAATTTACGTCTGATAGAAAATAATTAATAATAAAGATAGCCCATACAGACAAAACGTTTCTGGGATACTTGTCCGTTTCCTCAGGTGTGGAGAAGAGCGTAGAGCGACACAACTGCACTCGTAAGTTGACAAAACTCAAAAGCGACGAAAACGCAACTGCAATGGGAAAGCAGAAGTTTTAGCGTAATAATAAGGGGTCATAGCAATTATTGAATTTCATAGTGTCTGTTTGTATATTAATAGCTGTGATGTTTGATTTAATGTGAAACATCTCTGAAATGAGTCTGGTTTCAATGTCCAAAATCTTAGCATTTTTCGAATCAAATGTATGTTTCGAATTGATGATATGTTTGCAGACTACAGCTTGTTTATCAATGGGAAGTTTGATATTAGATATATGTTCCTTTTTACGTGTATTAATGGAACGTTTTGTTTACCCTATGTAGCAGGAAATGTTGTGTGGCATGTATATTATCACTTTTTTGTGTGTATTGGCTATCTTTTGTTATTAAAAATTACGATGTTTTATGTGTCGAACCACTGAATTGATATATTACAATATTTGAAGCTCAAATGTAATGATTCTCACAATTTCACTTAGAATAGAAATCGTTGAGCGGTACGAAAAAAACTGGAAAATATGGGAAGTAGATCAGGTTAAGGAAAATATTTCGTTTTCCTTTGGTAATAAATTACTTTACAAAAATTTATTAACTTTTGATCATTACTATTGTGAATCGATGTCCCATTAAATTTTGGAGATTTTGTTGTTAGAATGGAAGAAAGTTAGGAGAAAAGTAAAAAGGACAAGTCACCAATCTAATTAAAATGAATAATATATCAGTTGGAGAAATGAACAGAAGAATAAGTAACCATTGACGGTGAATGCGGAAGGAAAATGCAAAAAAGTATCACAGTGATGGTTGAGCAGAGTTCTAGAGGACGAAAAGTGAACCGAAAAATAAAATTACAAATAAAGTTTGGAAGAAAGTGAGGTCTTATGAGAGACACATTGACTCGATATCCTTATCATTATGAAATAACTTTTTCTGTATTAAGAAATGTTCTTTGAAATATATTTTACTCATTACCATGTAGCGACCATGTAATACGTTTATGAAGGCTTATAATAGATAAATTAAAGACGATTTATATGGGTCTTGTTTAGTGTAACTTACTATTCAATCAATTCCTCGATGACTTCGAACATGTGAACGTATCGAAGTAAAACAACCTCAGCGTGGACCGACGGTTTATAATTCAAATGGACGCGCAAACTGAGAAATTATGATCGTGCTCTGATAAAATGATGCTAGAAAATAAAATACAAACAAATATTTCTGACGTTATGACGCCGTGAACTCAAATATATCCATAATTGGATGGAACGATATAAATGCAAAGTCCTTCCAAAATATTAAATTGAGTTACGCTCAAGTCATAATGAGATCAATTTCCCATTTCTTCAGCGACAGCTGCACAACGCAGAAGCTTCTAGACAGGCAATTCTTGTCAGACGCCAGTTTTTATTAATAAATATCTTAAAATATTCAAATTAGATTACCCAGAACCTTAGACGTTTCATACTGAGCTTCGAGAGTCTCGTCATTTTCTGACCGTAATTGGTAATTTGAAGAATTAAATAGCGACCCATGAGATCCTTTAAATTTAATTTTTAACATGATCTGATATATAAAGTCCTCTTCTTATATTTGTAACTTTAATAAGCGCATTTAATAGAGTTCGTTATTTTAATTTAATATAAAAATTTCATGAACTCTTTCGTAAAAGTGCGTTATTTTATTTGAATAGTAGTGATTTTAAATCAACAATAATTGTTATTGAGACTTCACGCCTAATCAGAACGCTATATTCACCTGAAAATCGTTGCTCTATTACTCGTGTATATGTAAAATGAAAATTTTCAATATGGTTTAAATTTTTAGTATTTTCTCACCTTCAGCTATTTCTTTAGTCTATTTTCTGAAATTTTCTAATAAATCATTAGTTTTTTATGTCAAGTGTAGATTTAGTGAATATTAAATATACGAAAGAATAAGTTTAATTAATTCTAATATTGGCCCACACCTCGTAGATGAATGAATGTAAGTAATTTTTTTAAATAATGAATTATTTTGGTGTCTATTTCCTCTCACAATTTTCATGTTTTTTGTTATAAAAAATATTTGGAATTAATTACTTCGGACGGTTATATTTGACATTATCATTTTTCTCACACGTTTGATACTGTTTTTTCCCATTCTTTTGTTTGTAAACGGCAAAATTTAAGGAAAACTTTCATAAGGTGGGTGAATGGTCTTTCAGTTATATTGAATCAATCAGATCCATTCGTCTTCTTAATGTGTATTAATAGATGATTTATACAAGATGGTTAATATTTTCTCTACACAGGAACCTGAGACTGGTGAGAATTGTTCTAAGCTGAGTGTAATACCCTTGTTTCGGAATTTTGCCACTTCCTAAACTGGCGAACTATAGTGACTGAAGTGGGCCTTAATTTAATTTTTAATGTAACCTATGAAACAATTTTACCAGTACGATTATGTGAAACATTTCTCTCGATATCCAAATCCGTCGATGCCCGAGGCAATAAAATGCATACATTTTGAGTTCTACTCTTCCAAAAACTACACTAACGTTGGTTTACGTTTATAACGGAAGCATAGTCCATCGGAAAAATTTATCTCGTATTCTGTGAATTTGTGCGCTCGGGGATATTATGGTTGGCTCCTCAGGTATAACTGGTTGCATACATCAGACTTCAATGTTTGTTTTTAATAAATAGTTGTTTCCGAATGTGTAATAAATATTTTTTTTACTATAATAAGGCCTCTATTACTTTTTTAATTTCTTATTAGAATTCACTGATCTTAAACGCGCGATTTTAGTATAATCTTTAAGTACTTGACTAAAATTATTTGTGAAAAATTATTGGACTTAAAAAAACGTGGATGAGAAAAGTATAGCGTCAAATTTAGAAACTGGCTCAAAACCAAAAGTGTATAAAAAATTGTTGAAATTACATGTTACAGAATCTAAAGCACCAACTGATCTGCGAAATTTAATGTAGTAATAATTCCCAGAATTGACTTAGCGCTTTCAGGCACTCGATTACAGTTCACTTAAGGTGTAGTTACTTTTCAGTTGTCATCAAATAGAATATAAATAAACAAAAATTATTTTTCCAAGAAATGCTTTGGACGAGATTTTTTGTTGAAACAAAAACCTGCTGTGAATTATTAAAAATGTAGATTACATATGATAGTTATTAACCATGGGTATATATATATCACAATATAATATGATACTGTTGAGGATGCTGAGGTTATGAGACCGCAACAGTGACGTCGGGTCACGTCATTCACACACACCCTGTGACCCGCGGCGCTCACTTACACAAATTGATTAATTGTAAAGTAAATTAATTTATAATAAAATTTGTTTAAGTACAGGAAGATCTGCGTTTCCTTGTCACGGGAAATTATTATGAACTAGCAGACGCCTTTACTGTTAATATTTTAAGCAATACCGGTAATTGATCGTTTGACACTGATCCACCGTTATTAGTGGAACGGGTGCAAAAGCACTGCTTTTTATGAAACTTGAAAGGATTTTCTTTAAGAAAATTTAGAAATACGCTTATTACGTTGCGTATGTGAAGTCACGTCGCCTTGAAAATCTATGGAATTCAGGACAGAGAATTTTTTTTTAGTTTTTGTCTCTGTCGTTTACTAATATTTATTATATTCCTCTCGTAACATTTGTTCGACTGTTTTAGACGGTACGTCGTATGAATTTTTATGAAAAATTAGAAATAAAGAAATGAGCGGAGATTGGAGTGGAGCGGGTAGTCTATTAGTGACGTATGCCTTACGAGGCCGTACAGGCAATAAAGCCGTCGGCTCCGCGCGGCTGAAGCAGACACCGTTGTTTGCAGAGCACTCTGGTGGACGACTCGGCCATTAGCCGGAACAGAAGCACAGATAGAACGAAGCCGACTGCCCCTGATGTTCAGCTAGCCCTCCCCTCTAACCCCCTTAAAATACACTGCCCTATCTACAATCCGTTCCTTCGGAAAGGCACATATAGTGCACGCAGAACCGAGCCGACTCCATCTTCCGAAATACGAAACCACAGCAGCGTTACTTTGATTCACCATAAAAAGTTACAATGATTTGACCGCTTTTAAATATAATTCTAATTTAGTACTATTAATAACAGGCATTCGTATAGGATTATCAAATATCTATGCGTATCCGCCGTTGACGAGTTATTAACTGCAAGTATAGGTACAAAATAAAGTGTTATTACTCCAAAAACATTAATTAAAATGTGATTCGACGTAACACTAAAACCTCCAACTATTTAGTTGAAATTCGGCAAAATTGATAGCCCAATTATCTCAAGAATAAATAAAACCAGATATAAAAATCCTTTTTTTGATTTCATCCCATTTGAAACGGACTCACAGATACTAATTCATTTATAACGAGTTAATTCACTGCTTTGATTTTTTAATTTATTTATATTATTCCATTAATCCTCGTATGAGGAAATGAGATACGTCGACACATAAAATTACAATATAATAATTGGATGCTGCAATTATAAATGATTAGAAGTTACCATAAAAATACTCAAATTCTGGAAAACAAAGTAAAATATATTAATAATAACAAAAATAATAATTCCTTAACTATTATAAGGGTATAATATAATATTTACAGTTATAATAAAAAATTGAATAAATAATGATTAGAGAATTAAGTATCATAAAATATAGAATTAGACATCACACAAGAATAAACACAAAACTTGACACACGCACTCTAGAAGGGAACACAAACGACAGACAAGTCACTTCACGAAACAGAGCGACGAGGAATCTGAAATTCTGAAACATTTGATTACATTAGCTATTTTGTTTTACATAAACGGCAACGTCGAAGCAAAAATATGCAATCCTTCAAAATACGTTAACTCAGGAGTGCTAAGAAAATTTTTTTCGTATTCCAAAATAGATTACGATTGAAGAATTTGTTTTCTCTGCAGTATAATATTATAATTTTAGAGTAATTTTATAGCATCGATAATGTTACGTTGGCATATTAAAAAATTAAGATTATATTAGATTTATTAGTTCTATTAGTCCTCTGCAGAGGAAATGGGACAAGTGAAACTGATATTAATTAAAGAAATGAATAGAATAACATGTGCATAGAATATAGATATTTATAACTTTTCAAAAATAGTAATTTACAAAATTAAAGAGTACATATTTGAAAATAATGATAAAATATTGTCATTAATAAAATAAAAGCGACCACGTTTCGTACATGTTTGTTTTCCAAAAAAGAAATATACGGGAACTGTGTATCTTTTTATCTGTGCCACTAGGGTTACATAATCCAAGAGACGGACCTGATAGTATCTAAATTAATTTTTATGATAAGTACTATCTTTCAATATTCACTCGTCATACCTCCACGGTATGTGGTTCCAATTTTGTATAACAAATTATATTTTAAAATCTCTGTAGATGGGTGCCGCGTTTTTTTTATCTATCTATCTATGATATATCGACTTAGAAACACGTCAGTATTGCGACAAAAAACAAAGAAGGTACAGACCGTGAAGATGATGTCCACGTTGTAATTCTTTTGGTGGGGTATTTCCAGGGAAAATTGTCTATATCATTACTTTTAAAACGGCCGAATGATAAATGGAGACTATTATGCGTCTTTCGTGGCCGGATTGAGCCCTGAAATAAAGAAACAATGTTCCCATTTGCCTAGAAGTAAATTCCGTCCTTATCAAGACAATGCAGTTTCGATGGAGAAACCAGTGGCAAAGAAGTTCCAACTGTTGTCGCATTCAACGTGTTCGCCAGATGTGGCCCTAACCTGAAAACTATTACGTGGAACGGAGAGATCAAACAAACGCCAATGTTGAGGATCAAAATCTTACGTATTGACGGCTTTGAAAAGTAAAATGTGTTGGATAGCTTTATTATTAAGTCATCTATTTTTTGAGGAAGGACTTAATTAGTTTTCGGTGCATTTTTAAATGAGTCAAACACCGCATGGTATTTTCACGTTTGAATGAGAATTCGTAAATATTTTATTGTGAATGTAGCTTACTAGTTTTTATATATCTGGCTCAGGTTGCAATTTTATATTTGTACATACAAAACTCAATTAGCGAGTCAGAGTTTGGATCTCATCGAGTTGCGATTGTCACCAGAAGGAGCCGGTGCTGAAGACAATGGCAGTCCTGTAGTAGATCCAGCAAGTCTCCCTTCCTCCCTTCTCAAACCCAACAACTCTGTTAATCAGGGGCTTACAGTCGCCGATAGCTGGAGCGGCGAGCTCAGTTAATTTGGAGTAGGCAGTCGTATAACAGGTACACTGGCGAACTAGTTGCCCCAGGAAACAAAGCCCTCGTCCCTCGGGACTGCCGAGTCCCTGAAGCCTCGCTTCCCCATCGTCCTACGCTGCAGTTGCTGTTTCTCTAAAGGTACAGCCGCCTTATTTGCAGTTAATTATAAGTCTATTAATGCCTAAACTAACGATCGAGATTGTAATTAACCAGATGAATTGTTAGAAATAGTGTTCCTTAATTAGGAAAAGCACAATTGGTAATTTGTAGGATTCAAAGGCTGCAGAAGCACGCAGGTTTGAGAAGCCACCATTTCCACTGCTATGGTTATTTTTTAAAACAAATGTACCTATGTATGCTCAAATTAAGAAAACCTTCCTTAATTGAACTGTTATAATAGGTTTTTTTAAAAAAAACATGAATATCTGTGAACTGATAATTTTTTCTCCTCAAGAATATAATCAAACAAAATTCCACAAGCAAATGCTGCGAAATTATTACGTGATTGAGAAAATAAAGAGGTACCACTTTTAAATAAATTGTATCTGTTGCAAAGAAATTAGAAAAGGTGTTTAAGATGTTAACATTTATTGCTTGAAGATAAAGTATATACAAAAAAACTTATAATTCCGTACTTGATAGAATTTGCTGTATTTGTTAATGACATCAAGAAGGGAATCCTGCATTAGGAAAAATCAACGAGTTTGACTGCTCCCCTAATATCAGAAATACATTTAAAATTTTTTAAAAGGACAAACCTTTATTATGATGTATCGTCACTAATAATCATTTGAAGTTGATCCGACCTTAAATAAAAAATGGTTTCGCATTAAATAAAGAAAAAAATAAGGAATTTATACATGGCTTTCAAAGAACTCCTAGTAAAACCTATGAATATGGCCGAGATTACCTCTTATTTCAGATTATTTACCTTTACTGTATACTTTAAGTCTTAGTTTTCGGATAAATCATAAGCTATAGAGCAGATCGAAATGTAACGAAGTCTTTTATTTACTTAGGAACTTTAATATTTCCAAAAATAGTGTTTCTCTTAAAATTCTCCTGCTTTGAAGTACTGTCAGAAATGCTAGTTTTCCTCAAACATCTTGTTTAAGTTCATGGTATCGGTTTTTAATCTATGTTAATCTTCTGCAGTTTTTTTACCTGTTCGTGTTACCTTCTTATTTTCCTCTATCGCACATCTAATAAATTGCTTGTCTCTTCAGGCAACATCGCTGGTATTTGGAAAATAATTTTATTTCTAGTAAAATTTAATTACATTAATTAATTCCAATTTAATTATATAATATAATAAGCGAAGATTTAAGTCTGTACACGATCGCAAAAGCCTCAAAATAAATGTTATCTGAACCGTTAAATTTTTTTTCATATATTTACCTTAATTGCTACTCAATTTTCGAAAATGAATATTATTTGTTTGTCTTATTCTCGTAGCGAAACACGATTTTAAGAAACTAAAATGCAGTATGCGGTAATGTAATACTATTTGCGCCGTCCATTGATTTCTATTAGGTCAACATGTGTTTCAATTGGAGTATTAGAAATTGTTTCAACGCAGAACAAAATGTATTAGTGAATTGATCCTGATACATTCGATTCGCATAAGAATTTACGATAGTAATAATAATAAGCTTTTACCGTTGGTTCATACAAAATGAGAATGAAATTTTTACGTTAGGATTCTCGGCAATTAAATACTCGTCTTGGAAAGGTTAATAACTTTTCGATGCCGGAACGCAGAATTCCTTCAATCCGTTGAATTCATGGAGGTTTGAATACTCTGTAAACTTGTGTGAGAAATATTTAACACAGGGAATACACATTTTTGCCAAGTATTCCGCTATATAAATTTATTTGCATGTCTCTTTATTCACAATTCCTGGAAACTTGTTTGAATAATATAAATTACTGTGAACTGTGAAAAATGTAGTGATAATGAAAAGCTGAAAATATTTTAAAAATATGAAATTCGTGCAACCACTTAAATATTAAGTTAAAATAATAATTTGTCTTGAAATTTGTATTTAAATTGTTATATATATATTTATTTCAGTCAACAGTCTAAATATATAATTTTTTTATAGTAAATACATTGAGTACGAATATAGAAGCTTCTGTTGTGGTCTTCCGTCTTATTGAATTAAATTTTATATAATGTTATTTTTTTCGAATTGTTTTTGGGCGTATTATTGACTGGTGACAAAAAAGTATGCTGAATTTTGGCGTGTGGAAATGTCAATATTTTTTACTCTAATAAGCCTAAATTGATCAAATAAATTGAGCTATTCAAATTTAATTAAATATGGCAATGTTAACTAATTAGAAAATTTATCCTTTACTCTTTGCCATTAGCAAAAATTTTGTTGTAATCCGTTTTTAATTTTAATATATTTTTACAGCCCGAAATGTAATTTACTCTTTCTCTCGGGATTGTTCACTATTTACAATGTTTTTTACATTAAATAATAAACCTCTGGGTTTGTCTTCCTGATGTATTATAACTTCACATCTGTTATGGACTTAATTACAAATTACAATTACATATTAAAAAATAATTTGCATTTTATCAATTAGCGATCAAAATCTTACGTGAATTTTGGAAAGTACGATTATTTTGAATTTCACAAAATAATTATTATTTTTCCGTTCTGCGAAGTGCTGTTACAATATTAGCGAATGGAATACCAAGAACGGCGGACACCATCCGATTTAAATAATGTCTGGAAAAGTAACTTAATTTTTATTATGTTCCACTACAATTCATGACATGAACTGATGAGATTATTATGGCCGGATTATATTAATTATAATATTTATATTTAGAATGTGGTACTATTGAAATGATGTACAAATCATGACTCATTCGACATCCTTGAGGCCCAGATTCCTTATAGGGTATGCGGAATATGAACTAATATAATACTATACTACACTATGGACAGGAGAGCGACTTGAGGCTGGACCATTACTTTAAGATATTGTTGGGCCTTAAAGTCATAGTGATTAAGTCCATGAAAGAATACATAAAATGAACGGCATTATTAATATAATAATAGTATTAAGAAGAAGAGGTGAAAATTTGTAAACGTTTGGAAACCTTTAACTTAGAATTGTTAAGACATATTTTAAGAGCTATACAATATATAAACATTTCGGCTACAACAGTCATAGGATGCAGTCAATTGCTTTTAATTCAAAACTGCATTCTACCTGATGACCTGAAGAAGTCCGAAAATTGTGGACGAAACGTATTGAAACGAATTTTTGGTTCAATTTATGAATACATTTTTCCTGAATTATTGGCTGTATTGATTATTTATTTATTAAAATATATTTGTCAGATTAAATATACTGTAACAATCAGCTCAGGACAGGAATTCTGTCCTTATTTTTGTCAGATTTGTTTACGAACACAGACTGGGGATCCTTGAGTAGTTTGAAAATATAAAAAATAATGATAAAATTACGGATAAGTGGACTTTTAGAGAGGGGAAGGACGATAATTAGAGCATTTTTGCGGCTCTTAGGGCTAAATGGTTGTGACCGACGTAAACCTGAAAGGCATCATAACAGATGGACGCGGCAATTATATTAAAAGGAAGCGTTTAATTTAATTGATTGAGTGGCTCTCGGAGCGGGAGAACGGCAACAGATGGGGTTTGTTTTGGCGAACATGTAATTTCAAAACAACTGTGAAAACAAGGGAATATCCGGGAGCCAGGATATAAATAAGAGAGCAGATGAAGGCAGAGTTATTTATAGTGGAGATATAGAGGACATCAGTCGTCAACAGTTGAGAGTTTCATCGTGGAGGTTTGTCTGCCAGCAGAGGTGTTTGAACTCGTCGAGAGGATGACGTCGTCAAGAGGAGGTGACTGTGAAAGCAGAGTGTGAGTGCAGCCTGGGGACTGTTAAGCCGGTATAAAGTGAGTGTGTGGACCCGAGAGCGTGTAAGTTTATTTTTCTGAATTTATAATTGTAAATTGCTAATAATGGGTAAAAAGTGTCAGATTTCGTTAATTTCGTTTCATTCGTTACGTTCGTTTCATTCGTTTCAATCATTTAAATCATTTCAATCATTTCGTTTTCCATTGATTGTAACATTTTGTTCCGTTCCTTATCAACCCAGTAAATACCTTGATGGTACCGAGTCCAATTATCTAAAATGTATTCTAGGTAAATAAAATTGTTTTGATTCTATAAAATTTCATCAGATTTGTGTAATTGTAAATTATGTAATAAATGATAATTGTTGGTTTAAATTGATGATTTATTTTATTTTTGTCGCTATTACATAAAATGGCTACAA
This sequence comes from Zhengitettix transpicula, assembly GCA_037074705.1. Classification (NCBI taxonomy): domain Eukaryota; kingdom Metazoa; phylum Arthropoda; class Insecta; order Orthoptera; family Tetrigidae; genus Zhengitettix; species Zhengitettix transpicula. The sequence continues at coordinate 66,679,949 of CM073593.1, read as the reverse complement.
CAACGTGGGGCTTATTTCATTAATCAGAAATTTATTAGTTGTTATTATAATACATTATATTGCAATATTTTTAATTATTTACGGAGTTGTAGAACATTGTTTTAAATATAACGTTAATTTTCTCGGTAATAATATTTCGACGATCGTGGAATTTATAAGAATTGAGACACGGGCGTAGACATTCAGTTTGAGCCTTATGAATTTTCTCTCGTATAGAAGTCAAAAAAACGACGCGCCATTGAGCAGCAACTCTGGGAATCACAAGTGCCGTATCATTCCACACTTCCTGGGGTTGGAGAATGCCGAATTGTGTGTTTCAAACGAGCGATTCATTGAGCCAAACACACTTACTACGTAGCGACAACTGATTAGTCATTGAAAGTCAGAACACTAAATACGCATCATTGTCATTGCAAGACTAACATGAAGTCGTTTTGGCCTAGTTTTGTGAGCCTCGGACTGGCTGTAGGTTTTACGCAGTGCTTTGCGGCAGAGCCACGTGACTGGGCAGTGAATGTGGAGGCACGCCCTGCCTCGACCGGAGTTCCCAGGGGAAGGAAGACCTTTGCCCCCGGCTGCCTCAGCAGTCTGCGCGCTTCGCATCCGGCGTAACAAGTTGCCAGACACATTGGCTGTCATTACAGGCTACAAATGAAATCTAATTCTTAACAACAATCCGTATATAACCAAAAGCCTAGGCAAACTAGAGAAACTTCGCCGAGATGTATGACTTCAATACATCACATCTAACTCCAGACATTAAATCGAGAAGCATTTAAAATATTTGCATCTCCATACGTTAAACTAAGACCACTATTATTTTCAATGTTTTCAACATTAATATATATTGTTGCAGAATAAAATCGAAAAAGAAGCTTTACTGTGACTGACCATGCGTCACAATAATACATTTACGTGAATTCCCGACGATATAATATATCAATATAAATAAATATAATTCTACTACTGGGAAAACCGACAAAATATCGCACATGGTAATTGAACAGAAATGAGTTAACCGTCATTGGAAGTGTGAATAAGCGTTTAATATGTCTTGTAACTTACAGAAAAAAATCGTATTAAGAGAAAATAACTTGTATAAAACTTTAAAAATACAAAAATCGTAGCTCAGGATAGTATCGTGGGCCCTTCGGTGGTTGTCACTGTTAGACCAAGAAAAATATATCATGGCAGTTATTTAAATCATCGTTACTTCACGGAAATATAAAAACTCCGGGAATCACAAGATGGTGTCTGGTCACCAGTGGCAACAATTAGAAAACTGAAGATGATGAGGGACCAGATTTGCCGTTCACAAATAAGTCAGGGAAGCATCGATAACTGTAATAGAATAACTTGTAATTTCAATCTCCACGAAAGATAGACATCAACTCAACTAAACTATTTTTTAAAGTGCACCCTATAAAAATACTTAACCGACTCCCTCAGTCAAAACGAGAGCCGTCCTCGCTTTCCCAGCGACAATTAAATTAATTAAAGTGCCTATGCGACTCCCTCAGTCAAATTCATGTTGCGTCGTTGCTCCAGCTAACAAGACAAACCAAAGATACTAAGTCTCTGCCTCGAAATATTATCTCGGTCAAAGAAATATATATTTATACATACATTTAAACATATTAATCCTCCAATGTTTTATGTATCGGTTCAAATAATATTTTTTATTTAGTTTAGTATCGATTAAAAATTTATGAATATATTTTAGTTTGACCAAAAGACTATGCCATGAATCTCACCTGCTCTTGTGGTGTTTTACATTTCGAAATATAAGATAGCAACAACAGATAATGCCAATTAATATGTTTCCTCGCTGCAATTTCGATTTTATGTAAATTTAACATCTGTGTAAATATTTTAATATTTGTCATGCGTCCGAATATATATTTTGTTTAGGGTAACAGGCTACATGACGGTAATCCACATGGTGGTAACTCCCCTTTAATAGCATAGGAAAGGATTTGAAAGGGGGGATGCGGAAGGGTAGAGGAAGGTAGCCAAGGGTAACTAGGGCCCCCGGGATATATTTTAAGGATCCTATCCGGCATTCGCCTAAAAGTAATGCAGGACAAACCCTAGAAAAACCTGCATCAGGTATGTCGGTCAGTAGGTATCCACGTCTTTCCAATAGCGGGAGAGGAGTTTTCTGTGGAGACGTAGCATTCCCTTCTCCGTACCTCGGCCAGTTTAGGAGGCAGCTGGACGACTGTTCCAATGGGAACAGCGAACAACTCTTACCGTATGCCCAAGGTCTGTGACCCAGGAACACACACCTTTCAAAACAGGCCGAGTTGACTCGGAATGTGGGAACCTTAGTTCAAAAAACCAGAGAGAGATGTGAAGGCATCCCCAAAGATAGCCTCCTCCAGAGCTCTCTGGGCTGAATAGTAGCGTCCGAATATCTTTTTCTTTTAGGTAACAAGCTTCATGAGTGTAATCCACATGGTGGCCACTCCTCTTTAATAGCATAAGAAGGGATTTGAAAGGGGGGTGAGGAAGGGTAGAAGATGGTAGCCAAGGGTTAACTACGGCCCCCGGGCTATAGTTTAAGGATCCTACCCGGAAATTCGCCTAAAAGTGATGCAGGGAAATTCCTACAAAAACCTGAATCAGGTAGGTCGGGCATTGGGTACTTGTCCCACGCTCTTCCGATGGCTGTGGGGTCGCAGCTTTCCCCTCGCCGTGCCTCGACCAGTTTAGGAGGCAGCTGGCCGACTATTTCAATAGGAATAGCGGACAAGTCTTACCGTATGCCCAAGGTCTGCGACCCCGAAACATAGACCTCTCAAAACAGGCCGACGTCGAATCTGAAACATAAAAGAAAATTCCGTTACGTTTTAACAGAGAGATATTCAAAGTCGATTCAAATCGCTCCTTATTAAGTCTGAAAATATTTATTTCAATATTAACTGACAGTCATCTATCTAGTATTTTTGTAATCTCGCAAGACGATTTATGTCCATTTAAGTAAGGCGACAAAATTGTCTTCACCTGTCATTCTTTTATCTAGTAGCCGACAAATAGATTCTTGTGAAAGAATTTATTGCTGAAATTTTTATAAGATAAATAGCTTTGAATGGATGTTTCAAAGTCCCACTGTGTATTACAATATACGATAAACGAAGGTAATCAGGAAAAACAAATGAATAAAACAAGGAAGTTTGTTAATATTTTCTATGCTAGGAAAAACTATCACTCTATTATACCGTATTAATATTGCAGGTTTAAGTTTATAATTTTTCTAAAATGAGTCTACAAGCTCAGATTATCTTTACATTTTTATTAATGGTTGCACATTTGTCTTCTTGAATCACAGTAACACAAGTTCTATCTCCTTACTTAATATATTCGGCTTTCTAACCGTATAAGCCCAGAAAAGTCTACATCTGCGGGATTCACACGGAATCAATTCATCAACGTTACGTTCAAAGGAAAATACTTTCATCCCCGGGTTTATATCCAAAGCCCTTGACAGTTAAGATCCGAAAGAGGAGTTTTAGATGATAAAATTTCTATATTTTGAAATAACCACTATAAATTGACGAGGGACAATTTAGTTTCTTCGCTGTTTAATTTCGTTTATTGTTTCGGTAATACAGATCAATTAAATACACAAATAAGTTATATATATCTAAAACTGACCAAAAATGTTCATAAATACAAAATTATATTTGTTAAAGAAATTATCAGAAAACAGACGAAGCCTTCGGTCGTCTTCGATAAGGACCTGTCTTTTTCGACGAACAAGACACGTCTGCTGTTAACTGCGTTATATTCCATTCTGATAATGAAGTCTAGCTAAAAATAAAAAATGTTGTGAAATAGAGCAGCCTTTACACTTGATTTGAAAATATCCAAATAGCCGTGACCGTAACTGTCTACGTAGCCTAAAAATTTTACGAAAATGTATAAGATAGAAAATGTATAATAAGCCGAGGTTATGGACGATGCGAGATTTTAGCAGAGTTTGATCGCAAATCAGTGCCGTTGTGTGACGTCATAGCATTGAAGTAGACTTGCGGCGCTCAGGGTCACTGATTAAGTATCAATTCACTCAATAACATTTTTTTAATAATAATTATTTGTAAATAATTCCGGAACACATACCTCGGTCCATCTTTCTGAACGTCGTTTGACAATCAACTCACAACAGACAATTTTTTTATTCATCTTATGTACTCAACCGCAGTGATTAATTATAAAGAAATATATGTAATGTCCAAACAGTCAGGAAAGGTTTATTAATTAACAATGAAATTATACAATTTTAAAAAAAAATATCACTACGTTTCGTTCCTAATTTTGGACTTTATTAGGTGAACATTATTAAGATGAGACCATAAACTGTTTGTTTTAATACGTGTATGTATGTTCCGTATCCAAATGTGACAAAATTTCGTACACGTTGTCTATTTGAACCGGAAACAAACACTGAGGGAGTAAGAGACATCTACCTCCCCCAAGGGCGGGGGGTGCAAATTTTCAAACATATCAAAACGGCCTATATTTGCATCGGATAAATATTTTTCGCGGTCAATGATATTGATAGTATTAGTCCCCATGTTGTGTACTATTTAAACCCTTTCTGTATAGGAGAAGAAGAGGAGGACCTTTAGGGATGTGCGCGGAGAAGCGTTACTTAAAAATAATGCATAAATAACCGACATTGGCGTCAAATCCGGCGTTATGGATGTCGGTCAGTTTTATTATTATAACCCAGGCAACGCCGGATACTCAGAAAGTGATTAATATTATAATATAATTTTTTGATGTTCTTGAATATTTTGATAATTTAAAGGATCATTCTGGAAAGTCTGGGCTACCCGAGTAGACTTCCAGTCAGGTGCAAGCTTTTCCATCCATTATAGTGACCTAACATAGGCTCAAACTACAATTTACTATATCACATTATTCAGGTCTACTTTTAGGACTTCAATAAAGAATAGATTTTGATAAATTTGGTGTTTAATATAATGTATTATAATTTTTACTAAAATTTTAAAAATCATACTCTGGCTTCCATGACAGATTTATCATAGTGAATAATATTTTAAATTCGTTTTCTTTAATCAAACACCGTAGCGAGGCACGGAAATTCAGTTATTAATCACCTACCTTGTCGCAGCAGAGATATACAGGCTTTCGAATACTGGCTTTTATTTTTTATATCATCCAATGGTGAAAAGAATAGTAATTGAAAAATATTCTTTTAAATTCATATAAGTTCTAAAGGTAGTAGAAATGTATATACGAAGAGTTATAAGTGGGAAATATATCGCTAATACAGTCACAAAATTTAGAGCCAGGAGCTGAAATGTTATAAAGCTCAGTATTATTTTCCCAGATTGACGTTAATAACTAGTTATTAGCAACGAACGCACAATAAAGAAACAGAATTCCAGAGGGAAATTGACATTAGCGTTAACGGTTTGTCGGACATAAAGGAAATACAAAAAAAAAACTGTCATAAAACGTATTAACAGAAAAAATACAATTTCAAGCTTCTATAAAGCTATCGTCCCCTGGTAAAGTTATACGTTTATTATTTTTACAGACATAATTTGATACTTTGTAGCTCAACAATCAAATTCAAACAATGAAATAAAATCATAATAGAAAAATTATTAAAAATCGTGAACACTTCAACTAGAAAGATAGAAAAGAAGATAAATAATAAATGACAGGTTTTTTGTAGAGCGACCGCGCTTTGTGTCCCCTGACATGAAGCCAGGTCGATCGCCTGCAGCAGAGACAGCGCTGACAGATGCAGATCAAAAGCTGCCAGAAGCAGAGCTGTTCGTACACCCACCCCCGCCTCCTACATCCTGACAGTTTACTTCCGTACCCGTATCCTCTATCCCATCATGCTACGCTACCGTGTACAGAAGGATTAATTAACCGTTTTAACAGATGATAACTTTGATCATGTAGATTTGTCCTCAGTGCTCCTCTGCACCGGAAAGAAAATGATTTCCAGAATAATGGTGGAAATGGGAGGGTCAAGTAAGGTTGGCACATGACCGATGACTACCATTCAATTTACCCTCCAAATTATTCCGGTTCATAATTGATAGGTTTTTGGCTGAAGCCACTTCTTTCAGCGTTGACCATCGTTGATGACGTCTGTTATGATGAAATCAGGTTGCAAAAACCAAGTGAAGGCCAAATAAGCGTCCTATAAAACTTTTCTGTATTCTATGAGGTGACACCGAATCCTCTTCTGGTCATCATTATTAGTGAATATATTAAGACCTAATACAAAATTTTCCTCTATTTTTACCATATATACACAAAAAACATGTGACTGAAGGTAATCTGTACACTGGCCACGATTATCCACAAATCCAGAATTTGTGGTACTCCTCTTGGTCATTAAACATCAGTCTTGGAAGGTTTTTTATTATTTTTCAGTTGCATATCTACAATATACTCTTAGCACATATCGATTGAGTAATATGTAAATGTTAAGAACACGAATGAGTCGAGTAGGACACCGTCCATTGGCGAGTCTCCAGGATTTATTCAGTGAGGTCTTCCAGCCACAGGTTTTTCAGTCTTCTCACTGAATGCTGTTAGGAGTAGAGATCTGCGATGAGTTCGTTGACGTGATTTAGCGTGCTTTTAATGGATGCTTTTACATTACTTCTGTGATGAATGTGATTCTAAAATCGAGATAGAGAGTTTGGTTAGTAATGAACCAAGATGCGTTGGCTATAGTACGTAATGTATTTGGTTGAAAAGACTGCAAGGTCTTTGTGTTCGATGGGTTACTGCAACCCCGTGGGATTCTAAGATTGAGATGGAGGGTTTGGTTTCTAATGAACCAAGACGCGTTGGCTGGAGTACGCAATGTCTTTGGTTGGAAAGATCTTGGTGTTAGATGAGTTACTACATCCGTATAGTTATATAGACTATATAGGTATTAAGATGGTTTTGTACAATAGTAGTTTGTTTACAAGTGTGAACTGTGATTTACGTCCAAGTAACCAGAGTAGCTTTAGAATGTATGGTTGTTTCTTGAGCTTTCCAATTCAATCTTTAAGCGAGGTGAAACCCTAGGTATTTTTTTTACTGAAATGGGGTAATTGTATGTACTGACTTGAGGGCACGTCAAGTGTTTATTGGTAAAAGTAATTTGAATAGATTTGCAGCTGATTACCTTTAATGCGCCAGTGATTGAGTCAACTTTCAAGGAAGTTCAGGTTTCAGATGCTTGATCCACGTCAGTATCAGACTAAGAATGTGTGAAGCACAGAAATAAAAAAAATACAGGGATGACTTCTGCCTTGTTATAATAGTTCTGCTATCGGGTATCTCGGCGAAAGAATTATGAGAAAATATTGACGGGATTAATTTGGAGGAGAAACCTGAGAATTTCAAGTTACAGATACTTTTAAGTCGTATGTAACATGTAACGTGGATCATATGTCACATATGGATAGTTCCGTAATTTAGTGCTGTCATTTATGAGGATGAACAACAGGTTTGGTTAAAAAATTTTAAGATGAAAAGACAGAAGAAAAATTTTCAATGAGCACATAATAACTCAAAAATCTAATAATTCTAGCTAGGAAAATTACGTGAGTTAACATTAGTAGATTTCGTGATTTATTGGCTGGCTTGTTATGTACGTTTAAAAATAAATCCTTCATTAAGCTAAGAAGTTTCTCCATAAAAATCTCCATTTCTTCTATTTTTAGCATAAAGTATTTTACTCCTAAGTAAAGTCGTCTATATTGTTACAGTAACTAGTGATGCGTGTTGATATTGGATTTTCGTTTTATTGCCCCGTGATGGTTGTTATAGACTCGGTACTGTAACGCTTTATTCCTACGTTTTTATAGGCGAAGCCGAAATACTATAAAATATATTCATTCACCGTTATTTCAATTTTTTAATGACTTTTTATAATGTGATTATTTTAGGTATTTATTCATAAAAAATTCTTTATCATAATAAACCCAAATATCGTAAAATATTTCTAACAATTGTGACCCATTTACATATCAAAATAAAAGCGTTGTCTTTGTATATCTGTCAGTTTCCAGTTTATTGAGATTTATTTACATTTAAATTGAATTACTGAATGCATAAAAGCCCCTTTAAGTTGCAACTATAATAACATTATCAACTTGTCCGTTTTCTGTTATACAAAATTTGAGACAATTGTTAATGAATTTATAGAAGTCCATCACGACAGCAGTAATTGGAACTACAAATAACTGTTTCCCGTCTTCACCAACAGCCCAGATGATTTATTTAGAAGCCGTAGCGAACCACTGCTGTTTTGTCTCGAACAATGGGAACTATAGGAAACTTAATTCAAAACTCCGAACAAAAGGGTGTCTGGTGAACAAAGAAAACCAAATATTTATTACTTACAATATTCTAGAAAGGCAGGTACACCTGGTACAACGACGGTGAGCATAAATCATTACATTATATTATTGATCGGGTTTTTACCATTAATTTGAATATTTAAAATCTGAATAATTTTTTAAAATGTTCTATGGAAATTAATTTTTATTCAACAATAACTGAGTTAAGAAAAGAAAAGAAAATCAAAAACTGCTCTTAAAAGTGTCCCATATTAATAATTGTACTGAATATTGCTTTAGGAAAGACTTAGTAAGAAGTAAAACTAGAAATACAAACGCGAGAAAAATTGTTAAAGGAACAGATCTGTGAGAAAAATGCTGAAGGATAATCCGTAGTGGTAGGAAACAAACAAGTGGATGGATACATTTTAAGTGTCAAGCAAAGATTTAGCAATGAAAGAACCAAAGGTTGCGAACATTTCCAATCATCGTTTTAAAAAATTACAGTTTAATTTTCAGACAGGTTTCAAAGTCTGTATCGCTCCCTGATGTTTCACGAGAAAATCAACAAACGAGCGCCCCTGTTGTGTAGACACGCTGGTTTACTATTCAACGGTCCAAGCACCCTCTTTTCTGTCCGTATACTTGATGCAACGAATTTCGTAACACATTCACCAGCTTACTCATCGTGCCGTAAATAAGTGTCACTCCAAAAGAAAGCTTGAGGGAAAAGTCATCAAAATTGTCGGAAAAAACAATCAGATCATAGCATTAAAACGTGAGTAAAAGAAAAGCGGTATGTACAGAAAAGTCACATTTCGAGTTTCATCTATTTTGTCATAATTCGCTTCTCCGTAATTTCTGATACGTGTATTGATGTAAAAAATTTATGGTATATTTTTACTTCATAGGAAGACGATCTTATTTGCTAAACACGGGTTGTAGTTTCGTTTAGCCGCGGATGCTTCACAGATACTCTTCATCCGGTTTATCCGTCTAGAAAATTGGAAATCGTATCTCTTTTCTTTGTAACTTTAGATACCTATATGCAGAAGGGGGACAAAGATTTAATTGCATTTTCACCTACTTCAAAGCCGATGCATTTCCATCCGACGCCGTATGAACGTTCGCAGTTTCCCTTTAAATGCAAATGCGTTTTGTTCGTTAAAGACAAATGTATTATTTCGCAGGACAAATACACTGAGGACCGTTGCACATATACAGTAAACGCTGAGACGAGTTCGCAATTACGGGAAACTACGTGTTTCACAATTACGTTGGCGTCCATCAGCCATTCCTTGGCGTTGTTTTTCCCATCTCTAAAACCCTATTGGAAATTCACAATTAAATCCCCTGAGAGAGACAAGGATTTACTCAGGTGGCTCTTTGTGACGACAAATACGCAGTATTGATCTGCAATTTTTCATATGACAAAAATTTGTAATATGTAAAATATATAATAAAATTTGTGTAATAATAACTATAAATATTTTTAAAAAATTATTTACTTAGATGTCTATGGACAGACGTGTATAACAGGTTGTTAGATGAAAACGAGAGAGAAACTTTCAACCGCGCGTATAGACGTTAATTTAGTTATACTTTGTGCAAATTTAACCAAGCTTCAGGAAATTATATTATTTTGTAAATAAATAAACCGGAAAACATGTCAGAAGCAATTTAATAAAATTAAAATAAATACTAATTCAACGTTTCGTTATCTTGGAACATCCTCAGATGCACAAGTATAAAAAGCAAGTTTGTTATAAATGAATTATAAGAGTATAAACACAATTAATTTTCTGTAATTTCAATAAATAATAAGCTATCCGGAGAGATATTTATAAAAGGACACGGCTTCGAAATTGCAATGTTTGTAACACTCATTTCGACTGTATTGAGCGTGAATATCCCAGTATTTTTTTTAAAAAATTACGAGAAATTAATTAGATTAAAACTTGTTGGTTTCATCTACATTAAATTTATTTTTGATACTTGGACACCTGAGTGAGTTCCAGGAATAGAAACTGAACGTTGTGCTAGACTTTACTTTATTTGTTTAATTTTTTAATATTGATTTTTTACAGTCACATCAACAGCTCTGGTTATCAGCGATTCAGTACGGGAAATCATTTTTTATAGTCGGGGGACTGATTTTCCGAGAGTTTCTCTCACGTACAGAAACGATGATTCGAACCCGGGACCTCTGTGATGTGAGTCAGTCACGCTGACTCCTACACCACACTGACATATTGGATGGTTAATTCATTTAGTGATTAAATTTACGTCAGATAAATATAACTATATTATTCTGTCTTTAGCTTTTGTTTCTTAAAATGAATGACAGAAAACTTCTTTAGAAGGACTGAAAGTACTTTCTGAAAGTTAAATCACATGAAATTTATACTATAATTATACCATTTGAATAACTCAAGGAATCAAAGTGCCGTTTCGGCTGCACAATTTCACCAGAAGTCCTACGAGACCTCCCGATTTATTAAAATATGTATCGGACCAGGAAGCGAGATTTTCTATAATAATATGTCATTTACCTTGCGTAGTTTTTTTTAACAGAGATTTTTTAAAGCATTTAATATTTTCTTGGATTAATGACTAAAAATTGTTAATATTATTCTGTTCTCTAATAAGAAAAGACAAAGTAGTTTTATTATATAGTATTCTATATCTATCTTCTATATAATAAAAAAGGGAGTATATTTGTATGTATGTATGTTTGTATTTACGTTGTTCTTTATACAAATTTTATCGCGTGGACAGAATGCAACAAAAAATGGTATACATATTCTGCCAAAATCGACAACCGGTACTGTGGGGGTGAGAAACCCCTAGAATAAACGTGGAAATAATTATAATTGAAATAAGTTACGAATTAGTGTTAAATTACTGCGCGAGACGATGACGTCATAAGTTTTCAAGACATTGACGCATCCTAAATATAGTTCTGTATTTCGTAATGAAATAAAGCAGAAATATTTTTATTTAACATAAAGTATACATGTGGAAAGAATTATAATTAAAAACCGTGATCATTAAATATTAATTTACTGCGCGCCAAGAGACAATGACGTCACGCGAGAGAAAGACGTTACTACGCAACGAACGAAGGAGATTATTAGGAATTAAATAAAGCAGAAATATTTTCTTTAAATAAAAAGTATAATTTTATGCAGCAATATTCCATCGAATGATAATAAAGAAGAATACGAATTACTTTACCATCCTTGGGGAAAATGTAAGTTAATTTTCGCGCTGTATTAGTTGTGAGTCTAGCTAACAATTTCATCAATGTAATATTTCGTAATGTCTGAAGACTGAGTGACGATTATATCCTGAAATACTCAAGGAATATATTTAAGTAATCAATTAAATACTTTTTCGAGTTGATGATCGTGTGGAAATAATATTCGGCAGGCGTTAATGGAATTGATAGTATTTCTACTGGTGAAGTTTGTGTATAATTTCAACTCCTTTCAGTATGAGAGGGGAGGGCGCCTAGGGGTGGGGGTAGAGGATCGAGGAGCGTTACATAAAAATAGCGCAAAAGCAACCGAAATTGGAGTGTATCGGGGGTTCTGGATAAATGACATCTCGGGCAACGCCGGTCACCCGCTAGTATTTAATAATACGGACAGACTATTAGAAAAATAAGTCTTCGACGATGTATATCTTAAATAAAAGTTTTCAGGCTACAATATAGACAATCGTCGGGAAACGTACAAAGGCCACTCCTGTTGATGATGTCGGAGCTAGTGATCGAAACGTTTGCTTATTCAGCAGTCTCTTTTTTCGCTACCAAAAATTATTATTGTTCATTTTATATGTTTCCTAAAAGAGAATTTACTGATAAAATATTTACAGCAACTCTATTCACAATATTTGAACATCGTTATCTGATTTGAACTGGATGGAAAATAACGTTTTACGATAGACAATAATATTGTTACGCGTCCACAAAGCCAAAGTAGATATTCTCCAACAGTATTTTTTTGTTATATTAAACAATTACTTTCCTTTACATGAACATGTAATACAGAATTTACGAAGCTCCCATAGGTGGATTTGATTTAACAAGTTGCCTAATTACTCCGCCAACATATCAAAGACTCAAGTGCTCGTGATTCATGGACCTACGTAGTCTTCGTAATTAGAGGCACTTACAAATGGTGACGCTATTACAACACAAATGCTTTACGTTCTGTCCTCATTTCACTAATTCCAACAGTGCTTCATTTGAATTTAACAACTCTCTGTGTTCAGCGCAATGAATATCGACAAACGGTGAACCGACCGGACTAAATCGCGCACAAGTTGATTAATTTTCCGACATCTGTTTAATGACAAGACATTTATTCCCAGGTTTATTTTTGATTGCAATACACGACATTCCACTCCCGATGCATAAGTGCGTTTCGGTATAAAACGACCGGCGGCTTTACCTGCAATGTTTTCATCGATTTCGGCAACTGAAATAACTGACAAGTTAAGTTCTCTTTGAAGCCATTCAAAAATGATGTGAAAAGGCAGACAATGCTAATCATTAATGTAACAGATACAGATACCAACATTTTTAGAAATATTCTCTACTGAAAGAAAAAAAAATTATACACATAAATTTAATTTTGATTGCAATACACGACGTTCCACTCCCGATGCATAAGTGCGTTAGACACATAAATTTCTTAAGAAAAATAGTATTTTGAATAAGTTGTTAAAATTCATAATAAGGGCATTAATTTAATTTTAATTATATTTTAATTAAAGTATTACTTGCGGCTATGAGAAGAGTAGTGTTCTAATTAATGAGTGAGATTTGATATTGGAGATAAATACGACTTTCCTGACAACATTTTTTATATTTTTAGTTTTGTCTGCGTTAATATTTTAATAATTTTCCAAATTCGATTTCTAGTGAATACGTTTGGCTTTAATTTTAAGGTGATATGCAAATTTTAAATAAACAAAATCGTGTGTTTTGTCTCCGTTTTCTCACAGCCTCATTTAAAAATGTTCTTTACAAATTGTATTTAATTAAAAATAAAACGGGCAATGATAATTGTGAAGCATTTTGAATTAACTCCACCTAGATTTACTTTCCGCCGGTTTCCAAAATGCGTATTTATGATTGTTTTTAATTAAAACATCGATATTTAGTTCTATAAGTGTTATATTTCTTTTCAAATATTTCTTAGAATATCTGTAATTTCTTTAATTAATTTTTAAGTTATGATTAGAGAATATTTATTCTACAACGTTTGAACGTATAAAACTGTTAGGAGTTTGTCATAATGAACGGGATAAAATCAAAGCAAATTAAGGAAATGCAGAGCTACGGAAAATACATGAATAAGTATTTTCCAAGAATATTTTACTATTCCCTGCAGATTAATATTTAGACGGGCATTGCACGTAATTTGAAGCAAAGCTGTTTCCCAGAACGGTAAAGCGTACCGGATATTTGGAATTCCGTAAGCCTTGGTGACACAGACAAATTTCTTTTCCTATCATGTTATTTTTCCACTGAACTTGTAAAACCACGTTCCACAAATCTCCCGTCTTGACTAACGTTATAAATTCATAAATGATCCTTCACGTGTACACACTGAACTGCAAAAGGAGAGAACTCCGAATACCCTGCTTTATCTATATAAATAAAATAAAACTTACGCCTGTACATTACATTGATTTTAGTTTATATTAACTTTTTATGCATTTGAGTCTCCGAAAGCAAAGTAATCTGAATTTAAATCTGTCACGACGATTCTTTCGCTTTTAACACGAAAAATGTTGGACCGATTTCGGTGTTTTTTTTGTGCTTATATTGAATAGTAATAAGGTTTTATCAAATTTAAAACGACGTCCTCCATAATAATAGGTGGTGGTTTTTTGGGGGAAAAGTTAACTTATGAAAACTGGTTACATGGGTTTTCTTTGAAGCGGTATATAAATTCGAGGCTACATTAAATTGCCATCCGCCATTTGACAAAAACTGAAACTTATTATACAGGATGTTGAATAAAAATTCAGATTCCTTATTTCTCAGCGAGTTTGGCGAAGCTCTAGCGAAATTTCAGTTTTTATTTAAAAGTAAGGAAAACCTTTATTGAACAAATTGACATTAAATCTGCTAACATCTTCCTAGTATTACATAACTCCCCTCTGTTTAACTTGTTCTTAATCTACTCATCCCTTTAGTAGGGGTTAAATACTCATAAATACACAGCGTGTCACCGCTTTATCTATCTATCTCTTTCGCACGCCATGAACAAAGATATATGCCGCCCATTATGACCAGTTACAAGGCTGAAGAAATTGATAATAGTATTAAACGCAGGAAATCAATGAATAAAATAAAGAGGTACAAATAACAGGTTAGGAGTAACCTAACGCTATGAATGGCTCACAATATTTTCTTCCCTTTATAAAGGATTAGTGTTAGAGTAAATCTGTAAATGAGTGAGTGTTCCTACTCTTTTAGAAATTGTTTTTTTTTGTTTTCTTGTTGAGTTCCAGGCTACATGAGTGGTGGCAACTTAAGAGAATAGGAAGGATTTTGACAGAGGGGTTGCGAAAGGGTAGAGGAAGGTATCCAAGGGTTAGTTAGGGCCTCCGGGCTATGGTTTAAGGTATTAGACTAGAAAACCTGCATAAGGTAGGTCGGGCGCTTGGTACTTGTACCACGACCTTCTGATGGTACGAGAGGGGTTTTCTGTGGGGAGGCAGCTTTCCCTTCTCCGTGCCTTTACCAGTTTAGGAGGCAGCTGGACGACTATTCCAATTGTTCCGATTCTTTCATCTATATCTGAGGACAAGAATTTTATTTTATCGTGAGAAACTTATGTTTCCTGTGCCTGACAGAAAAAAATCACAACAATTTATCGCATTGCACGAATACGTTTAAAAGTCCAAATAATCTCAATGAGTTATTAGACAACTCCAAAATTAGGAGAAATAAGCTTCCAGTTGTTTAAAAGTGATGTAGTGTATTTTATGGAACCTCTTTAAAATTCACGAGATCATATTTATATTTCTTCTTTGTATGTTTTCTCTGTGTCCAAGTAATTATCAGCTGTAGATTAATATGTAATCCTAATAAGTAAATTGTTTCGTCAACATTTGAGAAAGAAGTAGTTATTTTACTCACGTCGTGAAGTTCTGAAATAAATACATATTTGGTCAATAACTAGTTTGAAAATAATAGAATAGTATAAAATACCCCCTTTTGTTGCAAAATTACGGTCTGAGTGCAGATTGTGGGACTATTAACCGTCGATTTCGGGCAGAGCGTGTGTGGCGCAGCTTCCTGCCGAGAGAAGAGGATCCATTCAGAGGATTGCAGGGACTGTAACCGCGGTGATCATCATTACGCAATTCCGAGCCAGGATTTGTGTTGCAAATGTCGGCTGGTAAAGGCGGGAGCAATATCTGCAGACGGTAAGAGCTCCACCCAGGGCCCTGCTAATTTGTTCTGGAACTCGCACTAGCAATTTCCTCGACCAGCTACTGAAACATTCAAGCCGAAGAGACGGGCAGGCGTCGCCAAAAAAAGTCGACATTTTAACTACTTTCACAGAAAACACGCAGTTGAGATTTTGCTTATGTGAGGTGCGGGAATTGAGAGAGTTTTTTTTCATGGTTATTGGGTCTTTCGCGGTAGGTAAACCTTGGTCATTTACAGGAATGAGAATCACTGTTGAAAGTGTACTGAAAATGTTGTGGAGGAGTTATAAAATTGTTTATTTTTTAAATCCATTGAATGCGAAATTGGACAAAAAAATAGTACGCTCGATACAGATTCGTAGTTAATTAAAAACATTCAAAAGTTGGAATTGGGGACGAAAATTAAACTCTTAGTTGTACGTTTTAAATTGAACGAAAAATTGTCCTAAATGAAAATTAATCCTTCGTAATTCATAAACACACAAAATAAAATACTTTCAGTAATAAAAATCTTATTACAACAATTATATTTTATAAATGAACCAGAAAGTTAAATTCCTTGATAAAAGGTATCAAGTACCAAAACAATGAGATTTAGCTCTTGAAAACAGATGAACCTCAGTTAAGAACAGAGTCGGAATTTGACGTACTCGGTTAACGACTACTGAAAACATCATACATACGTTTCAAGGCTGGGAAAAGCTTGAATGTGGTAGTAGTTGTGAGAAACTAATTGGAATAAAGTCTAAATTGTTATATCCTGGAAACTGCAACAATAATTTTGAACAAAACTAAAAATGAGATATTATTGTTAAACTTTGATGTTTAAAATGGATGAAGTATCGGTGATAGACTTTATTTGTCAAAAGTCTTTTTTGTAGACTTCCGAATCAAGGAAATAAATAACTGAGGAGCTATTGAAAGACAGACAACATCATGAACCATACATCCAAAAAGGCAATCAACCCTCATAAGAAATTTTGTTCGGTTAACTTTAAGATAAAGACAATGTTATTTTTTTTTGTAACGAATGTATTTGATAAATAAATTTATAAATACAGTATGGTAGTAAGCCTCCTGTATTATACTGGCACTTCTTAAAGGTTCAGTTAATAACAAGGGACATTGAAACTTCTCGTGCGTCCCATTGTTAATGGCGCTGATTTGGGCCGCACAACAGTGGGAACGAGGAAGGTAATAATAATTTAATTCGTTGTTGTTATGGGGATGACGGGAAAGTAATTAATCGATTGTCGATAAAATATGGGTAGCCGTGTCAAGAATGATGACTGTTTCGGTTATCGTTGACCATCCTAGAACCCATCACAGTCGTACTCCAAGGACAGATTTTGTATTTAATTCTTTAATTACTATCTCGGACTCGTTCTGTATTGTAGGTATATTTCGTAACATTAATTAAATATTCTTATAACATAGGCGATGTTTCCAGCTGCTCCGGCTAGAAAAAGAACTGCGATGTTTTCCGTCTCTACTACAGTGGTAAGATGGGACTGAGCTCACTCAAAGCCATAAGTCTTCCTGAGCCGCAAACTTTGATCTCTCATATCCACAGCCAGACGAATAAATTATAAGGAATAAGGAGAAATACAAAGCACAGGAGCTCAACCACACATGCTCCCCGCAGCATTCATAAAACTACATTTATTTTCTCTACGTGTTCCAGTCGAATAATTTACACAAGCGATAATTGAATGTAACTTCAATGGCACATACATATCTGAGAATTATATTTAATGAGTACTTGTAAATTTTAACATAAATTGTATACGTGATATTTAGGTTAATATACATATATAACACATTCATTTTTCATTTTAATCATAATAACTGAATAAATTATTTATTTTCCGACTACAAACATTCTACGTACGTTTATAGGTTGCACAGAAGTTTAATGTGGCAGTAGTTAAGAGAAACTAATAGAAATAAAATAATATAGTTTATTTTCTTTACATTGATCCCAGAGAGCTCTGGCGGATGGATATGCCTTCACATCTCTCTGCTTTTTGAACTAATTTTAACACATGCCGAGGCACCTCGACCTGTATTGAGAGGTGTATGTTCCGGGGTCGCAGACCTTGGGCATACGGTATGAGTTGTTCTCTATTCCTATTGGAACAGTCGGCCAGCTGCCTCCTAAACCGGTCAAGGCACGGCGAGGGGAAAGCTGCGACCCCACAGCTAACCGCTCTTCCGCCATCGGAAGGGCGTGGGACAAGTACCAAATGCCCGACATACCTGAGGCAGGTTTTTCTAGGGTTTTCCCTGAATAAGGCGAATTGCCGGGTAGGAGCCTTAAACCATCGCCCGGGGGCCCTTGTTAACCCTCGGCTACCTTCCTCTACCCTTCCACATACCCCCTTTCAAACTCTCTTCCTATGCTATTAAAGGGGAGTTGCCACCATGCAGCCTGTTACCCTAAAAAAAAATTCTTTACACTGCAACAATAATTTTCATGGAAGAAGAAAAATAAAAAAGAGAAATCAGAGGCTGAAACACTTGTTATATTTATTATATACGAATTATCGATGATAATTTTTCTTTTTACATAAGAATTTTTTTTGTCGACCGTTTCAAGGAAAGAAATATCTGAGGAGTTATTAAAAGTAAGGCGACACCATGACCCGAGAGGTGCCAGAGGGCAATCACCCGTTAAATTCGTGATCTATGGCACGCATACTCCAGCGTGGTGGTGCGTCGGAGGAGAATCTGGAAGAGAAGGGAGGTGAAAACACAATTTGCGGCGAAGTTAACTTCGTTCCCCAACAAGTGGGACCGCGGACAGACGCGAGGGAGACTTAAGTAAGCCACTGAAGCGCCGGCAGCACGCGAAGCACGTGAAATTGCCACACAGCCTCATGCAAAATACATCGAGACTCAAAAAACTCCCTACCGAGTGAATTATTCAGTTAACCATATTCGGCAAAGCACACGTGTTCATATTTCGAGGCTTACTTTCAGTTAGCCTTTTCCATATTCCGTAGTTTCGTATGAATTTCTAATATAGTCTCCGAGAGGCTTTCATTTAAGTTGGGGGAAAGTTAAATTTCATATTCCCTTTATCATTGAGCAACAATAATTAAAAATAATAAAAATTTGCATTCGGTTATACTGAGTCGAGCAGTTGTAGCAAAACAATTCCCGTAGTTATAAAAATATACGACCAGACAAGCAATTATTTCTGCGGGGATTCAGTTTCGAAAAAACACCGTCTGTAAATAATCTTTAAAAAAATGACATAGAACAAATAATAAAAAAACAAATATGGTGATTCTAAGACGATGTGTTTTCGCCAGTTAGTGATCATACAAATTTGAAATTATATTTCAAATATATTAAAACATTACCGAGATGAAAATTTATAGTTTATTGTTTACTGTCACCGTCTGTTACAAGTTTAGTTGTAAGATAATTTTTTGTTCTGTAAATAAGCATTATTCGTCACCGATTTATTAGTTAATAATAAATAAATAGTCTATAAGTCAGAAAAAATTAAGAAAGAGATAAATAAAAATATAATTATCAAATAACGAAGATATCCAGTAAAGATATGCCACATCGTTTCGACAGTGTACTCTGCCATCTTTCTCAAGTGGATCGCCATCCTGTAGTTTGAGCTTCGCCTTTATACTCTATCTATTTCCAGCGTGTTGCCTGTCGTGTCCTCATTGGCTCTCAGTCTCAGAGGAAATTACACAATGTTTCGTCCTTAATTTAGGAATTCATCAAGTATGTATTGGAGTTGTATTATTTTAAATAATTTGTATACAATATCAAGTTTTTCAATTAATATCTATCACTAGTTTATTTTATATAGTATATATTTTTTTTCACTGTTGTAACAAAAAATTAATAATAAGATAGCTAAGTACATACAAAAGAAGCGATGATAAAAATACCATAAACGTTTCTGGAAGCCTTGTTCCTTTATTCAGGTGCTAATAAAACTACAAACACAAGAGCCTACAGCAGTTGATAAAACTCAAACTTAAAACCTGAAGAAAGGAACAAGGATTCAAGAAACGTTTTGTAGTGTTTATATCATCACTTATTTTGTCTGCATTTGGCTAACTTTCTTATTATTAATTTTCAAAACTGACGTAAATTTTTCATTTTGTAACCAAACTGTTTACTGAATTACGGAAAATTGATTTATTTATCGTAAAATGAAAATGTCAGAAAATTATAATTATTATTCGTTATTGTCATATTTGCGAGGTTTCATGGCTTAAACGAAACAGGGGCAAAGGCCTACGAATAGGAAAATTATAAAATATAAAACGTCTATGTTTAAAGTAGACTAATTTGTTAAATAAATAGTAAAATAACAGACAAAAATTAGTTTCCTCATCTGGTTTATGCGACTTGTCGGTCTATGAATCACCTGACGAAAGCAACAAGGGTTACAGAAACGTTTTGTGATATATAATTTAGCCCGTTAGTTTTGTTTGTTATTTGGATATTTATTTATATAATTAAAATGTTATACTGTTAAGGGTGTCGAGGTTATGACGAAGGTGAGATTAGCTTCTGATTTTTAGTGACGTCATCTCACTCTAATAAACCAGTGTTTTCGTGCACACTTCACATTTTACTTTTCCACTTCCTTTACTGAACAGTACCCATTTTTATATTTGCGAAACACCGTTTGGGGTATAATCGAATAATCACAGAAAAGTGACGCTTTTAACCTTCAACTGAATTAACATTAAATTTACCCCAAACAACAGTTCGATTGACGTGGTCATAAACGATCAATACTCAGAAGTTATTAGCCACGAATCAGCTTTTATTTACTTTTCAACTATATATATTTTTTTAATTTTACTGTTGCTATGTGACATTTTTAGCGGGACGCTACACATTCGTTTAAGTGCTTCGTTGAGACTCGGGCATCATCGGAAGAGTTTAACCAGCTCGACAATCAAATGTAGAATATAATATGCATAAATCATTTAAAATGTACAATAATATACTTTAAAAGTATGAATTTAATGGATCAATAGATGAATATTAAGCCAAAACACCTGTAAAATTAAATTGAGATGTAACATAAATTGGTTTTAAAATGAATACTGAAATAAAGGTTTTATTCAAACAACAAAAATCATTGTAGAATCAGCCTCAGACAACAACTAATTAATATATCATATTTGAATTTATTCTTTCAGAAAAAAAAATATAGCAGGGAGATAATCCGGAGCGTGTTGAATTGACACGTGTTGAAAAGTGGACCCTCTGCAAGTATTTATAAAACAGAAATAAATATTTCAGTTCAAGAATCCGTATCGTAAATATTTTACGGTACATGTTCTCTGAGAAATAAACCCAAGAAGGATTATGTGTTGTTTTAAACTCTCATAACACACGATTTTAATACATACCACTGTGAACAAAAAGTAAGGTGAATTTATTTATAAGCTATAAATTCTTTATTTATTCTTCCAAATCAATTTCATCCCCTTCGAAGTAATCCCCGTCCGATAAAACGCACTTTTTCCAACGCTTTTTCCAGTCCCCGAAACAGTCGGAATAGTCTTTTTCTGGTATAGCCTTCAAGACCTTCTTCGATTAGGCTTTTATCTCCTCAAACGTGTCAAAACGGCGTCCCCGCATTGGCCTTTTGAGTTTGCTGAATAGCCAGAAGTCGCACGGAGCCAAATCAGGCGAATGCGGTGGTTGCGGAACGATATGAGTCGAATTTTAGGCAAAAAAAGTCGCGAAGAACCAATGCAGTATGACATGGTGCATTATCGTGATGAAGGAACCAAGAGTTGTTCGCCCATAATTCCGGCCGTTTTAGACGAATAGCTTCACGCAAACGACGCATAACGCTCAAATAATATTCTTTGTTGACAGTTTGGCCCGGCGGAAGGAATTCACAGTGCACCACACCAGGATAATCAAAGAAAACTGTCAACATGACCTTGATTTTCGATGGACTTTGCCGTGGACTTTTCGGTCTTGCTTCACCTTTTGCACGATATTCGCTGGATTGGTCGGTGGTTTCAGGGTCGTATGCGTAAATCCAAGTCTCGTCTCCAGTAATGATGCATTTCAAGTGCTCCTGATAGTCAGACAGCAAAGTTTAGCACACATCAACGCGACGATTTCTTTTTCCAAAAATGTTGAGCGATTTTGGCACCAATCGAGACTTGACGCGTTTGAGACACAAAACATTCTTCAAAATGGTTTGGGCTGAGCCAAATGATATTCCAACACTATCAGCGAGATCTCTAATTGTCCATCGACGATTTTCAAGCACCAAATCTTTGAATTTTCGGACGTGGCCCTCGTCGGTAGACGTTGATGGTCGTCCAGAGCGCGGTTCGTCTTCAACGCATTCTCGTCCCTCTTTGAACTCGTTGTACCACTTATAAACGTATTTTTGTGCTATAGTTTGATCACCAAAGGCCTTCCGCAACATTTTCAACGTGTCCGCAAAAGAATATTCGTTCCGCAAACAAAATTTGATGCAAGTTCTTTGCTCAACAAAATCACCCATTGCAAAAATCGAAAAATTCACTTTTGGTTGTTTACAAAAACACGTGTAACTCGGAGATAATTAAACCTTTTAACAAACAGACGATGGCAAATATTATACAGTCCTACCAACTTAGGAAATAAAAATTACCTGTCTTCCTAATACCCGGGAGTTTTAAATGACTATTTCACCTTACTTTTTGATCACAGTTTTATTACGAATATTTTCGTTTTATTGAGAATTTATTGATTTTACTATTAATTAATATTGATATATTACGTAGATGTTTAAAGTTTTCTGCTTCACCTCGGTAGGATATATAATTCTCTCTTGAGATCAGTATTGAGAAGAGTAAAGAGTACTAGTGCAGTTTCCAAATCTCTGTTTATACCACTATTAAATATTATAACATAGGAATTTGAGTTAGCAACTTATATGTTGAAAGAGTGAAAACTCCTAGGGAAACAGAATTAGATATAAGTATATGAGCGGAGTTGAGTTTTAAACGTGGAAAAGTAGTGTACAGAGGGAATCCGTACTTGAGCTGAGTAAATGTGTGAGAAGCTGGCGGCATTTGCACAATCATACGCCGTGTTATTCTCGCTAGCTGCCGAGAACATGCGCAGCATCAAAGTCGCAAATCAAGCCGCGGGCCTTTTAATTAGTAACGTGTAATTAACAGTGGCACTTTCGCCGTGTTTTCTGTTCGTTAACGTCTTCCAAGGCGGCGCAGAGGGCTGAAGAAAGTGCGCTAATTAAGATAAATTACCCACCCCGTCTCTGACACGGCCTTGTTCTTCTCTACGAGTTTGAAGCACTCTGCATAGTAGGTACATTCAATGTTAAACAAATTGCAAGGTTTCACACTGGAAAAACACACAGTTCCTTTATTGGACTATTGTTTCGTATTTCAATCGTCCACTTTACTTACATAAGGAAATATCTGTCAACAGTTATGAGCGACATTACTTCAGTTTTTTTATGAATTAAAAATTTTCCAGGGTTCTAATTAAGGGTAACGAAAGAAAATAAATAATACAGGGTATGAAACGCATAATTTCTTTATTTACACATGTTTGTATATAAATTCTGCTTCAACAAATTTACGAAGAACGATTTTTGTATTTTTATTCAGGTAAGAAATGTATTACCCGATGACGTTACAAAGTTGGTACGAAACTTTGTACTTTTCTTTGTAATTTAATGAGATTTAATTAACAAATTAAATTGCACTAAACACCTGTATTAGATAATTTATTTTATTTATACTTAATGTTAAATAAGTATCAATCTCAAAATCGTACAGTCATAACGTCATCTACAATACGAAATATTAAAACATGAATGTCTATTAATTATTATCTTATTTGTAAACAACGAATATTTTAAACTGATTGTTCTCTGCCAAAGTTCAATCCAACAGCCACTTATAGTAAATATTTTTGTTTTAATCATTTTAACCAGAATATTTTATCTTGGAATTTGATTATAATTTTATTGAGGATTGTCGTGATACATTAGATTGGTAAATTTTGGAAGTTTTTGATGAAGAAAGCAAGTATAAACAACTTAATTAAATTAAAATAGATTATGTAATTGAGTGACAGTATTGTAGTGATATTAACTACGACACACATTTTTGGTAATATTTTAGTATAAAAATATTATTCAAGTATCAATGTTTGAGTTAGTTATATTATTCAAATCCAATTAGAAAATAATAAAAAATATTTTCTTTTTAAATTAAATTGTTTGACATTTTACTTTACTTTCAACAGATTTTCAAAATTTTAAATTATATCCATTATACTTATAATTAAAATTTAAGACCCCTCTTTTAATTTAGTAATGCATTGTTTTGTTAGTTCTGAGTAATTAAGTATTGTAAAGACTATGAAATTCAAGTCCGTTTTATTTTAAAGT
Organism: Zhengitettix transpicula; assembly: GCA_037074705.1. Lineage (NCBI taxonomy): Eukaryota > Metazoa > Arthropoda > Insecta > Orthoptera > Tetrigidae > Zhengitettix > Zhengitettix transpicula. The sequence continues at coordinate 66,655,730 of CM073593.1, read as the reverse complement.
TAATTCTTAACCTAGTCCCTACAAAAACTTAGAAAATAATATTTATTTTCAGTGTTTCTTCTGGACACTGGTAATTTTTAAAAACTCTTCGCCTATGATAATACAATTCAAATATAAACGAAAGTGGTTGTATTAATAATATCACCAAGGTCTACACAAGTTTCAATGTAAAATTACAATATTTATGTTTAAAAAGCTCGCTTTTATTTACCTGTCATTGTTATTAATAAAAAATTGTTTGTAAAATTGATACGCATACACAGATTTTACTTAATAAATGGTGAGATGCTCACCAAGGTTGTTAAGAATATACTTGAAACAAGGATATATTATGACTGGATGCTATTTTAACGAAAATACTAAAAATAAACCGTCATTGTAAGGTAAATTCATAATAATGAAATTTTTAAGAAACGACAGTAAATAATAGAAGAGTACAGAAATGTGGGTAAACGAAATTTAATTTCAGTGCCTTAGATTCGAATTAGATTACTTTCTATAATGACGGGAAACGCCATTTACTGTAACCACAGTGCTTTTATAATTTGGTACTATCTTTTAATATATTTTTAATTAATTGAAAAAACTAAAATATTTTTTTTCAGAATATTAAATCGATTCTTCGACCATTTCATTTGATATATGAATACAACTTTTCTTGTTTTTGAGAGAATAGTTAAAGTTATATCCTGTCTTGCGGAGAAGTATAGAAATTTTTACTGTTAATTATGATAAACTCCATATTGAATGTAGCGACCGAGATAATCAATGGGCAGGTCCAATTGCCGTGGAACCGGAAGCGCGACATAAACAAGCGACGATGCGAGAAGGTTTGACTCTGCTTTTTTTTTTTTTAGGGCAACAGGCTACTTGAGGGTAATCCACTTAGGGCAACTCCCCTTTAATAGCATAGGAAGGGATTTGAAAGGGGGGATGCGGAAGGGTAGAGGAAGGTAACCAAGGGTTAACTAGGGCCCCCGGGCTATATTTTAAGGAACCTACCCGGCATTCGCCTAAAGGAATGCAGGGAAAACCTTAGAAAAACCTGCATCGGGTAGGTCGGGCATTGGGCAAGCGACGATGCGAGAAGGTTTGACTCTGCACCACATCCAGGAAAATATAGGTGTTGGTTTGAATACAAAGAGCGAGTTGCAGTGATTAAATAAATAGTTGGCGTTTATGTTGTGCATGCAAACTGTACATTCACTTTAAATGAAATAAACAGCATAATTGCGTAAGTTGCTGTCGTCGTCTGTGAATTGGCAGCCACACCTCGAATCGTTCGAGTTATTTAAGGAATTAAAGTTGTAACTGAATTTTAAAAATCTAGTTTTCGCATGTAATTTAACGAAGATTTTTTAACTCATATTTCTCGAAAAAAACATTTGGTAATTTATTAGACCTTAATACAAGACATGAAGAGAGGCAAATTAAACCCTCGTAGAAGAATATAAAATAGTTCAAGACTAAAAAACTATTAAAAATGGATTAAGCCAGTCATTTTGGGTCTAATCGGTGCATATACATAAAACGACGTTGCTGCCGGGCAGTAAAAGCGATTTCCTTTTTGGCGTTGCGCAGCATTAATCAGTATTATATAACCTATTCTACAGCGGCAGCGAAACCTTTGGACGTAATGTTGGAAAATATAATTGAAAACAATACAGAGGTTAGTAGAGCGCTACAAATAGTTTTTCTGTAACTGACGACTTGGTCCAAGGAATATTATTGCAGAGATTTATTTAGTGTCATGTATCAGGTTGTATTGATGTCTCAGAGAGTAAAGTATAATTTACATGAGGTACGTAGGTCCTTTTACTTTTGATTTACTCTTGTGTACAAAACCAATAAGACTGAAAAGATGTATTTTTCAATGTAATGCTGCAATGTGGAATTTATACTAGAATAAACGAAAGGCATTAGTGAAAATATTAGGTTGTTGATTTTAGCTGAAAATATCAACCCCGCAAAAATTAAACAAGTTTCTTTTAGTATTACAAGCGTTAGTTTATTATCTGTTTTTTCATCTGGTTAACCTTAAAATAACAATTCTGTACGATCATCTGAATATTTGAAAATCTTACTTAAACGAATGAACTTTAAACATATTATTCAAGTGAGAGTATGATCTTTTTTTAAAAAATAATGTAATTAAAAATTATTAAATAATTTATTAAAAGTTAAAATAATCACTGTCTGAATACTTAATGTAATTATTACAACTGAAGCCCTTATCTGAAACGAGCAGGATTGTGTCAATACACGTGTTTTGGTGTTGAAATTATTTATTATTCTCAGTAGCAAGGAAAAATAAAATTTTCTAAGCATTTTTTAGCAAGTGTATTAGCGATTGAGGTCGTCCCTCTTTTGTCATATATGTCTTTATTACAACTGTAGCATTTACTGAATCACCTGAAGAAAGTTACAATGATGGAAGAAACGTTGTGTGGTGTTTAATTTAGAACTTATTTTTGTCCGTTATTTAGTTATTTATTTATCTAATTAGTGTAAATTAGTGAAAATATTAATTTCATGAGATTCTAAATATAGAAAGAGGCTACCTAGGGATCAATGTAAGATTTTTCTTTTTCTTGATTAAATATGACAAGTAAAAAATATATATAATAAAATACCTTACACATGTACCCATACAAATACAATTAGAAAAATAATAAAATATATTTATGATATAAAATACAACGAAAAAATACATAAATTAAAATTTTAATATGAAAACAGAATTTAATACAGAAAAGAAAAAAATATTAACTAGAGAGAGAATGCCTTAAATATGTATAAAATCTAATAAAATATGGAAAACGTATTTCTAAATTAAAAGAGAATTAATGAATCGTTTAAAGGGTTTTCTGCATGATACCAAACATTTTTTATCTTCACTCGAAACAAATGAAAAATATTTTATTGCAACTAAATCATAAATTTCAAGCAGCACACGTGTAAAAAATAAAATGGAGAGACACCAGTAAGATTAATAAAATTACAGTTACAGGTACAAAACGTGTCTAAAAATTATGAAGTATATAAAGTGTTATAAGAAAAAAGTCTAAAATTGAGTAGCAAGCACTATTTAAATATTTTTTCATTTATTAAAATATATAGTTCATTATTTGACCTGAGTGATTTCGATGTGGTCTGTAGAATGTTAAAGCTAACAACTTGAAACATTTTATGCGCAGCTGGTAATGTATTCTATCATTTGTGTTATTTCTGACAGACATGGCGAATCGTTGATAAACTCCTTAACAGGCTCTACATCTGACTCCTTGGAAACGTGATCGAGACACACTAAGGATTAGCTTTACGTGACCCTCAACACCGTGGAGAATTGAAAGACGAGGGCGTTGAGCTGTTAGTTCCCTCTGATAATGACAGCTAACGGCTTCCGCCGACTTCCTTGGAGTTTCTACCGACTGGAAACGATTCCTGCTTCTTTTCTGATCATTCGCGTGGATCGATAAATGCTGGTTGTATCATGCGAAGCAGCTACGTCGGCGCTGCACAAAGAGCCAGCAATTACAGCCGCGAATGGTTAATGTGATCCGTTTGCATACCAGGCACGTGCTGTCATTTGCTACAATTCAGTTTAAAATTGCTCGTGTTTAAACCAATTACATGGGTCATTAGGCTCTGTGGTATAAACGTTTTGTTCCCAAAAGGCACTTTAGGCCTCCATGTAACTCATCGAGAGCGTTTCCAACTTTAAATGAATGAATATGCCCCAGATCTGTAATTATTTATTGTATTCGGCGTGTCCACTAGCCGATTATCGCAATGACAAACGTTTTCAGTCGACGTCAAACGATTCGATTACTTCCATTAAATCTTAAAAACATCAATTTCAAGCTGGTTACTATCCGGTCATTTTCAGTGGCTGTATCTAGAAACTGAGTTCCAAGTCTGTGGAATCACACCATATGATTATTAGTCATAATACATTATAAGTAAACTAAATTTTTAAAAATACCACAATATCATTTACAGAAATTTTACTGTAATATAAATTTAATACCTACAAATAATTGAACGATTTGAAATGTCATAGTAAACATTATTTTTCAATTTTGTTTTATTACATGTTATCTATGAATTTATTTAATATTAGCTGGGTGTCCGGCGTTTCCCGGTTTGTCAGATATATTTTGACTCCAATCTCGTCTCATTTGCGTTATGTAAAGAACATCGACAAATCCCTAAATGTGGTCACCTCACATGCCAAAAGGAGTTGAACTAATTGACCCCAAAAAACTTTCTTTCGATGAATATATCGGCCGTTTTACCATGTTAAAATATTTCCTCATTCGTCCACCACCGTTACTGTGGGACAAACAAAAATTGAATGTCATAATTAAACTCAGTAACATCCATAACTCCGATTTGACTCGAATCTCGGTTGTTTTCGCGTCATTTTCTTGTAACGTTCCTCCACCCCCACCCCAAGCCTGATACCCTCATATGCCGAAAGGGTTGAAATTATACACAAACAGCATCGGTAGAAATACTATAAATCTAATTAATCCTGAGACATATTTATTCAACGCAAATTTCGGCCGTGTTTGCAGGTTCAAAAATTTCCACCCCGTCCACCATCGTTCCTGGTAGTTAAATGGCATGTTTAATGTCATAATTAAATTCAGTGGGAACCATAAACCCGGATTCGACTTCAATATAGATTATTTTTGCGTTATTTTTATGCAATGTTACTCAACGCCCACCCCTAATTGTGCTCCATTCCCCTTGCTTTAAGGCGATGAAATTATAAACAGATAACATCGATATAAACACTATCAATATCTTTGACCTCTAAAAATATTTATTAGATTTACATATCTCCGGTCTCAGCATTTTTGAAGTCCACCCCAGTTCCGGGTGTGATAGACGTGTTTCACCCCGACATTGTTTGTTTTATGGTCGCAGGGAACACGTGTACGAAAATAGTGGTGAAATTTTCTCCTCGGGTGTACATTTGTATGTATAGCATACATAAAAACATACATACACTCTGTTTTATTTGTAAGAAGATGATAATACTAACTTAATGGACTCCAGTCTTTGTGTTCGACAATGTTTACGGCTTCAAAGCAAAAATTATTTTAGCTTCTTGTATTAAAATTTTCACATCTGAGTTAGTTCTGAATATATAACACAACTTTAATGATTGAAAGTACTAGTTTATAAGAATAAGAATGAAATTTTTTTGAAAAGATTCATGCACGATATTTTTGTAATGTAACAATTGTTTTTTGACGAATAAATATTTTAGCTTTTCCTGGAGAATTATCCTAGGAAATTGATCTGATGCCAATAAAAAGTAAAAATGTGGAATGGAAACTAATTCTCCATTGTACGAAGCTCTGAATTCTTATAACATTATTAATGTAATTTTACTTTAAGGTGTATTAATGCACAATTTCAAATTTTATTTATTATCCACAGATAAAAATCTGATCTTCAAAAATTTTATATATTTCGACGCTTATACTACAGTTTTCAATTTCTTTTTGTTTAAATTAGCAATAATTGTTTTGTTACACTTAATGGACAAGCCGTTAGATAAAGTAGGTGAAGTAATCACTTGATAATGATGGCAGCGATCGGCATCGAAAGGTCGTGATGTGTCACTTGTTTCTTTTACATTTTCTGTCGCCCAATTATTGCAATTATATAACTAATATTAAACAGTAGTTAAGAGGACATCAATGTTTTATTGGTCACATAGCTACTTATAGTTGTCATTAAGGAAATCTAATAGAAACATAGAATAACTCGAAGAAGGTTCAATATTACGTTTCAATCGACGAGGATATTTTCTTATGATTGACGGTCTTCTACGAAAATGAATTTTAAACTGTTTACGGTTAGCAAATACAGATGAAGCATCGTTATCTGATTTGAGGATACACAGTTATAACTACCATAATAAATAATTAATTTTCAGTATTATTCTACTTCTTGTTGATTGGTAGGATGCTGTTTTTGTGGTCGCTTGTAGTAAAAACGTTGATTCCTGAGAAATACATTGAATATTTGTTTGTCCCTTGATCGCTTCCCTTCCCCTAACACATATAGAAGCACACACATTTGCCCTCAATAGGCTCAGAATTGGAGGGGGTGCATTGAGTGATTCATAATGCAAAGTGTCAGGGGACGTTTGTTGGAGTGCTTTCGAGACAGCATATCGGCAGCGAGACAGATATTGAATGTACACAATGCTCTCGCTTCGCAAATATCACGCCAAGTATGGAGCAACGCGATAGCCACAACAACATATCCTATTTCGAAACGCGAAACACATTTGAGAATGTCATTAATACTGTAAACAGTCTGACAGTTCTCAAACTGCTTCGTAAAACCTGTCTTACTTCGTATCCGACTATTATTAGCTTTAACGTCAAGCGATTAAGATCGTTTTCAAAGTACGATAAACTAAATTAGGATAAATAAGAAATCAATACGTGTTATTAAATGAAATGTTACAATATCGTCATTAAAGAGTAAAAAGGTTTAAAAATAATGGAATCAATTTAATAAGAATAAAGGCTGATGAGTTAATTCATATACTGGAAAAAATGATTTATGATTGAAGAATGCATAAAAATATTTTCGTATAGAAGAAAAACGTTTACAAATGATATTAAGGTAAAATAATATTTTAGGGAGGAAGCGAGATTGAAATAGTTAATGTTGAACTCCGAGAGGAACATGTTACAGCAGCTAACTTGAACATTATTGAGAGTGATGAGAATTAGTTCGGAGTCAGTTCATGAAGTTAAAGTGATAGTCCAGACGGTGAGCAGCAAAGTAATACTTAGGAGAATTAAACAAGACTTGACGGAGAGATTGGACACCCCTGAATATTTAGGGAAGTGTCTAAGAAATTGCCTGCACTTCATTGTATTAAACTTTGAAAATGCTACTAAATCTTGTCCACATTTAATTGAGCCCAGCATTCAACTTCTAAACAGAAATAATTATCAATGCCTAATATTAAAAGTATCAAATTAATTGTCAATGTTAATGTAGTAAACTTTGTTTTTAATTGAATTAAATGAAACGCTTATAATCCTGATTAGTGCAAATGCTATAAAACCTAATCATAATACAAACCTCCTACAAGTGATTACAATTTATTTTATAGTTCAAAATTGATTTTTAGTTTTTTTAATATAATGCACACATCAATTAATTAGCTATGTATTTTCAATTATATAATCACTCATTAATGAATTTTATTATTTATGTATTTTTTGAATTTGTTGTTTTCTCTATAGATTAATAATCTATGTAATTAATCAAATTAAATTATTTACCGTATTTACATATATATATATATATATAAATTTACATATATATATATATATATATATATATATATGTAAATTTACTCTGGTGTAGAAAACTGTGGTTTCAAAGCCATATTAGATTATTTATAAATGTACGACAGTCCTTAGTCTATTAATAAACATATTGCAACGTTTAAGGGTAACGAAAATGACACTCCGTTGCAGTAAAATTTGGAGAAATTCATTGATATTCAATGAAATTAGAAGTGAAGGGACTCATGAATACTCGTCGTCACAAAAATTGAGAATTCCTTCGAGAATAAAAGCGGAAGTCACATTTAGTTATTGGACTACGTTTCACCATGACAGAAAATAGCTCCTCCAATGACATGGCGCCTAAAAAGTACGATACAATTCGAATACTCCCTTGCACATATTTGGTATATGTGAAGAATGTATATATAAAAAAAGTCTGAAAAAAAATAGCGGTTTTACAGTCTGAGTGCACAATTTAAATACTATAATTGCGAATCATTATCCAAGAAATAAATGGGATAAAATGTGTTTTGCGTGCTGCATTCAGGAAGGGGTTTAATTTTTGTGACATGTATGTACTCACTGGCGGGAAAATTTGACAGAATACTACAAACGGAATACAAAGTGGACAATCCGTATTTGTATAGACTAGAAAAGATGACTCAAAATTCGATTCCGGGAGAATAAAAGAATTTTGCTGGGTACGGGAGCCAGGGGTTTTTAATACTTTTATTTTTTAGGTGAGCGAGATATATTTATGCCAGCTGGATGTAACAATCCATATCTAGTATAATTTAGAGAAATTGGAAATATGTAAATACAATGTAAAAGTAAATAAGAAAGTTTTATCTTTGAAGTCATGAGTGAAACAGATTGTTATTACACATATTAATTATATTTTAATCTCTTAACATAAATCTGAAACTATATATTTTCGTTTATTTGTCGTCGAATAGCCCCGTAGTTTTATATAATTAATGAATTAAATGATCTTGCTGTTATTCCACTGGAAATTATGTATACGCCAAGTTCATGTGAACCAGATTACTTTATTTACTTTCTGATGAATATGGCTGATATTAAAAACCGAAAGTAACCTGTTTATGTCATATGGTGTAGTGGCCAGTGTTACTCCCTCAAATTATAGAGGTCCCAGTTTTGAATCCCAGAATGGGCATGGATGTTGTGTGTGTCCTTTACAATACCGAAAAAACCGCCACAAATTTGTTCCCAGACCAAGTGAAATACAACAGTGTAGAAAGTCGCTAATTAACTTAGCTGTTGATGCGACTGTAAATAATAATAATAAAAATAAATTAATAATCTTGTGATATTTCTTGAGGACTTTATATAATTCTAAACTGTTAATTATTTTCGCATGTAATATATTTAATTTGGAATTGTTAAATATTTGTATATGTAAATTAAATGTAGTTGTTCGTAATTGTCATTCGTGAATTATTCAGATATATAAAATTTATTTTGGTAGAGACCCGGTACTCATTTTCTAAAGACAGATAAGATTCGAGATGGAAGACTCGGAGATGAATTGGTTTAATTTTACGTAGAGATCAACAAAACCAGTGAAAGCCACCAGTGCGAACGACATGAACAATAGCAATTACGATAGATTCAGCTGTTGGCGCATTCCCAACTTGTGACAATGGCGCGATATGTATTCGACAGGAAGGGCCATCACAAATTCCGACATATTGCGAGCTGCTGTTCAGGCGAACGCACATCCATAGATTATATCTCAGTCAAGGCAAAACCCCTTATGTTCTGGGGAAGACGGGGGCTTTTCCAAGAAGCATCTCTTAGCAACGAGTCTAAGGCAATCTCGACCGCAACGTCGAGAAGTATTTTGTTCTCTGAACAAATCAGGCATTACGTGTGAGCTTCTTCATCTTTAATTGAGTATCAGCAGATCGCACGTAGAATAATATGAACTTAATTGTAAAGTCTATAAACCAATAAAAAATCCGGTTCCAGTCCATGTACAAACATCTTCATTTACAAACGTCGCAATTAATGGATTATTATATAACTCCTACAAATGAAATCTCGCGTGACCGTATTGCCCTGCTTTTAACTACCGTTATCACTTGTATTTTAAAATATAACGTTCTTAATACGCATGGAAAATCTGTAAAGAATTATTTTTGTGGGCTGGGTTTTTACGTTAAATCAAAATAAATATTTGACCAATAAAGAAGTTTTATATAAGTTTATTAAAGTTAAACATGAAAACTCTTATCTCAGGCACCTGTGGTTTTTACATAGAAGAGATCTGCTGCCCGTACCAAATGCGTACTGCTATTCTGTGTTGTGTTGCCTGCTGTATCTCTCGTACCGATGTACTGGCGTCGACTCAGGGATTGATCACTGGCTAAGGCGTCGGCCTCCGGGATTGATTGCTGGCAAGCCGTCGTACTAAATTGTGTGGTGCTATTCTGTGAACTCTTCACTAACAAATTGTGGCTCCTTTCTCACGACGATTTTGCCTCGAACTATATCAGAGACAACAACTTTACGGAGCCTCTCTTAATCACATCCACCATCTTCGGTAAGCGCAGAACAACTGTCCTTTTCAAAAGCTTATCTCCGTCCCCTCCATTATATCCTCCCATTCTTTTACTTTTTTCATTGTTAGAAAACTTCGTCAGTTTTACTGATTCTTCCATTGTCACAAGATTTATAGCACGCAGCTGCAGTTCCGTAGTCAACAATGACTAACCATTCTGTCATGTTGAGGCCAACAATCGAGACAGGACACGAAATTACTTGGATGGAAATATTTATCTCCTCCACACCCACGTAAGTGCACGGTTTCGAATTCTCAAGACCACACAAACAACACTTCCGAGACAAAGTAAAACTTAAACCTAAATACGCGCGTTACAAATCATTAACAAATAAGAACTCATAATTCTTATATGAATTCTAAAATTATTAACTCACCTTATTTTTGCTTGTTCTGTATTGGTGGAAACGGTTACAAATATGTTAATCAGACCTAAAGAAATCTGAAGAACGTTTGTTTTGCTCACTGGATATTTATTGGAAATAAGGATTTTGAATTGAATGGCAAAGAAAGGAACGAGAAAGGTATCAACAATTTATCGGCGTGGGATGAAGGATTTGGAGAAAACTAAGATGAAGATGATATAAGTTGATGGAGAACATACTGAACCAGCGATACTTAACTCATGGATGAAATTTACACTGGAGAAATAGAAATAACAGGCAGTTATCTTCGTATATAAATAAAAGTTTTAGGAATGTTGGATCTCGCAAAAAGTGTGATCTAATAAGGATTTCACTAGGCTGATACCCGCAGAAAATTTGTAAAGAGGAATAAATTAATTCAATAAGAAATTATATCATCTGCGTTTCTTAATCAATAATTTGATACCCCACATCACTTTCAGACAGCTTCCTTATAGTCGATAATTAAAATAATTAAGAACGGTAAGATATTCATTTCGGCAACTTATTTAATAATAAAATAATGTTTTTATTTTCCCCGTAATTTATAGTCTGTAGTTATGGTTGTTACAGTGTGAATGTGTCTGTGGAAAAGAATCTTTCTCATTTGAGCACGGATGTCATGTATCGAAAATTCAAGAACAGAAGGAATACTTTGTATCGAAGCTCAGAAGTAAACGGTATGAAATTAAATTTAAGGTTCTAAGATTGAAATATCTTGAATCGATATCCCGGTCCGGTCGAGATTTTCCCATCCTAATCCTTTAATTAATTATCGGAGTTTCTTAGTTATTTTTATTACCTGCAGATTTGTTACTGAAGCACCAATTATCTTTCGTGTTCTGACCATTATTAAATAAATTATGCATTTGTATATCGAACTCTTTGAACTATAAAACTATGTATCCAACTCATATGCCGGCCGTTTTAGCATGTCTTAATATTTCCAACCACGTCCACCCCCGATCCAGGGGGTGATAGTCGTGTCTCACCCCAACAGTGTTTGTTTCCTGGTCGCAAAGAACACGTGTACGAAATTTGGGGAACTTTGCTTCACGGGTGCAGATTTGTATGCGGAACATACATACGTACATACAAACAAACTCGACTTTATTTATTAGAAAAAGAAGAAGAATAAAATTATGCATTTGTATTACGTTTTAATAGGAAGCCAAAGTAAGTTCTGTTTCAAATAACTTTATGATACCGACTAAACACAAACATGTCGTGTTTTCTTTTGTATGCTATTTAATGAGTTTAAGAACAACAAGAATTGTATGTGTTTAAACAGAATGAGCGTTTGTGTCTCTCCAAAGCTACACGACATGATCGCATCTCACACTCTAAATTAATTAGAGTTAAACGTTGATTCATGATAAATAAAAGACGATATTCTGCTTTTATCTCGCGGTTATTAATTAGTTTAGAAATTACGCTGTGATAAGAAGACACACTTCCAACGACACGACGCACAGCTAAACAAATTCCTCTTCCATGCCAGAAGGCACTACAATTACGGCTCGCTTGTGTCTGCACGCATTTAGTACAGTCAATTTAAAAACTTGGGTAATTGCGTATTTTTGATTATGTTGATAAGCGCAACTTAAGGGTCTTTTGTCATGCAAAAACATTCTCATGTTACCCTCGTGACAGTGGAAAAGTTTATGCGAGGACGAGGTAATTAGGAAGACAATTTTCATTTTGCGTTTACAAGACATGATTCAAAATGAAGCCCCGCGATGGTTTCGTGAAATATTTCTCATTTACGGAATAAAAATGAAAGCGGACAATTTGTAAGAAAAAAAATTATACTTCAATTATACAAAAATAATGATATATATTTTCTGACTATTGAGACAACTTATGAGGAAACAACAGCCAATTTGAAGTCATAAAAAATGTATTTATTTATGGAAAACCAAACTGCGTTTCGCCGCTAACTCTGTGACCTTTTCAAGTTGAAGTTTAACACTATAAAATCAAACCAAACAATCGTTCTCGTTTTAAATTGTGTATTTCGGTCATGGTAGTCAAGGGAGAATGACCAGACTATCAGAATTTGTAAGTCCACCTTTATTTATATTGTTTGTTTTCTGATAAATTTTTCTTAAAAAATTTATTTCATTCATTTTAATTGTTTTGTAGTGTTGAACGTCTACCTGAAGAGGTCGCAAAGTTATCGACGAAACGTTGTTTAATTTTCAATAAATAAATATATTTTTCTGACTTCAAATTGGCTGCTGTTTATTTATAAAACAAAAATAATTACTATTTTACGATCACAATTTTGTCACTTCGAGTTATGATTTAGCGATATTAATTTAATTCTGTAAAGTTCAATAATTTTTATTTAACTACGTTATTGCCAATTTTACATTTCTAATTTATTACATACATTTTCCTTATTTAGGTCTTTTACCTGAAGAAATCCCAAACATTTTGACGAAAAATCGTAATATTTCTTGTTTCAGTTGAATAATGGATTTTGTCTGACAAATTGTCCGTTTTTACGTTTATTTATAAAATTATAATTGTGAGATTAACTTACACGAAAATTAAACTAACAACTTAAAACAAACTTTTGTTTATAAATGTATTATTAAAGAATATTCCCTTTTATTTGGAAACATTGAAATGTTTTATGACTAAAGATAAAAGCAACCTCGCATGTAATACATATATATATTTAATCCAAAGCTTCCAAATTTCGCTTTCAGTTTTAGAATTAAAATACTGCAAAATGTATAACAGATGGAAGTGTCCGTTTCGTGAACGAAATATTGGAAATCCAATAATTTATTATATAGTATGAAAAAGATAAACGTTTGAGGAGTTATTAGCAAAATAATGAACTAAAGTATATTCCGGTAGGATCGGTAGAGGTCAGAGCTAACTTAATGTTAGGAAGGTGCCAAATTTTTACAGACGCACTGAGAAACCAAATACAATTCTAATATTTATCGGACGAAGAGGACGTATCTACGCGTAAGCTATAAAAGAGACCGAGACACCGAAAGAAAATTTAATATACACGCTGTTTAAACTGAGTTTTCAATTAATTCTTTTCTGCGGACTTGTTCGTTTATTTTTCACATTTATAAAGAATGGTGATTTTTTTATTTTTGTGTGGAGCATTAATCTAACATTTATATCAGTAGTCGTTCCAGAATTTTTATTTAATTTTATAATAAAAATAACGTACAAAATAAGAAACTATTATGAATAAAAATACCTACGTTAAATCTCGAATTTCTTTATAATAATGGTGTGAAACTAATTACAAAACACTTCGGTCTCGAACGATAATCATATAACCAAAAGAAAAACTTCAAAAAAATTTCTGACCCTAGAAACCAAGTTTTCTAAATTCATCAGAGTCTATTCCTCAAAAATATCAAATATTTTTCATAATATAACAGTCAATATTACTTGTTAATTTTTTATATATTTTAATTATATTTGTTTGATGTAAACAGATGTCTTCTAGAGTTTCCGGTATTAATTACTACGTCATTTTTAGTAAGACAGTCATTTCCTTAAAAATGTTTGACGGTAGTCGATCTAAGTTGAAGGTGTTAACATTAAATCACGATACAAAAACTACTTTATAATAATTTTTTATTCTACTGTATTAGTTTTCTTCTTAAAAATTTTATTCATAGGTTTCCCAACATTTATTAAGCGTATAAATTGTTTCCCAGTTGAACATTTTGTCTTTGAAAAGAAGATATTTGGCACCTTAGCTCCATAATCTTTAACAAATATTCTGCATGAAATTTTATTCGTCTCTGGGTCTCTCGCGTTTATTCTATTTAAGTAGTTATAGGTCGCGAGAAATATTATGGCATGTTATATGCGCAGTAGGAGAAGGGAGAAGGTGGAGGGGAGTAGTTTCGTCAAGTGGGAACTCCCTCTTGAAGCAACGCCGCTATCATTCTAAAAACAGACTTTATATTCTTAAGAACGGGATATAAAGAAAGCGGCAAGGGTGTGTACCCTGTACTTATTATCTCTCAATTTTTCACGGATAATTTTTTTGATGTACGACATATTTTGAAATGTACACTATATTTCTCTCCTGCTAAACATTCTTGGCTGAGAAGCATTAAATTATAAAAAAGTCAGACATTTATACATTATCATGGTGCTTAAATTTTCTTTCTTGACCGTTTTTAGAAAATCAATAACCAAGGCCAATAAATTTGAAGTCTCCCAAGTACAGTTTGGGCAATATACGTACGCTCCCTCCAGTGAAGCCGTATAGAATCAAGGACTCTCTGGAATCACTTTCCATGCGACTTTCTCTCTTGCGTGCGGACCGGAGGAAATTGCTCGTAATTCAATAGCGTTTTCATGGGTCACAACCAGAATATTCTGACCGAAGTTGACGCACATGTGGTAAAATACAATAATTCGAGGAGACAAAGAGTACAAACAGCAAAATAATATATTTTATTTACTAAATATTTACTTAATTTTTTTTCGTCTATAATTTTTAATTATTTTATTATAGGTGATACTTAAACTTTCGTTGAAATAGGCATATATTAAAATAAGTACAATGAATGGAAATAAAACGATTCTAAATGTCGATCCGTCTGAACGCGATAAACTCAGATCGGCTGAGGAGATTTTAATGAATTTTCATATTTGTATTTATAGTTTCGTAAGGTATTACAGAAGCTTGAATTTCAAGCCAAGAGTGGACGGGGATTTAGAGCATTTGAATGATTGGTTACGGAGAATTGCGTTTCCTTAGGATTAATAACACATTATTTTCGAACATAATTATTCTATTTAAGTAGTTATGGGTCGCGAGAAATATCATGGCATGTTATATGCGCAGTAGAAGAAGGGAGAAGATGGAGGGGAGTAGTTTTCTATATTTAATATGTGGTAAGCGATGAGTTCACTCGGAAAGTGGTATTCTAAGAATTTAATAGGTACTTATGTCAAACGTGCACTATATTGAATTGGAGATCTGATATTTATAATATTACTTAGAACTTTAATAGGAAAGACTGGAATTAATACACGGATAATAGTTTCAAGAGGATTATGATGTTAGGCATTGCAGAACAAACATCTAAAGTGTCACATTCCAAGATCTTTATATGGTCACCACTACGTGACTTTTATTTGATTGGTGGGAGAATACAAAACATTTTCTTTATGTATATGAAATCAATTATTGACATTTCATTCGATAAAGATCAAAAAGTTAAAAAGAAAGCAACTGTCCATTCCACTTTTCCCTCTGTCGACTTCCCCCCCCCCACCTCTCCCTAGAGACTACTAACAGCGTCAAAGGGTGAAGCGAGGTAGGAGGCTGTTGCAACGACCCCACTCGCAAACCCGCACAACTTTAGGGCTGGCGAATATTAAAATTTAACGATTATGTATTCGGAACGATACCGCGAGGATTAAACTGGAAATGCAGGGATATTCCGGACTGTAAATATCAGTGGAGAGAGGACGTTCGAGGGAGACTTCAATTTATGTTATAGGATTAAGCGCCCAGCAATGATATAATAAACGATTTTGTACTTAATGTGTGTGTTTTTAGAACAAGCTCTCAAACTCCGACCTATTAACGATAATAACACGTATATTTATATATTCCCCGGAATTAATAATACGTATAAAATAGTACTTCAAAACTGCCGTGTTTCTCTAAATGCTTTCATATGTTTACGCAACATATAAAGGTCACTTTGACGTGTGCATATTTTTAAGTCATTCCAATATTTCATGTAGAAATTATAATGCACTGGGGATTGTTTTTAAAGAAGTAAATTAACACATAATTTATTTATGTTAATAAAATTGTTAATTTCTCTACAGAAAATATGCTTCGCCCTGGAGAACTAAATCGGGAACCACACAGCCGATGCTTATCGGAACTAAAAAAGGAATGCTTCTGATTGTGGTGTTATCGATTCACTGCGTTCTCTCTAAAATATTCATGTTACGATACACATTACGGTATTATTAGGTCATTTACTTTTCAAGTAATTTTTCCTATGAAGAAAAATTATTTTTTTATAGCTATCCATTATTCATTAAAAATTTTCTAATAAATAAAATTACAATTTGAATAATATAATTTACGGTTAAAATTATTCTGTGATACAGTATTAAAGGGTAAAGTTTAATGTTAAAGTTCAATATCACCGTCTCTGACTAGTCACATTTTTAATTAGCCATGATATATCGTCACTCCATCTATTCTGTAACGGTATATAGAGCAGTAAGGCTGACTTCCTGTAGTGTAGGGGTCAGCGTGACTGCCTCGCAACACAGCGGTCCCGGGTTCGAATACCGAAAGAGAAACTCTCGTCAAATAAAGTCCACGACAAGGCAAAACGACCTCTTAATTAGTCGTTGTTGATGTGACTGTAAATAAATCAATAACATGTAGATCTATAAGAATGGAATTATCGGTTATATTAATTTAACTAAATGTAAATAGTCAGCTAGTGTTATTAGATGTATCATAATCCGATTTCTAATTTAATAATACATGTAAAGCGTGGACTCATTCCATATATATGGTTATTTTATTTTAATTTTTTTAATATGATATATTGTAATGCCAATTAATTAAGACATTAATTGAGAAATTTGAAAATCTAAATTGTTAGAGAAATCCTTTGTGGCGGCGGTACAGAACATAGCAACAATGTAGCCAAGCACGGTTTCCTTTGTCGGAAGAGGTGTGCGCGCTCAAAATTGCGAGACGTTTGTTCAGTTGGCTGGAAGGTTTGGTCAAGTACAGGTCGTATTAAAATAGACGAGATATTCTTTTAAAAAGTAAAGTTAAGTAGAAGCAGTGAGCAGTCAGACACGACAGAAATTGGTCGAGTTGAAATAGACAAGACAATTTCAAATATTCAAAGGAAATTTGCAGAGAAATATCGAGGATTACCAACCAACAGAGTTGATTGGTCCATGAACATTTTGCTCAAAACGAAATATTCACTTGAGCAGAACTACGAAACCTGCTAAGCACAAACAGTCTTGTAAACATAGCCGGGCAGGATTAGCAGAAGTCAACCGAGGGAGAGACGAAAAGGAGGATCATCCTGGTTCCTGTATTTTGATCTAAAAATATTAATTTTAGAATCTGTGAGTTTTTAAAAGCAGTGCAAAACCCCGCCTTAGTGTTTCGTCAAGTACAAGGTATCCTTGAATGCTGCCGTGAGTAACAATATAAAACAACTAATTATGTAAATCTGATTAAAAGATAGATGTCAGATTTCGTTTTCTTCTTTTGATTAAAAATTGTAAATTAGAATCTATCTTTTCAGTTTAATTTCGTTGACAAGTAAATTTCGTCATATTTAATTGGCGAGTAAATCTTTTCTCTTTTAAATTGGAATTTGTGTTTAAGTTGAGAAATAAAATGATTTGCCATTATCAAACCCCGTCGAGACCCTGAGATAATTTTTTAAATTGTGTAATTATTTGTGTTTTTGCTAAAATAAATCTTTTGTTTGTTTGTAAATTAAATTCATTCATTTAAAAGTCAATCTATTTTAATTATTACAATATATTATAATATTTTTTGATGGATTGTCAGAATATGATTGTTTTCTTATGTTATGGTATACCGTTTAAATTAATATCATAGTGCCTCCACAACGATCTCGGGATGGTTTCCAGATCGGGTCAACACGAAATTGATCAGCTTTGAAAGGAAACTTCAATAGTATTTGATGCCGCAATGTAATTTTATCCACGCCAAATTTGATCTTTATATCTTAGTTCAGACACGTGATGATTATATCTGAGCAAACGTTATACAAAATTTTGTATACTTCCACATTGTATATTTCATAATAAGTTTCTTGTGGTAACGTGAGGGTTTCTTCTGTGAGTATTTGTGTGAGCCGAAGCAGCAGTTCTCACAAAGCCTAATTTAGATCAGCATCCGCAGCTCCTTCCTTGTCACGAACGAGTCGTATGTCTGCAGCTGCTAATGCTACCACTTTGTGTGGGGAACGTGAGGAGCCTGGATTTCATCAGGGATTGTGATCGTTTATCCTAACCCACCAGCGGCTACACAATTTAAGTTACTCAAATGAGCCCATGACTTCACTGCTGGGAATTTATTTACTTGAAACTAATTTCCTTTTCATTTATCTTTTTAACTCTGAAACGTACGCGGGTGTCCAACAATGTTAGGAAACTCAAATAAGTTAAATTATCATGTCATCGTTTCTGCTGTTCAATAATTGACATTCATCGTATAATACAACTATTGAAAAATTCATTTCTCAATTAATAAGCAATTTGCTGCACATAAAATTCTGACCTATAGTTTGGACCCAAGAAGAATTAAAACTATTTAAGTTTGTACGAGTATAATTCACGATTTCATTTTTATTATTTAAAATCACAGGCTGATAAATTTAAATTTAATATTTTAAGTTATCCATATAAGTAAAATTTTAACCTGCTGGTGTGAACGGGATAAATTAAAAACAGGTTCAATGAATTGACATAGGTTTTTCTGCTTTTCAAAGCAACGAATATGGCGAAATTGTTTACCATATTTATAGAAAAATTACAGGAAACTCAATAATTATATCTCACATGTTGATATTATAAAAACTAAATAATCTGGCCATAAGTCTGAAACATTTAATTGACAGAGAAATTAATATCATAAAAACGTAT
Source organism: Zhengitettix transpicula (assembly GCA_037074705.1). NCBI lineage: Eukaryota > Metazoa > Arthropoda > Insecta > Orthoptera > Tetrigidae > Zhengitettix > Zhengitettix transpicula. Next base: position 66,636,723 of record CM073593.1, on the reverse strand, counting down.
TTCCACGACGTTAGTCCCTAATTTTGGCATTCGCCAGGTGTAGATTAATTATTAAAAATATAATATTAATATTAGAACTAAAATATCTTAAACGTATAATAAGTATTATGAATATAAAATTTAAAAAATAAATTTAAATGTCAAACTAAAGAGTACGAATACGTAAAGAGAGTAGTTCATATTTTTAATGTAAATTTAATTTTAGAACCCAAATAATTTTTTTTATTTTTCCCCTCACTTTATATAGATTTGTTGGTAATTTAGTCGAGTTGTTGTATTTAATTCCTAGTAGTTCTAAGTAAAACGTGGAGATAAACTAGGAAATGTAGATTTAGATACTCAGAAAGGTCACAAAAATTCTATAGTTTACATGGTGTGAGTGACGAGCTTTCGGTGAAAATTTAATCGTTATTTCTTTATTATTGAGACTTCATCCTGAATTAATTAAGAGTATTACAGATTTATTAATAATTATCTGGAATTTCTAAAGATATGTAAGTATTCATGGTCAAATAGTAAGAATGAAATATTTAATAAAGTAAAAACAAATTCTTCATAGTAGATAGATAGATCCTATTAAGAGGAAATAGGATTCGTCACAAATATACAGTAGATAAATTACATATAAACAGAATTAATATTAATAGGTTACTCACACACACACACAAAATTCATATCTGTTCACATTTTCACTTCCTGTTATTCGACTCCTGTCGCTAGGTACGGAGGGATGTTGTCATGGATATTTACTAAAACAGAAAGCAGAGGCAGGAAAAACAAACCCAAAGGGGAAAACTGGACACACTATTTACATATTTATAGCATATTCGGCAATTTTGTAGGCCAGACAATTCAACGAATGTGAGACCGATTCAAAAATTCGTGTACGGAGTAATAAGTTCCATTTACAAGAAAAGTTTTACACTCCTTGACGAATTAGTTGTAGTTGTTGATGTTCTTTACATGTTCAGGAAGGCTGTTAAATAGTGCGATACCGGAATAATGAACGCTAGACTCGTAGAGGCTGAGGCAAACACAACGTTTAGTCCATACGGTAGGACCGCTTCACGTAAAGAGACATTTCTGGATTGCAAGCCAACAAATTTGTTGTCTCTGAATACCTGAAAATGTTTAAACGCCTCTAAAAGGTTTCTTATTATTACAAAAATACTTTTAGACTCCTAATATTAACAAACTAAAATGTTTAAATGTTTTAAAAAACATAATTATTTCAATTTAGTTAGCCAAATTTACTATTCAAAGCCAGTTCTCTTTACGATATGTAAGTTGAGGGATTTGTGGCCTGTGTGACAATTATTTATGATTTTTCGGAAGTGGCCAAACATTCGTCCAGTTTCCGAAACTGAGAGTAGCGGATTCAAATTCCTTAATGGACTAAAGTCGTCAAAATAAAATAATTATACTTTAGAATCCAACCGGAAATTACGTGCCCTTTGACGGCGGTAAAAATCCCTTGCAGCAATCGAGGCAGTAGTTAATTAGAAAATAGAACAAAATGTTCTTTGATATTAATTTTACGTTGTCGATAAATGTCGTATCGTGGTTTCGACCGTGTTGAATTTCCTGGCGATATATAGGTACTTAATTACGTAGTCTCAGACAGTAATGACTGGATTTCTTTGAAGCATATCTTTCTAGTGTGAACAGAAATATAGTTTTCAATTTAAATGGTCTTTGATAACATCTTATTGCATTTCGTATCAGTCTATTCGTAATTAATTGTAATTTAATTGCAGTAAAATAAGTTAAAACCATTTTGTGTTGAATATATTCTGAAATTTTATTCCATACAATTTTCTAATCGTGTAAAATGCATTTCTATTGGCTACTTATATATATATAACTTCTATCTTAATTTTCTTCAATTTTTATTACTAATATGACTTAAAGCTCGTGGTTAGTGGAAAAATATCACGACATGATACACGGAACTGTTACCAAAACTTCCCGACTTCTGATACGATCTCTGTCGGAGGGAAAGCGAACGACGGAATTACGGCGGATATAATAATGTTGTTAAAATAACTACGTCTTCCTAACTCTAAATAAGCCTAGAATAACATTCATGATTCTATCTCAATTGACATCTTTCATAAGTATCTCTTCTTTTCGTAACGGGGGTAATTATTAAATTTAAAATGGAGAACGTATGTTTATAAAGTAATTCAAAATATTAAACGTTCCTCGCTATCAGAATCTCCTAGTTATTCTATGGATAAAAAATCTGGTAGATGATTGTTACATAATAACTAGTGTCAAATGGCCAAAAGTCAGAATTTATTAAAAACTAAAATTTACATATAACTACAAAACATTTCCTCGCTGAGCTCTGGATACTGTTGGAAGACGTCAAATTATTTTCTATTAAATAGTTTATATAAAGTAACATAATAATTTGTTACTAATATGTAGTTGAAGAGATCTATCAATATAGGGAGGAAGCAAGTGTATTTAAATTTTAATAAATTCTGACTTTTGGCCATTATACACAAACTATATTTGTATTGAATTAAAGAGAGATTAAGTTTATATTTATATTCACTTAATAACACTAAAAGAAAAGTAGGCAATAACTGTTAATGCGATCCTTCACACTATTACTGACACATGATAAACATTTTACAGTGAGCGTTTGAAAACTGTCCTTGCCTGATCTGTGTCAGGTTAAAGCAACTTAAGTTTAATATTTTTAAGTGAACTAGGAATCCCGATGGCAGAGGCGGAGAAACGCAGTCTCTCAAAGTCAGTAGGGAACAGAAATCGATTTACAGCGATATGCACTTTACATCTGACTTTTCGTTTTCCCTGTTCTCTTTTAGTGTAATGCAAAATGATCCATTCTGTGTTCTTCTCGAGTAGTGAGTCACACTTGCATGTATGTAAACTGTTTTTTTTAAAAAAAAATAATACAGAAAATACCTAAATAGAATGTTCTGATCACAACTTAAAAAAACATTTGTAGCGAATTATAAAGCTGTGGAGCACGAATTTTTTTATTTTTGCTTTTCCTTCCTCTTTCAGTCTATACAGTAAGGTATATTCAAAAACACTGAATTTCATAAATATTGTCTGTTTACTTAGTACATATTTATGTTTATAAATTTATTATCACCTTTTTCTAATATCTTTGGCGTGCTTCTACAACAGTTGGGAGCCAGATCAGGTCTTCAGTCGTTCCAGGAATCTTTACTTGCCGTAGTAGGAAAAGCCTCAGGGGCTTCACCGGGCTTAATAAATTCCTTTCATAATTTTAAAAACTAATTACTTGAATATAAATAAAACCGATTTAATTATTAATTTTATTTATCTCGCCTCTACTAGCTAGGTATCAAAAACTTAGACCAGGAATATGTATTTTAAAATTATGCTTACGCAACCACGAGATTTGGTTTACCAGACTGGGGGCAGCGTTCCCCCATGGTCGTCTCTTCAGAGTCTCTGCTGTGGTAGCTGAATATTCTCTCTGCAACCTCACAATATCGACTGCTCAAGACCGAAATCTCTACACTAAATGAGTCTCCGCCCTCAATCTCTGGATGACCTGTCTGCCCAACCGATTTCTCATTGGTGTTTTTCTAAATTGTTCGAAAAATCATGTTCTAGGACGACATGACGTCATCGTTATCGTCTCCCATATAAGGAATTTAAAGCAATGATTATGTCAATATTAAATATACTCACGGTACATATTACGTTTATTTAAAAAAATATCTTTCGAAATTATCTTTATGCTAACACTTACTGATATTTTATGCAATAAAACAATGACCGTATTTCTATAGGATTGAAATTTTATCTTTCGGTGCTAAAAGTCTTTTTACTATTATAGAGACTGTAAAAGTTTACCCAAAGGAAAGAAAAGATCAGATAACGGAATTTAGAATTTGAAATTCGTGCAAATTGATTAGACTTTACTTAAAATTCTTATGGATACGAAAATAAATCTAGAATTTTTACATGGAACAACTAATGGAGATTTTTTACTAAACAAAAATGACTTTTGGTGTAATTACTTTTCTTACAGGCTTACAATAATTTTAAAAGCGAAATACCTTTTTTTCGACCGTCATAAAACTGTAATTTAATTTCACGCTTATCTGAAGTACAATACGAGACCCGATTAATCCCAATAAGATATTTTCACGAAATTGTGAACAAAAACGTAGAAATGACAATATTTTTTATGTAATCGAAATTTGAAAATAGCGAATGTAGTTATTCTGAGTAAATAAGCTATAATTAATTGGTGAAAAGATGTATTAATGCAGAAATAAGTTATACGATGGGAGTGAAGAATGAGAAAGTCAAATTAATGAAATAAATATTAATGTATTCCAAGGAACAAAAATAATTATCGATAAGCTAATATTTTAACTTTTTTTTAAGAAAAATTGTTCCCTTTGAGGACCAAGCCTACAAGAATTTATATGTGTATAGTCACATTACTGTAGATAAACTAATATTTTAAAATTTTAATAATTGTTCGCATTGAGGACCAAGTCTGCAAGCATTTATATGTGCATAATCACATTACTGTAGTCCTACTTTGTTCCGCTCAACCACAGAAAGTCAAGTCAGTTCTCAGCTTAATTCATAAATATTCCTTAGGATTTTCACACATACATTTATAGAGATAATTGCTTACAGCTGTCCTACTGACACTCTACATATTTTTGTTTTACAATTTAATATTTAGGTGTGTGTGTAATTTATATATATTAAGAATAAAGCTTTCGTTGTTTTGTCAAAGTAGGTATCCTGCTCCTTCGTCTGAAGGCGAATAACGAAAACATTATATGCGCTTAGGATGGCGTGTAGCGTGTAATGCTATAGAGATTTTCTCGTGGAGTGATGGCGGAGAAACCTCCATTACCGAGGGAGGGTCTGGCTACCTGGTAGAGGCAAAGTGCAACAGGCACCTCCCCCGCCCCCGCCCCCGCACTTCCCTTCATCTCGGGCGCAATGGGCCAAGAGTGTAGCTTTTACGACGTCGCGGATAAATTTCCCTGAAGACCTCTGCACCGGTACTAAAGCAGCGCCATTGTCTTCAATTTAAAGCTCAGAGAGTATGTGCTGGTATGTGGCTTACATACTTTTGTTTGGGTTCTATATCGTTACTTACATTTTGGAAAACAGCCGCCTATGAATAGTCTGACTTTGCAGAAAAGCTGAGTGAAAATTATTAAATGTAACCGTAGCGAGTTTTACAAAACCATACAGATTAACGTGTGGCGAAATTAGGCAAATTATTCAAATCGTTTAAAATCAATGACATGTGTGTAACAAATTGGAGTTTCAGAAAATATAAAACAGTCATGAGTGATAAGTAATTTTATTTGAGTGCTGCTCCTTGTTCCAGATTTATCTGCTAAATGACATTTTAAAAAATCCGAAATTTATAATTTGCAGCCAACTGAAGAATAGAAAAGCGCCTCCCTACAACCCCTCGTCCTCATTCCCGCATAGACAACCCCGCCATACATTAGATTTATTTATGAATTCAATCAAAAATGAGCTCATTTGTCGCTGTCCTTTGAAATGACTATGGCGCAAAACCCTCAACACTTCATGTTCTTTCAATTGAAGATTAAATGACGGTATTATTTAAGTTCAAAATCTTGAACAAGTTTAAGATGAGAATAAATAAAAGTTTAATCCAAATTAAATTTGATTGACTTCTTGTAGCAGATTTTTTAAAAAAGATAACAAACGGAAACAGAATAAAATTCCGTAACTGACTAAATTTGAATAAAATAAACATGTAATAAAAAGTCTTCCAGTTTCTTTCAACGTAAACTAGTAAAATGAGGACTCTTGACAACAGTGTACTATAGAAAATTTGATTGACTTCGGTGTGATACGGAGATGTGTTACAATTACTTAATAGTTTTAACATTCACATTCACATTTATTTATTTTATTTTAATATAAATTACTTTAAAATGTGTCAAGAATAAAGTTCAGAAGTTTTTAATTATATTTAACCATATTCATCTGTAAAATTTAAACACATAAATTAGTTTAAATTATGCGTATTTCTATGCTCATATACTATATCACAGAGATATAAATCCATTTTACGTACTTGATAAATATATCGTTTAATAAAACCGAAAGCTCGACACTTTTTATCTAATTAACATTAAAATAAAAAACAGTATATGTGGATAGGATTGTATCACTTATAATATTTATTTTACTTAATAGCTTTATAATTTTTTTAACATTGTACGGAATAAATATTATTAATTATTTAAACCCTCCATTGTCATTGACAAAAAAAAATTCAGGCCGTTTCGGTACTCTGACCAAAATATTACATTACAAATAAAAATTTGACTATATTAGTTCCTACTTTTGTTTCTATCAAAAAAGTCTTTATATCTATATATTAATTTAAGGACAATTTACAGTGTCAATAAAAACCTGAAACATTGATTTGTGTGGGTGAAAGAAACTTTCTTAAATAACGTTTTCTTTAAGGGACTATTTCCCGTGAATATTTCGGACTAGATTAAATTGTTTAGGCATGACTATTGTAATATTAAATAGTTATTTATTTTAATGATTATAAATATAAACTATTATTGTGTATTTTCCAGGTAATTAAAACTAGAAAATCGTGGTCAAGTTTTACGTATCAGGAATAAAAAATTCAGCTAATCAAAAGTCTGTTAACAGTTTCATTAGTTGACAGACTAAATTTAATACAAAGCGTAATGCTATATTTTGAACTTTATCTTTAATAATTAAAATAGAGAGGTTAGTAATAATATAACGTGTAATAATCCCTTGGGCTTCTTTTTGGGTTATTAGAGATCTTTACAATATTAATTGCCAAACCTAGGAAGTGATATTTTGCGAAATATTTGGAATGCTGTGGAAGGTTCGATTGTGTGGTCGCACCTGACAATTAACAGTCGGCGTGCCACTCCTGAAGTGACGATTACACACAACAGACGGATGCAGCCTTTACAACCGTCCGGTCAGTCACTTGCCTCCTACTGTTTATCAAAACCTATGCAGCTGTGAATTTAAAAATAAAAAACAACGAACCATTTATCTCCTATGTTCGTTAAAAAATGTTTATTTTATAATATATGTATGTTGTCTTTACCTACGAAATTGTATTTACCTCTTAGTAACTTAGACAGTTGAAATTTGAATGTGAAGTAATTTCTTTCTGTGGTTTTGGAGATACATGGGGTCTACTTTGTTCCATAGTGTTTTCATTTGTAAAAATAATTATTTCTTAAAGAAACAAATATGATCTATGTACTCTAATCAATACTAAAATTAATTTCATAATTTGAGACGTGATGAAAAATTGAAAAAATTAACTTTTGAATAGGGTGAAATTTTTTCGTTGTAAGAAATTAATTTTAAAACTATCTTACAAGAAAATTTATTAAATGGACACTCTTAGTGTTGTATAAAGTGTAATGGAATCAATTTTATTTTTGTATTATATTAATATTATATTCTTTCACACTATCTATCATATTTAATTCTGAAATATTTTTTGCATTCGTATACATTTGTGCAAAATATTGATAGATATATTTATTTTACTCAATAATAGTACTATTAATGTGATACATTTAGCGTAAAATACGAGATGATTATAAAAAGAAATTGTATTTTTGCTACGGGCTTAAATAGCTCATTAGTTTAATTTATACAGAATATTTCTCGAATTCATGAAATACAATGTAAAAATACTTAAAATTATTCTCACATATGTATTAAAATATACTTATCCATTTAATTCGATGAACACGAATTGACCCCGAGTAAACTGTATGCAGTCGTTTAAATGTTGTAATGATAAAATGGAGTACCGTGTAGTGATAAAAGAAAGTTTGATATTTTTGGGGGGATTTTAGTTGTTAAAATATCCAGATGGCTGTAAATAAGTATATATATTGTAATGCCAATTAATTAGGCTATTAATTGGTTTTAATAAAATTTAATTGTAGCGGCAGGAGCTTCCAAAGCAACAATGGAGCCGGGCTCAGTTACTTTGTCGGAAAGTCAAAATGGCGTATGCGCGCTAAAACTGGAGAGCACTAAGAGTTAGTTAGTGGCGGGACATTACAGAGAACGGAACTAGCCGTGGTTTAATGTATTATTATAAAAAAAAGTTGTGAGTTGAAGACAAAGTAAAAACATTCACGGAAGCATTACATTGAAACTTGCTAAGTAAAACCAGTTTTACGTCTGTAGTCAGCCAGGAAAGGAAGTCAGCAGTTTACGTCCATAGCCAACCAGGAATAGTAAAGTTGCATCTTTAAGTCCCAAGCGGTAAAAGACTAGCAAATCTATGAACCACAGGATTCATAAAAGCCAAGCGGTCACCAGATAGCTGACAAAAAGGAGGATCATCCGAGTTCCTGTGATCCTATCAAGGTTGACTTAAAGAGTGTAAAATCTGTGAGCCGACGTTAGAATCAGTGTAAAAAAGTTTTTGCAATAGTGTACTTGCGAAAACAAAAGGGATGCTGGAACCAGATGGACAGATGGGAGTAACAAGTTACAAAATAATGATTTATGTAAACGTAATTAAAAGATAGAAGTCAGATTTCGTTCTATTTTAATTGTCAAGTTAATTTATTTTCTTTTAATTTATTTCTATCGACGTATTGTTTAGGTAAATGTGATTTGTATGTTAATAATATTTTTAAATCAAATTGTTGTGTCCATTAACAAACCCAGTGAAGTCCCTGAGAAATTAATATTTTAAATTGTAATTGTTTTTGAGTTATTGCCACTAAATAAATAAATATTTTTTTTGTTAATTTCGATCTTTTCATTTAATAAAAAGCCTTCCAGTTAATCATTACATTTTGACGCTTCAAAGAGTGGCAAATTTCATTTAATTAACGTCATATTGTTATTTATTACAATATATATATATATATATATATATATATATATATGTTTTATTGACGAAATGAAATTTGATGCCATACAGTAGAATCCGCTCTGTTTCCAAAGACCCCGAAATAAAAACCAGGGATCGACCTGGAACACCAAGTTATGAATATATGTAAATTTATTTCAAATACAAACATTTAACTACGTAAATGGGCTTGGATATCTATGCGTACCTTGCACGATCAAACGGTTTTACATAAACCAATTAAGTAGTCAATAACTGGCGACTCGTTTCTACGCGGCTGGATCAATATTGGTTTTCCATGAACAATTGTTGAAGACACTCCAAATTCATGCATGTGGACGGTTGTTATTTCTGATGAATAAACTAACAGTAGGTGAAATATCAGCCCAATGTTGTTTTTCCGACGGCCTTACTAACGAATGACCAACGCTTGTGAAATTAGATAACAAAAGTGTGAGGGAACCTGACGGCTGAGGACGAAAGAGGCAAAAAAAGGGAGATCAAAGAGCTGTGTTCCAATAACAGAGCTGCGACGCGTCCATTTAAACACGCATTTCCCATGCACAAGAATTGACTTTTTGCGCGTTTCTGGAATTCCGTTTCATCTTGAAGTTAATATGTGTCGAGCAATGGAAGAACCGTTCCTCAAAGAGAAAACAGATTCTCGGACTCTTCCTTAATAGGGCTGCGTTACGGGCGTGTAATCTATTTAGAAATGGCCCTGCGTTTGTTAGCGACCCTTCATTAATTTGAAACGGGTCATAAATAAAAAATAAAGCTATTCTGGGTCGGAAAATTTTGCTCAATTCCAAATTCAAATGAAATCACAGTCGAAAGTTACGAACACACTTCAAAGCGTTGCGAAGTTAAATGACTAATCTGTTTATTGAAAGGGAACTCCGAAGGATGATAACCTGAGTTTTTTCTTTAATCGTTTTAATAATACAAAAATGTGTGGAGCCTGATTAAGAATAGTTATATTCGTTTTAGACTGGGTTAAAGTTATTAACACAGACTTTCAACGTTTACAGAACGTTTGTGAGCACCCACTTTTCCAAGAGAAGAACCGAGGAACTTGAAGTAATAAAAATATATTAATGATAATTCTGTAACGTATTTTATATTATCGTCTTTAGAAAGACTCATACATTAAGAAATAATAATAGAAATTAGCATATACGCATAATTTTGTAATCATACATAGTCGACCAAAAATAATGTAAATATACACAACCAAAATGTCCGGATTAAAATAAATTAACTGTTTTAAAATTTTGTATTATATCACTACATTACGTATTTATATATTTCCTAATAATTTCATAGTCTTTGTTTGAACCTCTTAACTTATTAGTTAACGAGAAACTGCCATAAATATTGGCAGGGATGAAATTGATTGTAAAATAAGTTTGTTGAATATATTGTTCGTTTTTATTTCACTAAATGCTTTACAACACCGCTCTGATGACATCACAACTGCTCCACTCCTCAAAGCTAACTTGTTCACATATTCTGTAGTAGATAATAGACTACCTGCTCCTCAGACACCGGGATTTTTTAAAGCAACAGTGTACGACGACCAACGCCTACCTTCCACTACATTAACAATACCAAAAAAATAATATTTGAATATCTCTTATTTTATTTAAATGCAGTTCATGTTTATTTTATCGTATAAACGTTTTCTTTACCTTTGAATTTGTCATTATCTCTTAGTAACTTGGAAATTTGTTATTTTAATGAGAAGTAATTTCTTTCTGTGGTTTTGGAGGAACCTGAGGTCTATTTTGTTCCATACTGAAAATAATTATTTCTTAAAAAACAATTTGGTCCATGTACTATAATCAATATTGAAACTTATTATTTCAGGAAGGAATTTCATAATTTGAGAAGTGATGAATAATTGGAAAAATTAACTTTTGATTAGGGTAAAATTCCATAGTTGTAAGAAATTTATTTAAAAACTATCTTAAGAGCAAATTTATTCAATGGACACTCTTAATGTTTTATAAAGTGTAACGGAATCAATTTTATTTTTGTATTCATATTAAATTAATTATTTCACACTAGCTTACATAACTATTTCTTAAATACTTTTTGAATTCGTCTACATTTGTGCAAAATATTGATAGATATATTATTCTGACTTCAATATATTTATAAACTTATGGACATCGTTAAATTAATCAGTAATAATTTATTAACAACAAAATTAAAAAATAATACAACGTTTCATCCTCAATCTAGAACTTCATCAGGTGTACAGTGAAGAGAATAAAAAATTACAAATAAAAATAATATTTAAACAAGCGAGTCTAAAAACTTTTTGGTATAAAAATTTGGAAAGTTATATTTAGTAACTTATAACTTTAATTCATTTTCAAATGTTTCTATGAACAATCAACAAATATTATTTTTGAAAATATGTATATAATTTGGCTGCGTTGATAATTTTTTCTTTAATATATTACTTACATTCTCGGATGACAAACACACACACACACACACACACACACACACACACACACACACACACACACACACACATATATATATATATATATATATATATATATATATATATATAATCTTTTATTTTCTCTGTTTGCCACACTACACATAATATTTTCGAGATATATTTATTTTACGGATTAATATCACTATCAAATAATGTCTAATTTGGCTATTTTTGGATTTATGACATTGAGGAAGTCGTTTTTACGAATGTTTCAATGATATAGAATTTATGTTCAAAGTAAGAACCTATTATCTCTTGATTTACTCAGACTTTAATCAGCCGTGGTAGAAGCAAAATGGCGCGATTAATAACCTTATAGCGAGCAATGAATCCCCCTGGGCCTCAAACAACACATCTCAGCCGTTTCTAATGTCCTTCGGGAGAGATAAATTGCCGTCACAGGAGGATACGTGTTGAAGCAGAGAACTAATCCGTTAGTGTCTCCGAATTATACCCTCTAGTTCAACCTAGAAGAACATCGTTTTCCTAAGGGACTACGATGGGGAAATTCTAGATTTCAAACAAGGTAACTATTTCATATTGTCCTGTTAAACAAAATAAGTGAAATGTATTTAGTAACTACGAATTAAAATTGGAAATACTTGAAAGTTGATAGCGAAATGAATACGTAACACGCGCATTTTTATTGAACCATCAATATAGAAACCTAATAAAATATTATGAGTAAAAATACGTAATCGGAAATTATCTGAAATAATTCGGATTTAAAATTAATTGTTTCTAACATTATTACAGGTTAGTAAATTATTACAACATAAATGGTTTCGTTCTATTCAAACTTTAATTTTCACCTTAATTATATTTTCTTTCAATATGATTTCATTTTTGTCAAATTTCTGGTTACATTAGAGTAATCTTATAAATAAAAATGAATGTATGTGTGTGTGTGTGTATGTATGTATGTATGTATGTTTATTTGTTCCGCATACAAATCTATACCCGTGGAGTAAATTTAACCAAATTTCGTACACTTGTTATTTGCGACCAGAAAACAAACACTGTCTACAACCCCAAGGAGCGGGGGTGGAAAATTTCATACATGCTAAAATGGCCGATATTAGAGCCGGATAAATATTTTTTCGGGTCAAAGAGATTCATACTGTTTGTAACGATGTAATGTGTGTATAATTTCAACCCCTAACCGCATGGGAAAGGAGTTCCCTTAGGGGTGGAGGTTGAGATGCTTTACTGGAAAATAAGGCGAATACAACCGAGATTGAAGTCAAATCCGAGGTTATGTATTTCACTGAGTTTAATTATGACATTTAACTTGGCATTTAACCCCCAGGGGCAGCGGTGTGCGGGGTATAATTGTTGGAATATGCAAAAACGACAGACATATGCGTTGAATAAAAAATTTTCAGGTTTAATTATATTGATTGTATTTCTACTGATGTTGTTCTGTATAATTTTAACCCCTTACGGCATAGCAGTGGTACACCGGTAAGAGTTGGGGGTGGAGTGGCATTACATTAAAATAACGCAAACACATTCGAATTTGGACTCAAATCCGGGGTTATATTTATCACTGTGTTTAATTATGACATACATCTTACAGTTTAACTCCCCCAAAATCTTAAGCAGTCGATATTTGCGTCGAATAAATATTTTTCTGGTTCACTGAGATTTATAAAATTTCTCTACATGTTCCATAATTTAATATTAACCTCTTTCGGTATTTGGAGTGGGGCGGGGGTGGAAATTGTCAAACATGTTAATCTACCGATTATTGTGACGACTAAATATTTTTCGGGATCAATAAGATTGATCAAATTTCTCTCCATGTTCTCTGAGTATATGTTTTCTACCCTTTTCGAGCTTAGCAGTAGAGAGCCTTTAGGGTTGATCTGTATAAATATTCGTTGATTTGTATAAATATTCGTTATTTATTTTAAAAGGAATAATTTATTTTGTTTCTCTGCAAATTGTCAGCTCTTTATACTGAAATATTATTCATATATTTTATTTTCACGTCTGTTTTCAACAATGAATTTCCTTAACGAACATTAACAGACGATTTTTATAATTTAAAATAATTATTAATCATAAAATCTTTAAATAACACCAAAAAACGTTTCTGTATATATTTGTAAAATCTTCAGGCTGTGTGACTGAAAGAAAGGTTTGTTTTGATGTTTTCAACGTTTGCTCAGTCTGATTTTTTGTTTCATGTTGATTGATCGTTAAATATATCATCTTGGTCACAGTGAAATTAATCTCTATTTTAATATTGCTACATTATGTGACATATGTGGTATATTATGACTGCTAATATCGTCTTCTAATGTAACAATTTATATGTTTAGTAAAATTTTCACGGTTACGCACCATGCTCAGATTTATCGACGTTGAAGTTTCTGGCGTTGTCTTGAGACTGTGTGGCGCTGCGTGCGTGTGCTAGGTATATGTAGTGCCGGACAAGCTGGGACCTGATTGGTCGCTGAGGATCGCCTGACCTCAGCGGCGAGGACACATGTTTTTCCATGTATGGTAGTAAATGTCAGGCGATCCTCAGCGGCCAATCAGGTCGCAGCATGTCCGGCACTATAAATACCCCACGTTCAGGTCACGCTGCGCCACACAGGCTGCAGACAGCCGTGGAAACCAACGACCGGCAGAAACATCAACATCCAGTACCTGGTGTGTAACCGTGAAAAATTAGTTAATAATTTACACGTGGAAAGCTGTCTTTCTTATTAAAATTATTTCCGTCTGTGCGTTAATTAGGAAGTTAAGTTTATCAGTGTTTCATTTAAGATGGATATCTTTAAAATGAGAACATGAAATGCATGTGAATATTGAGAACTGGGCGAAAATTGCATTAGACACTTACTTTTTTTTCTTCATATTATAGAAAGCCATTTAATTGTGCTTATGGAACTTTATATTAAAACTTATGGAACAAATAAAGAAATAATTGACTATAACTTTACATTTGTAATTATTGTAAGTATAATAATTATTGATTTTAAAAAATAATTACGGAATGCGAAGAAGATGAATATGGGAACGCCAAAATCATTCCGCTTAAAAAAATTGAATTGCAGAAAAATAAATAAAATTAAACAAATAGTTTTTAATTTAAATAATAATTAATTATTTAATTTCGAAAATATCTAAACTAAGTAGCACATTATTAATTTAATTTAGTGAATTTTAAAACAATGAAACCTGGCCGATAACACATTTAGGGATAGAGGTCGAGTTGCGTTACATAAAATATAGAAAAAATGGGGGGGGGATTATGGATAAATGACAACTCGGGCAACTCAGCTAATTATTAATAAAATGGTATTGTTAATAATGTAAAATTTTATATTTATTAAAAATTTTATGTTCTCTACATATTTTCCCCCTAAATCTAGTTTTAAGCAATCCGTAATGGATTTTACAAACATTTATAAACATTGTCTTTAGTGAGTTTAAGTAAAATTAATAAAATTTCACAGAAGTAATGTTGATGAGCGTTAAAATGAGCGTATTCATATTTACTACAATTTCAAACAAGAGTCAGATGATTGAGAATCGTTGTTTTTATTAAATATATTGAAAAATAGAGGGATATATTATTTTTGGTTGGTACTGGCGGTATTTCATAATGATAAATCGCGACTCATGGAAGGTATGTGATTACAAATATTGTTTTTGCTGCTTTACACTTTAATGTTTACAGAATAATACACGTTGCGCTCAATTTATTTAACGGGATTTATTATATTCATATTGCATTCCTACACAAAAACTGTGGTAGCTACAGTTTTTAATGTTGAACCTTGTTTCTAGCTCCTTTATAAAAATTATAATTTAAAATTCTGTCACTTAAATTAATATATATTTAATATAAAACACGTCGTTTCACAATGTTCTGCTAATATTTTTTCAGTATTTACAATTCTGTCAGTGTAATAGTTCTTTCAGTGAGAGAACCGATTTAAAATTCTTCCAAATGCAATTTTAGTATCTTTCATGTAAACAGGCCGTAAAAAATAAATAGTACCTTTTCGAATTAAAACAGAAGTAGTTCTTCTTTAGAATGAAACTAAATCGGTGCCCGTTATTATTTATTCAAACGAAAAATATTTTGTTTCCGATAATGGTTTATATAATTATTTTAACAGCAGTATTTGGTTACTCGTTGTTAATTTTTTTAGTAAATAAATGTTTTTTTAACGATTTTTTATTTCGTAATATTTGTATTAGCATATGAAAGATGTCACGAGGGTCATCATTATAAGTTGCTTCTCTTAGCCGTAATTGCTGATCTAAGATTTTAACCTGTGTCACAGCCCGATGATTGTACGTGAACAGACGAAAAAGTAAGACTATTGCTGTAAGCGCTTTACGTGGTGCATTGCACGGTCACTGCGATCGATCTTGAACTGCACTTTTACGCGGTGACAAGCAGTAACTCGATTTATAGACTCAGTTCCCGTGGGTAAACAGTTGAATATAAATTTCGGAGACGGGAGGGAATGGACAGCGGAGTAAAATAATTTTTCCCGTTGAGCGGTCTGAAAGAGAGTTCAGTTTTAAAAAATATTATTACAGATGATGAAACGTGAATATTTACGTACGCTTCAGAAATAAATATTTATCCATGTATTGGATCTTTCCTGAGGGAGCTTGAGAAAAAAACCACTCATGATTCTTTCGAAGTTAAAGACAATGCTTATAGTGTTGAAGATCCTGTTGACAAATTTTGCCAACTGTCTATGATGTGACCAGCGTAGGTAGTCGCGTGCACCGTTGCCTGTTGGCTAATGGCGCCTGCCGCCGCTTGGCACCGCACACGGCGCGGCGCGGCGCTGCGTAACGCCTGGCTGCAAGTGACGCTCCCGCTTGTCAATCTTCCGCCGAGGCGGCTTTATTTTTAGCGGCAGCATGGAATCCTATGGAACTCACTTGACCGTGCCACACGGTCTCTATATAAACAACAAAATGTGTTACCTCGTTTTGTGACATTTATTCTTTATTAATTGAATGTCAGAGTGTTTTAATTGAACCAATATCTAATTTAATGAAAAGTAGAAGATAAACATTATCCTGTCAAATTAAAAGATTTTAAGTACTCTTAATAATTTTATTTATCTAATAACCACTCAATTAAGTCAAAATATCCTTATTAGTATTCGATAACTGAAAGCACGCAAAACATTAAATGTAAACAGTAACTTAGTATAATATAACTTCAGGTTGCAGATTAATGTCAAATGAAATATCCGTCTCTCAAAGCGACTACCTTAGAGCTCACAAATTAAATATGATAGACTAATTAGTTTTGAGTGAAACGTATCCACCTAACTTCCTAGAATCCAAGGTTATGTTTATAGGTTATTTAATTGTCAATAAATAATATTTCGCGGAGGAAAACAAAATAAAATTATTAATAATCTTAAATTATCCATTAAATTTGAGAATGAATTTATTGAACTACAATTATTATTTGGATAAATGCTAAATCCAGGAGCAATAAAGTGGTTACAAAGAAGATGAAAGAGAACTCGGTTCACATTCACAGCATAAATCCGGTCGTTTGCCGACACACTTGCCCGAAGCACAACTGGTCATTATCCCGAGTCACGTTTTCACGACAGTAAATTATCCCAATTGAAGTTTTCCCGTCAGGTCATTTCCCGAGAGGGAACTTTTTACGAAATATAGCATAATATTAACATTGTATAACACTCAATGTGTTAGTTATCTAATGTTTTAGTTATTCATCAAATTCTCTCAGTCATTATAAAATGATTATAACCACCCATTTTCACTCCCACCTCTAGGGGCTGACCTCATGATAGAATGCCATAATTAAACTCAGAGACAATCATAACACAGGATTAGGCATCAATCTTGGTAGCTATCGCGATTTTTTGTCATCCCCTTTCCACCTCCCCTAGACATGTTCACAGACCGCCAGGGGATGAAATTAGACACCAAAACATAGAGAGTGATGTTATTAATATGAAGGACCCCGTAAAATATTTATTATACGCTAATATGGGCCGTTATCGTAAATTTGCATTTTGAAAATGGGACCCTTCTAGTGGCTAGTGGTATCTTAAATCAACTTTCGGGAAAATGACCTGTCGGGTAAACTTCAATCGGGATAATGACCTTTCCGGCAACCGTCAATCGGGATATTGTTTTCGGGAAAACGTGCATCGGGCAAACGTGTGTCGGGATTTTGTACTAGACCCCTTTTCTTCAACCTTTAGATTTCGGTTCATGCTTGATAGTTTCAATAATATTCAGTTATGAGCTGAAAAAGTGAAACAAAATCTGATTTACAATACTTCTGGAAGCTTTTAGCTCTGTATTAAGGCATTTTATCCACAAACTATTACGTTCGGGATAGGCTGCTTCGCAAAACACATCAAAAGACTGGTTCGATGACACCAACATCATGCAACAAAATGTTAAAATTGTTTAATTTTATGAGTGTTTCACAATGGTTCATGAACTAGTTTAATTCAAGGAAGCAAACTTTGCAACTTTTTCTGTTATTGTAATTTTTATTGCAAATTAACGACTTTAAGTAATTAGTTTATATTGGATGATTATAGAAATCTCTTGAGATCTTTTACTATAATATCGTTAAATCTATAATGTCTTTTTTGTATTTATATTCCAATTTTCAATTTTTCCATGTTAATACGTTCATTATGGTTAATTGCCGCAGTTGATTTCCATTTTAACCAGGCTAATAAAATGGCAGTGTCGTCCATAATGACTTACGTTTTCGGAACCACTTTTTGTTTTTATATATAAAATAATTGTCTAAATTTGAATTGGTTTTTGATAATAGGTCATAGTTCAAAATATTAGTAATGGAGAACGGAGACAAGATATCCAATAGTAGGTGCCCATTCTAACGAACTTTATTATTGATACGTATTCTCTCTGTGTCGAAAGCTTCCCCAAAAGCTGCTATTTTAGCGTAGTCTCCCCCATAGACCAACCATTTTAATTATGCATACAATATTTAATTATATTACCTGACGCCTGTGCTCTTCACGCCTGAAACCAGAATAATTCTTTATGACCCCTAACGAGCCAAGAACAGCTTGAAATTGGCTTATGAGAGGAGGTTTGGAGCGTGTGGTGAGCTTTTGAGAGCGTCCGTGGCGAGTTTTGAACCGAGTCAAGTGACGCGTGTAGCTGCGATGTGATTGGCTCATTAGCCGAGGCAGCTGAGGTAATGCGCACGGCCTAATGGAGTTTGTCGCATGGCGTGGCGCTGGCGTAATGAATGTTGGCATTCCTGCACTGATGGCAAGAGGGAAACTCGAGAACTACAAATAATAGCGAGGCCCAAGGCTGTACATTAGCATCGGCTACTCTGACCCACAAAAAAGGAGCTTTATTAGCGGGAGCTAATCACTTGGATAACCTAATTACATAAATATTCTACTTCAGTGAATAATCTCTAATTAGGTAAACATAATAAATAACAAATAACGATGAGAAAATAATTATCTGTTTTTAGTTATATTACATTTATTTACTAAATGTCTGCAACAAAACGTAGGATACAATATTAAAATTGTAAACAAATCAATATGCTGTGATCATTTATTTGGCGATTGTCGGAATATATTAATAAATTTCAACTGGAAATATAATCTCAATACTTAACATCCAAATTAATTGATATAAATTCTCTTTTTAATTAAGTGGTGCCTTTGTGAGTGTAGCAATAAATTTTCTTCCCCAATATTTCATTTCTGTAACACACGAGAAAATTGAATATTAATTTATATATAACGGAATATTATAATAGCTCTATCATTCTTCTTTTTACATATATAGCCTTGGGCTGTATAATTTTATGCTATATCAATCATGGCTTTATCTACAATCTTTCATAAGTTTCCTTTTATTATAAATTAAATTTCGTCTAAATTTGACACTTTCCTGAATGATTATTAATTCTACGATTTTAGGATTATTTTGGTTAATCTATTAGACTTATCAAATAGTTTTATGATTTATGATTTCATTTTAGCTTATTTCGACTCCTAATCTCTGTAATTAATCTAATTTGGATTAATAATTTTAAATTGGACATTTTTATTTACTTGTAATAGTGTTGCATTAACACACGTTACATCTGTACTAAGTTTGACCTAATATTAACATTTGTTATCAGTATAAACGAAAAAAAAACATACCCATGATAATTCTTGCCATGGAATGAGCCAGAATTGAAAAATAAATACAATTAACGATTATTATGTTCTGAACATTTAAGTTTCGAAAGTTGAAGGGTAACTTATTGACTTCGTTAATTGAATTTGAACCATGAATACGCTTTTAGAATCTTTGCTTTATTTCACATCCCCTCGGGTACGGGAACATTGAAAGCGTACAGGAACCATTGAATGGGAAGTGGACGTGACGATTTTTTATTCGGATTGATGCCAAGACAAAAACGTATTAATTTCAAGAAACAAGAAATTAAATTTATAAATGAAAAAATTTAACAAATAAATTACAGAAGGTCCATCGAGAAGAGGATACATGATACATTAAAGATATATTATTATTTATTAAATTTGGTGTCTATAGCCTGGTTCTTGGGCATCTTTTATAGATTTTCATCTCCATATTGCCCTATCCTTAGCTTCTTCTAGTTTTTAAATCTTGAAGTCGTCTAGCAGATGAACTTTAGTTCTTCCTCGATGATCTGGAATATTGTGTCTTTCGACGTTTTCGTGATAAACAATTTCTCCTTAGGTTGTTTACGATCCAGTTTGTCTTTGTCTTATAAACTGTAGTTCAGGTGGATCTAATCTCCCTTACTCTTCTTAAGACCTATTTATTTTTTACCATTCCTGCCCACTTCAGTTTTTAAATTCTTCTTTAAAACAACTTTTCAAGACGTTCTAGTTATTTCTTCTTCCTCCATATTAATGTTCATATTACTGATCAATTCCAAAGACTGTTACAAATTCAGCACTTTACCGGATTCGATCTTGGACGTGACCTTATTTACTTTATACTGCAGTAATCTTTCTTCAAAATACTTTCAAGGAACTTGAACTGATCACCGTAATATATCTATTAAATGAGGTTAATAATCTAGTGTCTTAATAAAAATAATTCTTTTATGACTGATTAATATATACATAGTTCTAGTCAGTCAAGGTGTAATTTATATAGAATACGGCGATTTTTACTTGAAGTAAGCGAGCTTTTTGAGGACAAGAGAACGCTAGGACATCGCTTCAATATTAAGTGGCATTAATTGCCCGAAAGAGCATGACTGTATTCAGTGCTGCTTAAATACAGGCGGGAAAATACAAAATATAGTAAATATAATTTTAAATTAAATAAATTTTAAGTAGTACTGAAACTGTGGGATCTGGAGTTGAAAACGTTTCTTTAGTATCGCCAGTAGAAACAAATAAAAAACAGTGAATTTTACACACTTTGAATATTAGTTATAATTTTTTTTACGGTAACAGGCTAAATGAGGGTAATCCACATGGTGGCAACTCACCTTTAATAGCATAGGAAGGGATTTGAAAGGGGGGAAGCGGAAGGGTAGAGGAAGGTAGCCAAGGGTTAGCTAGGGACCCCTGGCTATGGTTTAAGGATCCTACCCGGCATTCGCCTAAAATAAATGCAGGACAAACCCTAGAAAAACCTGCATCAGGTAGGTCGGGCATTGGGTACTTGCCCCACGCCCTTCTGATAGCGGGAGAGGAGTTAGCTGTGGGGACGCAGCATTCCCTTCTCCGTGCCTCGACCAGTTTAGGGGGCAGCTGGCCGACTATTCCAATGGGAATAGCGAATAACTCTTACCGTATGCCCAAAGTCTGTGACCCCGGAACATACACCTCTCCAAACAGTCCATGGTGCCTCGGCTTGTGGGAACCATAGTTAAAAAACGGAGATTTTTTTTTTTTAGGGCAACAGGCTACATGAGGGTGATCCACATTGGGCAACTCCCCTTTAATAGCATAGGAAGGGATTAGAAAGGGGGGATGCGGAAGGGTAGAGGAAGGTAGCCAAGGGTTAACTAGGGCCCCCGGGCTATGGTTTAAGGATCCTACCCGGCATTCGCCTAAAGAAATGCAGGGAAAACCCTAGAAAAACCTGCATCGGGTAGGTCGGGCATTAGGTACTTGTCCCACGCCCTTCCGATAGCGGGAGAGGAGTTTTTTTTTTTTTTTTTAGGGCAACAGGCTACATGAGGGTGATCCACATTGGGCAACTCCCCTTTAATAGCATAGGAAGGGATTAGAAAGGGGGGATGCGGAAGGGTAGAGGAAGGTCTCTCCTACAAGGTTCTACCTGCGAGAGAATAGCCCTCGCAGGCGTTGTGCGACCTCAACCAGTATTTTCCTTCGGTATTTAGTGATTAATTTGTTGCTACTCAAGTGTTGGCGCTAAATAACTTTAAATTTTCCTAGCTGGGTGACAGTCTCTGAAACAAAAAATTTACAATGTTTTAAAATTAAGAAAACATTATGGACGTATATTTCTTTGAGTCAAAATAACGAGGTAGTGTCCCGCGGTTAAAGCTTGAGCTCGCGGACGTGCTCGTCACGGGCAAGCATTACAAACGACGGAGTTGAGGAGAAATGAGGCTTTTTGATATGACGTAATAGGGGCAGAAGCCGAGTCTTCAGAGAACCCTCATGCTTATCGCCCGCATGAGCCTTGTGCAAGGCTTCTGCCTGTCTGCCATTCTGTGTGTGTGAAGCTTCTCCTGCTTGCTGCAGAGCATAAACTACGCTGATTGAAACCGCGGCCATGACTGCAAAGGACGATTCAGCGACGCGATTGCGCTTTACCTCGCCTGCTTTAATTCTCAGAATGTTCAAGCAAGCACCGCCAGTGTTCCAATTAAATTTTGCGCCACTATTTTCGTGGCTTTTTCATCTCGGTTTGAGTGAAGGTAAACACTCTCATAATACGTTTCTGACTTTGTAATTTATAACTGATTTCATTTGTATTCATTCTACCATCAAAAATAAATTGGATCAAACAAACAAGCTCGCAGGCTGAAATGCATATAGTTATCAATTATTTAAACCCATTTTACGGAGTTGTAACCTTTCAAATTGCACTCATTCCGTATTTAAACATTCGTACATTTTGTTTTTGGTATACCTCTGTCTGTTCTACAAAATGGCTGTATTCATTGTCACTTATCAATGCGTAGCTTCCACTTCAAAATTCTCTTTTACCGTCATCCACATTCACAATTTATGTCCCTGCAATTGAAGGTCAAAAATGACCAATGGTTTCCGAACAATTAAGTGAACAACAACAGTGGTTCATTAAGAGACAGTTCACGAATTTGCATAAAAAAAATTATTATTCCACTCAATAACTCAGTCACATTAATTTATGGACTGAAACACTAATCAGACTTCCTACTTAAACCAGTTTTTTTATATTATAACGTTTAAAAAATATTTTAAAATAATTTTTGGAGTTTTGAAAGCAATGGGAGGGGATGAAAAATATTTATTTCGTTTCTAGCATGAGGACATCTAAAATATGGTTAGCAGATAAACACGTTTTGTCGATAGTTAATAAACGATTGATTAATAAGCTATAATCAGTACTCTCAATTAATAAAATATTCATTTTTAACCGAAGAGGGATTGTATTAAATTACGCTGAATTTATATACACCTGGGGAGGAATGACGCCGGCTATGAAATTTAACTCGGTGAATAACGCTACAAAAATAAGTGCGTATAAGGGACGTAGCCGTGTTCTCTGTTTGAGTACGCCGCCCGCCATTTACCAGGACAATATCTCAGGTTTTTCAAATTAGCTGTGAGTGCTCGTACAACCCTGGAGTCAAAGAACCGGGATACGTCGCCGAATTAAAGATGAAATGGACGATTTAATCTCGATTAAATTTATTGATTATCTTTCGTATTGAAGGTATTTGTATATACAAATTAATAAAAATTTCATTATATATATAAATTTATATAAAAATTATTATTAAATATGCTATACATATATAGTATACATGAGCCAAATTATTAGTTGCGAGACATGAGAAACTAATTTAATCACTAGTAAAAATACAAGTGAAATGACGAATATTTTAGAGTTTTTCCATTTGGGGGCGATAAGTAACCATGCCTGATTTGTTGGAACCAATAGATCATTTTTATGCAAATAATTTGAGAAATTATAAATAAATGATTAGCAAAATTTTAATTTTTTTATATATTCATACGGTGTACTTCGGCAAGATCTGTCTGTAAATAATATCGTCAAAATTGTGCAGTGTAAAAATAAATAAAATTTTACTTTAGTTGTTTAAGAACGTATTCAACTATTTGTTTTAAATTAATTAATTAATACTAAAATTATATTCTAAAATCTGTCAATGGATTTAGTATGTTACTAACTTCTTAAATAACAATGTTTGAATTTTTTAAGACTTTTTGGAACTGTAATGGAATAATATTGAATAATTTTCTGGGCGGACGCGTCATTGACCGACTATTGACAACGATAATCTCCACGAATAAGTTACAAAAATATACAAAAAAAAGTGTTATTAGTTAAAAATAAATACTAACAAATATTTAAAATTTGTTTTTGACTTTTCTCCAAACCCTCACTTGAAGTTCGGCAAAAAATATATAGAAAATAGAGTAAAAATATGAGAACTTTTTAAATTATGAACAACTGGTTTTCAGTTAACCGAGTACCAAAGAATTAAAAATCAAATGCTAGCGTTTATTAAAGATGATAGCAATAAATTCATTTGTATAAATAACAAGAGAACAATAAAGTTAAATTATAGTGAATTTAGACGCATCGATAATTACTGCTTTGATTAGAACCTAATCCAACGCAGCGAGCTGTATGTAATTGGATCGGAACCAGTGTGCAAAAGAAGTGTTTTCAGTCAGCTATAATCGTTTGTATTTGTTTAGCATAGTTAAAAGCGTTGTTTGTGTTGTCAGCAACACAGTCGAACCGATGGAGTAGATAAACGAATCTGCTACTTCTGTCGCTAAATCCATTACGCTGTTGGGCGTTCTCTAGCTAATTACGGGGTGCTGAAATTCATTTTAACCAGTCTGTACATAAACTTCACACTTTATGATTACAACGGCGCGACAGAGCCTATTAATGACCAATATTTACAATTTGGTTCTCGTTCTTTACCGGAAATGTTTTGTTTAATTTGATGTGCGACGAGGCTCGGATAGACACATAGAATTTATTTTCAGTAGAGAACGTGTGTAGGTGGCTGAGTTCTGAAGAAAGCTATTGATCACAATTACGTAAAGTGGACAAATAATTGTACAAATCGATTATGATGAAAATGACAGATATTTCTTTCAGAAAGACGTCTATTCATATACACTGATACGTAATAGGAATAGCATTAACTTGTGTAAATTATGTATAAACATAAACAATTTGTGTTATTCCAACGTCAGTTTTCTAGATTGAACTTGTCTGATGTAGACAGTTTTATCAATAAATTGGGTTAAATAAATAAAATTTACCTAACAATTATCAATTACATAAAATAATTAGCTACTTTAAAATTATAGTGCTTCACGCTGGTAACACTTTTACAAATATTGTGAGCAGTTTATAAAATTCATTCTCTGCTTGTTCTACGGTTGACAAAATTTTGTGTGTAAGAAGAATTTTATGCATATCTTTGATTGGAGGCTCCAGTCGCGTAGCGTCAGGATAGTGTATTTAGTTGAATTTTCTTCGATAAATGTGACATATATATTTATTTAAATCATTATTAATTCGCTAAAGGAGTAGAATTTTTTAAATAAAGTGTTTAATGTCACATTAAAATAGCGTGTCATTAGCCAACACGT
The DNA here is from genome assembly GCA_037074705.1 of Zhengitettix transpicula. Classification (NCBI taxonomy): domain Eukaryota; kingdom Metazoa; phylum Arthropoda; class Insecta; order Orthoptera; family Tetrigidae; genus Zhengitettix; species Zhengitettix transpicula. Next base: position 66,611,423 of record CM073593.1, on the reverse strand, counting down.
CCATGGAGATTAGAAAAATGTTGGAACGAATTATTACGGTTCCTTGAAAATTTTTAAATAAAAATAAATTCCTTTGGAATATGAAGGTGATGATTGCAATGTTTTTTCGGAATCGAAAAAACTTGCTTTAGGAAGTTTAACTTTTTATTTTATGTGACTCATTTAAAAAATATAATTAAGAATATCACCAATATTTTATATCAAATAATTTGTAGGATATAAATATAGAAGATACATGGAAATTATTGTAATATGTCAGTTATTTTCAATTTATCGTTCGTGATAATAGAGAATATTCTTTCTCGAATAAAACAGTAAATTCTAAATAGTTGGTTGAAATCACATTAATTTTCATCGGGAAGGTGGACTGAAATTAGTCGGGGCATTTCCAATTCATGCAGACAGTGATATTGGTTTTTGGGGGGGGGGCGGGGTAACAGACTACATGAGGCAACTCCCCTTTAATAGAATAGGAAGGGATTTGAAAGGAGGGAATGCGGAAGGGTAGAGGAAGATAGCCAGGGGTTAACTAGGGACCCCCGGGCTATAGTTTAAGGATTCTACCCGGCATTCGCCTAAAAGTAATGCAGGGAAAACCCTAGAAAAACCTTCATCAGGTAGGTCGGGCATTGGGTACTTGTCCCACGCTCTTCCGATAGCGGAAGAGGAGTTTGCTCCGTACCTCGACCAGTTTAGGAGGCAGCTTGCCGACTGTTCCAATGGGAACACCGAACAACTCTTACCGTATGCCCAAGGTCTGCGACCCCAGAACATACACCTCTCAATACAGGTCGATCTCATTCTAATAATTATATTATTTTGGTCGCATTTAAACTGCAGTGTTATTCAATCAAATGTTAACCATAAAGTTTCAGACAATGTTCAATAATTTTAAACGGAAAGAGCATCAGTCAGCAATTACTTATAAAAAATTTGAAACATTATAGTAAATCAAAAACTACATTTCATTCCTTCCGTTTTGGGATATCTTAATGGGGTTTCATTTAAATGATAAATTCGTAATAATTAATTACATTTCTGCTACAACGCGTGAAAATTGCACCTTAGAAATTAATTTTTATATATTTAATGTAATTAATCATTATGGATTCAAAATTTAATTGTAATTTTAATCGCAAGTATTCCTAAAAATTTAGGGAGGGAACGTAGTGTTTGTTTTATTATGAATTCAAATTTTTCATTCTAAATTTCTGACTGGTTGACGTTTTTTTTTCATTTAATTAAAATGAGTCAGATAAATATTATTGTTCAATTAGTTTAATTAATTTCAACACCTCGGTGACATATAGATGTGAAACTTTGGTCTGAAAGAAGTTTAAATAAATTTCTTCAATCAAGACTTTCCCATGTTGATTTTCGGAAAATTTAGGGAAAGTAATCTAATGAAGTGAAATTTTATTTTAAACTCCAAATTTATAATGAACGTTGGAAAACAATAATTAAAATTTTGGGTTAAAAGTTACGGAATATATATTAAGGAATAAATTTAATTGTGAGTTGAGGTTCAAACGTGAAATACACCAACTTCCTTATATTTTTGGTAGCAATTACTACTCTTGTACAACATCTCAGACATTCTTTATTTCAATTAATTTTATATTTGTCAGATTCTTTTTTTTATTACAAAATCACGAATATCAATCTTTCACAAAAGTATTCAGCACTGAACCCAATATTCATTTGGCAACAAATTATAAACGAACATCTTAAATTACGGACTGAGTTCCCACAAAACACCCAATAGCAAGTTCACGAACACACGACTTTGCCTAGCGCACAACCGCACTGTGGTGAGAGGCAGTCAGTCTCTGCTCAGATCCCGGGCCCAGTTGGTCATCTGAGGACCAGGAGGACGAGGACGGCCGAGGCGTAGGAGGCCGCTGCAACACCCCCGCTGCCGCCCCTCGCAGAATCCTTGTCACGAGCCGCCTCCGCCAGACCTGCGCAACATACACGAACTTAGTCTTAGAGGGTATCTTCTCGCGCATCGGAAATCTCCAAACACCTCACACTCACCTCCAACCACTGACACGTGGTTCCCTGAAGATCCATGCGTTATGCCCGGGTACATTTTAATCTCTGTAACAATTAAACAACACATACTCGATATAATTACATGAACTTGATATTAGTAACGTAACATGCGACAGAGATAATTGTTTGTTATATTTATATTTTAAATTTACGTAAGATACGAACATACTTTTTCCAGTTTTTCACTTTAGAAGATAAAATTGAAAAAAATGGAAAATTGTTGATGGAAAATAAAAATATTGATCTATTGGTCAAGTCTTAAATATGGACATTAAAAATCTATGAAACATTAGATTTGTATTAATTTGTCATTTCATGTGACGTTTTATATAATTTATATATTTATCTTTTCGTTTACTCATCTACGCCTCCATTTTATTCATTGCGTTTGAATTGTATGGATTTTATAGTGACTAATATTGTATATAAATGTGTGAAATATTCGTCCTTTACTTTTTATTTATATTTTTTTTCAGTACTAAATTATGTTTTGTGATGATTAGTTTTAAATTTGTATATAGTGTGTGAATATAATATTAATATTTTCGTAGGGTTTTTTCCTTCTCTCGTCTTACACATATTTAATTTAAAATTTCCTCGTATTAGTAATTGTATGCGTAATCTGTAGAAATTATATTTTATTCAGAGTTATGAAAGTTAATTTTATTTTAAATTCATATAAATTATATTCGAGTATTTGGTATATTTTAACGGTTATATTAATATATAACGTCTGATTAATACGTTAACCCACTCACACATGTCTACTTAAATTTACATTTATTTACACCAAAGTTTTGTATAAAGTAAGTCAGGTCCACACGTCTATTTATTGTGATATTAATTCGTATTTTAGATTTATAATTGACATTCCAATTTTCCAATTATATGCAGAATGTTTCTAAATTATCCGTGAAAAATTACAATTCTTCAAGGGAGTAATAAAAAATTATATATTATTAATTTGTATTAATATATTTATAAACAAATTCGTTATATAAAATTTCAAACTGTATCAGGTGTAATAAGTATAATTAAATTGTATTTGGTGCATCATTTCTTTTATTAATGTAATAAGTTCATTTAATATAACGACGTATCGTTTTTACCAAATAGATAGTAATTTAATTAATAAATAATTCGGTAATATTATTTAGTTTATAATATTACAGGATTATAAGAACCCACGTTACGTATGTCAAATTTAACTTAAATTAAAGTAATAATATTAAATAAATCGACTCTACACGTATTATTAAAAATTGATTTTAATCGGTCTAGAAATTTTTATTCATGTTTGGTTTGTAATATGTATATTTTTTCCTCAGAAGACAATTATTGCGGCCATTATATGAAACCTTTTTGGGACCTCCCCGTTTTGTCGGTTGGTGGGGGGGGTAAGGGGGGGGGCGAGAATCTCACCATAGAGTCGCAAGGTTCCTTCAGCGCGGCCGAGAGAGTTGGTGGCCACGCAGTTGTACGTGCCAATATCAGTGCGGCTGAAGCTGCGAATCACAAGCCACATGTAGGACTTGTACGATGCCCTCGACTCTCTAATGGCGTACTTAGACCTGAAAATGTACAAAACAAATTATTTCCTAACGCGTACAGTATTATAAATCTGTTTCACTTACTTCAGGAACCAATATTTAAAAAAATACAGTGAATCAACCAAAGCTAAGTTAAAACAAAGTTAAACTCAACGATAAAGGTAGAATTAAAGAGATGTTAGCGTAATATTAAGGAATTATAACTATTGCGGAGTTTCATGGTATCAGTTTGTACGTAAATTGCAGTGATGTTAGATTTCAAATGAAGCTTTAATGCTGTAATCACCTGGTTTAACATAAAAAAAATCTTCGCATTTTGCTAATATAATGAATTTTTTTGAAGTTTTCGTGCCGCAGATTATTTATTAATAGCGTGGTTCATATTGAACTTGTATTCCTTAATACGCATATTAAGTGATCGTTTCGTTTGCTCTATGTAGCACGAATTACAATCTGAGAAAGATATTTTGGAAATCTAATCAATGTTTAGGTGTCAAGTGGTTTTTATCAAGAAGGAAACTTTAAATGATAGACGATATGTATAAATTTGTAATTAAGGAGAACTATAAAAATTTTGGTTTACTGTGATTGGGAATGAATAGTAACTGTATTTTGTTTAATCTATTGTTTATGTGTTTATTAATAAAATGTAAAGTATATTCATTAGAAATAGTTGGTGGATCTTTGATATACAAGATTATATACCATAATTCTCTTTTGTTATCCGGGTAATAAGGAAGAAAATTGTGTATTCTTACTGAGTCAATTTTTAACAATGGATACATTGACTTAAAGGAAATTAAGATAATTGTTGAAAGTATTGACTATAAGGTTGTTTTGAGAGGATTGACCAATACAAAAAACTTCATCTGCATATCTGATGTAGCATAGATGCTGAAAATGAATTAGAGAAAGACGACAGTTCATTAAATTTCCCATAAAGTTTTGGCTAAAGCTTAAACTATAATTACAGACAATTAATATAATAATAATTTGAAATAGTTAAGTGACGTTTCGTTTTACTAAGTTTGACAAAGCCCTACAAAGGGATCGAAACGTCACTGAAGTATTTAAATTATTGTTATTATATTAATTGTATCTAAACATGGTCATGGATTTTCCAATTTAATCAACATACGTTAATATATATTAATTAATAATTAACTTTTGGTTAATAGTCATTGGCTTTTCTTAATTACATTTATATATATATATATGTGTGTGTGTGCTGAACATTTAATTCTATTTTAAGTGTATGTGGCGTCCAAGTGCTTAGTCTTTCCTTTTTTGTATTTTCACTGTAAAAAATCATTTTCTTGTCATATTATTAATTAATATAAATGTCAAGTGGCCCCCTGTGTCTATTGGATTTTTTAAATCTTTAATTTTCATAGTATCACGTGGCAGGAAATCTAGACTGACGAATCGGACAAAGCAGAGTGGGCTTAATTACTGGAATTAATTAATCCCGGCGCATTGTGGAGTGTCCCCGCAGGAGGTCCACGCGATGGCGTGCCATCCAGAATCTCGGCCTCTCTGTAATTTCAGAAACAAAACGGGCCGCTCCAAGTTTGTCCAGCTCGCACAACAATGTGTCGCACTCAGGACTCTCCATATCAATTGCAGCTCCTTCACTTGGCGACAGTGAGATTATATGGAAATTTAATCCATATTCCAGAAGGCGACGACAATTCTAATGCGAGATTTATAGTTTCAAAAACTAGATTATGGAATTATAATGAAATTTTCCCTCTTTCTCTCCTGTCAACGCACGGAAGATATGTAGCTTTTTTCCCCCATTTGTTTCGGTTCTTTCGAAACGCTAAAACGTATTTTATAAATAGAAAAAAATAAACAAATTATTTTATATGGAATAATAATCATAATGGTTGATCTTAACATCTATCCTAATCCAATTGTAATTAAAATCTAAATAAGCCTTCAAAATGTACACATAAAAACTTACTGAATGAATGAGGGCTTTCATGAGAAAAAAATAAAGAAATGATCTCATTATTATAAGAACCTCATTGAATTAAAATTACAGCCCAACGTGGAAATGTAACTGGCATAGTTTATGTTTGACATTTAATTAACTTAGCTCCAATTTATTAATTTCGCATTTCGTGTTTTGTATTAACATTACCGTTTTAACCTAATTATTATTATACATAATCCAGACAGAAGAAATTGGTAGAATTACTGATGCATAGTCTGAATCTAATTAGTATATAAATGTTAATAAATAACTTTACGAAAATATATATATAATATTAATTTATGTCATGTACCTCGTTCGTTCTAGCAAAATATAATACTATTAATAACATTCTTATAATTAAGCTTATATATTGTAGTAATTTTCGATAGTTCACAATTAAATCGCCACGATGAGGCGCAAATTTGTAGTAATTAATCTACAATGAATTTTACAATAGTTTTTAATTTGATTTACCCCCGTTAAGACGTCAATTTGAAATTATTTTCTTTTTAAACAACGTAATTAAAAACGTTTGGCATCAATTTGTAATGATTACTGCTTTTACAATGATTTAATTCAAACAATGCCTCACGTTTAGGTTTCAATTTTGTAGTATTTAATTTAAAATTATCGGATGTTTTAATAAAAAATCAAGATTTAAAATATACAAATTAATTTATTAAAGCAAATTATTTAAATCACATTACATATTAATACTTTACAATAATACCACGGCTATTTCACAGGGCCGATCACCGGGCCTTCAATAAAGAATACTTATTAAACAATCAAATTTACAAATCTATCAAGGCATTAATTCAAACAATCAATAGAATATTACATTACAAAATATGAGATATGAAATTTAAAATCTTAACTCGGAATTCTGACGATAATATCATTTACTTGCGGGTTTACAGATAGTAAGTTGGGCAGTTTTACCTTAATGTTTTCTTGTACAAAGGAAATTGGCTCGTTCACGCAAACACAATTATTAACTCTTTATTAGATGGGCCATTTATACACTGAATTTAATGGTTAACACTTTCTGCTTGCCTAAATGTCTCACAATGCTTGCTTCGCTGTTCCTTCTAACAAAATATTACTGACACACTCCAAAGTTTGTTATCAGCTGGATGCAATAACCGGGGGCTCCAAATAATTGAAGAAAAATGTCTAGCTCATTAATGTAAGCTAGACTCCGAACTATAATAGTCGGCGTTGGATCGTCGTAATTATTTTCTCACAGACTGAAACCTGTAGATCGTTTTTGAATATTTTAGCTGTTAAATTTCATACAGCCAGACACCTTCTGAATTTCTGTCCTTTCTAGACCGACTCCTACATACACTACCGAGCACTCTAAATCACTCTGGAGCACTGTACGCCTAGCGAACACACTTCTACAATCCCAGCAAGAATGCAATATTGCCACATATTCTTGTATATACCTTGTGCGTTTTTACGCCGCCAACAATACAAGTCCAAATTTTGTTCATTAATTAATTATTTCCTTTTAATTACCACAATATATATATATATTGTAATGAATAGGATACCGAAATAACAACATTAATTGCAAATTAAATTATTTTATTGTAATAATTTATAACATTATAATTATTAATATTTGAGTTTGGTTTGGGCTACAGTTTAAACAGCGGTTAATAATGACAGTTGAATATTGTTGGCTGGGCGCCACGACTAAATACTTGCGAGTAACCGATATTTTGATTCGGCAATATTTCAGTCTCTATGTATGATATGAATTACATGATTGGTGAAATTCCCAGAATCTTGAAAACTACACGAGAAGAATACGTCGCGGTTTCAGTTGGCAAGCAGAACCTGACCAACCTCGTTAACCGTCGACGCATGCATGGTGAATCAGCAGTTCACAGAATCAGAAACAGATTTATTATTTTATATATATATATATATATATATATATATATATATATATATATATTGAATTTTTTCAATATACATTGAAAACTTATAAATCCAAATTGGACGGAATTATCTCATCCCGAGTCCTGCTACGACGTGGAATTGTAGCCAGGACTAATCAACCTTCCAGAGAGTTGATTGGAAGAAACAGTATTTTGTTGTTGTTGGGACAGCAAAGTACACAATCTACCGAGATTTTCCGCAGAAGGGAAGTTTCTACATCCATCTTGGTACTTATATTTAACTAAAATTATACACAGCAAAGTGTTTCTGAATACGCGATATTGACCAAAAATACCGTGTAGAAACCGTGATCTAATTAATTATATTTAATTAAAAACCGGTTTAGTTTTTGTTAATGTTTTGTAGACAATCTGCTGACGCACAAAACTTAAGATTAAATTACGTTGTAAATAATTAAATCCAATATTAAATGTTTTACTAGTGTTAGTAAATATTTCTGTGACTGAAAAAACCTCAATTTTCATCGTTTATAAATTTATTTAATCTCTAAGGGATTAAGTGTTCAGCGGGATAGAGACACAGCAGCCGAAAAGGCTGAAACAGCTGACGTTGAACTGGTATAATCGTTCAATATTATTCTCATTAAGTTTTATTTCCTCTTGTCTTTTATTTAATAAGCAACGAGAGCATAGAATTTAATCTGATGATAGTTTAAATTAATCCAAACTATAACATAGTTATTCTTAAAATTTTATTAAATGTATATTTTGTGTGTTTATTTGAAACAAATATGAGTAACGGGAACCAAGGAGTATGTAGCATCTTTATTAAAAGACACCGTGTGTTTCCGTCTTTCGCCCTTGCCCGAGTCTTCGTAGTTACGAGTGAGAAATAGCAGAGCCAAAGCTTTGTACTTGTTAAGACCCTTGTTAGGACGTAGAATAAAGCTTTTCTGTCGGCGGAGAGTAAATTATCGTGCAACCGGCTAACGTACTGATCGCAACGATTAATTTGTATTCTAGTGAAATTATGAGCCAGTGTTGAATTAGTTAAATGTCTTCTTCATCATCATTACACAAAATGTGACACGTTTATGTAAGTTAAATTACCGAATAGACCATTAAAAAAAAGACGTAGGCCTGTGTGTAGATACTTAATGTAAAAAATATATGTCCGTTTGAATCCCCATAATCAGAAATGAATCAGTAATCCTTGAAAGAAATACATGATTCTTAAAAATAAAGTTTATGGATTTATCTAATATTTAAAGAATTATACGTATATAAAAAATGGAGACACTAATTTAGTTTCTCAATTGATATGAAATATTCTTTTAGCTTTTATTAGGGTTACGGATAGTAATGAACTTGATTTTCGTTTGTAGGACTTCAATACGACTTTGTTGGTAATACTTTGTGGTAGGAAAAATTAGGAAAAAAATACAGATGTTTTCTCTGATAGGCATACAAGCACCTCTTCATCTATATAATTCTGTGGTCGAGAGCGTAAAAACCTCGGGATGGTTTCAACGATTGACGCCAGGACAAAAACATATTCAAGTTAAAAACTAAAATTTAAACTTTTGCTGAAAACATGGTTTCTAAAAACCACTCACAGCTAATTAAACAATTTTTTGTTTAGTTGAATGTAATAACCTTCCCAGAGAGCTCTTTGGGGAGGCTCCCTTTGGGGATGCCTTCACATCTCTCTGGGTTTTGAACTGAGGTTCCCACATGCCGAGGCACCTCGGCCTGTTTTGAGAGGTGTATGTTCCGGGGTCGCAGACCTTGGGCATACGGTAAGAGTTGTTCGCTATTCCTATTGGAATAGTCGGCCAACTGCCTCCTAAACTGGCCAAGGCACGGTGAGGGGAAAGCTGCGACCCCACAGCAAGGCCCTCTCCTGTCATTGGAAGGGCGTGGGACAAGTACCAAATGCCCGACCTACCTGATGCATGTTTTTCTAGGAATTTCCCTTCATCACTTTTAGGCGAATTGCCAGGTAGGATACTTAAACCATAGCCCGGGGGCCCTAGTTAACCCTTGGCTACCTTCCTCTACCCTTCCGCATCCCCCCTTTCAAATCCCTTTCCTATTCTATAAGAGGGGAGTTGCCACTATGTGGATTACCCTATTCATAGCCTGCCTACACCTACAAAAAAAAACCGGTTTAGTAGACAAATGCTCTCTCTGGAGTATTTATATTTACTATTTATGTCAACATATTTAATTACTTATCTGTTAATAGGTTTTCGATTGACTGAGAGGAGGAGCGCGTTGTCATATTGACTGGAAAGCAGATTTCCTGTGGTAGTTATGTTTTCTGGTGGAAGGATAATAGAAAAAATATCATAAAGAAATGCAAAGATATGAAATATTTTGTGTGTTCGACAATATTTTAGATTAAAATCTTTTCTTTTAATTAATGAGGGTGATTTAGACCTAGATATAAATATACAAGTACGTATATATTATATATAATGCAAACTTGAGATGATATCATGGATCGAACACGCAATTCAATCTCCGTCGAAGTCCTCAAACTATTTATATCGACTTTCTTAACCGTTCAATGTACTACAGACTAAGACTAATGAAATATACTTACCCATCTAAGAGCATTTCTCCTCTGTTTTTGACCCAGTAGTTTATTGTGTTTGGGAAGGCTTCCACGAAGCATTCGAGCTGTACATCCGTGCCCAAAGGAGCTCCCAGTAATTGGTTGGGGACCTTCACCGCTGGAGCAACTGTTTACAGAGATCAAAGATCCTTATTTCGGTACAAATAGGAACAAGGACGAGTCTTACAAGACAAATAACAAAACAAATAGTTTATTAAAAGAAGATAAAGTCGGCGAACGCTGATTTACATTGAATACAAATTGTTATTTTTTTAAAGTATATGTACAACGTGAATTGATCTATTAGTCACACGAATACCCTTAATTTATACTATTTAAGTTAATCATACAATTATAATTTAATAAATAAAAAACCGCCAATTTTGTTATAAAAATGTATTAAAAACTAAAACAAAAAATAATTACAATATTCGTCCAAAATGTTTGGAATTCATCAGATGATACACAGTTTTGTATGTATGAATATATGTATATATTAAAATTAGATGCCCAAATATTAGTGTCGTGGACTGCGTAATTTGACATTTGTAACTCAACAGGGCTTTTTTCTTATATTCAAAACTGTTTATTACTGCATAAATCAAAATATTGTGGAGGAAACGTCGAAATATTGTAATCATGCTTTGTATTGGTTGAATAATACATTTTTTTTGTTACAAAATGGCCTTTCCTATTTGTTGACATAAAGGCTATTAATCCCACGGATATAGAATATAATCGGATACAGAAATGAGTATGCACTTTACATGAATAAAACTATTTAATAATTGTAATCCAATGAATAATATTAGAACCAGCCAAGTTATTAGTAAAGAATTGTAAATCACTGCTCATTAAATGGCCCTTATTATTCGCTCGATCAATTTTTAGCTCAGTCTGAACCTAATGCTTATTAGTTCACTTGAAATTAGCGCGTAATATGTTTGAAATTGATATAATATTTGCTGAATGTTAGTTTCTCCGAGAACTCCAGGCTGAAAATTTAACTTCTCAGACCAGTTGCAAAAAAATTATTCAGGGGTTATAAAAATTGAACTTTTAAATTGTACTTTCTATGTTATTTTCGTACTTATTTATTTTATATACATGCAGTTTATATTTTGTATAGGTTTCATTACGTATATTTCGTTAGTAATATATTTAAAGTTTTGTCACATGATGGTATTTTTAACTGTCGAATTTCATCAATGGAGGGCTACTGGAATCAATAAATCTAAATTTATTCACACACATCATGCTTGAAAATGTTGAGAGACAAATAACTTCACGCGATAAATAAACATTTATCGTTTTCAGTATAAAAAAAACTTTTTCAATTAAATGAAGATGGTTTTTTTTAGTAAACAATTTCTTTTTGATTTTCTAAAGTAGACTAAAAATTCAGAAAACAATGCACTAGAGCGTAGGAACAACGATTTTTGCCACTTTTAGACTTCCCGTCAGTAATAGAATAAGCTGTTGTGAGTTGAATTTTTTTCTTTCTTTTGCGAACGTGTCCATTGAATTTACAGTATTGTTCACGATTTCATTGTGTTGCTACATGCAGCGCAACCTCCCAAGGGTAAAAGTTTCGTTGTTTAACGAGTTATTAATCTGCGTACAGCTACAAATCACGATTGCCATTTGTGGATTATAGTGTATATTATAATCGATACGCTGTCACAATTTCCCGCGCGTATGTGAAATTTTTGGGACATTGTGAAGCATGATGTTCAGATCGACTAAGATGATGTTTATTAACCGTTTGTCAGCCTTTAAAATATTTTATAAGAACAATTTCAAGACAATCAGTCATCCATAACTGTCATGGGAAATATTGTTTAAAATCTGAAGTGAAATATTGTGGAACTAAATGTTATTATAAACACTCAGATAACTCAGCCGTGTGAATTGTGGAACTAGAAATGAATGCAAGTATAACTGGATATTCGTGGTGTACTCATACGTTCCGAATATGTTGGGAGGAATTACCGTGCAACTTTCTGAAAAAAAAAACACGAAAATCCGTATCGCGATGTTCGTAGATAAACGAAATGGAGTTTACTTTGTCTGCGAAACCGCAATATTCTTTCTGTACTGTATAAAGTCCATTATAATTTTTAAATACTTTATGTAACATTAAAAATGTCAATACTTCTTCAAGAATCGCTGGAAGAAAATTAAATTTTGCAAAAGATACTAATTACTTCTCTATAACGACCAGTTCGGTGGAAAATACAGTGAATCGTTACAGCACGAAACACGAGTAACATTTTCTAGTGATTTCAATCAAGGTTACAGCTTCATGTTTGCATTATATAGTCGCAGCCACACAAATGGCCAAGTAGGCAACCACTCACTCCGCTTCTGACCAATCGCCCTGCGGTGTTGTCAGACCTCACTACCCGGCAACCCTATTATCAGGCACAAATGTTTGGCAACGTAGCCGTAAGAGTAGGTGACTTTGGTATTATATTTACGTGGCGAGGGACTGCAGTAACAGTGACGCGTTGTAAGCCCCTGGGGGTTGACCTAGCCCTATTAGCGGTTTATATAGTTGAAAGTTTAAAGTGTCACAAAGGATTCTGTTTGCGAGTAATAACAGAAATATGGTTGACAACCTTGAAATTTATATGATGTTTGCTTACACAACAATTATAATATTCTGGATTGTCAATAACAGAGATGCATTGAACTGGAAGATCAGGGATTGACGGAAGACATTGACACAATCCTCATTATCTGTTAGTATAAGTTACCTTCACTAAGTTAAACAAAAAATATATACAGAATAAGGAAATGGGCTTGAATGTCTATTACTATAATTTTCAACGAATCTATTAGTGTATATGAGCGACGGTGTAGTATAGTGAGTTGACGTCACTCAACAACTTGCTTTTTGAGTGTTGTCAACTGACCAGTGCAGTTGTGTTTCTCTAGGCTCTTCTTAGCACGTGACGGATGGGACAAGGATCCGAGAAACGTCGTGTGGTATATATATTACCTTCTTTTGTCTATCAGACGTATTTTTGTTTTCATTTTGACTTGTAGTTATGTTCGCAGTCTTCTCCGTAACCTTCGTCTTTCTGAACAGTAATCTAGCATATATACATCCATTAACTTACTCTATAATTTATTGAACATTTGCAAAAGCCACAGCTTTTGGCTTAGACTTCTCAGAGGTTATTCTTATAGACTTCATTTTGAATAGATTTTTATTGAAATCGCAAATTCTAAAGAATTGTATCAACTTTGGAATGTTGTTAAAAATCACAGTTTCGGTAAGTGCTTGAGGCTATATTACGTGGTTTCTTAACTCTGTATCTCCTTAAAGGAAGCCTGTGAGAGGATTCTCTTGCAGGTGAACCTTCCCAGAAAGCTCTGGCGGAGGCTACCTTTTGGGATGCCTTCACATCTCTCTGGTTTTTTTGAACTAAGGTTCCCACATGCCGAGGCTCCTCGGCCTGATTTGAGAGGTGTATGTTCCGGGGTCGCAGACCTTGGGCATACGGTAAGAGTTGTTCTCTGTTCCCATTGGAAAAATCGGGCAGCTGCCTCCTAAACTGGTCGAGGCACGGAGAAGGGAATGCTGCGTTCCCACAGCAAACTCCTCTCTCGCTATTGGAAGGGCGTGGGACAAGTACCCAATGCCCGACCTACCTGATGCAGGTTTTTCTAGGGGTTTCCCTTCATTTCTTTAGGCGAATGCCAGGTAGGATCCTTAAAATATAGCCCGGGGGCCCTAGTTAACCCTTGGCTACCTTCCTCTACCCGTCCGCATCCCCCCTTTCAAATCCCTTACTATGCTATTAAAGAGGAGTTGCCCAAAGTGGATTACCCTCATGTAGCCTGTTGTCCTAAAAAAAATCTGTATCTCCTTCAATTCAAAGATGCCTGTGGGAGTTGTTCTTAGTTCTTGCAGGTAAACCTACCCGGAGAGTTTGATGGGGTTACCTTCTTCTCTCTCTGGTTTTTGAACTAATGTTGCCACAACCCGAGGCACCTTGGCCTTTTTTGAGATGTGCAGCTTTCGGTATCGCAGACCATGGGATACGTAAGATTTGTTCGCTAATCCTATTGGAATAATCGGCCAGCTGCCTCCTAAAAAGGTCGAGGCATGGAAAAGGGAACGAAAACCCCTCTTCCGCCATTGGAAGGGCGTAGGACAAGTACTAAATGTACAACCTACCTGATACAGTTTTTTTTATGGTTTGTCCAGCATCACTTTTAGGTGAATTCCCGCTAGGAAATTTAAAACTACACCCCGGGAGCCCTAGTTAACACTTGACTACCTTCGTCAACCTTTCCACATCTCCTATTTCATTGTCTTTCCTTTGCTATAACGTGGATTCTACGGCCTGTCTACACTTTCTTCATCTGTATCTCTTTGTAGCATTGCCATAACTTTCTATTATAAACAAACAATCAAGATTGAGTATACCTTCTGATCTAATCCGAGTTTACCCAACTGCCAAGCCGAATATACGCAAATGCTCAAATTCACACAAAGTGCACATTGTTTTATAGAGGTTGAAGTTTATAGATTAACAGTTTTTCTACCAACATAAGCGAATAACTTTTCAAACTACCCATTCTCATAATTCTGGTTTCCGTAGGTCACCTAACGTGCTGAAAAATACCGGCCGCTACAAATTGCATTCGATACTAATTTATGGCGAGATTTTCAAAGCCAATATCGCTAAGTACATAAATTTCTGAAAAATGAGGAATTAATAGTGTCCCATTCTTAAAGGCTTCAATAAAAATATATAGTTACTTCAAAACAACCAAACTTAATCACATATAACGCAGATCCGTACTATTCTGTTAGTAAACTATCACTATGAAACGTAATATTGTGGTTTGCATGAACACAATGTTTACATTTATCCTTACCTGGTGGGAAACATAGCATCGTGTTTATGCGTTACCACGAGCCTCGGAGAGGTTCCGTCCGACCTCATGTTTGCAAAGTCACCCCTGTATTGTGACATTGCGATCGTGTCAATGCCTCCAATTATCATACGGTCGACAATATAATTACCTCGTAATCGTCGAAAAATACAGTGTTTTCAGTAATTAAAAAACAAATACCCTGCAAATATATTATTGAAGTATACTACGCTGATTATTATTAATGGTTTTCCATGAGTAGAGACTGTGCGGTTGTTATGCTTTATACCAGCTGCTATTGGACGATACGAAAACTATCATTCACTGAGGCAACTGATTCTTCTACTTTAAAAAACATATTTCTTTCTCCTTCTTGTGTCGAAGAGGAATGACACACATTCAAAAATCTGTTTCATTCCATGCCACATCGTGAAGCACATAATTTATGCATGCGATATTGTTTTTTGTTTTGTAATTTTAATCGTAAACTTATATAAACACAGGTCGATTATACATTAAATTTCAATCAGCTCATAGTCGTCGTTCATGTTGTTGCAACATTTACAAACATGAGTTTATTTGAATTATCCAAGTTGTCAAAATTCACTTCGAGAAGTACCAGTGCACGTTTTTATTTGATTTAATGAGTTATATGGCTATTAAATTATCGAGTGTCTTTTTAATTGAAAGCTAATAGGTCGTATGACATATTTTAATACGACAATAAAAAATCATTTCTATTTTATTACCTAGATAAATATTAATTTGATTATCTATGGGAGGTATCGTGGAGGTGTTAGAAAAATCAGATACCGTAGAACTTAAATAGATAAAAGTAACCAATGTCGTGCGGTTTAAAAATTTCGTTAGATTTGTTTTGTTAACGAATTACCTATGTTTAATGAATGTCCTGCAAAACCATTACAGTTCCCTGTTTTATATTACAACGGTATATTTTTTCGTGTGATTTAACCGCTACTGTAACATTTTATAACTTTAATACTAAGTCATAAATATTAGTCCAGACAATGAGTCCGTACGTACAATTTTGGCCTTTTATTCGCGGACAGATTTGACAGGTTATCGATTCTGACGATATAAATCAACGACCTGACAGGAATATGGGAGTGAAAAGGCGTGATTTAATTGTAACACATCGTAATTAATGGAATGAAAACATTAATTTCTAATAATTTGGGAAACTTAAATGTGCATTTAATGTGTATTGTTTTGTAGCATTAACAATTTAGAAAGCCATATAAACCAATTTATTTTGTAGATAAAACTTAACCATGTCGAAATCTTAAAACTGCTGTACGTATTCAAATGGATTTTAATATTAATATTAACACTATCTAAAATTACAACATAGGCTGTATAGATTGACGATTTTCAATTGTTTTTCAGGAATAGTGATAGTTTTAGAATTTCCTGAAGAACAACAAAAGTACAACGACGACTTCACAGCCGGTAACGCTACCGGCGGATTAGGCACCAATCAAAAACCATCAAGTTAACTGTTCACGTAGTGATATCTTAAACTGCAATAAACAATGAATAACCCCATAGAAAATATGTATATACTGTGTTCGCATGCTTTTCCTCTATTCTTCTGATATAAAAATACAAATGCTACGTTGGTTTTCTTTAATGAAATCTCATAGTAAATTTCGGGTATATTTCGGGTATATATATATATATATATATAATCTTTGTCCATGGAGGAATTTATATCAGGTAGGTCGTGCATTTGACGACCTTATATATACGTTTAGGAAGTTTGTTAATACCCGGTGGATTAAACAGATTTCCCGAACTTATATCTTAAACAATAAAAACCGTTTATCAAGGTATTTAGTTCAAAAGACGCCTTAATAGATAATATCGCTTGTTTAGAAAATAGTTGGGCGTCATTCCTTCTGCCTTGAAGATCCGTTTTATTTTTATTTCCTGAAGATGGTTCCCGTCTTTTGTTACAGTCATTCGTTGGGAAGATCGCTACTTCACACCCCCCCAACATTTCGTTCATGGCTTCATTTATTAGAGTGTTCCAGCACCTAACTGGGTCGTTTCGTGTGCGAGTTACTCACAGTTGACGTTGAGGATAACTCTTTTGCTGACTGCAGGAGGAACGTCGTTGGACGCGATGCACAGGAAGGCGCCCATCTGGCGCCGGTCCAAACGCCAAAAGTGCAGTACGCTTCCGTTGTACGTGTCCACTGAAACCAACGGGAAGAGAAAGATTAATTCGTGAAAGAGAAGGATATTCCAGAAATTTTAGTTATACATCACAAAGTTCTTGAAATTAAAAAAAAATTGATTTATACTTTATACTCGTAAAATAACAGATTTGTTCTGATCAGATGCAGTTTTAGTAGAAAAATAATAAAGAATGTTCATTTTTAAACTCCAAATAAATCTTCTGCATTTACGCTTCACGATTTGACTAAATTATAACCTTCCGCTTGGCATTTAAGATATTTGTTGTACATTGGCAGAAACTAACTTAAACGTGTGGTGCGAGATGTTCGCATAGTGATAAAATTAAGAACTGTCAATATGTTGAACCAAAGTGGGAATTAGATTTTAACAGAAGTGACTGGTATTAAACTATAAAAAGTCATATTTATGACAAGTAATGTGAAGTTAGACGGACGAAGACATTGAATTTGTCCTCCACAGTCTAACGAAAAAAAAAATTAATATTCAAGTTAATTTCAAGTTATTTGGAAGAAATGAAGCCTAAAAATTTGATTTTAATTTTCACTATTTTTGTTGCACCATAAATGTCTCAACTTCAAAATTAATTTTCAGGTTAACACCGCGGTGGATTTAATTTTAATCAATCCTAACAAAAAATATTTAAATAACAATGTTTATTTTCTGATCTATATTGACGAAAGAGTTTGTTTAGTCTTGGACTTACGTTATTTATACCACAATTATACAATTACATATTTATCAGTTTATTTAACAGTATCAGTCTCATGGCTTAAAATTTATATTTCTTTTATCGTTACTGATCAAAATTCATGCAATACTTACTATAGAGAGAATACATATTAAATGTTCTAAAACTAGGTTATCTAGAGTACTGTACTTCATTCTCAAAAATATTTTAAAATTTAATTTGAGATAAAATTAAATAAGAAGAAAAGTTTATTTACTTCAAATTTTAATAGATTAAATCTAGAAAGTTATACCATCATGAAAATATTAATTTAATGTTTTCAGTTTAGTTTTGTAAGCATACCATAATATATTGTCGATAAACATTTTGAATGAGGACTAAAACGAAGTAAAAACGAATTTTACATCGAAGGAATTAAAGTTAGTTAGCGATTGAAACTTCGCAAGTGTTTTAAAAACACTTATTATATCAGTTATTGTTTCCATCTTTACCCCAAAATTTTTATACGTTTTATTAAATTTATCCAAAATGATTCAATTTTTAATTTTGTCTTTAGCGTTAGGAAATTTGCCGCAGTAGTTCAACGATAATAAAACATTTGCATTGGAAAAAATAAAATGTTTGAGCAGCTGTAAACCAAATTCAAAACTAAATAACTAAAGCTTCACAATAACCACGTACTCAGTCATAAGGTTTTTTCAAAAAACATTCTTCAATCCAATTATTATTAATAATATATAGTACAATTTTAATAGGAGTATTCGTGAATAACGATTAAACATCAAAACTCATCACGTCATAATCATTTATTACATCAATATTCTCAATTATATCAATATGATCTTAACTACATTTGACATCAGAAACATTTTAGCTCTAAATCTATATTTAACCATTTAGACATAATAAATAGGATCCGTAATGTTATGAACATTAATTCTGATTGTAAAATTATTTTTATGCTTCTTAATTAAACCCTTAACCCAAAGATCCCGGAAATGCGGAGAATATAACCTAATTTTTTCACTTTTGGGTAAGGATACAAAAATAATAAACAAAAATCAGTTCTAGTGAATTTAAATTAATCTGTAGAAAAAATCTATTCGTTATTTTCAGTTTATATTCATTTTAAATATTCTGTATGAAAGTTTAATCTTTATTTATAGTAGTATGATATACTAAAATCGCTTTTTGGGTAAAAATTTGCTATAAACTGTTTCGTAAAGTTTCGTAAACGACTCTCAATATTTAGCACCATAGACTTCATAATTCTAGAACAACATCATTAAGTTTCACATGGTAGCGCAGCCCAATTCTGGTAAATTCCTAATATTGTATTAGTTCTTATTTATTATAATTGGCTGCAATTATGTTTGCCAAAGATAATCGCGAGACTGTCGTGTTCCTGATGTACGCAGGAGTAATTTCTAAATAACGGTAATGGTTCCATAAAACTGTTGTAATTGTTTTATAGGCGGCATAAATTTTACGTATAGGCACAACGTTCAGTAAACGGAAATTCCTAGCCGTATTTATTGCGGTCGGTTTCCAGAGAAGCGCCACGGTCCGGCGAACACCTGAAACATATGCCTCCCGCCCACCACCACAAGCATGAATTTGTTCCTCTGCTTCACACGGGTAAATAGCTTTTACCTGGGGGGAATAAAACGCATAACGAGTCCCGCATTCTTTCTCATAGACACTTTTAGAGCTTGGCCGCCAATGTGCTCTGGTAAATTTGCCACGACGGTGGTGGGGCTTAGCAGAACACCGCATTACACCGGCGCGCCGCTTCTGAAATACGATGGCGCACTGCATAACTTCTCAATTTATTGTGCGCTGTTATATTTTCACGAGAAAGAATTCTGCAGTCGCGCAGCTACCAAGTGAAGCAGAGGGGAGGGAAAAAAGCGAGTTCTGCAGGCTGAGGTTTCGCAAAGCCACCGCGGCGGTGCAAACAGGGTCTTTTCAAGTAAACCACACAAGAAATGAAACAATTTTATAGCTTTCACGAATAAACGACGTTGGCGAGAAAGAGCATTGTCTCAAAGCTCATAGTTTCTCGTTCACAACTGGCCATTTTTCCCGCATTTAATGTACCTTAAGATATTTAATAAATTCCTGTAACTACGAAGCGTATGATCAACTTACGTCAAAAGCATGACAACATACAAGCAATTAAATACTGCAAACCCAGCACTATAAATAAAAAATTAATGCAATAAAACTAACAAATAATGTGCAGTGAATAGTATGGAACAAAATAATTAAATAATTTTTAACATTTTAAGTTTATGTAATATCAAAAATTTTCAATATAAATAATCGGGATAACTGTGAATTGTTTTGTATTAGACTAAATACGCAATTCCAGCTTTCATACGACCACTCATCCCGTACAAAATAGATTATAGTACTTAAAAATTTCAATGAAAAATAATTAAATTCAGGGAAAAAGAGAAAAATCCAGAGACAAATGGAAGCTTGGGTGAAACTAATTATAGTAAATTACTACGAGGATATAAGTGAATTAATGCTCTAAAATATATAGTAAAATACGATTTAAATAATGGATAAATGGTGCTAGTTAGTTTATTGATGTAAGAACATGAAACATATGGGAAACTTCTCATAATATTAAAATAGTAAAGTTCCTAACCAATTATTAATTTAAATTATGGCATATATTTATGCGCGAGGATTTTTTAAAAAACAGCAAAGAAAATAAATGTATACAGCATAATTTTGAATATATATTTAATCACCTGTTTTCTGTTTTGCAGAAAAAATTAAAATGTAAAACATTTTCTAACATTATAAAACGAGCAATTTGTAAATGATCATGATTAATAAAAATTTATAAAAACAATATTTTACTGTTAGTCATAAATTGATATTTAGGCAATTACATATTAACAATATACAGTTGCTTGAGTAATTTCTAGTTATAATGCTACAAACTCAGCGAAAAAATTGAAAATGCCCGTCGTTCGTTAGGCGTTCATACTGTCTCTGAGAAGAGGAATTACATAAATATATCTGTATATAATATAATTTGGACGACCTACTGTGATGTCCCGGGTTCGATTCCCAGATATGGCATGGATGTTTGTGTGCCTGAGAGAAACTCTCGACAAATCAGGCCCCCGACAAGGCAAATTGAGTCCCCTGAATTAGTCGCTAATAACCTGAGCTTTTGATGCGAATGTAAGTAAATAAATTAATAAATATATATAGTTTTAAACGGTCATTTTAATTGTTACTCTATTTCCTGTCCTAATGCTCTTTAAAAACGTAAATTTTATAATGGCTTGATTTTCCTAATATAAAATCTAAAAATATCATGAAATGTGAATTTAAATTAATAAACATTTTTTTAAGAAAATTAAATGCTCAAATAATTTTTTATGGCCAATGGTAAAAGTTTCTTACAATTAAATCAAGAAATTCTTTGAGTGTTTTAAGATTTAATACCGATTAAAATTTTTGTTTGAACAGTAGAAATGAATCTATAAATTTTTCAAGTTCCAATATAGATTTTTATGCATTTATTTAATAATGTCCGAAAATATTTTTAATTTGTATATCGCTTCCCTATAATAAACTGACACTCAAGTTTAGTAAATTGTATCAAAATCGTTCATTACACTAGTGAAATTGGAGAATAAATCTGAGTTCCTGATCACCTCGGTCTTCTGTACCGCCATTAAAACCATAATCACGTTTTCCCAAGATGCAATCCATTGAAAATTATTATCGAGAGACTGGCCCAGGACTGCAACGCTAATTCCATCCAGCATTTAATTGCAACCCATTCACATAAATTTCGGTTAATTTAACGTCGTTCATTTATTTGTTCACCTCGTTAAGGTTTAGTTTGCTTTGGGAAATGGAAATACAACAACATATTACAATTCTGTACCACTATATCACTTTTATTCGTTAGAAATCCGTTCAATTCCGTCGTTATTCTGTGCCCGGTGAACTGAAATAAGCATTAACCTTTGATGCAGCGTAGGAAATAAATGTACCTCGTCTGTATTTTATTGCCCGACGCCGTAGACCATTACAAATAAAGTTCTGGAAACATTAACAACGTTTAAATTCTACATCAACAAACTTCGTGTAATTAAATCGAAATAAACCTCTCGTGAATTTGAGAAAGAAAACACTACGTTACTAGTTAGGATACATACATATATATTTAAATAAATACTTCATTAACAGGGCTATCTTTCCTAATCAACAGTTGAGCGAGTGCTTACGGTTTAATGGAAGACACAAATTCGCAAAAGTGAATTATACTAATCAAATTTTTGCAGATAATTCGTACGCCGAATTTCTCAAATGATTTTCAGTAGTAAAGGATAGCCTAAAAATTAATTAAAAACCTGGAGAGGTAAACCGTGACATGCGCGATTTTTTTTAAAAAAAAAGTTATTCGGCGTGGAGGGAAATAAACGTTAGATTACTTGGACCGCACAACATTGGAGGAAATGAACACAGTAAAAATAGCACGGGGTAGGAAACAAATGTCCGATATTGACAAATTTTCATTTAGAAATAGAACAGTCGAAAGTTACGACAGTTTTTCAGCATATACTGACCGAGGTCTTACCAACAAGTAAATTAAAACAAATAATGAATTAAATAAATTGTCAAATAACAGACAAAAAAGAGTTAAATTAAATAATACACAATAGTGTGGTATTTTATAACAGCACAAATTTTGGTCCGTTACGAGTCTCTTTATTTATATAATTAGTATACTTTTACACAGATGATTTATTTATATGGACAGGTCCAAAATATTTGTATGGTGTGTGTTTCCATTTATTTTCTATATTTATAATGAAACGCAGAAGCGGGCTGGCACAAAGGAGCTAGAAAAGCTATCTAACAAAATAAAATAAATATAATTATTACAGATAAATTAGAATGAATAAAAGTTTGTATAAATAAAAATAATAATATAATTATATGTATTCAAAACAATAAAAATATTTTATCTTAAGGGTTGGGTTATCCTGTATTTTGAACTCGTTTTTTTTCATATTTCTAACATAAAATAATTTAAATTGCTGTATATAATGATAATGATATAATTTATTATAGAAATTAAAAAAGTGGCTTGTGTTTTTTTTAAAAAAGATAACGAATTTAAATTTGAAATAAGCTCCAAACTTCATCAGAGTTCTTATTTGATCCTCGTTCCTGTTATGTTATTTATGACACAGGATCTTTAGCTGTTTGATAATGCTGTCAACATACATTATTATTTGTTTGTTGGTAATTTTGAAATTGCCAGTATTTTTTTGAGCTTAGACGCGTTCGTTAGAAATTTGAATATAAAGTCTGTGGAGGTTCTCGATACCGATGTTTCTTCCTTTATTCTATCTATATTTTTAAGGGACATATATTCGTAATAAAAAATTAAATATATGTCAACACAGGTGAGAAGATGTTAGTTCAATAATTTTATACGTGGAGCCACAAATCGTAAATATTCTTGGATACCTGATACTATGAGTTGTAAGGAAAAAGAAAAGCTCAAGACCTATTCTATTAATAGGTTACATGGAAGATTTTCTTTTAAAAAATCTAAACATAACGTTAAGGACCGCATGGAGGATGGGCACTCAGTTAGTAATGGGAGAAATTATCAAAGTAGTGTTAAAGTTAACGTCCATCTGTTCCTTCGGCTTGAATGTGACGCAAAGGACAGATTAAGCAGATGTGCTTTTAGAAATAATTAATCGGGGAGGAATAGAGTATCTGATACACGCAGGACCCCTTGTTAATATTCAGTGATTAGTTCTAAGAAGATTACGTGAGACGAAATCAGCAGAGATAATATAATGGTGAAGGTTTCCCTGCACACTCAAAGGGAATTATTTCCACAGGGAATATTTTATCATTGTTAAAGAGGGAAAAATTAAATATTGTATTAAGTTTCAGAAATCTAGTAATTTTTTTAAAGATATAAAATTATTAACTTGATTAATCAGGTTTTTTTTCAGTATGTCACTCATGTAAGCTCGAATTATAATAACAAATCTAATTAGTTAATAGTCACGCATAAGGCATATACTTCCTTGTACACACAAAAGCATATTATAATAATTGTTCGCATTAATTTGCTTCTCTTTACTTTGACACGCGCGAATGAACTATGATTACTGTGACATATTCAGCGCATTAAATAATGAGTTACTCGTTAGACTTTTCAGAAAATTGGAATATTTAATGTTGAATGTAATTCGTAATTATTTTATTTTCGTGATTCTACAAAATGCGGAACATAAGATTACAATAATGTCATACTAATTTATATTTTTTATAACCCTAAAATTACTTACTAAAACACCATATAAAATTTATTATAACGGTATATCAGTCTCCAGTTCTAGAAAATTGTTCCGTAACTCAATCGTTAAAATTTTGAATAATGTAAAAAACGATGAGTAGCAAAATATATATTTCTAATAAATGCCAATAAAATTTGGCTGTAACCAAATTGTTTCATTTTGAATTTTCCTCCGATGAACAAAATATCTTGACTCTCATCTACGTTTTCCAAGCTTACGGTAATAATTTTGTTAGATTGTAAGATACATCATATTTATTTCACTAGCGTGGAATTTTTTTTATAGGAAAATTTGTGTGACTTAATTGGCGAGACGGTAATTATGTCTCTGTCACTTATGTGTGTCACTTATGTGTGTCAACAATTTGTAAATTGAATTATTTAGTTGAATTAGCAGGAAAGACGCATTAAAGACCTATTCAGAAAACGAAATATAAATACAATAAATATATATAAAAAAATATAATCAAAACAGTTGTGTCATGAATTTTCATTGCAATTCTCGTTTCAATGAAAATGTGTAAATTCAGTTATGTATCAGAGCATTATTTACACTTGTAAATAAGAACTCATTTAGTTTGATGTTGGCTACTTTAACTAGGAAATGTAATTATTGGATTGTGAAGAATATACGTCTAATTATAAACAGTCATGCGATATGCTTAAATATATTTGTAACTTAATATTTATCTTTTAAATTAGTTTTCTGCAAAGAAACGAATTCAAAATGAGTTCTTTTCAATATTTTATACTTAGGACTGTTGAATACTTTATTTTTTCCTTTATACATAATAACCAAATTACAATCACGATATGAAGTTCGTATCATTACTTTTTCTTAACAGCAACAGGATATTTCGGCTTATTTGCCACGATCATCCAGGAAACCTATAAATTATATATATAATTACAAAATTCATTATAATATTATTTATAGAGAAAAATTAATCGACACACATTTTTACATGGGAAATTTTCCGCGAATGTATTAAATAAAATGCAAATTTAAAATAATATTACAGAGAAAATATGACCAAGAATGTGTCAATTAATTTATGTGACATATGATATTATAATAAATTTTATAATGATTTACATATATAATTTATAGTGTTACAGAATGATAAAGACTACTGCAGCCCATATTTCTTGTTACTGTTAATTAAAATTTATTGAGGAGAATTTAATTTTGTGACTAATTTGGTTATTATGCCTAAATAATAATAAGAGAATGGATGGAAGCGCATATTTTAAAATTATATTCTGACTTGATATCATATTAGTGGAAAAGATGGTGATTGCATAAGGGAACAATGAGTTTGAAATATAACTGACAATAAAAAATAGTTACAAGAGTAGTCAGCCATTTAACTAGAGAAATAGTTTAATTAAATGTTTTACTTGTAAGTAGTGGGAGATGGATAGTCTTAGGCTATAAGAAGAGCTCACCACGAATGCTGTCCCTGGGCCCTTTGCGCATGAGGATAGGGTCGCCATCCTCACGCCTCCAGGTGATTCTGGGTGGTGGGTGACCAGTGGCACGGCACACAAGCGTCGCGTTCTCGCCTTCCTGCACCGCCAGGTCCGCACTCGTCTCGTCGTTAAGAATATCCGGCGGAACTGGAAGGAAACAAAAGCATTGAAATAAACATATTATCGATGAATAGAAGACTTCAGAAAGTTGTCAGATTGTATTGAGCATCATAAAATTTAAATATCATGATACACTCTTTCAGGACCCTTGCTTACTTTAATAATTGCTAATGTACAAATATAAAAGTGATAAAGTCTTTTGAAGTAAGTACAGGACCTGGTAAGTTCACTGAAAAGCGTTGAAGTTGTAACTGTCTGTGGAAACTACGCCGCTAATAATCAGAAAATATCTAAGCTATGTGGATTTAATAATGTTGACCAATAAAGATTGTATTGTACCTTAAAGGTGTAAAGAAATATTTTTTACTAGATAATAAGAAGAAAGTTGGGGTCTTGCGTCTTGAGGTGGTCATTAAATTTTAACCACCTTCAGTACGCAAACTGCATCTGCTGAAATGTTTGGTAATTTAAGAAAGAGTGACACAACTAAGTGGCCAGCAATGGTATGTCAAGAGGGCATAAAATCAGACGTGAGCTGAATTAATTAAGGTCCTCCAAGGAAACTGTCTTCGTAGTTCTGTGGTGAATTTGTCTGAGTTTAAGATAGTGTCTGAGAGACTGAATGTTTTGGTTCAGTTCTGGAGAAAGAGAAAGTGAAACATCGGGGAAGCATGGGAAAGGAGCACCCTTAGGGGTGGGGTAGAGGGGCGTTACAAAAAAATAACGCGAATTCAACCAAGATTTGAGTCAAATCCGGGGTTATAGTTGTCGCTGAATTAAATTATGACAATCAACTTGCCACCAGGAAAGTGGGTCGAAATTTTCAAACAATGTAATCGGCCGTTTTTTCAGTCTAAAAAATAATTTTTGTTTAACCAACAGTAGCGGGAGTGAAAATTTTCGATCTTGTTAAAACGGTCGATATAATCGCTGAATAAAACTTTTCGGGGTAAATGAGTTCAACCCCTTTGGGCATGGAAGGTGAGCACATTTAGGGATAAGCGTCGAGGTGCGTTACGTGTAAATAACGCAAAAGGAATCGAGATTGGAGTAAAACTTGGGATTATGGATATATGGCAAACCGGTTAACGTCCGGCTAGTAATATAATAAATTAAGATCAAAGCAGATTGATATAATTTACCAAAATGTACATACAGTATATATTTTATAAAATGGGACAGTAGAACGAAAAGGTCGTATTCCTATGAAGGATATAGTCATATTATGGAAAGAGTATGGAGAAACGATCTAAGAATAATTGTTCTGTAATTAATTTCCAAAGACAAATTATTAATTTTTATCGTTGGGATCAGCCAGTGGTGATAAAGATGACTGCACTGACCATGCACGTCAACGCAGCCGAGCTGCTTCTTCATGACGCTGGTGTTGATCTGGCACATGTAGCATCCGCGGTCCGTCTCTTTCACCTGCCGGATGTGCAGATGCCAAGTGCGCTGGTTGTCGTGTGACACGCTGACCCTTGAGTTGTGGGTGACGACTTTGTCGTGCAGCGTCAGGACCGTCTGGTCTTCAGCGCGAAGCCAGCCAACCTGCAACACACAGATTGCGTCGATATTAATTCAGTGCCACGGGACGCATGAAGGCTTCATTAAATACATAATGAGAACACAATAAAATGTGATGAACATTATCTAATGAATGTAACAGTTTATATTTGATACAAGATAGTGGGCCACAGACTTACAAAATAATAGAAAACATTATTTTTGGAGGATTGTTTATTTTTCCTTATATTTATACACTTTGCTTCTCTAGTTTTTTCAAGGAGTCTAAACCCTAAGTTTTTGGAAATGACTCAGAATAAGAGCGTAATTTGGCATTGATCTCGTAGAACGTCAATTTTATTTCGGTGACCCATTTATTCTAGTTTAAGAGACGTATAAAAGTCACCAAATCTGTCAAATATAGTGTATTCCGCAACAATTACAAGTTAAATTATAAAATTTTCGCGTCCGCGGAACTGCACACGTGTGCGTTTACTTCATGGACAACGACGCTATCTTTGGTCAATTGTGAACATTTTCTTTTTCTTTCATTGCTAAGTGTTTCAATAACGACACATTAGTCTCCATTTGTCATTCTTCTTCTTTATAAACCACAATGTGTAAAATTCCAAGTGAATCACATAAAAACCACAGTGAAGTCTGTTTACATTCTTCTCAAGCGATACTCCAGATGAAGCCCACCATTCGTCCGTTGGTTTGTTTATGGAAGTGGTAGTGCAACTATGTTATGTATAAATCTAGAAACTGGTCCATATTGTGACTAAAATGCACCAAACCAGCCTCTAAATTGTTCAAACGCGGCATCCATCTTATTGATATTTTTTATACATTTTTCCTTGAAAAAGTGGCGGTATGACAGAAGAATATTGAAAGATGGTACTTATCAGGTACAAACAGGGAACAGACGCTATCAGAGTTATCTTAAAAAAATTGGAAGTCCTTATTTATATACCCTATTATCAAAGAAATTTAGAGGGTTGGAGAAAAAAAGTGGCTGATTAGTGGATGTGAAATATCGGTAGCCATGAAAAAATTAACTTTTTTTTAAACTGCTGCGATGAATGATACAACTTCAAAACTCGCCTTTTAATTTGACTTTGTCTATGAATATCCGTTTATATTTTTCTCATTGGGTTTTTATTTACTGCCTTTGAAAAAGACGCTAATGTGTACGATATTTGAGAAGCCGCCAAGTCAGTATATAACGACACGAATTGGTCGCTTCACGGAGACAGATACCAGGACACGCACAGACACCATTAGATAGAGATCGTCTGAGCGCAGACGGCAGGCTAATCGATGTCGGGGTTATTAATGAACTTCCTCACGTCAAGACCGGCAGCATTAGAGTTGCGTCTTACAGCAGGCTCCTTCAGCTAACCAGCCTTAGTCACTGATAAGCCGAGCTGTGCGTCTTCATCCACAAAGGCTCTGTATCAAGACGCTTATCAGCCCTTTTGTACGAAATATTTTCACAAATACTTGTCATCGCCCCATATCCATTTATTATTCTGGCGAGAGATATTGTTTCTTTTCATTTCGACTAATTTAATTAGTTGAAAATAGTTAGAAATTATAAAATAGAGAGAAAATGTATAAAAATTCCATTGAAATGAAAAAATGTAAAATTTTAAGACGCAGATGTTTGTGAAAACGAAATTAGAAGACCATAATTCCTAACTTCTGAAGAAGAGATAAAAACATCCAAGAGAAAGGTCCCTTCATGAAATGATGTCAATATATTCATAGATTTGTACATTAATACAAAAAATAAGAAGCAACAAAAATGTGTTAAAATAACACATGGTTATAAAAGGGAATCTGTCTAAAAGTTGGAAAAAAATTAATTTATGAAAAACTTGTAAAACTAAACGACAAGATTGAATAAAAACTTCGGATAGTGAACGTTTTATTCAGTTTTGGCATCGCTAAATGTTTAATAAGTAAAATTAGGCGTATATATATATATATATATATATATTCGTAGACCAATTTAAACCATATCTTGTATAAATGTTCCTTTAGAACTGGAAATAAACAATGTGGGGGTCAGACACAGTTACCACCCCTAGGGGTAGGGGGGAACGGGGTAGGAACACTTGTAAAACCTCTGATTTTTGCGTCAAATGTATTTTTTTGGGGTCAATTCTTCTGATATTGTGTATAATTTAAAACCATTTCGACACAGGAGGGAAGCTCCCTTATGGATAGTGTTGGAGGTTCGATCAGTAAGAACTGCACAAAAACGAGTTAAAAATTATTTTGGATGTGGAAAATATTAAAACTTATCATTTAATTCAATTATTGAAGATAATTTTATATTTATACTAATTCCTACTGGAATTATCTTTAAAATTGAGATCCTTAAAAGTTATTCTGATGCTAAGAAGACCAGAACCAAAGAAGACTGTTATTACAGTCATTTTAGGCAGTTATTGGTTGTTTGAAGTTGATGTCTAATTGGAATTGATGTGTAAAAGTCGGTAAACAAATACTGAGATTCTATATCCACCCACAGAAGAGTATTATTTCTATCCATGACTGGAGTTCGTTCTGTTACAAGAGAGAATACCGTAAGTGTACGTTGGAGGAGATTTAAGTACGTACATTCGATCATAATTATTTACGGACTCTGCTCTGCTATACGTCTCATAATAACCCTGTAAATTTATTCTCGTTTCCTGTTAGGTTTTACATATTTTAAGTTTAAATAATATTAACGCATATAAAGTTGTGAAATTAAATTTTTTTAATATTAACTGAGCATAAATGAGCACGTTCCTCTAAGACAGGCCGGCGCAGTCAGTAGCGACGCCGACGCCGAGGAACGCGCACCGCCTCCGTCAGCTCGGCGTCCGTTCATCCGTTTAGCTGTCGCCCGATTCTCTCCCGCGGCGAAACATTACCTAAATGTATGGCCGGCAATTAGCATACAACAAGCCGCCACCTACGTCGTACATACAACAACATCGCACATTAATAAGAGCAGCTCCGCGGCCACAATGGAGCAGTGACCGCCGCCGTAAACAAGGCGACGCCGGACGTCGACAAAGGGGAGCCGTGCTTTGTGGGCGCAGACTCCATTGTGTCGACGAGAATTCGCACGTCTCGCTCGCGACTCTTAATGTAATTCCCAGGGATATTCAACTCTATATCAACTAAATTACTTCCATTTTCGATAGATTAACACCGGGAGATTTATTTAAACGGAGGCTTATAAAATAAAGTCTTAATCAGTCTACAGATCAAACTGGCGCGATTTTCTTCGAAAAATAACAAAATAATTGAATTAATTTTTTTTGATGGTGCACAATAATGAAAAGTTTAATTAGAATAATGAACAAATTGCCACGTACACTAGGTTCATTATTCTCTGAAATAATTAATGCTACTAATTCTGCTAGAAAACATAATCTTGTATAAGTGCATCAGGTAAATATTCTCAGACATGAAAAAAGACAGGATTATCCGGTACAAAATTTACATAAACTGGTGGTATATTAAATTCAAAACGCCGTGCAACGGAGACTAAAATCATAAAGTAGAGCACAGGAATAACATTTTTCAACATATTTCCTTCTACTGGAACACAACGTAAAAAACTTTACACTTTTATGTGTGGAAAATTACGAATAATTTCAAGTGTTTATAATTTTTTAGAAAAAACATGTCCATTAAACACTAAAAATGGGTGAATGTACAAACAGAGATAATGCTAATTTGTAGGTTAAATAACTGAAAATATTGTAGGGTTGCTAAAATATGTGGATAACTTACAAATAATTTGTCGTGGATGTTTCTGATTGGTGCTTTGCCCTTTCGTTTAAGGCTCTAACGTCACTTAACAACCGTGGTGTTAGGATCCTTCCGTTACGTAACGCTCGTAATAAGCGACAACTTACACCGATTCGACATTAAAGTTTCACTGAAAAATAATTTCCTGTTACTGACCGATCTAGGACGAATTTTCATTTATCGATTAATTATAAACAAATAATGTAACAGTAACGCTATGTTAGATCTCCTATAATTTCCATATATTCTAATTATGATTCTACAGGTAATAAGCAGAAAGATGAAGACCTGTGACTCGGTCAGGGTAACTAAGACGAAAAGCGGCTGTTAACTAACCAGGTTCCGGGTTCAGTCGAGCATTTTTCATCTTAATTCATAATTATAATGTTTAATAAATAAATTATGTCAATTGTAACTCTTTTCTCAAGAATTCCTATATCGGAGATACGAGTTGTATAAACGCAATGAACAATTGTTATATTTTGTATTTAATAAATTATTAAGAAGAGTAGTGTGATAGGGACTTAATTTGTGGACAATGTCGCTCACTCAGGATAAATTCAAAGATAAATTGACATGTTGCTACAAACCAAAAATTGTTGTTCTTATTTGAGGAAGAACATGGGACTTCGAATTGAAATGAAGACGGCAATCAGTTCTCCGTATCTCTCGCGTGTGCTTGTTCAGTGATGGCTGACAAATATGCCCCAGCGCCGCTCCATTCGTGCGTGATAGTAATCTCTGGAGACAACGTTCTCCTTCCTCAAACAACTATTTACAACAACTTACGGAAATGACTGCTTTGTATCGCACTAACGGCACACAGAATTACGATTCGATGCCTTAATTCCTTACATAAATTCATTTTATCTGCGTCCGTACATGAGAAAGAAACGCCGCCCTTTTAAAATAAAGAGCTCTGTGTGATAAACAACTGTTACTTGCATTCCATGAAATGAATTAAAACGCGAAGGCAGTCTAGGTGAATACATCAAAAGAATATTTACACAATTATGGTAGTATAATTTGAACTCATTGCATTATCTTCTAACTACTGGAATCTATACACACAAACTCTGAATAAAGACTTTATAAACGTATGAAAAAATTCTCTACTGTCCAAAGTTTAACACACTCTTCAGAGTATAAACAGTATTATACTGGAAAAGATTACAAGAACAATTGTAGATTATTCTGTTTTGTAAAACGTATAACAACACTTCGAATCATAAAACTAATAACCTATACAGAAATTCAAAGCGATTACTTCTGATTATATATTTTTATTAGTGCCAAAATATTATTTCCTTTCAACAAATGACTGAAAATTTTTTGAGTAATTTTCAGCCAAAGAATAAACGTCTGCATCTCGAATCGTTTATCACCAAAGATAGGGATGATTATATATTACTATTTTCTTATGAAACAAAATATAAAACCCTTCATAAATAAAAATTGAATGACCCTTGTTAAATAAAATACTGTTTACTGTATTTATAGAACGTGAAATATTTGACAAAATAATAATTGTTACTTTTCTCATAAGGTGTACACAACAATATACGTGGTATATTATTATTTACACACATTATCAGGTATTTTATGAATATTAATTACCATTTTCGAGGGATAATATTACGAAGATGATAAGCCTAAAATTAAGTCAATGTTTCATTGCAAAAAGAGTTTTTATTGAAAAATTTGTAATGTTTTTATTTTATTTTTATTACTTAATTTAGTTACCATATAAAATTATAAAACTCTTCATGAGGCATTAAAATAATTATACAGGATATTTATCGGTCGTATGGGAGAGTATCTGTTATTGAATAATAAAGATAGAAACTCCCTAATCTCCTTCCACCCCTCTTGCGACAGGGCATTTCATAATCTCCGATCTTCCCGCCATGCAACTCATCAACTTCCTTCTCCACAAAAACTGTCCACTCATCAGCTTCTTTCACCAACTAAAAAAAACAGTTCTCTCCCTCTTCTACTGAGCTGTTTCCTCTCGAAAATCTCTATATTCACCAAACTGGTTCAATGTTGGCCTTTTTAAAATTACGGTCGTTTCAACCTACGTAAAAAAAATGTCTTCCCCTTTTATCATAATTTTCCTTCCAACCGAAATCTGCCACTCACCGACTTCTCCAAACAGATCCGAAAATTCATGTAACAAAGATTACCATCTCAGTATTCTTTTTTTTGCAGTCGGTGGCGACTGGGAGTCTGGATTTTAAACTCCCGTTCTCTACAGCGAACACGACGAAACCATAATTTACGGCGGAATGACGCCAATTTCCTAACCTGTGAATCACACAGTTGCATTGTCATCGATCTCGGAAATTTCGTTCGTTGTCGCTTTGTCACAAAGCTATTTTTAAATGCAGTCTAGAATTTCAGTTTAAACAAAAAAAATTGCGCCACCACTTGTTAATTGAATTAAGTAAGACAATTTTCTGCTGGAAATAATATAAGCTTGGGAATATATTGAGATTGTTTATTACTTAGTACAATAGTAACTCCTTTAAGTTTGTGATTACGATCTTAAACACGCAATTATGACACAATTATAATTGATTTCGGAATCATTATTCCATCTTACCTTGTATTTCCCGAGACGGTCAACTGAACACGACAAAACAGCTTCTCTTCCTACAGGAGTTGTCAAGTTGGCGATCGGAGCTCCGAACTCAGGATCCTCAGACACCAGCTTGGAAGTCGTCCACGGCTCAGACACTGGAAACGGATAATACAAAAAAAATATTTGAAACAGTAGACGAAAACTGGAATCGGAAAATTACTAAGAATATTCTGGATAAACAGGATATTTACGAGAGTAGGGTAACGAATATGACCAAAAATAAGTTTTGAACATCATTAACATTAGATGACGTAGTAAATACTGTACAGTAAATGGCACTAAGACAAACTTAAAGAACGCTATAAAATATACAATTATTTTCTATTATCAACTTCACTGCCTAAATAATTTGAAATTTAAGTGGTCTCGTAAGCAGTACTTGTTGAAATAATATTGTTTTACTTTATTTATTTTTACAAGTGAAACAAAATTATTACTAAGCATAGTTTTTAATGCGTCCCGTTATAAACTTAATATCAAGTACATATTTGTTGGCAGAGACTTTAATTTTTGTTGTATTATATGAATACAAAATATAAAATAGGGATTTATAGTCAAAATAAAATTTCTGGTTATTATTCAAAATAATACATAAATTTATTAAAATCACTGCAGATAAATTTGATATGGTTTGAAATATTTAATAGCAATGTAGTCATATTAATAACACTTTTTAGCTTAGATACATTGTTTTATATAAATTTTTATGAAATGTTAGGCCAGAATTGATAAGAAAAAGAACATATATGTTTAATTCGAGTTATGATAATGTTTTAAATATTTTTGGACCTTAAGGATGGTGTAATTAAGTTGGAAGAAAAATTAAAAAAGAAGTAACATATTAAAAAACGGAAACATACCATGGATCCACAGATGAGTTGTAAATTATGTTTTTTACTGAATATCTGGTTTATACTTATTTAAAAATCGAAGAAACTGATAAAATATATGTCTAGATAAAAATATACTTAAATTGAAACTACGTACAATCGTCGATAAACACAGTTTATTTAATTTTAATTTCTATATTCCCTCATGAATTAATAATAAATTATCCAATATATAGATTCCGGTATTGAACACAAGGTAATGTTAACGGAGGGATAGTAAAACGGGGAAAGAAAAGAGACAACTTGATGAGACGAAGGAAAAGTGATTGTGAAACAACTTAAGAAAACTTATAAATCTTTGCCTGCAGTCAAGTTATTATTGTATTCAAGGAAAAAACTACGATGTACTTAACAAGTATAAAAAAAAGAAGGAAGCCTGCGAGAGGATTTCTCGCAGGTGAACCTTCCCAGAGAGCTCTGGCGGGGCTACCTTTGGGGATGCTCTCACATCTCTCTGGTTTTTTTGAACTAAGGTTCCCACATGCCGAGGCACCTCGGTCTGTTTTGAGAGGTGTATGTTCCGGGGTCACAGACCTTGGGCATACGGCAAGAGTTGTCCGCTATTCCTATTGGAATAGTCGGCCAGCTGCCTCCTAAACAGGCCAAGGCATGGCGAGGGGTAAGCTGCGTCCCCACAGCAAACTCCTCTCCCGCTATCGGAAGGGCGTGGGACAAGTACCCAATGCCCGACCTACCCGATGCAGGTTTTTCTAAGGTTTTCCCTGCATTCCTTTAGGCGAATGCCAGGTAGGATCCTTAAAATATAGCCCGGGGGCCCTAGTTAACCCTTGGCTACCTTCCTCTACCCTTCCGCATCCCCCCTTTCAAATCCCTTCCTATGCTATTAAAGGGGAGTTGCCCTAAGTGGATTACCCTCATGTAGCCTATTGCCCTAAAAAAAAAAAATTAACAAGTATAGATATGTAGATTGAACACAAGATAATGTTTTCGAAGGGATAGTGAACCGAGGAAAGAAAAGAGACAACTTGATTAGACGAAGGAAAAGTGATTGTGAAACAACTTAACAAAACTTATAAATCTTTGCCTGCAGTGAAGTTATTATTGTATTCGAGGAAAAAACTACGATGTACTTAACAAGTATAGATTTTTAATCACCGTTCGTCGAACAGTGAATAGGAATAATTTGGTCCCCCGCCAGCTGGGAAGTTTCGATTTAATTTCATTATCTTCTTCTTTGCATTAGGTTCTCGATACAGGAACCCAATCAAGTAAAAGAGAATAGAAAGTGTTGAAATGGTAATTGCTAGATTACGGGAGCTGAGCCGCAGGATTGGGAACTTGGAAAGATGCGGGCTGAATTAGAGAATTCCTTTGAAAGCGTGAAAGAATTCCGGCGTAGAAGTTTTCTTCTTTTCGTAATTGTATTTTTAAGCATATTGCTCACATAATATGTTTTTAAGAATTCAGCGGATTCGTTTCCTTCCAAAATAGGAAAAATAGAAAATCAGCTACATCCGTCACGTATCTTTAACCTGTTATTAAGCTGTTTTGTACTTCGAAAAGATCCATACGCCAGACTATATTTAATGGAATGATTCAAAACATAGGAAAATCTGATTTTTATTTGTATTTTGTTTATTTAGAAAAACATTAATTATTTAATATTTTCTGAATAATCGTTTGGATGAGTTGTTGCTTTTTTTTTTTTTTTAGGGCAACAGGCTACATGAGGGTGATCCACATTGGGCAACTCCCCTTTAATAGCATAGGAAGGGATTTGAAAGGGGGGATGCGGAAGGGTAGAGGAAGGTAGCCAAGGGTTAACTAGGGCACCCGGGCTATATTTTAAGGATCCTACCCGGCATTCGCCTAAAGGAATGCAGGGAAAACCTTAGAAAAACCTGCATCGGGTAGGTCGGGCATTGGGTACTTGTCCCACGCCCTTCCGATAGCGGGAGAGGAGTTTGCTGTGGGGACGCAGCTTACCCCTCGCCATGCCTTGGCCTGTTTAGGAGGCAGCTGGCCGACTATTCCAATAGGAATAGCGGACAACTCTTGCCGTATACCCAAGGTCTGCGACCCCGGAACATACACCTCTCAAAACAGACCGAGGTGCCTCGGCATGTGGGAACCTTAGTTCAAAAAAAACCAGAGAGATGTGAGAGCATCCCCAAAGGTAGCCCCCGCCAGAGCTCTCTGGGAAGGTTCACCTGCGAGAAATCCTCTCGCAGGCTTCCTTAAACCTGCATCGGTTTTTTTTTTTTAGGGCAACAGGCTACATGAGGGTGATCCACATTGGGCAATAACTTGTCCTCTTGATAGCAACGAAGGAACACGTTTTGACTGAGGGAGTCGTATATATTTTTTTTTTAACGGAAAGAAGAAACACTTGATTTAAAAGACTCGTCTATTTCTTCTTTTTTCTGAGCTATTTGGGTGTTCGGCAGCTTAATTTTTAAAAGAGCAGACTAAAATCTGTTCAGATTGACTTTTGTTGTTGTTGCCTGTGACAGAAGACCATTTCGTGACTCCATATTGATGACGTATTAAGTAGTGACGATGTAAAGAACTGTCTTTAAATCAATTTTTGCTTGTATAACGTCAATAGTAATATTGTTTCCACCGAAACGTCCACAAACTTGGGATACGATTCGTCTTTATTTCAATATTTTATAAATACAAAATCGTTCCTTTTCCCTTTATACAATTTTTTAAATTTAAATAATATTTCCATAAAGTATAGTAGCGTGTGTTCCTTATGTGAGATCCAGGTTAACAGTATCTTAACTTTTTTATTTACCGTCAGACGTTAATCTGATACCTCTTTGCGCTGTTGATTTTGAAATTAAAAGTATCCCTTTTTTAAACATCTAACGAAAAATTTTCCAGGAATCGGAGCTTTCACGTACGATCCAGAAACAGCCTCGAAAATATGATTAGGCTAATCATATACGGCTGAAAGTAATCATATACACAGTTTCCAGGAATTTTAATCGTGATAAAGCAAGTTTCGGATCCTCGTCATGACTAGTTTGTCTTTGATCAGAGAGAACGTGATCGACACAACCTCACTTTATAATAATTTCATTAAATTTATTAAACATGAATAAGGCGTAAATTGCAGAAAAAGACAGCCACGTTACACAAAACCGGTGCATCTCAATCGATGCGTTTTCTGTGGACGAACTCAGTAAAATGTACTCTACAGGTGGCGACTTTAACTTCTCCAATGATGGTTATTAATATATTTTTCAACTACATACGTCTTCGTACAAAGAATTAATTACTCCATAGAAACAATACCTTGCCTTCCGTATTGTTTTGAGCTTTATGATATGTATGTCCTCAACTGCCTCCACCGCCCGTTGA
Source organism: Zhengitettix transpicula (assembly GCA_037074705.1). Taxonomy (NCBI): domain Eukaryota; kingdom Metazoa; phylum Arthropoda; class Insecta; order Orthoptera; family Tetrigidae; genus Zhengitettix; species Zhengitettix transpicula. Next base: position 66,573,354 of record CM073593.1, on the reverse strand, counting down.
CAGCACGTTGCGCCCTAGCTTTCAACAATTAAATAAAAACTCACACCGGTTCCTTGCGATAGCTAATATGTTGGAAAGTTTCATTCAAGTGATGAATCTCGAATGTGTATGATAGGCAACATTTAAAAATTTAGGAAATACACAATACTGAAGAAAAATATTGCATAATAACGCTAATAATACAGTTAGGCATCTACTGCTGAAGATATAAAACGCCTATTTAATTCACAAAAGATAAATAGGTATACAGAGAGAATAATGTTACAAAATTAATATCGAACCACCACCAACACCACAACAACGACGTTTCTGCAAAGCTTCTTGCTTTACGCGGGAGTTACCTTTACAATAAAAATCAGTTTTTGTTCAGTTGCATTGTATCTAATTGTTTAAACTCTGTGTGTTTATGGATTATCACGGTTCCCTCACACTACAATTATGAACTGTAGACGTCGAATTTATCATAATTAATATTGCATTCTCGAACATACGATATTTGACAACGGTGGTCGTTACCACAATTTTAAAGTTGATATAAAATCTATTATTTAAAATGGTTTTTATTAACATTTTTTGGTAATAATTGAAATGAAGTTTAGTTATAGAGTCTTCATAATTATTATATTAAAAGATCAATGCCCAAAGATATTGAGAGACTAAAAAAACCGAAAAGTAGTATTCAATACAAAAGGCGGGGAATGCTCGTGAGAGGAGTGTGCTTGTTGCCCGTCCTCTCACAGCGTTATCCACAAAGGTGCTCTTGATCTCATTTAGTTGGGATGTTTTCAACTTGCCGCCCTCATATTTTAACATCCACGAAGGCACACATGTGTGGAATTAAATTTTCAACTGACGAGCCGGGCAGAAAGAGGTTCTGAGCCGCCATTATTCGAGGAGAACATTAAGAAGTTTGTGCACGGGAGGAGTGGCGATTATGTGGGAAAACAGTCAACAAGTGTATCAACAATAGCCTGCAATTTTTTTTTCAGTAAACGTTTTCTACAAAAAAAAATATTAAAATATAGTACACTTACTTTCTGTACATGCAGGGTATAGATTAACTATACCTCTACATTTAGTCGGTTAAAGGGGCTTTTAGTGTCACTGAGGGTAACTACGGGATGGCCACGACAAAATGGCGATTCAGGTAGAATATATAGTAAATTTAAATTAATAATTTCGAAAAAATTATTTTCCGAAATATGATTATACCAGAAAATAGGAAGCTTCATATATATATATATATATATATATATATATATATATTGTAGTAATTGGTAATTAAGACATTGTTCTAATTGGAAAGTTGGATTGTAGAGGACTCATTATTAGTGGATATAGAGCGGACGCCGCAACAATCTGGCGAGGCAAAGAAAACATTGTTGATCAGTTGAGAGAGTTTACGCGCTCAAATTCTAAGAGACGAAGAGTACAGTTGGGCCGAAGGCAGCGAGGAGAAAAGACTAAAATTCCAAGGCATGAAAATTTGAACAGTACAGTCGGGCAGCAGACAGCGAATAGACCAGACGGAAAGTGTTACAGTCGGCAGTCAGAACGAAAGAATGTGGTCCAGTCACAAACATGCTTTCAAATATTAAAAAGTAAAGCAATATTCAGTCGGGAAGGAGACAGAGCAACTAGTTGCAGTAAAGCATCGAGAACCAACCAATTTGGGTTAAACCAACTAACAAACAACGCCAATTAGAGCCTGTGAACATTTAGAGTCTGTGAGAATTTAGAATCAGTGATGTCCCCAAAATTGTGCACGAAAAACTAAAAATGAGACCTGGGCGGCCGTAAGTAGAGAAAAACTTTAAAATCATTTGTAAACCGCGTTTAAAGGATAAAAGTCAGATCGTTCTTTAATTATTTAATTATCGATAAAATGAGATTGTTAATTCTTGATAAAATTGAAATTGTTAAATTCAATCTTAAGTATTATTTCTTCCGCAACAAATTTCGTCTATGTTCAGTCGCATTGATTTCCATAAAAAGTAAATGTAATTTTGATTATTTAAATTCTGCCATTTATCAAACCCAGATCAAGACCCTGAGATCCCAAATATTTTGTGATTATATAATTGTTTTTAAATTTGGCTTAATAAATTTTGTTTGTTCTTTAAAGTTAATAGTTGTTCATTTGAAAGCGCCCATCCATTATTATTATATTTATAATTATTACAATATATATATATATATATATATATATATATATATATATATATATAGAGAGAGAGAGAGAGAGAGAGAGAGAGAGAGAAAGAAGGTTGGGGAGAGAAGAAATTATATCATATATAAAACTCTAATTTCGTTTGAAACTTAGTAAAGTATTATAAAACTTACTGACACATATTTTGGAGGTGAAATAATAACGGGAAGGTTGTCCTAAAAACCTTTTAAAATACCTTAAACCGTCGGCATCGATGAATGTCTCCATGCTTTAGGAAGTCACGTCTTCGCTGTGAGTGCAGCACGTGCTCTGCGTGACGTCGTTAGCGTCTGTAAATGTTTCACCGTTCGTATGCGTTCAGTGGCGTGTCGTCCGCCTCATTTGAATTTGTACTTGAACTAGCGATAGAACAGGAGGTTGCGAGCCTACAACACGATTCTCAACCATTAAGCAATGCTATTACGAGGCCGTGCAGTTAAAATCAAATTAATATCCACTTTGACTTAATGTTAATCTGCAACACGTTCTTAAGTGTTTCTTTTTCTCAGAAGTCTTAATAAAAAACGTTGAGAATTAATTACATAAAAAATAGCCGAATAACGCAAAAAATAAGTGCCAAATTAAGTACTACACAACGTCTCTTCAATCTTTGTTGCTTTCATAAGGTGATTAAAACAAATCCAAGAACGGTAAGAATGACATACAGTAGTTTTCAGCACAAATTTTTGTCTGTTATTTGGCTATTTGTTTACTAATAAGTACACTTTTAACACAGACATTTTATATTTTATAACTTTAGAAAAATATCGCAGCTAATATATTTTTAAGAAACATGTTGTAAATACTCTTATTTTGTGTAGTGTCAGGTTAATATTAATTAAATATATTATAAAGTTACTTATTATCGCTTCTATTATTACCAACATAAATAAACGGATTACAAGCCATAAAAATGTTAAAAATTCTCCAAGTAATTAATATAATAAAAATACATAGTCCCTTAGTTGTGACTTCATCTGGTGTACATTATTAATTGTAAATGAGAACAATGAGATTGTATTTATCAATTTAAGAACACAAGTTCCTTCATCGTAGTGCATTATTAAGAATTTAAAATTTCAAGATATTGTATTTCAACGTGTGTTAACACAATTCGTTAATTTAATTTAAAGAAAATACATTTCAACAGAATTATTATTATTTCTTATATGTTTATATTACAATAAATAAACCAGCCACAAGTCAAACAGTTAAAATCTGAGAAAGTAGTTAACACAATGGAAATATAATTCACTACCATTCGTCCCGAATTTGAGACTTATTCTGGTGATCATTAATTGTCAAGAAAATATATTTTGGATGTCTTATTTATTTATTTATTTAAGAATAAATATTTTTTAATGAATTGGAGTAATATGAATCTAAAATTTAAAGAAAATATGTTGAATCACATGTTATTAATATAATATAATGAAAATATTTTTTTAACTTATTTTGTTAACACGTTACAATATATATTTTTAAAGTTGAGAATTCATTGAATAATTTTTTTAAAACTAATAAATATCGTCGGATATTTACACATCTGAAGAAGTAAAAAATTGTAGACAAATCATCGTGATAATATGCTTTATCCAATTTTTCTTTATGTTTTGTAAAATTAACATATTTCAAATAATTATAATTATTTCGTATTATTATTGTGTAACGGAGAAGAGAGCAAAGCCCCTTTAATAGTTTACATACATTTACTACTATACTATTTTAGTTAGTAAAGTTCATAAATATGTCGCAGAATAAACCCCGCATCGCTGAATAAAATGAATTTTAATCAGTTGTTGTGAAAAGTTCAAGCACGGTCTCATTTTCATTCATTATTTTCGAATATAAACATAATTCCACTTCACACGGCAGTTTTTTTCCTCCCCAACAGCGCGGATGAGTCATACGATTTGTGAAATGCGGAGATACGGTAAAATCTGTAATGCGTGTACCTCCATTTGCAACACAAATTGTCAACTAATTAATGTAGCCGTGTTATCAAACGTTGCCGCGAATGAGGAAGATCAATGAAAGAGCAGAAAGCATTCCGCATTTTCGCCCCCCAGATCTTCATTGCTATTTGACGCGACGACAAAGTGATGATGAACAATGCAAATGTATCACGAGCGCTTTTCCCATTATTTTAGACAACGTTTCGGGACACGGACGTATAACTATGTATGAGTGATTACTTGAAACGAAATTAGGTTTTATGTAGCCTGAAAGGGACGTTCATCACGTTAGTCGGGGAATATCGATCAAACGTGATCGATTTTTCCAGTGCATACTAATTGTTTCTTTTTCATTTATTTCATGTAAGTAAAAGTAAAATTAAAAAAGTTATGTTAATGATAAAATGTCATATAAATATATTGAGGTAAATTAGTCAATTGTATTCTTCAATATAATTTTCGTTTTTGATAACCATAATTAATTTTTCATATAAATCTAAAAATTACAACTATAATGTGGTATGAAGGTAAAGTTAAATTGTCTTTCGATTATAATTAAAATTATTTACTCAAAGAGAAAAAATTGTAAAGGAAACCTTAAGAATATAAGAAAAAAATAAAAAGATCAATTTATGTGCAATCAATTCAAAAATATCGTCGGTTTGGAGGAATATAAAATTTTGATACAACAAAATACGTCATTACAAAGTCAGAAAAATAAATGTTTCATTTTTATTAAAAACATGAATTTATTAAAATTAATACAACGTTTCGTCAATTGTTTTTGGACGTCAGGAGGTAAAGAAATTGGGTGACAATGACATGATATTAATACAATAATGATGGTAGATCAGGAACAACCAGTTATATTTTAAAATATAACAGACAACAAATGAATCCTTGATTCATAGATAGTAATAAGTGAAGAATGTAAAAATTTATGAATATGTTGTACACAAACAAGTACTTTTCAGAAATTAATTTTTATAATTTTTATTAATGTTATAAATAAATTTACGTTATGAAATTTGTTACCTTTATTCTTTCTGACTTTTTATTATATATTTTAATATTATATTACTCATAAGTGTGAAATAATGTATCTGCAAAATTTTTATGCTTTAGTTACATATACGGTATCAACGTAGAAATATATATTTTATCATCTGAAATTTGGAATTAAAGATACCATAGTGACGCATCGCCAGTCACAGTTATACGATTTTACACTTAAGTAAAACTTTCTCATGTTAAGACTACACCTCACTTTACCTGTTGTATGAAACACGATTGAATACTCTCTAATGGTTTTTTAAATGGGAGCCGTTCTGGCTGTCGAACCTTTACTGCAGCTGCGAGGACAATAATATTTGACAACGTCACACGAATTTGATTCGACGGTGCAAGGAAGAGCTTCAAGGTCAAATTGACTTCCATTAGAAAAAATCGACGTTTTTTTTTACAAATTGAATTTGTTTTAAGAGATAATGTCAAATTATTTATGTTGATCATTTTTGGAATATTTAAACATCCCATAATACCAATTAAAAACGGTCAACAATAAAATAATATTTTTCCTGATCACTTGCAGAATAATACAGTTAAATTTACTGACGTCACTATGAGCCATTCATTGAAGTAGTAGACATGTTGGTCTAGTTTATTAGTCTGAAGAGTAATAATATATACGAAACTATGGTTAAGCTTTCACTTGGCCTGAATGGTGTTAAATAATTGTACAGTAATAAATTGAAAAATAATTTTTTTTATTAAGAATCATCCCGTGTTTCTAAAAATATAGATTTCGAATGGTTTGAAATGTAATTAAAGTAATTTTGTGAGTTATTAATTTACATATTATTAAATTGATAAAAATAATTGAAAACGACAGATAATTAATGAAAATAAAAATAAATAAATAGCAGTCTCAAAATTATTCTAAACTGTGAAAAATAATATAGAATTAAATGTGTTTATATGTCAGTTGTACCTGTATATTAATTCCAAAGTTGATATTAAATACCTTGATTGATCTTCATATTTATATTCATCGAACATGCATAAAACGTGTTAAGAAATTTTATTTGCTACTTATAATTATTGCAATTTCCATAAACATAATTACAGTAGAAATAATAAAAAAACTATTTTAGCCAAAGGACGTACAATGTAAATTATTAAGATGTCAACTGTAATTGTAATATAGTTACTATGGAAGACGATCAATTTCAGTGTTTATTATACGGTAGATGATTCAGAGTTACAGACGCAAATGACCTTTAAATGCAATCAATTATATATTATATTTTTCAGATCAGAACACAATGTGAGCGAAAATAAATTCCTAAAAAATATATAAGGATGTTATTATGTTTTTTATATTTGAATTAACATATTATCTAGGTTTTGTATATCGTTCCAGAAATGAAAATCATTTCCCAAAAGCAACTTTAATTGTTGAAGATTCACCCAGCAAATTTTGTGTAATTCATTACCGCGGATTTAGAATGAAAGTTTATGTAACTTCTAAAGTTTCCTTCCGTGTTTTCTGAGTACAGGTAACAGATCCCAAGGCATACAGACGCTGTTAATTCGTTTGCTTGTTCCAGTCTGACGCGTCAGGATTCACAACATTGCGAAGGAAAGGAATGCTGCTGAGACACCAGTTTCCGCGATTCTTGTAGGTAATTAAGAACATGTCTTCCGAAATAACGAGGCAAACATTGGTCCTAAACAATTTAAGGGAACAGTGACGTTATTTTAAAACTCCTGGATCGAACAATGTGAGCGAGTGCAGAAAATAATTTATTAGGTTATTAAGAAGAATTTGAGGGTGACAAAAATAAGCGAATAAGAAGAGTAAATATATACAATTATGTTATGACGAATCAAAAAAGAGAACATTTATTTGAGGACAAAACCAAGAATTTTAATTGTTTCATCAATATTTCAATTAATATTAATGGAAAATTATCTGAAATTTTAATAATATAATATTAACATTGACCATTTAAGTCATAAAAGTTTAATGATTACGATATCTTGCAATAGATGCAATAGATTATAAACGCCGTTTCGTTGTAAAATTAGGACATCAAATGACAGTTAAATAATTAAAAGAACTTTGAAACAATTATTAAATTATCCAGATTTTGATGTCGTGGACTATCAAGTCCAGTAGTATATTCAATATCCAAAACATTTACTTGAATTAGAAATTTATAGGGAGCGTCAGGTAATTTTTAATATAAATAACAAGGCGAGGTATTTTTTTTGTATGCGTAAACAGGCTATGTATAGGGTAATCCACATAGTGGCAACTCTCCTCTTATAACATAGGAAAATGAGTGAAAGGGGGGATGCGGAAGGGTAGAGGAAGGTAGCCAAAAATTAATTAGGGTCCTCGGGATATTTTTTAAGGATCCTACCCGGCAATTCGCCTTAAAGTGATGCAGGGAAAGCCCTGCATCAGGTAGGCCGGGCATTTGGTACTTGTCCCACGCCCTTCACATGGCGGGAGAGGGTTTGCTGTGGGGTCGCAGCTTTCCCCTCGTCGTGCCTTGACCAGTTTAGGAGGCAGTTGGCTGACTATTCCAATAATAATAGCGGACAACTCATACCGTATGCCCAAGGGCTGCGGCCCCGGAACATACACCTTCTTTTTTTTGGGGGGGGGGGGGGTAACAGGTTACAAGAGGGTAATCCATATGGTGGCAACTCCCCTTTAATAGCATAGGAAGGGATTTGAAAGGGGGGATGCGGAAGGGTAGAGGAAGGTAGCCAAGTGTTAACTAGGGCCCCCGGGCTATATTTTAAGGATCCTACCCGGCATTCGCCTAAAGAAAAACAGGGAAAACCCTAGAAAAACCTGCATCAGGTACATGCCAGTTTCTCTTCTCTCCACACGCAGACTGGGAATCAACAATCACTTTTCTCATGCGCCAAAATAACTCTTCGTAGCTCATTGTCACGTACAAACAATACATACACATTTACAACGACCCCATGGGTATATAATATAAAAGAAAGTTTGCTTAAACGAAACTTTTAATTCTTTTTACCTCTCCACTCAGGTTTACTTATTGAAATTGTAGGATTTGAAACCGCTGCTGTGTAAATGATTTTTTTTCCTGCAATTTGCAGGATTCTGTCGTTGGTCCGTTTCGCCTCGGTCAGCAAGTTACTGTGGTGGCTTAGCGTTGGTTTCATTCTCCTAAGCCCATTTCTTAACTTCTATGGCCGCTCTCCGCGGTGATTTCCAGACAAGACTCGGGGGGTCCTCGTGCAGCTCAGCGAGGAAAGACGAGAAGCCCTACTACTTGTACGGATTAGAACACTTGTCGCATGTCTACTCATTGTGTAGAAGCCATCGAGGTAAAGGGTCAATCGAGGTTAGAAGAGCTTCACCACCGAGACTAAATTTTTTTTCCCCCTGCGTGTCTTGTATCATCTTAGTTCTCAAGTGAAACGGCTTTGATGAAAACAGTAGCAGAGTGAAACCGACACATTATTTAAGTTTTAAACGAGGAAAACTGTGAAACAAACAAATTAATTGCATATTCGAGTAAAATATTTTAACGCCATCCGAACTACAAAACGTAGAAGACACTTGGGTTGAAAATATTTTACCTCACAGAAATGACGAACTAAAATGGCCATTTATTTTTCCAGATAATAATTTACTAAGGAAATTTCTTTCAAATACATAAAAAAGCTTTCGATTTCAATCTATCAGGATGACTAATTTTTTGTGCCGTTACTTTTGGGTCTCATGATGATATAAAATAAATAAATATATCTTGATATTTTCCTTTAAGATTTTTGTTATGTGTGACGAATTATTATATTTGTTTTAAGTAAAACTTTTACTGGTGTTTTGTGCTACCAATACAAAAGAATAACGGAAACGTAATAACGAGAGTGACGTCAATATCTAATTGATATTTTATCTGTCGTCTACCAAATACACGGGAAACATTAAATATATTTTATAATATTAAAAAAAAATTGACGTTAATTAGCTGTTGTTTATTTATAATTTATTATTCCAAACTATTTTCTATCAAATTTAAAAAAAATTGGCATTTACTAATTCCAGATCTTTTCACTATATATAATACTATGAGTACAAAAATTCCACGGCATTGGTTAAATTTTTATCACAAAAATAAATTATCAAGGTTTCATGCTACGTTCCAATATAAAACTCTTCTCTAGTCATCGGAAAGGCGTGCGACGAGTACTGAGAGCCCGAACTACCTGATGCAGATTTCTTTAGGTTTTCCATTGAATTACATTTAACTGCATCTCGGGTAGAATCTTTACATTTTAACTAGGGGGGAGGGGGAGGGGCGTAGTTAACCCTTGGATACATTTCTTTCCGCTCAGCATCCCTCACAATTTTGTGGCTTAAGTGGTGATACGCTATGGTGGATTACCTCAAGGAAGCTATCTTAAAAAATACTCATTTATATTAATTGGAGTAATTTAAGTGTCAACCTCCGGGAAAAGGGCCAATGGTTTTTGTTTTTAAATTTTTGTAGTCAAATAGCTATTTTAATATATTTCTAGAGATATACCTTAAAAACTATACACGTTAAAATAACTTTACAGATAGTTATATATTCAGATAATTGTATGGCAGATTTGCAAGGTAATTAAGTGCCTGCTAAGTCATTACTGGAACGAGAAGTCACAAATACTAATTGATTCATAGATTATCAATGATGCCAACATTTCTTAATAATATTTTGAGACAAATCAGACAAACATTTTCAATGATTCAATATTGTTAAGTTAAAATACCCTTAAAATTATTTAAAATTTTCAATTATTTAGCTGTATATCCGCGGCTCTTCTCACGTGCATAGCGTCAGTAGTCGGACCTTACAAAGCTTTTAAATATCTTTCACACGAAACTCGGTGATTATTAAGAATTCAACAGGTTCTCCTCTGTATTTTCTTAAAGGTTCTTCCACTGTAAAACGATGAAATTTTTTTTTTCACGCTTCTTTTCGAAGGAAGATCGTTCAACTGTGAGCACCGATAAGCTGCTTTCATCTGTGACTTCTGCAACCAATGGGCCAGGACGAACGAACGCCATTTACATAGATAAAGGGACCTGGGACACAGCTGAAATGCAAAGACCCCGCCGGAACTGCGCTAGTTCATGTGCTATTTCTTGTAAATGATTCTGTCTTCAAAATGCGCACTTGCCGTGAAAGTGTTCGCGGCTCAGGGAACTATTTTCTCTGCATTTTCACTTCGTTACCCTGTATTATGTTCTGCACAACTTCCACCAATTAACTCTTAGTAATTATCCTGGAGAAAATATGATGCGGGATATTTATTCACCTTAGTTTACAGACATTTATAGAACCTTACGAACACGCCCTTTAAAATATAAATATTGTGTTCCCTACACATTTAATATTTATCCAAGAAGACAGTCGACAAAATGATTACTCATAATAATTATATTAGTATTAATAATATAATTTAATTTAAGCAGGATTATAACATTACCAAACACTTCATTCCCTGTCTATGTTATCGTATACATAGAACCGTGAAATATTACACTCGGTATATAGTAAAACAACGACGCAATTAAAATTTAACACAGAAGAATCACTGAAAGAATTTCCGTAATTTTAATCGTTCTTTAATTCGATCACAGGTGACTGTAATTAATTTAGACCGAAACAGAACGACGTAATCGTGAATAAAGATCATATTCAGATGTTACTGTCGTTATACAGTTCCGATATCAAATGAAATTTTGTTTACTAACATCAAGAATCATGTTATATATTTTTCCTACACTGCCTCAGTAATTCTCACTTTTTCAACTTAGCGCCGTTTGGGTTAAATGATAGTGTAATTTACCAATATTGTTAATTTAAAATTAAAACTAAATCTGACAAATTAAATTAAAATTGGTCAACTTATATTAGTTTATATATTACGTGCTTTAATACACATCGTGAGAAACATATTGGAAATCTTAAAAGAAATAATCCCAAATAAATAAAGTATCATAAGGCTGCTTACATTATTATAGAAATTTAAATATGTTATAATTGTTTAAATTTGAAAAAAAACTATTAAAAGGAATAAATTTAGAAGTTGTCTATGCCATGACCATGAAGTTGAAAATTTCAAAATTTTTTCATTTAAATTATTTTTTCAAATTAAAGCATTGAAAACATATTTAATTTTTTTTTAATAATGTACGTACCCGAATTTTGTATTATTTGCGTTCTTGTACGATATTTATTATTTTATAGGTTTCTCATTATATATTTCAAATAATTCTTAGATAATGTCTGATTATGTCCATAAATAAATGGGGGAATCGTTAAGATCTATTTAAAATTACGTAATATATGTAACTTTCAATGTTTATAAATAAATATTCTGCCGTCTCTCAATTTCTATTAAATTAATTTAAATTATTTTTCATACAAAAATGATGAATGTGTTGCTTCTTAAAATATTCTATAACTCAAATTATCTGCTTTCTGTTTAGTTGTTTCCCTCTTTTTCTTTGTTTGCCTGGAAATTTCTCATCGTTCAGACCCCCCCCCCCCACACCCAGATGATTTCCATTGTTTGTGAATGTTCGTGTTTTGTTACGAGTTACTCTGTACATTTCTTTTGTATTGTGTAGTTCCAAAATTATTTTGTGTAAAACTATATGTAGTTTACGACCAATAACACACAGTTTATTAAAGTAAATAACAACGTACAACTTCATATTTGTAACTTATCCACGCTTTCTCTTCTTTTGTCTTCATTTAAAATAGTTGAACATTTTGAAACAAATTTATACAAAAATAAAACAGTTTTAAGCATCGATCCAGTCTCACTCGAAAACTTTTCTGTAAGGCCTCTGTGTTAAAAGAACAACATACTATTTGCCATTAAGCTTTTTATCCAAAAATATCAGTGAGATTAATACAAAGGTAAGGGAACAGTTTTGTTGAAGAAATCAGATTAAGTAAACAAAGTGAATAATATTCTAACAGATGTCACAGCTTATAAACTTATTTCTGTAGACTCGCTTATAAACGTATTGAAAATTATAGAGATTTATTAAGAGATTGAGGTTAAGAAATATATTAATAATTTTGAATTTACCAGATTTATTCTTACTTTAGTTAACGTATCTAGAGTTTATGCACTTCCCAATATGCAAAAATTCCTTATATAGTTACTTTTCAATAATTGAAGGTTCTCTACTCAGATAATCCATTTTTTTTACTTAATATTTTAAGTAATGGACTAAAATCAGTTTATAAAAATACTAAATCATAGTCTAAAATATTTGCAAATTCTAAAGGGACACGTTATGTTATTGCTCCATATGACGTCATTATTCTCCCAATGTCTACTATGACCTGGTAACTCTCAGCATAAATTATCGTTGTGCGAAGAAATTCTCTAAAACAAATTTTGATGCGACTGTTCTAGAGCGAAATTGTCATTTCATGTTAAATATAGCGTAAACTTATTTATTGATTATAAAATATATATTTTACATTTTTGTAAATCTTTTTTGAGATATGAAAATGTGAATGAGGTAGAAATAAGAACCCAAAACATTTTTGTAATTTTAATTTATTTTAATTCTTTTCGTAATTCTATTCTACTCTTTGTCTTATATAGTAAAAACGTATTTGAATGCGGGGAATTATTTATTAATGTGAATTGAAAGCGTAATCTGCAAATATTAGAGAGTACTCTTTGTATTGTTAAGTGATTTTTTAGTTTCCCATCGTAGTAAGTTATTTAGTTGTATTTTTCTTATAACAATTAATAAATGATAAATACGATAATGTATTCTTAGTTATGTAGTACAGTAAAAAGTTTGTGTTCTAGGTTAACATCAAACAGTTTCTAGTAAGCATTTGTAATTATTGACAATTTAGAAGGGTTTCTAAAATTATGACACTAGGCTATATGAAATCATATTTACAATTGTTGATGAATTTTAAAATAATAAAAGTAACAATCCACAACACACACCTCAAGTTAAATGTACGAATTGTATCAGATTTCATCTCCATTTCCGGCTTTAGCCTTCAGCATTTAAAATTAGATACAATTATAAAAAAAATAATGGATCTTATTAGGTATTCTTATTTTTAATTTTATTACTAATTTATGCATGTTGTGTGTCAACATCTGCACCCTTCATAAGGATAAATGGATAAGGATTTGAGCGGCTCTTGCAATTTTTGATATTTATTGTCAAAAGCAATAATTATCACGGAAACGTTATGTTGTATTTAATTAGCAGTTATTTTTGTCTGTTATTTGGATATTTATTTAGCTAATTACTACACTTGAACAGAGACGTTTTATATTTTATAATTTCGATAAATTGATCGCCTCAATATCTAAAAGGAATATAATTTATTTTTAGCTCAATTGTCCTATAAGTTTCACGTCAGTCGCAGGAACGAAACGTTACAATGCTTTTTTTTCCTACATATATTTCAACATTCAACTTCTTTTACAAAAACAGTTTATGTATGATTCATAAAAGTCAACGTGATTCTTTCCAATTATTTTAATACATTCGGCATCTCCTGATTGTCAAGTAAGTTCTGCCTAGACGTTGCGGTACACGCCAAGTACAGGAGTGGCAGAGAATGTGGGAACAAGAACCAAATGTAAAATGGACCGCGAGGCTGATCACACGGTTGAAAGATTGGATTGACAGGAAACACGGAGAGGTAAACTATTCCCTGACACAATTCCTAACGGGTCACGGGTACTTTCGAAAGTACCTCGATATGATAGGGAAAGTAGACAGTCCGAACTGTATGTATTGTGGAGGCATAGACAACGCGGAACACACTTTCTTCGTGTGCGATCGATAGCTACAAGAGCGAAATCTATTGGAACACGAGGTTGACGAAAACGCAGTAACACCGGAGACTATAATACATACGATGTTGAAGGATGTCCACCTCTGGAATGCAGCGGCAGTGTATACAGAAATGATCCTCAGGATTAAGAAGCGCGATGACGACGAGCTACACCGAAGAAAGGAATGAGGAGAAGCCGTGAGGCAAATTAGAATCGACTCCGCCTTGAAGTAATGCTAACGCGGTCCCGGGGCCGAAATAAAGTCGATTGGAAAGGGTTTCGTGGTTTTAGTGAGTAAGAGTCTCACACTACCAGAGAGGTGCGGATCCCTCTCAGGTGTCCATGAAGGATTTTCACTGTTATCCCTCTATAAAAAAAATTAAAAAAATGATGTCGCCTCGAAGGTGACGTGAAATAAGGCTAAAAGCTGAAGAACATATTCAATGTTCGGAAATCAATTGACAAAGTTAATAATATTTCCTCAGATCAATGAGCATTGAATAATTTGATACGGTGGTCCCAGGTTGTTATAGGATTACCATAAAGTATTAAGAATACAAAACTAGAATAGTCTCCGATGTTATTCCTGCCTGTTACGATACTGGTGTTGATATTCAGGGGACAACTGAAATAATACAGTTACACTGTCAATCTGCGTTAGAAAGAAATTTTTACTGTGGATGAAAAATAATTTGAGAATTTTTTCCCCCATTATTGAACTGGAAAGAATAACACACCAGAAGCTACATCTAGGTTGGACAACAATAACGGTTTCTTGACAAGGGTATAAAATACAATTCTTCCCATCAGTAAAATGATTGCTTTGAATGTTGCCTTGTATCGGTTTCACTTTCACGGAGAACATCAATAAAGAGCACTCAAATTAAGCTTGCCACGAGCTATTTTCATATTCGTGGCGACAAAAGAATCACGCAAAGTCGGTGTCAAACGCGAATGCCATTCCATAAATTGGTAGTTGTACTTGAGGGCAACTCCGACCCGCGAATCATGCAGTCTTCTACAACTAACTGCCTTACTCAACTCGAATTGAAATAATACGTGGTTACTAAATTTGTCCTGCTGTAGAAGGAGAACTTGCAGTTCTTAGTCGTACGTATTCTCCCGTAACGGTCGATAGTCTTTCAAAACGCGAGCATGACTGACAAGATATGGAATTAATTTTAAAATACAAACACGAAGATCGTTTATTTCCAATTTGCCTAATACGATTAGTTTAGGATAAATATAAATCGTAAAATATATATATATAATATAATATAATATAAATCGTAAAATATATACAAATATAATGTGTTTTATTAACTTTGATGCCGCTTTTTATATATCCAGAGAGTTGAAGATTCTTATTAGCCTCCATTAAAACTCGATAATTATTCTCCTAATACGTTATGAAAATATTTGTCTACCTGATTCCATATTACTATAAATCTTTAAATACTGGTTATGTTGTTTATGGTGGGACATACAATATTTTAACTTCATTAGTAACTCAATATTTTTGCCATTCTTTTGTATTTATGTAACTGCAGAATGCCCTCTGTTGCCCGGGTTTTAAAGGAAACAGGGTGCGTCAAATATATCAAATAAATAATTAATAAATATAGTACTAAATTAGTGCGGGAATAAAGGTAATTCGACACTGATTTCTATGTCTACACGTGATTTAACCGACATCATGAGAGTTTCTGTGTGTCTCGACTGCACCGAAAACTATGGATTCGACAGTAATATGGTCTGTTTCGGATAATTTACCCGTTAACTCCACACAACTTCAACTTAAGCGGAATGGGAACTGTCAAATTTAAACCCAGCGGCTCCTACGCTGTTTCCGCATTATTATTTTGTAACCTCTTTCACTCCCACCCTTAGGGGTGACACCTCCCATGCCATTTGAGATAAAAATTAGACATTGCATTAATTTTAGTACCCATAAAACTATTTATTTGATGGTAATATAGTTTTCTTCGAATTTCTTATCCCCACAGTGTTTGTTGCCGGATAGTAAGTAACATGTTTAAAAATGTTTGGTTGGCATTGCTCTACGCGTTTAAATGTGTATGCGGAACATATACACATGCATCCATCTTTATGTATGAGGTGTATTTATATTTATGTTTTAGAAACTAATATATCATGATTCTTAACGATAATAGTCCAGTTAGTAGTTAATATAAGGAAATGAATACTGAGCGAACAAACGCATACACAAACGCGAATAATTTATTATTATTTTACTATTAACGTGAGTACCGTCACTGAGCTGCGTTCGCACTCTGTAACCTTAATAACTTAGCATATTTGAAAATTATTATATTATATATATATTCTTATCTGGTGACTAATTACTGTACTGTAAATTTAGGAAAACCGTCACAGTCTTCGTCTGCAAATAATTCATTTACAAATTATTCTTTACTGGAAACTGGCTACGACTTTAAATTAACGTTAATCCGAGCTCTGAGCTCCGACTGTGTCGTAATTGGTATTACGTTTCTAAGATTCATTAAGTGCTACAACCTCTATCCCGCGTTTTTCTTAAAGCGGTAGCGATTAATGTTGTTCTTCTTCTCAGGTATGATGTTTAAAAAATATTTGTAATAAAAAAAACATTTCAGACTGACTATTCCGTCCGTTCTAACTTGAGTTTACCTGACGGACAAACAGACTGCACAATAATTAGAATCGGCGTACTGCATTATGGATAAGATGGCTGTTCATGAGATATTCATGACTTATGAGTATTTTCTTTCTATAATTGAGAATATAAATTTCAATACAGTTTAAATTCTTGCGTTTCATTACCTATGCACTGACCATATTTCACATTGAGATAAAGAGATTATCTTAATTCGTCGTGGCACCAGTTTGAAATATTTGTGTTGCAATTATCTCTCCGTCTTTAGACGGTGTCAGGATGTTAAATTCTCAGCACACCAGTCCATTGTAACCCTATTTCCTTGCACTTCCGATGCCGTTCCTATAACACGAAAAAACCGCTTTCTCCGGCAGCACTAAGTGGTTTCACGTGTCTTAAAACCTCCTTTGTTCCGGCAACAAAGTCCTTTTACTTTAGCGCCAGTCGGTTGATAGCCTACGCTCTACAAACTACCAAGTCGCGTAAATTGCGAGCCGAGATCGCATTCAGTCGCAGACTTGTGTCCCTTGATTGATGTTCCTCCATTGCTGGATTCTTACTGAAATAATTGCTATTGACAGATACTTAAGAAAAAAACTAGTTGAACAATACTTATTTTATGTTTCATTTACTTATACGATTGGTGTATATTAAACTAATTTACAATCGCATAGAAATGGTGAATGTAAAAATTCAACCTTTCAATTATTCATACTAAGGTAATTTTGAACAAAAGACTAATCAGGTATATGAACCATTGAAGTAGAAGTAAGCTTTGAATTTTTTAAAAAAATTGATGAGTAAATATATTTTCTATAATCCAAAAGCACTTTCTTAGCATAGAAAATTGAAGTTGAACTCTGTCTCTCGGAAAAACTTGAGCGCCTCTTCCAGAATGCAAACAGAAATTGACATTCTGAACTAAGAACATATTAGACGGAAAATATGGGGATAAATTTCCATCAACCACCAATATTTTTATTTTAATTTACGTTAAATTGTAAATCTGAATACTGTGTACTGTTGAAATTATTATTATTATTTTATATAAATATAAATGCACCTAATACATAAAGATATCTGCATGTGTATATGTTCCGCATATACATTTAAACGCGTAGAGCTATGCCAACCAAACATTTTTAAACATGTTACTTACTATCCGGCAACAAACACTGTGGGATAAGAAATTCGAAGAAAAATATATTACCATCAAATAAATAGTTTTATGGGCACTAAAATTAATAATGTCACTCTCGATGCAGTTGTACATTATTTGTGGTTATTTTGTCGGCTGGTTAGTAGTTAATTTGTTATAAGAAGGCGAATATTTTCCCGGAAAAAATTATGAATAACCCATCTAACATGGTTAAATATCTGTTTATACCCTTGATATCAATAAATACAGAACCCCTGTTAGAAGCAAGAGAATTCTTTATTCATAATTATTTTATTAGCACTCAATACAATAATATCCAGTTAGTGACTTTCAAAGTTTTGGTTAAGTATAACCACAATTCAGTATTATGTGTTATTTATTATGCATATCTTAAAATAAAACAAGTAAGGAAAGTTAATATTCAAATTAAGAAACTATGCGAAAAGTTCATTGCTCGCCAGTAAACTTCTAAACGGCTAATACGATTAAAAAAATGCTCTCGGTATCGAAAGATATTTATTGCTGAACGCAAGATGAGTCTGGGCGCTCAATTTTTGTTGTAAGGAGTGTTCGTAAAATTAATTATGATCTATGATCTTATTTTTCTAACTGATTCCAATTTATATAGCGGAAGGAAACTTCCCAGTAACAGATCCCTCTGTAATTTCGTTCTTCATTTTAAAATACGATTAAATCCGTTGAGATTTTGCAAAACACTGCGGATTGCCTGCAACTGTGAGACTTTCCTATTTGCTTTGAGACCTTAGTGAAGTTTACCTTTCTCCGCCTGTTTCTTCGTTCTTTTTACAGTGCGAACAAATCTCGCAGCATCTTTCTGAACCTTCCGTAACGATAAAATCCCGATATTGCTGTAGGCGTTCCAGAAACACGCTGGGTAATCCATTAGCGGACGCACTTAAGACAAACAAGCTAATCGAAGTTTGTTTGGAAACTCTCGTTCGTCATCAATTTGTCCATCAGTTTGAAAATTATAGTCCACGGATAAAACATCCTTGGTGTTTCATAAGCATCAGTTTTTTTTTTTAAAAAAAAAAGCTGTTGACAAGACTGCAGAAAATATTCGTAAATAGTAATAATTGAATTTCGGAAAACGTGAAACGTGGTTAAAAACACTTTTTTTTATCTAAAGTGCAACCATTTAAGTGTCTTATTGGTTTTTGTTTCTGTTTAAATATAATTATTTCTGGGTCTACGCATATTTTACTACGACAACGTGTTTCATTGTGCAGGAATCGTAATTATACCGCCACGCATAACAACCTTGGAGCGTCAATATGGCGGTCTGTAGCCACGGAAATTCACGTAAATGTACTATCATGAAGCATCACCTGTCACCATCGTGATTTATAAGATTTTACCTTGTAATGAAACATATTAAACTAAAATATTTTAAAGTACCTTTAATCATTAGTTGTTTCTGTGTTCAGTTCAATATGCAATGGTGCTTCAATAAGTAATTAATCCTATTTTTTTTTCTCTTTAAAGAAGTTAGTTATGTGAAAATATTTAATTTGGCGCGATTCCTCAAACATTCTTCTCCAATCCTCTGAAGTGAAATCTTCGTAAGTCAACTGGTGGCAACACTGCAAAATAGCTGACGTTGATGTACGTATTAGACAGCTTTCTGTGATAAATTCGTATTCGGAAGGTGAAACGCCCATTCGCATTCAAGAAAGGCTGAATATTTTGTATGGTGATGCAACAGTGGGTGTCAGCACTGTTCGGAGATGGATACGAAGTTGAAGGGCAAGCACCGTTGCCGGATGAAAAGCGAAGCGGCAGGCCGGTTACTGCAGTGACTCCACCGCAGTGAAATACATACCCTTGTTAAAATTTGGACAAAAACTGTGGAACAGGACGGAGACTATGTTGAGAAGTGAAAATTTAATCATTAATGTTGTTGGTTCATTCTGTGTAAATAGAAATTAATTATCTTGTCAAATAAAAGAGAGAGAAAAATAGCAGGCATTACTTATTGACTCTCCGTCGTAGCACTGAAATTTTTCTAGACAAATACCATCATTATTTAATCATATCATTCATATATACGAGAACCACAGTCAAAATATACAACTAATACTCGTAATAGATTTATTGAATAGTGTTTAATGAACGACCGTCTTTCGATATTGTTCAAATGTTTTCTAAAACAATTTTTCATTCTTTTAAACTATTTTAATAATTCATGTATCCTTTATTTAATTATTTCATGTTCACTGAGCTCGTGTTCAGAAAATGCAGAACATAATGTGCGATATTAATGATACCAAATTCTACTATATAATTAATTTTGTCTTATTTTACCTAAATGGAATAAGTTTACTTAAATATAATACTTTACTGACTATTGGAACTTAATACAATATGAAAACAAATATTTGTTCAGCTATGCGCTACTTATGCATTTCGTGCAACTGAAGAATAAAGTAAAATTTATTAAGGCCAGAAAGTGGGGGTTTCAGAGGAAATGAAGCAATAAACAACATCTCTGTTGCCATGGCGAAGATATGAGCATTCATCTCGACGACATTATGAGCAATGATACAAATATTTCAGCGGCCTTTATGAAGCCATGTAGAGTATCATACGGAAAACGATGTTTTGCTTCCATCCAAAAAAGGACGCGTCCTTACTTCGCTTTAATAACGTGTAATGATGACGCAAGACAGGAAAATTTGCACTTGCACGGAAAATATTCCTCGACAATAAAAACATAGTGATATTATGAGAAACTGTTGATTACTCTGTAAAACTCAATAAGCGTTTCAACCGCAACTGCCGTCAGCTCACAAATATTCTGGAACACTTATTATACGATATTTTAAACAAAGGAGCCGTGTTTAATTTGCTACGCACGGTCATACTTCCAAGTTTCTTTGCCAGTCGTTTCGGTGGAGAACATAGTTTAACTGAGAACTTATATTTTCAATTTAGCAGTACAAACAACAAAGAAAACTGCCTTGGCTGCTAACAAAACAATGTATAATTCCATTTTAAGAGCAAATAACGAGTCCGTAAATAAGAATATGAAACAAAAAAGTTTGGATTCAAGTTTAACACAACCTAAAAAGTCTAATTATACTCATTTCAAAACACAAAAACAAACTGTAGTAGAAGAGAAAAATACGTAGATCAAAACTGACATAAATTTTTATCTCTTTCTTGCAACAAATCCACCAAACGTCAATAAAGAAATAATATATTTAAAATTAATTTTTGTATACTTGAAATTAAGATAAACTGATAAATGTACACGTCAAAAATTAGTCTATTAAAATCTATTTATTTCGTATTTTAAAACATTACTTTGCAGCTTTTGTAGGCAATTATTTCTGACTTCATTAAAAAGGGCTACACTTAGACTTTTACAGTATTTTTTTTTTCATTTCAGTGAGACCGACGTCGGAAGCATTGTACACTACTATACTCTTAATTATTTTATCTGAATATTAAATGCTTAATTTAGTTCAGTTCGTAATATTTTACTTTGGTGAGAAACATATTAAAAGTATAGCGGAAAAATGTGGTTACGAAAAATTAATTGCATTTCTACCGGCTTCACCATATCCTTACTAGTCTTTCATTTATTTTCAGTTTAAACACATTGTAGCTTCCAGCGTGTTTACCCCATCTAGAAGTTCCGTAAAAATATATTGGAGGAAAATAAACACATTAAATAATTTTCGTATTGTTGATGTTGATTTTGCTACTTTCAAAGTTATCCGAATACGACGGGATTCAATAAGATAAAACTAGAGTACGATTGAGTGACGAATATTAAAGACTGAACATCGGAATTGTAATTGGGACTCAAAAAAATGAGCATATAAGGTTCTGTCCTGTATGTAAACACTTAAAGATATTATTTTTTTTAATAAAATATAAATAGGCTACTTGGGTTATTGTGGTCTCTCTCCTTTAAGAACAGCGGAAAAAATAGAAAGAGGGTTTTCCTAAGAAATTCCAAGGTACCTAAGAGTTAACTCATTGGGTCCCTGATAATTATTTTAACTGTGAGAGACTTCCTGAGGATCATCCACACGTTGGTCTTTTTCTTTTAATAAAATAGAACGGGATAGAAAAGGTGGGATGCGGAATGGGGAGTAAGGTAGCGAAATGTTATATTTTATTTTTATTTTTTGAGAGTAACATGATGGTAATCCACATGGTGGCAACTCCCCTTTAATAGCATAGGTAGGGATCTGAAAGAGGGATGCGGAAGGGTAGTGGAAGGTAGTCAAGGGTTAACTAGGGTCCACGGGCTATGGTTTAAGGATCCTACCCGGCAATTCGCCTTAAAGTGATGCAGGGAAAACCATAGAAAACCTGCATCAGCTAGGTCGGGCATTGGGTACTTATTCCACGCACTTCCGATGGCGGGAGAGGGACTTGTTCTCCGTACTTCGACCAGTTTAGGGGGCATCTGGCCGACTATTCCAAGAGGAATAAGCAAACAACTATTACCGTATTCCCAAGGTCTGTGACCACTGAACATACCTCTGTCAAAAAAGGCCTCGGTTTGTGGAAACCTTAGTTCAAAAACACCAGAGAGAGGAGTAGACATACACAAAGGTAGCCTCCTCCAGAAATCTTTTTTTTTGGGGTGTAGGCAAACTATGTATAGGGTAATCCACATAGTGGCAACTCCCCTCTTATAGCATAGGAAAGGGATTTGCAAGGGAGGATGCGGAAGGGTGGAGGAAGGTAGCCAAGGGTAGCTATGGCCCCCGGGCTATGGTTTAAGGATCCTACCCGGCGTTCGCCTAAAAGAAATGCAGGACAAACCCTAGAAAAACCTGCATCAGGTAGGTCGGGCATTGGGTACTTATCCCACGCACTTCCGATGGCGGGAGAAGGATTTGTTCTCCGTACATCGTCCAGTTTAGGAGGCATCTGGCCGACTATTCCAATAGGAATAAGCAAACAACTCATACCCTATGCCCAAGGTCTGTGGCCCCTGTCAGGCCTCAATGTGTGGAAACGTTAGTTCAAAAAACCAGAGAGATGAGTAGGCATCCACAATGGTAGCCTTCTCCAGAGCTCTCTGAGGATCCTTAACCTAAATATAGATTCATGGTCTTACGCAACTGAAAGAAAAGCCAAAGGTATGACCAAATAAGACTATCAAGGTGTTCGGTACCCAAAAATTTCTGAGAATGTTAATATATTTTTAAATTTTTGTTTGGAAAGAACGTGTGATTTGTTCAATAAAACAGTAATAAAACGCCTCACATTCGACATAACAGCAGTGTGTTTGCCATTTATATATGACAAATTGAATGTAACGGCGCTTTTGTGCGGAAAAGATACTCCGCTCCTCTTCGAGTGATTTCACAGAAAAAAAAAATTTTCGCTCCATTGATTTGGTGAAACTGGACACTTTTTATTTTGGTAATATATCCTCATTTCACTCCTTCAGGGGTTCCAATTTTTCTAATATAATTTTTTGGTGGTTGTGCACATCGTAATAGAAACGTGTGTTGTATATAATTGTTTATAGCTTCAGTAGTTTCGGCTCTCCGTTTAAAAGTCAAACATTCAGCTGATCATTTTATATATTTGTATCAAGCTTAGAAACGTTTACTGGAAAGAAAGTATATAAGTCGACTACACTGCAATTTATCGTTCCCATGGAAACAACTCATTTTTGAGATTGTTAGAAAAGTAAATATTTAACGAATCATTAGTGAATACTAATTTGATTTTCCACCTGAAAGGTTTCAGCTTGGTATTTATTAAACACATCCGTCTCTTAGATTAATATGGGTTGAGCGGAACTCGTGACATATAAAGAGAAAGAGTCATTCTTGTATCAAATAAATTTTTGAAGTAGTCTCCTTAAAAGTTAATGCACGTTTATAATCTGTCAATCGCAGCATTAAAATGTGTTGGATGGATTGCACGAGGAGATGGAGCGGCCTTCGCCCCTGATGAGGGTAGGGGCACGCCCCCTGGGCGCGGGGGTCACGGCGCTGCAGACTCAGCGTCGTGTAACGCGCTGCAGTCCGTCATTTGTCACCGGCGCCGGGACGGGGAAGCGCGTCCTCCTCCGGGAGATTTCTCCTCTCCCTTGCGACTCGTTACGTGTCCGAGATAGATGCCGCGCCTAAACTAGTTGAGAGAGGCTTTCTCGCTGCGGGCGTCGAGCTCAGCCGGCGAAACTTCTCAAAGACATCTTATCCGCACTCTTACAACCCCCAAAGTGTTAATAACTTACTTTGTACAGGTGACAAGACTGGATAAAAAGTTAGAAGGGCCTTTCATGATGAATTATTTAATTTTCAAACTTTCCGTCTGTATTTTGAATATTCAAGAATTTATAGATGTTACTGTTAATAGTGGAACAACCTCACTATATTAATAAATATGAGACAAGCGTATTTTGCGTATAATAAATATTTCTAAGCATGTAAAAATGAAGTATGAGTTTCCCTATAACAATGGTCCATTATTATAAATATGAATGGTAATTGGCATTACTTTTTTAATTAATCAATTCATTTGAGATTAGTTTCAGATTTTAGTATTATTATTATTAATATTAATTTATTGTAATTATTAATAACGGACAGGAAGACGTAACCTTTAAAACAAAAATTACGTTACGCATAGATTTCCATTTCCATAGTTTCACAACGCATTTCACAAGAGATTAATTATGTAATATCTAAATGCAAAATGTATAACTATTTCAAAATCACAAACTTAACAATTTCAGTGAAGGACCAACAGTTGCGAAATTAAATGTTATATTCGGATTCTGCTCGTAAATTTAAAACTGGTTTAATTACATTAGAATTATATGCTTGTATCATATTTATTGGTATGAAGAGGTGGTTCCACTACTAAAAATAACGCCTATAAATTATATTACAACTTTATGTAATTTGAAGTTTTATAAATACAGTCTATAAATAACGTCTGCTTTTTTTCTAAATAAATTAAATTATTATTTAATAAACATAAATTGACCTATTATTTAATTTTTTTTTAATTTATAAAAAACAGTAAAATGATTATGTTCTAAATTTGAATTTAAAATGACAACTGTTTAGAATATTTACTGTGTGAGGCACAATCAATCTGAATTCAACTATATTTTTCTAAAAATAGTACCATTAGAAAGTTTTTATAGAAAATTCGTAAATATAAATTTTCTTATACATTACAAACTTTTGTAACAATTTATAATTATTATCAATAAATAGATATTGAAAACGGAAGTATGGTTCATTTTAAACTTAAACGTGTTCATCAAATGTGAATTAAAATGGAGAAAAAGTGTCAGGAATTTCTAAATGAATTCAATTTGCAGTTGAAATTTTTTTAATGCAATTAAAAACCTTATTTATAAAATATTTTTTCACAATATCTTCCATGTGTTCATTGAATTTATTTTCAAAACCAAAAAAATACTCAGACAGTTTTTAAAGATATAACAGTAAACATTTTTGTACAATGAATTGCACAGACGTATCCATTAATTGTTTTGGAACGATAGAAAACAAGGCAATGAGATTATTTTCCAAATCTAAACCATCGTGTCTAGAATAAACCTACAGTTTATCTGACAATAATAAAAATTCTATCCTAGTTTTAAGCATTCATTAATAGAAATTCAACAAAAGTGTACATAAATTGGTCCCTTGAGGAACACCAAAAAGTACTTCAATTCAAATTTAATAAATTTTACTCATTCGGACCCGGTTTCAGCAAACCAATTTGGTAAAAACACTGAAACTTTTATTTTATCTATAGGTGTTTTAATTTATATTGGTACAAACTGTATTTACTCTACATTTTTTAACAAAATTCGTCTTGCAGATCACATTATTCATCGCAAACTTTCTGTTGGATACAGAACTTCCTAATAGCGCTTATGTATAAATACTTTTTTGGGTTAACATATGATTACATTGTATCTAGGAAACTATAAAACATTTTTACTACAGTAACCTATTATAAATTATAATACGATTTATTTAAACGACTAAGAAACGTGTGAATAAATACACGATTTCGCTAATTTCAATTGTGTTTCCGGATTATTTTGGGAGCATAATTGAAAATTTATCTCATTTCCACTCGAATTTATGTATCCGATACGGATTAAAGTCGCATGAATGATAGGTTTCTATTAATGGTGGACAATACATGCTCGTAATTACTATTGTGAATGGTTTTTCCCCGCATGAAACAACGACTGGGTTCAAATCCACTGCAGGCACAGTTAATAAAAACCATTGCATCAACTAATGAAAAAGAGGAAAAATTATTTTTAAAAAGTCAAGCATTCTAGGTGTGAAAACAAAATTTTTCTTCTGTTTTTTTTTCACGTTACTTGTAACTAAAACTTTCAATTGAAAAATAAATGGTTTCGAGTAAGAAAATTATATTGGCCATCTCTCTAAAAAATTTAAGGAAGTAGAACCAAACTATTCTGTAAATATAGCACTAAATTCAGTCTCCAAGCAAAGGAAAACAAACAACTTTACTTGACGTGTGAACTATATGCAAATTGAAAATTACTGGGGAGGCATGTGTTAGTTTCCACGGAACCGTCCGAACGCAAATGCCACGCTTTTTTCGTTTACTGGGCTACGGTCCAGGAAAATATAGAGGAAAGACGATCTCTTAGGTAAGTTGTAGGGACGTAAATTAGTAATGTAATATACTGTAATGGAGACAAATTTAAATTCAATTTTCTATTGCATTAAGTTTCTATAATATCTCATTATTCTTGTTGTCTCTAAAAAAAAAATTGGCATTCGAGGGAAATAATAAATTTGATACTTTCAGATGAACAATTCACATAATTGGGCTAACTTTTTTTTTAGGTAACAGGTTACATGAGGGTAATCCACATGGTTGCAACTCTCCTTTAATAGAATAGGAAGGGATTTGAAAGGGGGGATGTGAAAGGGTAGAGGAAGGTAGCCAAGGGTTAACCAGGGCCCCCGAGATATATTTAAAGGATCCTACCCGGCATTCGCCTAAAGAAAAGCAGGACAAACCCTAGAAAAACCTGCATCAGTTAGGTCGGGCATTGGGTACTTGTCCCACGTCCTTCCGATAGCAGGAGAGGAGTTTGCTGTGGGGACGCAGCATTCCCTTCTCCGTGCCTGGACCAGTTAAGGAGGCAGCTGGCCGACTATTCCAATGGGAATAGCGGACAACTCTTACCGTATGCCCAAGGTCTGTGATCCCGGAACATACACCTCTCAGAACAGGCCGAGGTGCCTCGGCATGTGGGAACCTTAGTTCCAGAACGGAGAGAAAAAGGCATCCCCAAAGGTAGCCCCTTCGTATCTCTCCTAAAATGTTCTGCCTGCGAGAGAACATCCCTCGCAGGTATTGCCTGCGAGAGAATAGCCCTCGCAGACATTATTCGGCTGGTAAGGAAAAGACATCTTGTTTTTGTAGGGCAATAGGCTACATGAGGGTGATCCACATTGGGCAACTCCCCTTTAATAGCATAGGAAGGGATTTGAAAGGGGGGATCCGGAAGGGTAGAGGAAGGCAGCCAAGGGTTACTAGGGCCCCCGGGCTATATTTTAAGGATCCTACCCGGAATTCGCCTAATGAAATGCAGGGAAAACCTTAAAAAAACACGCATCGGGTAGTTCGGGCATTGGGTAGCCCCTTCATATCTCTCCTACAAGGTTCTGCCTGCGAGAGAACATCCCTCGCAGGTACTGCCTGCGAGAGAATAGCCCTCGCAGACTTGACTAACTGTTCGGGGTTTGATGAGAACAAGAATTCAGTTGTTGAGATTAAGGAACTGAAGAACATGACTGATGGAAAAACACTTGAAAGTGTTCTAAAAGGATCCACCTGTGGGTGCAGATGTAAATAGTTGTGAGCAGTAGAGTGTAAGCAAGAAAAAACATCCAATTGGAAGTTAAAGATAAACTTATTGAGTGTGTATCTGACAATTAAACTTTTAACAATGATTGTTTTAACAGTAATGATCACCACATTGTCTGAAAATTAGAAGCTCATTACAGAAATTTGTACGGGTGGATTCATACCAGACTTTTCTCTGATTCGACATTGAAGAAATATTCGCTGAATTTACGTCGAACAGACCACACAGCACATTCATGATTTCAGCAGGGAGAAATGACGAGGGTTCAAACAGTTAGGAAGGAGGAAATGTTGTGTCTCTTCAGGTGGTTCAGCGTACGCGATATCATCATCGCATTTCATGTTCTGCGAATGTCTCGGGCGCGACGAACATTTCCGTCGAGAGTTTTAACGATGCGAGGAGACTGTAACAGTGGCTCAACCGAAAACATCCATGTTTTCAATAAAGAGAGAGCAGCGAATCGCCGCCCGCTCGGGGCCTATAGCAGTTTACTGCTGCGGCCGTTAACTGGGAAAGCTGTCGGCCGGGGTTAACGGTGTTGCGTTATTTCCAACTTAGCCGACGTTATGGAGCGCCTGATATTAGGACCACACCATATTAACATTTGCGTCGTTCGCAACACTCCACGCCATTACACGCAGTCAAGCTTATTTTCTCATACCCGGGATATTAACAAACTTTTGCTCAAATAATTCCCACCTTGCACCTGGATTTTGCAATGCGCGTGGCTGAAAATAAATTTTTGCAATACGTCCGGCTTTACATTACACGCAAGAAATTAAAAATGCCCTGAATTAAACGATCCATAATTCTGTTTCCATATTAGTGCCGATTTGTTCTACATGGTTGCTAAATTTACCTTGCAACATTGCGGTTACCCTACTTTTATATAAAAACCGGTACAAAACTTTAAAAATTTATTATTTACAATATTACATAAGATTATGTTTTCGACCAAATAAGACATTACAAAATATTAATAAACATCTTAATAAATAATTGTTATACAAACGCAACGTTTCGAACTCATATTAGAACCTCTGGAAGTATTAATTAATTTGGAGTTATTAAAAATATAAAACCTACATTAAACTATGTGAAATTACTGTTTCAACGTTTATGGATATAAATCAATAAATAAAATTTAAAATGAAAAAAATTACGTCAAATTGAAAATAATGAATAAGAAAGATAGCCAATTCTGACAAAAAGGGTAATTAATATAAATACCACACAACGTTTCTGAGATCCTTGTGCCTTTCGTCAGGTGCTAAGAAGAGCCTAGAGCAACACAACTGCACTTGTCAGTTGACAAAACTCAAAATATATATTCAAAATTTGTGTAAAAACTATTCATAAAGAAAATTTAAATTTAATATTTCTGGGTTGCAATAAAACGAGTAATCTACCAAATAGAAATAAAGAAAGAAACAAAATAAAACAAGGCTTAAAAACGTTTAAATTTTAAGCTAATATTTGGACAAAATTCCTTATTGTTTTCTGGATTTACATATATAATCTACATATACATACCAGTTATGCACATTATTTTTATTTATTTAAATTTATTTTTCATTTAAAATATTTATAATTTGTAGAGTTCATAGACACATCCTTCCATCTTGTGTTATTTCAACCCGTTCCCGTGAGTGCCGCTGTCATAGCATGTCTTCAAGATGGCTGCTGAACTTGACATTCGTCAAAAGCAACGTGCTGTTATAAAATTCCTGTGCCGTGAGAACGAGATACTGGGAAACATCCACATGAGGTTGAAAATGGAGCTGATGTTGTCGATAACAGTACAGTTAGTCAGTGGGAAAAAGATTACGTGGTGAAAGAGGGCACGCCAATATTCTGGATACTCCTCGCAGCGGCAGACTTTTACGTTGCGGGTATATGAGGCCTAGTTGCGAGGTGGCGTAAGGTGGTCTGCGAGAGCTACTCTCTCGCAGGCAATACCTGCGAGGGATGTTCTCCCCCAGGCAGAACCTTGTAGGAGAGATACGAAGGGGCTACCTTTGGGGATGGATTTTCCTCTCCGTTTTTGAACTAAGGTTCCCACAAGCAGAGGCACCTCGGCCTGTTCTGAGAGGTGTATGTTCCGGGGTCACAGACCTTGGGCATACGGTAAGAGCTGCCCGCTATTCCCATTGGAATAGTCGGCCAGCTGCCTCCTAAACTGGTCGAGGCACGGAGAAGGGAATGCTGCGTTTCCACAGAAAACTCCCCTCCCGCTATCGGAAGGGCGTGGGACAAGTACCCAATGCCCGACCTACCTGATGCAGGTTTTTCTAGGGTTTGTCCTGCATTTCTTTGGGCGAATGCCGGGTAGGATCTTTAAAATATAGCCCGGGGGCCCTAGTTAACCCTTGGCTACCTTACTCTACCCTTCCACATCCGCCTTTCAAATCCCTTCCTATGCTATTAAAGGGGTGTTGCCATTATGCGGTCATGTGGATTACTCTCATGTAGCGTGTTACCTTAAACAAAAGAAAGAAGAAGAAGAAAAAAAGTTGGCGTACGGTAGTAGAGACGGATATATATATATATATATATATATATATATATATATATAAATTATATATTATACTACATGATTTAATTACCGTAACATCCTATTTAATTTTTGATATTAATTACATTATTATTAATTATAATGAGATACATTTCACGAGAATTTGTCCTCGTCATACAAAATTTTTACATTACCCCAATAATCAGTATGATACTTAATCAAACCTCTATGATTCTGAATAAGGTGCTTCAAGGTAGAATAATTTTCCAATAATGTTGGCGTAAATGAATGTACGTTTAATGTTTTAAAGGTCTCGTAATTAAATGATACCTAAGGAGGTTATAATATAAGGACGAAACGTTGTGTATTCCTCAAAAGTGTGTAAGAACATTTTTTATAATTTCTATACTGATTTATTTGGCAATTATTTTATGTCTTTTAAGAATGGCAGATAGTTTTAATTTATATTTAATGAACTATACTTCGGATAATGTAACATGGGAAGTTATATTAGTTTTTGTTAGTGTAAAAAATCTCAGACTAATAGGGAGGTAATAAAACTGCTGTCCCGAGGCTGGCAGATCCAACCGAAAAATGTCTCCTTGTTGATGGCTCCGGAGGTCGCCGTTATGTGGCCCCAGAGGTTGCCTTGTCGGTCTCAAATGTACGATATTCAGAGTTCCTAAAGCTTCTCGGTTCCACCACTGCCTGATCTATTTATACTTTTCAGCAGAAATTTTTATTTGCTGTGTGGCTCCACTTCCACGAAGTCTGCCAAACGCGTTCCATATGCTACTTTTTCCGACTGCAGCTTTTCCTTGGTTTCTCTTTTCTTGATTGCTCCAAAAGCGACCTATTATTAAAGAAGTTTGTGCTGCCTCCTGGAAGCACCGTGAGTTGAATTTTAATTTACGAATTACGCAAACGTTTTAACATGTGAATGTGCACGTCACAGAGGAAGGTTATAACTAAGACAAATAAACGGAAAATCGGAAAACAAATTTTTGAGTGTCGTAAAAATTATTTTATAATGCGCTTTAACTTCTATTTACTATATCTCCATAATTTTTAATACGGATATGCAAAAAACGCAGATAAATATCAAGATATTTGTAGATACTGAAGATGCTTATATCTTGATGATCAGTGCCTGGAAAAGGATTAGTGAGTTCAACTTGTGATATAAGAGAGGAAAATTTTTTTGTATATATTTTTTAAATTTATTTATCCACCGTAACTATTTCAAAACGTTTATCTTATTATATATTTATTGAAAAATAACTCATACTACAGTTTTTTAATTATTTTATTAGATACACAAAAAAATACTTAGGCTCCCTGATTCGATGGCCCTGACAGAAATCTACAGTGTAAATTTATTCTCGGAATGTCAGTCACTTGACGACGTCGGAGAAGACTTTCGCTGAAACGTTCTTTTAATAAATAATTTGAATCGGTTGGAGTCAAATATTATTTGCAATTGGGAAAGTTTGACACGTAATTTAAGGAAAGTCTACACATACATAGGTTAACATCGCACAGCCCAGAAAAACCTTTTACATAGATACTACGTCATATCCGTTTCCCAAAGCTCTATTCCAAAGATAAAATAATCTTAAGAGAATATTACACAAGAAAGGATACACTGAACTCCACAAGTTACTGGCATTCAGAAAAATCTATATAATAAAATAGGATGTATTTTTGTTTGATTATTTGTACGTATATTATTCATAGAAATTTTAACGCGTCGATATATTGTAACAAAACTTTTTACACATGTTTTTTAAAAACACGTAGAAAAACAACGTGGGTGTGAAGATACCCGTAACATAATGGTGGAAAGTTTTTTTTAGTTAAAAAGGGTGATATTTGTGCTACAATCTACTGCGCGAGCAAGTATGTGACATCATAGTTCCGATTTTTAAGTCCGTCATAGGATCCCTTCCTATGCTATTAAAGGAGAGTTTCCACCACGCGAATAAGGCCTGTCACTCTAAAAGAAAAGAAATAACTAAACGAGAAACATTTCCGTTAAATTAAAAGTACAATTATATATATATATATATATATATATATATATATATATATAAATATATATATCCAGGTGACATAGAATTATGATAAAAACAATACGATTCTATGAGAAGTTTACAGTATAAATACATCAAAATTGTCTCAGCCACCTCACCTCACGCCGGCGGATATGAATTTCGCTGAAATATAGTTTTAAAAAAAATGAACCTGCTTAATAAACTGAGAATCTTTTATTAAGATAAGAGAAATATTCTTATTCCTTAAGAAAAAGAAATTATAATCTCTTATAACGTGACTAATAAATCGTTATATTGATTTTCGATTATTGTTAGAATCATATTTCAAGCAATTTTAAACAATTTAATGACTATTTTTTGTTACCCATAACGTCTATAACTCAGGAACTTCTAAAATACGCTTGATTTTTAAAATACGAGAGCTGTATCAGACATTTCGGAATATTATTACATTTCAAAGTTTGAATAACTAACGTTTTGTGTGATCACGGTAATTAGTATTATTTTACAAACGCAATATTTGTTGCCTCCAAATATTTCTGTCAGGACAGATGCACTTGAAATCCTTTCTGTTTAAACATGAAGCTAATTTGGAATGTTTGTCAAAAAATCATGTAGATATACATGGGAAAATATTAAGTACTGATGAGCCTGCGACCTGATTAGCTGGGCATCAATTTGTGGAAGTAAATTTGATAACGGTAGCGAGAGTTGATTGCTTGGTTATTTACAAACGGCGTATCTCATCTCTGATATTTCAGTGCTATTATGTATCAAAGCTGATAAAACAGCGTCAAGAATAATTACATTTGCAACACAAACCATGCATTTGTTACAAACAATCCAAACTGATAGACAAAATGCATATTTGTGATATGTGTATATCGATGAAAATTTAAGTGTTTTACAGTATTTGACAATTGTTCAAACTAAATTTAAAACAACCCCGTTTCTAAAAGTATGCACTAGATAATTGTTGTAACAATTACCTCATGCGCTGTAAGATTTCTGTCCACATATGAATTTCAATACACAGAATGATTATGACGTAAATCTATATTTGTATTTATAATTGGATTGGAGACTTAATAAATATTTTTTATCACTACTATATTTCAAATACAGCCAAATACTATTTATTTTTTCACAGATTTAAGATTTAAATGGTTGAAGTTTACTTCTATTTAATTTTCGGTCTAATTGATTGCTTAACTGTCCTCGAGGAAACTAACGGGGTAATATTTTTCTTAATTATTAATTATTAATATAATCCTATGTAATCTTCATCGATGTAATGGTTAAGATAAAAGCTAACAGAAGGTTCAAATGACTTCTATGACTATGCATATGTGTGATTAATAATATTATATGGTTAGTCACAGAGAACTACAATCAATTAATTCTATAACATTAACAATAAATTATAATAGTCACTTGCTCCACAAATATTTTATTTTCTTTCATTTGATAACTAATTTTGAACCTGTTAGCGTATTAAATTTAATCGCTTTAATATTTCTGTGGGATCGAGTGTTAAGCTGGATAATTTAATCGTACTTTATATTTATTGAATTTAAAAATTAAACACTTTTAACATTTTATTACTCTGATTGTTTTAATTCATATCAAAATTTTATTTAACATTATTTTATGTATTAAAAATGTTTAAAAATCCTAAATCATCGTGAATAAGGTGGTAGACGAATAGTCAAACACATTAAACTAAATTAATTATTGAAATTAAAAAAATTATCGAGTATTTTTTCAATATTTTATTAAACTCAATGAAGTTTCAGTAAACTTTTTATTTTAATCTGATTGGTTGTTATTTTTCTAGGGTAAAAGTTTATCTGTAATACGTATTGAATAGAACAAACAATATTTAATAAATTTACTACATTTGTTTCTTCTTAATCTTATATCTAAAAATGTAAACAAAATATTGTATATATCAATTAAATAATAGATGTAAATTTTTCACTAAATTTTTTCAAATTAAAATTATAATTTCATTGTAAAAGTTATAAAAAAATTATATTGAACATAATTAATTAAAACGTAATTCATTGAAAATACTACACATCAAAACAAATTTCAACATACTAAATTCAGATAATAAGATAAATTGAAGTCATATTTTAATTTTTTTAAATAATTTTTTAGCATAACTTTTCAAATTTAATTTGAGAAGAACTACGTTCATATTTACTTTATGTTTGGTAACATTTAATATTGAATAACGAGATTGATGAACAGTATTAATTTTAAATATTTTATTGTTTTACAATTTAAAATAGTTTAATTATAAAATATGAGGTAAGTTTTTTATTTAAAATATTTTTGGACTTTTCATCATACATAATTAAAATATTGATGTTAACATAGAAATATAATAATAACCTGATATTTTATATAATCATGAAATTACATAAAGGTACTGAATCTTTGGTGTAATATTTAATAAAATATTTTATAATAGTTGTAAATAAAGATAAATGTATTTATTTTATTTTTTGTAGCCAATTAAAGTTTACTTAAAAATATTTTATTATTCATTAATTATAGTATATATTTGAACGTAAGTGCAAATGTTTATATTATATGCATATTTACTGGGTAATTCTTCTACCCGTTAGGGTTATTAAAAAATGTTACAGCTTTGGCATAAGTACTGACAATCTGTAAATAATTACATGAGAGTCTGAATGGTACAGATGGTCCGTATCGACGACGGAAGGCCATATAGTCCACGAGAAGCAGAGGCAGAAAACTAAGCAGTGAGCACATGGGACCAGCCACACAATTGCTTCCAAACAACCCGACTAAATTGGCCTGCATTAAGTTCCCCCTGTATTCAACCGCAGACTTCGCTATCTTCCTAGCTCCGTTAACAATTATCATTAGAATTAAATTAACTAACGACGAATTATCGGATAAATCATAACAAGCGTTGACTTCATCAGAAAACGTTATATGTTGCGATAATTCTACATTTGAATGAATTACGTAGATAATAAAATACTTCTTTCGGAATTTAATACTTTGTTACCAAAAATCACCAAGGTTAAAAAATGCCTCCTAACAAAACTGAAAAATTACGAATTCCACGTAAAAAATATAATTTTACGTACACTTATGATTCATTAAAATTAAAATTTATTAAAATTATAAGGGATCTGCGCTTGTAGAACCTTGCTCTCTCCAAAACGTCACCGTTCCTCGGTACTCCCACACTTAACTGAAAAAAAATAAAAGATATATTTCTCGTTCTCATGTGTTTAAAGTCTTGTTGAACCCACGTCGAATCTTTACAGCTCATTAAACCTTACGACAGGACTTTCCTAAATCGATAAAATCCAGATTGTTCCATTTATCCGTAAAGTCTTTTGGATTTCAATTCGTAAAACCAGTTTTTAATGTCTTATAAATCCCTATGACAAGAAATATATTGAAGGGAACCGATAATGAAAACAATCTCACCAATATTGAAGCTTTTACTTAATAGAAAATCTCAACAGCGGTAAAACTTGTTAACTTAAATGGCTCATTCGATATCAAAGCTCAACCAAAGAGAAGTGATCGAAGACGAGCCGGCAGGAAATGTCTGTGGACGGATGGCACTAAACCCTGAACACGTTCTCCCGAAGGCCAGGCGCTACGGTGTTTTCAATTAGCTACGTGCTTCGCCCAGCTGATAGGCAACCCAAACCACGTCTGCGGCCTGCGGGAGACGTACGGACACAATAATCAACCTTACATAAATTACGTAATTGTTTAACACGTTTAGTTTACATTGTCATACCTTGACACAAACAGAAACTATTTTCTATGTTAATACCTTCAGATTTACGGGAAAATTTCCTATTAGACAGGAATAAAACCCACGTTACCAATCTGTATGAAGATGAAAGAAAACCAACGAACTCCTGTAACAGGTTTACAAGTGAATTAATATTAATAAAAATTGATTTCTACTAGTGTAATATTGGATATAAATATTAAGACGTCAGTATATATTTTTTCTTTTCTTCTTATCTCTTTCCGAGGATCATTGAGCCGGATTGTATTTAGAACATTATTGAAATTGTATTTGCTGTAGGCCTTATTCGTTCTAAATCATATGTTATTTCAAATAACGTACATTAGATACAGCAATTTTTTTTAAATTGTAAGCTATTGAAACATATTTTTGAGTTGTAAAAACAATTACATAATCAGTTCCAAACAGTTAATTTTATCAATATATTTACATAAAATCAATGATTAATGGTTGAAAAACACTTTTATTTATTCCATAAATTAAAACAAATTATGCACATAATTTTCAACATATAAATCATATTAAAACCAAATTATACACTGTATAGCCACATTGATCTGAATTCTTGTATTATATTTCAGAATAATGTGGATATTTGTTGAAAGATTCTGTGTTATTTTGTTTTAATTTAATTTATAAATTATGGTGTTTTTCATTAAAAAAATTTCACGGTGAATAATTATATCATGTGAATTTATATCAATTTCATGAGATAATTTTTCCACGAAAACTGTGTGAAGAGTTTTGTGCGTAATGTAACAAACAAGAATGTTTAAATGAATGTGGAAATAACAAAAAATCTATGTATTATTTACGAGTGTTCTTTATTTGATCACATTTTTAAAGTTTGGCCTGCATGACGAAATTTTATAGGTGACACATGAACAATAAAATAAAATAAATAAATTACCCGATGAAAGAATCAAATCGAATGAAGTCGGGGTATGAATAAAAAAGACACAAATAAAACAAAATTGTAAATTATGGCAAGTACTATTTGAAATATTTAAATATTTACAAAGGGGCACAAGTAGCTATTAAATTATGGAAATTGATTTACATAAACTTAACGTTCTGCTTCGAACTAAAATCGCTATTAACGTAATTTTTTTTTGTTTGTTTCTTTAATTAAATTTTAATGAATAGTGTGATTCCTTGTATAGAGTTAAACATTAAAAACAAATATTTTAGTTACCACATTAAACAGAAAATAATTCTTTTAATTATTACGATTCATAATGTGTAACGTATTGGTAATAACTAATTGATTAATTGTCAACTGTTTGTCGTTCATGAAAAAACAATTATTTTATATGAATGTATTATTAGCTGCTGTATCATTTTTATTCGTAATAAAACGAAAAATGGTGCTGTGAATTTCTCTATTATATAACTGCCTCATTTCCGTGTCTGTCCCATACAGCGACAGCCTTAAATCCCCGCAATTTCTAAAGGAACTGGATTAATTTTCTCGATGGTGTTATATTTGGCAATTGTATGAACAGATGCGGTTACTCCTGAATGGTGATATCATAACAACGTACACGGTCGGTCGCATTGTTAACGTTGGGGAAAGTGAATATGCATTGGAGTAATTGGGAGCCATACACAATGCAGGCCGCCCCTCCAGGCCTGTGGCCTATATTTGTCATTTACACAGGGCGCTGTTTCGTGTGTGTTTAGCGCCTAGTCTCGGCACATTGTTCTCATTGTGTCGCCGCGATAATAGAAGCCAGCGACTACATCGCAGTCGAAGCCCAGACCCTTGCCTGACAAGACGAAAATTCTCTATGGCTCAATTGTGACGGGCACTGGAGTGTGCTGATTTGATCACTTCATGACGTTATACTCAATCTGTATACTGTCAAACTTACAATAACATGATATTATCAGTAAACATAATTAAAATTGAAATTTTGTCTTTAGAGACAGAATAAAGAAAAAATAAATTCTAAAAACACTACGATTCGTCAAACATTATTGAACTTTTTAGGTGAACTAGAAACAATAAATCACAAGTCGTAACCTGTTTGACGATGTCAAACTTTATCAATTTGATTGATTTCTGTTAGTTCATAAGTTTGTAGTTAAACTGACGAGTTCTAGTGTCAGAGCAAATTAATGTTTTTAAAATCTTTTAGTTTAATATGCCTGTATATAACCAAATTTAAATTTTACTTATCAATCATGACAATAATATCTATCCGCAGAATATTGTATTTGTTTTATTTTTATACGAACTTCGTATAAATGGGAGAATATTATTGCTTGATGTATTTATAAATTGTAAAAATTATTATGCCACTTCGTAGATACATTTCATGTGTTTGTGACCGAAACTTAAAGACACACAAAAAAATTAAAATGTATATATACATTAGAGTACGATTTTAAATATATACACATTTTCCCCACTATCTAAATTATAAGAATTTCATTACAGAACATCATAAGTTCGTAAATAGTGTCGCGTATGTAACAGCTTATTTTTACATTTTGCAATATCAAACATTAAAAGAACGTCAGTCCTATTAATTAGCAATTTTTGCATTAATTTTATAATGTTAATTTCGTGAGAATTTGTCTTCAGAAGCATTGAATTGTCTCAGATTCCAGATTACTAATTCAATTTACTTTATCATTCTGATGTCTAAGTTATAAAGCTGGAAAGGAAATGATCAGGAGCGGCTTTATTTACATCTACTCTTTGGTTATCATTCCTTATTTTCGTTAAATTATAATTTAATAATAAATAATTGTTTCTTAGAGTTCAAACACAGCTTAACTTTATTTCCAAAGAGCGTTAAGTAAAGTATAATTTGTTTGATAATTAAATAAACTATTATATTAGATTTCAAAAAGGATTATAGGTACTTCACGTAAACGTGGAAGACAAAAAAAGAACATTTATAAAGCGGTGTTAATTTCTGATCACACAGCGAACCCAATGAAACCGATATCTTTTTTTACGTTTTAACAGTTATGACAATACTACTTGTCTACATATCAATTGTGGTTTTATACAGATATAGACTTTAGTTTCTCAAGAGGCAAAATGTTAGTACTTGTATTTATAAAGCAGTATATACAGAATAAAAATAATATGTTGACTAATTTAAAGACATTGAAGGCTTTCTTTTTGTTTAGATTGGATATTACTTATAGAAAAAAAAATTGGCGAAGTATATTTAAAATAATTGGTAAAAAATTATTGTCTATCAGTACGATATTTTAAGAGTTAACCATGATTCAAAGTTACTTTTATAAACATATATTGTATACGCTCAAATATATTAATTATTTTTTCCAGAGTTCGCATGTGCTACTTTTGATTTTTTAATTTAATTAAATTTTTAAAATATCGTAGTTATATTCAAGCAAATATGTTAATTTATATATTTATGTTTTATTACAATTTAAAGATATAAAAATGCTATAAACTTTATATTAAACATTTAGGGCCGCATATATAATAAAAGTAGGAACTAAAATGGAGATTTTATTTTGTATGTATGTATAGTAAATGTAATAATTGAAACTTAAATATGAACTTTAATAGTATAAAATAGAATATCACTTATCTGATAACATTTTAATGCGTTTAATGGAACAAATTCCTTATTTTCATAAGTTTAAATTTATTGCATCCCACCTACTCACATACATAATTTTTTGAAAATATTGAATGATAATTTTTTTTCCCATCAACCCTTCAATCATATTTTCTTAAACCGTCTACGTTTGCTAATATTTTAGTATACTAATGGTTTAAATTACGTATAAGCAAGATTTTCTTTCACGCCATCAAACATAAATTCATTCATTTCCTCCATTGTTTGAGAATATATGTAAACCAGTATAATACGCTTCTCGGAAGCTGAAATTGGGATTGCAAGAGCATTGATCCTTGTGAGGCAGCGTCATAATTAACCATTTGATGCAGGATCGTGCGTGGGATTTAGACTGGGAATCTTCTGCCTCGCCGATTAGGTATTAACTGTGAGTTATACGTACTGTTAGGCAATAATCATACAGTTGCTTCAATTATTCAAATTAATTATAAATTTCGATTGTTTCAATGCAAAAAGCTGTGTACGATAAATGTTTTCTTTATTAAAATATACAAACAAACAAAAAAACGATATAACGGAAAGTTAAAGAAAACGAATGCAATTTCTGCGGTACTAAAAATATAAATATAAATAAAATCTGTTAAAATTGATAAGGTAATTCATAAAATATTAAAAAAGTTTCCAGATACAGTACTAGAATATTAAATAAAGTAATTGAAACATTATACATTTTACTTACAAAAACCGTTAAACATTTTTATCGAATGAATGAATAAATTATATGTTTAACATGGCTGAATCAGCATTATCGAAACACGATAATAATCTATTTGTACATTATTTAATTGTAAGAAGAACGTACTGCTATTTACAGTTATTAGGAGATACGAGTTGGATAACATGATTCCTCAAAAAACTGAAATAAAAAAATTAAATAAATTAACGATGACTATAATAGACATTTTTAACTATTTTATTGAAGAAATATGAACAATCTGAAGCAAGTACAAAAATGTAAAGAAA
Source organism: Zhengitettix transpicula (assembly GCA_037074705.1). Classification (NCBI taxonomy): domain Eukaryota; kingdom Metazoa; phylum Arthropoda; class Insecta; order Orthoptera; family Tetrigidae; genus Zhengitettix; species Zhengitettix transpicula. The sequence goes on along the minus strand of CM073593.1, from coordinate 66,532,623 downwards.
TGTAATATTTAAAATGTATTTTATAATGATTGTTAATTTATTTAAATTAACTTATTATTAAAAAACAGACGCTAAGTATAATATAATATAAATTTTTTAAAAATATTTCTGTTATACCCAAATATAATAATTTTAATACTGGGAATAACATTTGCTAAAAATCGTATTTTTAAATAAAAGCAGTGAATTAAATTATAATTTTCAGGTAAATCAATGTTTTTAACCGACAAACTAATTTTCTGTTCGCATTGAAAATGAAAAGACCAAAATTATATTTTTAATTCAACGATTCAGTTAGTACATTTATAATAACCTTATGATTTACTTGCGTCTAAGCATTTTAAAAGGAATTAATTATCAAATCTGAATTATAAATTCACGCATCTCAGTAAGATGAAAAATTGCAAAAATTACGCAGCAAGGAAAAATTTAATGATCACACCGTAGGAATGAGGAACTCATTGGTAAATTATTAGAACTTATATAAATATTTTATAAATAGTCACTGCGCTGTAATTCCTGTGTATTGCAAGAACAGTAGTGATGATATGAATTATTTGGAAATTTGAAATTCGTTTTAACAAGGAAAACTCCAGGACCACGTTTATTACAAAGCTTATTGAAGACTATATATACACAAAAAGTTGACAAATTATGAAATCATATCTATTTAGCGAAACCAGGCTCCTCCTCGAAAATGTATTGAATATAAATAAGTAATTCTTTGGGGATTGATGAAACAGAATTACATAATTCCAATCTTATTATTGTTAAAGTGTTCCTACATAGTTTTAACTATTCAATTGAATTAAATTAAGCGGAATATATATTTATTTGCCAAATAAATTATTAGATTCAAGTCAAAGAATCTCCATTTCTCACTTTACTCTTTTTTGGGCACATTAACAAAATCACTAGCGGTATTGTTAAGCCTGTTGCATAATCACATTAAATGGAGGTCTAAAATTTGTTTCAATTAAAGTATGTGCAAGACAGGTGCAGACAACTATCAAAATATTATTTATAATAGTGCATTACTACACTATGTTTTCTATATATAAAATAAATTAGTTTTATCGATTAATTTTTAATGTTCAAATAGAGAACTCTGAAGGGTAGAAAATATACTTTTTATCACGTTTGAGGAAACATGTTTTTAAACGAAGGCATCTGCTCAATTGAATATACTTGATATAACGTTCCTAAAATTATGTTAGGCAGTTTTCAAGAACGTTGTCAATGATATTTTTCATTGCAGAATGTAAATATCTCAGGAATCGTTTCCATTTGTTTGGGTGGGGCGGCGGATTGTTACTTGTGGATCAATTCTTAATGTAATAGGACGAGTTTTGGCTAGAAGTACACATCGACCGACAAACTGGAACTGGACAACCGATCAAAGCATGCTTTTAGCATTTCAAACAATGTAGATTTTATCTGTTTCATCTGTTTGCTTTACCTTCTTCGAAACATTGACGTATTTTCTACGGGCCTGGTCGCTCAATTGTCTTCTGCGTATTTTGCGTCAAGTTGTATTTGCACATAGTTGCATTGTCGTGGTAACTTCGACTCATAACTTTATTAAATAGTACTTCGTCGAACGGAAATGTTACGTAAAATGTGCAAAATTTGATGGAAAACCATTTTATGTTGGATAACGTTTCAATCCAAAGGTGTAAAATGCATAAATTCAAACATTCCATAATTTTTTTGTCGTATCAATGAAACGACATTATATGCCACTTGAATATAAAATTACCTCTCAATTAACAAGAAACGGAAATGGCTCACAAAATAAGGACTTAGAAAAAATCCTTGAAAATCAGCTAATTAAAGAATGTGTGGCACTGCCTCTCTCGTTCATTTTCAACGCCCACAAATTTCGTGACAGAAGTTGAGACACGCAACTGTGCGATAAACCGAGGTTAGTAACTCCAAACCTTTTCGGACTCTGAACCTTACCTGAACATTGAGAACGAACAAATCGAACCGTCGTCGCTCGTCCCCTTTCTCTTCTAACCTCTCCAACTCTCCATTTACATTACCTTCTTAGTTTACAAAGTCTACGTGCAATTAGACAAGAATAAACCTGAATGATCGTTCAACGAACAATTTAAATTTCTCATACATACGGGTAAATAATCTATATTCTTTATTACCTCCTCTTATTAAAAATATGCCATAACAATAACGGATACAATAAAATATATTTAATTATAAGGTAAGATAAAAACACTTTTAGATTGCAATTAAATTTCTGAAATAAAATGAAATTGTTGCGCTGATTGGACTAAAATATTACTCTTAATATATATATATATATATATATATATATAACTGTGCTGATGAAACAATAAATTAATTCAAAATATGCAATATAATGTCGCAAAATATTTCAGTTTCCTCATAATAGCTTTTTACATTTACGTTCCACATAAATATGTTGACGACAAATATATTTTTGTTCGCTGCTTCATAAATAATAATAAATAATATAATTATTGGTCAGATATTGGTAATACCGTAAGAGTTGTTCACAGTTCACATTGGAACAGTCGGACAGCTGCCTCCTAAACTGGTCTAGTCACTGAGAAGGGGAATGCTGCGCCCCCACAGAAAACTCCATCAGAAGGGCGTGGGATACGTACCCAAAGCCCGATCTACCTGATGCAGGGTTTCTAGTGTTTGTCCTGCATGACTTTTAGGCAAATACCGGGTAATATCATTAAACTACAGCCTGGAGGTCCTATTTAACCCTTGACTACCTTCCTATACCCTTCCGCATCCGCCACTTTCAAATCCCTTCTATGCTATTAAAGAGGAGTTTCGAGAACGTGTTAGAAAAAAATATAAAATACATATTTAAATAACTGAATTTAACAGAAGCCGTTTAACACTAAAATATTTAAAATTGGTAGACCAATAATTTCAGCAATATTTATTCCCTTCTGTGAAACCATACATTTACAAATATGTCTTTAGTTTAATTGTAACACAAAAAAAAGTTCTACACTTTTTTTTCACAGCAAAAAATTAAGAAGTAAAATATTATAGATTACACTTTATATTCGAAGATATTTACTTAATTTTTTCTCTCTTATTGGGTTATATAAAAGAGATAGCAGGACCTCGACAAAGCAAAACGAGTTTCCTTAATTAGTCGCTAATAACCTTTGCTGTGAATAAATCAATAGAAAAAGAGAGAGGTAGCAAAAAGTTTTCATTTGGATGAGTCAGTTCGCGTACAGCAACAGAATGTGTATCTCGCAACACAAAAGCTGTAGACACATTAACTCTTGACATTAAGCCAAAGTTTAGGTTGCAAAAACTCGACCCTATATGGTGGATTTTATAATCTGTTGCACAGGAAACAACAAATCATTCGTAATTCCTTAATTTCTCCGTATATCCCACAACTCTCTTAGAATATTTTTTCGTCCAAGTTCTTTATTTAATAGAGTGAGAGAAAGAAACAGTGAGGAAAAATATATCTCTTATTAAGTTCCTAATTCAAACAGCTGATGAAAAAATACATTATACACATCATCTAATATTAATACATTAAAAATATGTTAATTGAAAGCAATAAATATTGGAACGAAAGGACTTTTAATACGAAAAACAATAATTTACAGATATACGGTTATATATTGCTATTCGTCAGAAAGGTTTATCCTGTAGACATAGGAAACAAATTTTTATTGGTTTCATTTAGATTGTCGTTAATCAAAACAATAAATTTAGCACTACAAGTAGTGGAATAATATAGCACAAATTTAGTGTCTTTTAGTTTTTTTTAGGGCAACAGGCTACATGAAGGTAATCCACGTTGGTCAACTCCCCTTTAATAGCATAGGAAGTGATTTGAAAGGGGGGATGCGGAAGGGTAGAGGAAGGTAGCCAAGGGTTAGCTAGGGCGCACGGGCTATATTTTAAGGATCCTACCTGGCATTCGCCTAAAGAAATGCAGGTAAACCCATAGAAAAACCTGCATCAGGTAGGCCGGGCATTGGGTACTTGTCCCACGCCCTTCCGATAGCGGGAGAGGAGTTTGCTGTGGGGACGCAGCATTCTCTTCTCCGTGCCTCGACCAGTTTAGGAGGTAGCTAGCCGACTATTCCAATGGGAATAGCGGACAACTCTTACCGTATGCCCAAGGTCTGTGACCCCGGAACCTCTCAAAACAGGCCGATAATAACTTTTTTTGTTTAAACAGAACTGTAAGAAGTAATTTTAATTGCAATTTTATAAATTAGATAAATTAATCCTAGTTTCAGTTTTTCTTGTAATAACTCTATTGTAAAATTGATTTTTGGAGTAATCTCTTAAACGTATTTTAAATATATAGTCATAAAAAAATCTTTGACTTTAAACTGAAACTTTACAAATCTTCCTTAAATTGGACGAAAATATTCTGAAACTTAAACGAATTCATTAATATAATGAAAGGCTTTTTGCTGAGGTTGTGTCAAATTTCTGCATTAGTGATTTAAAGGAATTACAAACAATATTAAGTTTTTTCTTTTTTTCAGATGCAAAACGTCATATCAAAAATGTGATTGACTAAAACTTCAGAACTTCCTTAAAAAGAAAAACATATAATTTAAATTTACGTGTAAAATTATAGTGATGGTAGAATACCAAAAAAAGAAATTGTTTGGAAATATGAAACATTCTTCATTTTTGAAGATTATGTTCTAATTTTATTAACAGTAAACTGTAAATTTCAACGTAATGGGATGAATATATTGGTCTTTATATTGTAACGGGAGAGAGTAGAAATTATTTTCCTTGACTTTTTTTATTACGTATTTAAATTGATGACATTTTATGAACTTGTAAGAACTCATTAAGTTTTTATTCTAACTTGAACGAAACCAAAAAAAAATGTATTAGTTGAATTTTGCTTTACTTATTTTCTATTATAAAAATTCCCCACTTAATCCAATTCAATTGAAGTATTAAGTGATGAGTTTATAATTTCATAAGTATACGTGATAGTTGATTTTATTTCGCATTAAGGACAACTAGAACGTAAATATAAAAACGAATTAATGCACAAAATATCCTGTTACTTCATAGAAATTATGTACTTGATTGTCTTACTATTTTCTAATTGTACGCTTACAAATGGTATTTTTTAAAAAAAGAAACAGACCGCTTCAGAGTAATCCCTACAATACCATAGGAAGGGATAGAAAGTAACGATGGGGATGGAAAAACAAGGTAGTCAAAGATTGATTAGAGACAACAGGACGGAATTTGCCTTAATGATATACAGGGAAAACTCAACAGAAATATGCATCAGGTTGGTCGGGCTCTCGGTACTCGTCCCACGCCCTGCCGGTGAATACATTTTTTTCTGATTTTAAAATAAGAAGAAAATATTTGAAATAGAATCTGTCTACTTAGTTTTTAGTTTTATTATATTAAACCGGTGATTTGTCATCGATTTGACTGTTATACTCAAAATATATAGACACTACAGGAATATGATAATTAAGGATGTGGAATGAGTCATTAATTTTACAAAATGACCATAGTACCTTTCAATTATAAACATAAATAATATATTTATTTTGCATTGGATACATTTGAATATGAAACTAATTATGGTTGTTGATTTATTGAGTAGGTATTGCTAAGTAGAAACTTGGTTAGTTTCTTTTTTGAATTTGATTTTATTATAAATTAAGTCTTTAATTTTATTATTATATTATTACATTATTTATAAATGAATATTTTATCATGATAATAACGATCAATCGAAAACCTTCGGTTATATTTGATATTAAACCTAGTATTCAAATGTTGTCTTCTAGAAATTGAAAATAATACCGGCCTTAATTAGAAACACCCAATTAATTAAATATAACGTTCAAGATTTTTTTTAGAAGAAAACCGTATTTAATAACTACACGTTTATCAGTAAAAACGGAACTTTCATTTTATTCTATGTTTTTGATTTTTCAGTATCATAATTCATGCATTTTGTCTCTTGAACTGACCATTAAACACACACAAGCAGTTGGTATGCATATCGCGATGGCTAATCAGGGATTAATGCAATTATGCTCAATACAGTCTCAGGAATAACAGGGTTTGACGCGCCCGTTGAGCATTCCACATTAAGCAAGGTAATCAACTTCGTTTGAACAGCGCAGCCGAGGAATGCGGCCGAACCATGAGTCTTACCTACATCCGTTGCTGTGCATAATAGAACTCGTATTAAAAGGGCGTTCCTCACATCACAACACCTTTAAAATGCACGACCCCGTAAATAGATAATGGCGGCTTTCCCAGGTAAACGCTGGCCCAGAGCCTCGTTCCTGGGAGACACTAACTCGCTCATAGTCTGGTAACTAAAAGGGACGGCTGTATTTCATCTCATGCACGGTTACTACGACGTTTAAGAGAAACAAAATAAGTTGTCACACCAAATTATATTAATTTCTGAACTCAAGGAACTGAACGAGAAATGTCTTAGTTCAAATAAAACTAGAATAAAAAATAAGTGTAAATTTTTTCGATTTTATTAATTAATTAAAAAAATAATTTATTTCATTGTATGGTTTTTATTTTCGTAAAGGTGTCGTGAGAAAAGAAATTTAGGTTTTAACTTCAACTTTATTCTAGTTTCAATAAAGAGTACGAAAATATTTTTATTGAGATCGATCCATTATTACGTTTCGAGGGGTTTTCATACAATAATATCTCTTGTTGTTTTATTAAATATTTTCTTGATCTCTTTTCTTCATCGGTTGATATATGTTTATACTATAAGTTTCAGTCCACAATAACATTTCTTGAACCTCAAAAGAAAGTCATCTTTAAAAATTGCGCAATACTATTAAAATAACACTGTCTCCAACAATATTTAACACGCCTTCCTGAAATTTTCCAGCAATACACATGTAGGTTTAACACAATTTATTTACTATAAAAATAATCTATTAAAAGAATTTAACTTTCCTGTTCTTATTTTGGAAACACCGATTCTGACACAAATATTTACGAATTTCTAACATTTTAATACCTATATAAGTGATTAATTTGATCGCAGAATGATATAAGTCTTTTACGGGGAAATAATATTTTTATCTTCTAGGCAAGATATATAAAATAAATAATAAAACATTTATTATTTCCATTGATTAGAGAAATTTCGTCTCTCATAATAAGTCAACACGTCAATGCATGATAATTTAAATTGATGAAATAAAAACTATTATTCCGGTAAGACGTGCTTGATTATAAAACAAAAGAAAGAAATCCGTCGTATATCACTTTTAACATTGCTTGCGAGAGACAACTAGAAACTCTGCCCTTGTTTCGATTCCCAAGCCTTTTCCTGCCTACGAATGTTTTTAATTCCTCCAGACGAGCATCTAATTTTGTTTCAGTGGCTTGTTGCCTCGTGGATGGAATTCTAAATTTTACTTACAGGGACTGTACATTGTTAGAATATTGTTCAAATTGACTTAAAAGGTTTTAACAATAGATATGTTCAGTTATTTAAAATGAGAGATAATTTCCTCCATTTTTTGCAATCATTTCACTTATTATAATTACTAACTTCAACTACAGGTATGGTATTACAACCATACATACAATAATTTAATTTTAATTAAAGTCTACTAACATTGTAGTTAACAATTAACATTGATTATTATATTAATAGAAACTAATTCCGTTTATTGGTGTTTTAAATTTATTGTCGTATTATAACAGTAAAAAATAAACGAGCCTTTTTATAATATATATTTAATAGCTTCGAAACTTTGTAAAATTTGAACGATCGCTATAGAAACTAGTGATACGAGGGATTCTTTCGTAACCAACGTAATTATTGGTTATATTTGCATTACTTTTTGTGTAAATAATTTATTTGTTCACATCCAAGAGCTAAATAAAAGTTTGGTCTGAATAACGCGTGATTACATGGAATTTCTTCGAAAGTTTTGATGTATCAAATTTTGTTTGTTGTGAAGGCTAAAGTTCAGCAACTACCAAGGTTGCGTGTGGGTAATTATTGCATGCAACTGCAAGTGAGTGGACCTGGATGAGGCCTCTGCAAACAGCAATTACAACTTAACAACGGCTGTAATTCCCGTAGTCGACATCTTGATGGGATTCTGCACGTATGACAACGCTTAATTACTGGGGCAAGCGCGTTCGCCGAGATAATCGTTAAGTTTAGAATTACTCGATGTTGAATATTAAATCAAGTACAGTTTCAATTAATATCTGCGTTAAATTAGTTGAATTTAGTGTATGAATACTTTGAAAGAGAATTATGGAAAACTCCGTTTTTAAAACTATGACTCGTTTAGAGGAAAAGCCCCGAAAAGAAAGAAATATTCGTTAATTGGTTACGTAATTACTGGTTGCACTTGCGTAAAATATTAAAATTACGTGTTTATAAGTTAATGGCTAATTATTTGTTGGAACAATCACATTTCATCGGTTTCATCTGAAGCACGGATACGTTTAAATGTGAGCTAAAATAATTCATTGGCGAAATTTTTATCGTTGTATAATAGTATTTACGACCATTTTTAAAATAATAACTTGATTTAAGCGTGTTACAAGTAGGCTTATAAGCAAAACGCAATAAATAATAATTACAATGGTTTTTGTACATTTTAATATTGTTTATAAGACTTAAAAAATATAATTACAGCTGATCGACGATAGCATTGTGGAATATTGTCACAGAAACCATATGCGTGTTATCTATAAAGTAAATAAATTCGTTTTCAGTGAATCAGGGATTGGAGCCTCAGGATGTTTTTCTTACGAATATAAAAGTACGTTTGGATGTAATCGGGGAAATATAATATAGTTTAATATTGCCTAAAGACCGAGAGAACGTAACCAAAACGTACACCATATAAATTCAATATTCTTACAATAAAATAATAAAGCATTAAAAAATAGGAGGGGGCAAACAAAACGAAGACAAAGAGTTTAATTATGAACATTTGTGAATAATATCATTGGACTCATCATTTTTATATCTCTAGTTTCGTTTGAAAATATTTTCCTCCATAATTAATAACGAGGAATCAAAGAGTTTAATTTTGAATATTCTTAAGTAATATCCTTCGAGTTCTCATTTTTATATATATATTTTTTATGTAACCTTATTGTCTGTATACTAAATTATTTTATATTTATAAAGAACTTTAAAACTTTCACTGATTCCGGAAGAAATGGGTTGTGGTACAATCAAACATTGTTTTGTTTATATTATTTTCATTTACTTCTTATCGTAATCATTAGTCATTTTCACGTTAATTTTTTAATTTCAGTTATAGAAATTTTAATAAAATCAGTAAATTGGTTACATTGGTAATCTTATTGAACACTTTTTTTGCGAGACATATTCTGAGCATTTTAAATACTGCTTTGAAAATAATCATGACAACTTGAAATATTAAGGCAAAAGATAAATGATATTTGAGCTCACTAAAACACGAAGAGACGTTACGCAATTTTAACGGAAACGCCAAATAATCCAATCATCGCAATACTGAATAGGTTTTTAAACCTGGAGTATTCCCTACTTATATAAGATTTTGTCTTGAAGAGTAAGTCAAATATGTTCAACACAAGATTCTAAACTATTTGTATATGTAATAAATAAATAAACATCATAAAATTTTAGTCAGAAAAAATAATTGATTAATTTAAAATTAAACAACGTTGTGACCGTCAGCAGAGATTGACCTGTCAATCAATTTTTTTTAAAAAACTTGAACCTGATGAGGTCACGAAATAAGCAACGAAACGTTGTTTAATTTTACATTAATAATTTTTTTTTATGACATAAAATTGGCTGATGTTTATTTATTATTTTTCTCAATAGTCAGAATATATATTCATATATATCTTCATTTGTATCCGTAAATTTAATTCGTTATTCTGATGAACAGTGTACAATTAATATGTTATTTAAGAGTTTTTAACCTTAATTAAATTTAAAATTACATTTTTTCTATTGGTTTATCCACTTCTTTGTCGATGTTTGAGAAATACATACTGTAAATAATAAGAATTAATATTACACGGTTGGTCTTAATTATGGCTTATTTAAAATAACCAAAAATGTGCCAGGAAAAAATTATGTATATATATTTGAAAAACTACACGTCCTCACGTCTGCGCCGTAAAAGGACCATTTTATCTCTACAATTGTCAGGTCTATAGAGCCAATCTTTTACGCAATTTGACGGTCGTTTCAGGTTGACACCTGGTTATAAACATTGATGGTAAATAGAAATAAGCTTGAATTGGACACGTAGAAAAATTGAACATTCCAGTTGTTACGTCGTTGGAAGTAACATGATTTGTGTAGCGAATGTGGTGATTGTTCAATTATTAAGCGGAGTCGACGATTCCGGATCAGTGAACCAAAGCAATTGCTGTGTAGAAGGCCTCATAAATTGGCGTCTATTCTACTTCAGAGACCGGTTCTTTATCACTATTATAGAATAGTTTTTTAAATTAATTTTACTATCACCTAGAATTCAAGTAAGTTTTTTCCGATGTTCCTCTTTCTAATTTTCAAACGATGTTAGTGATACTTAAAACAAAGTAATGTAGGTGAGGGGGAAAAGTGTATTCGACTGACGTTTAGAATAGTAATTACTCTCTCTGTTTAGTTCATTAGCAGGAGAACACGCAACAGGATATCGAAGTGGCAGCCTCTCTGCGGCTGGACTGAGGATGTACACGACTGGAATTGTGGTCACTGACGCGTATGTCTTGAATAGATTAACTCCATCCCTTAAGGCAGACAGAATAACATACGGCTCGACATGTAAGTCAATAATCCTTTCCAGTCTCATTAATTACATTTTGTACCATTTTCACTCTTCCTGTGTACTCCTGTAATCCTTCTCCGATGTCTCTGTCTCTCTTTATCCCCTGAGAAACGAACTTCTCCTTCGCATTGTATTCTAGGAAAGTGGAGAAAATTGTTTAATTTGAATATTCCGCAATATGACAATGTACCGAAAATAAATTTTCATGCAGATAGATTAGCTAAATGCTAATTCATAAGACAAAATTGATGTCCCACAGCAAACTCCTCTCCCGCTATCGGAAGGGCGTGGGACAAGTACCCAATGCCCGACCTACCTGATGCAGGTTTTTCTAGAGTTTGTCCTGCATTTCTTTAGGTGAATGCCGAGTAGGATCCTTAAACCATACCCCGGGGGCCCTAGCTACCCTTGGCTACCTTCCTCCACTCTTCCGCATCCCCCCTTTCAAATCCCTTTCCTATGCTATAAGAGGGGAGTTGCCACTATGTGGATTACCCGATACATAGCCTGTCTACACCACCAAAAAAAAACGGCCATCTCTTCAAAAAGAAGGAAGCCTGCGAGAGGATTCTCTCGCAGGTGAACCTTCCCAGAGAGCTCTGGCGGAGGCTACCTTTGGGGATGCCTTCACATCTCTCTGGTTTTTTTTAACTAAGGTTCCCACATGCCGAGACACCTCGGCCTGTTTTGATGTTCCGGGGTCGCAGACCTTGGGCATACGGTAAGAATTGTCCGCTATTCCTATAGGAATAGTCGGCCAGCTGCTTCCTAAACTGGTCAAGGCACGGCGAGGGGAAAGCTGCGACCCCACAGCTAACCCCCCTCCTGCCATCGGAAGGGCGTGGGACAAGTACCAAATGCCCGACCTACCTGATGAAGGTTTTTCTAGGGTTTGTCCTGCATTTCTTTCAGGCGAATGCCGGATAGGATCCTTAAAGCATAGTCCGGGGGCCCTAGTTACCCTTGGCTACCTTCCTCCACCCTTCCGCATCCCCACTTTCTAATCCCTTTCCTTTGCTATAAGAGGGAAGTTGCCACAATGTGGATTACCCTATACATAGCCTGTCTACACCCCAAAAAATTGCCATATTTATGGTAGTATAACAATCAATTATCACTATCGGAAATTTTCATGATTAAGTGTGTGTAACATAATCCAAATGAGCTTTAAAAGTGTCTAGTTGTATGGTGTAATAAAATTTTATATATAGATTTATTTACTTTTTCATATTTGTGTCACTGGAATGTGAAACAATTTCTGTTGTAATCTAAGTTAGGTGCGTTATCAAATTCGTCATTCCGAGCAAAAAAAATCGAAATATCAGTGAAAATGAGAAAGTCTTGCCTACAATATTATATATATATATATATATATATATTATCTGATATCTTATGGGAAATGTATTGCGTCTTAAGAAGCCTTAAAAAGAACAGTAAAGCATCGATTTCGGGAATTTTCGATGCTACCGTATGTGCTTGAGACTCTACCACGTTGTCTTTTAAATCATTTTCAATTATTATTGTCCTAGTGGGTAGGGTTCCATTTCAGGTAATATTATAAACAAACTTTCAAGTATGACGTATACCCTTCGTCCTTACCCGTTCTACAACACTACTGCAAATGTTCACACGAATCCTTGAATTCTTACTGCCCCTTCTTTTGATTTCTCGCCACTCAATTTTCTTATGAAACAATGTGGATAAATTAATGTGAATAACTTTAGAATCCATGTTTGCTGTATTTATGTCAAGTAGCTGGGTTAAATTCCACGTAACTACTGCACACGGAGCGCGAAACGTGTATTTAGTGCAACATTTTCTTTATCCTCCATTCACTGCGAATGAAGACAGTAGGAAACCTATCAGAGGCCTTTGAAGGAGTGTTAAATTATGCATGTATTTTGAGTGAACCCGACGGGGAGGCAGCATTGTTCTGGATTGTGATACACCCCGGCTTGCTGGTTTGTGGTTGCCAACTGCGCTTTGCTCTCTTCTTTTACGTGCTTTGTGCCTGCCCGGACTGTCGCAGAGGGCCATTATTCGCATTCGATGTTATTACAAATGAAACCTTTTAGCTGTAAAAATCATCCCCCATCCCCCAAGTTACTCCCACGTCACTTTGAATATTGGCATTTTAATCTCTAGTGAGTGCAGCGGACTTACAGTAATCCCGGTGTTTGCATATTTGTAAACACAACTGGCATTCTCTAGGGTTTATTATTTCTGATTAGACTTTTATCTCGGCAATGTATTGTGGTAAATTAATTAAAATATTTACAGTAGTTCGCTTAGATTGTTCAATCGTACCAAAACGTATCTAGACTCGTAATATTTTTTAGCAATATTAAATTCATTTCTTGCTTGTTACATGGGCATTGATGATCTGTCTCTATGATTAAAATATTTTGCTTCTCTATAACAAGGAGACTTATTCAACGGAACGAGAAATAATATTAATTTTTCAGGTATTCTAAACAAATCTAAATATCTGAGAAAAATTATATAATAACACACACAGACACACATATATAGTGACAATGTTTTGGATGTCCACGCCTCATCAAAGAACGTGGAAGTTCTCTAAATAGCAAAATGCGCAGATCTGACAACAAATTATAATGGTGTAGAAGCCACAATACAACTGACATTTTTGACCATCCTGTCAGAGATAGAATCTTCCTGCATGAAAACAGAGCACGTTGGAAAGCCAGACTTTGTTTTATTTCAATTCGGCGGAACACATCTGGGACGCTAGTTCCACGCGTCCACAAATCACTGATTCGTAATAGTAAAAATTGTAAGTAGTGCTCCAAGGTGCTAGAAACCACCGGAAAACTACAAAAGTATTTTCGAATTAAGTTTTACTTAAACAATATTGTCTGCATATTTTGAAAACGTTTTTATAGGTGTTTTGTGACGCTGTTCAGTATTTTTATCCTCATATTTAAGTTGAAAAACAGCAGCTGTCGATTACGTTACAGGAGAAAATAAATTTCTGAATTTGACGTTGTAATAATTACGATGTAAATTCAACCCTTCGATCAACGGGTGTCCGAATTTCGCGTAGAAACGCCTCGAACTATGTTTATGAGGTGGATTTAATATTTTTTCTCATATGTAAATACATCGTTCGCATAACACTAGACAGGTGGGTAATAACTACAAGGTAATAATAGAAAAATAGTATTGGCTCAACGCATGTCTTGCTACCGGCATTTTTCCCGACTCACTTAAAGCTGCAAAAGTTATTCCGATCTTCAAAAAGGGTTCGCCCACCGACGCCTCAAATTACAGACCAATTTGTCTACTTCCGATATTTTCAAAAATACTAGAAAAAATTTTACACAAAAAGTTACTTGAATTCTTGACGAAGTATTAAGTAATTACTCCCGCTCAACACGGCTTCCTCATACAAAAAACCACGAGCACTGCTATGTACGAGTTCATTCAAATTATACAAAATTCCCTTGATGAAAAACTGAAAGTAGCCGGAATTTTTGCTGATCTCTCGAAGGCATTTGACCTTGTAGATCACAGCATACTCCTCCAAAAAATTAGAATATTATGGGATCAGAGGCAACGCTTGGGCATTTTTTGAATATTATCTCAACAATCGGAAACAGAAGGTAGCCTTAAAAAGCAAAGCTGGTGAGGTGCACTTGTCAGAATGGGAAGTCATTTCTTGTGGCGTGCCTCAGGGCTCAATATTAGGTCCCCTGTTTTTCTTTTGTATATTAACGATCTTCCAGAATATATGGACCCTATAAAATCTGTCTTATACGCAGATGACACTAATTTGTTAATTACGGACATTGATTTAAATAATGTCAATGCGAAGATTGAGACTGCATCTAGAGACCTAAATACTTGGTTCGCCGCCAATAAATTAACGCTCAATGTACAGAAAACTAAGTTAGTTCGTTTTACAACAGAAACCAACAACATCGTAACGGATAAGTTCTCTGATCATGCGACTTTCCTCGGCTTGCAGGTCGACAGTAAATTAAAATGGAACTTGCACATTGATCGCCTCGTGCGCAAACTTAGTTCTGTTTGTTACTCATTCAGACTATTGATGCAACAAGTTGATAGCAAAACTGCTTCACTAGTCTATTTTGCCTACTTTCATTCACATATGTGTTACGGTATTGCGTACTGGGGCAATTGTTCTTGTAGTGTGGATGTTTTCAAACTGCAAAAACGAGCCATTAGATGCTAGAGAAAGCAGCAGACCTCTGTTCAAAAGACTTTACATTCTGACTCTACCTAGCGCTTACATATTAGAAATACTAAAACTTGTTAAACGCAACATGAACATTTTTGCAAGTAACGGGGACAATCATGGAGGATCCGTTCAGTTCCCAGGTCTGACAAGCACAGCCTCAGTCTCTACAAGTCTAGCGTTCATTATTCCGGTATCGCACTATTTAACAGCCTTCCTGAACATGTAAAGAACATCAACAACTACAACTCTTTCGTCAAGGAGTGTAAAACTTTCCTTGTAAATGAAACTTATTACTCCGTACACGAATTTTTTAATCGGTCTCACATTCGTTGAACTGCCTTGCCTACAAAATTGCTGAATATGCTATAAATATGTAAATAGTTTGTCCAGTTTTCCCCTTTTGGTTCTGTTTTCCTGCCTCTGCTTTCTGTTTTAGTAAATATCTATGATGACAGGAGATTAATACCAGGAAGTGATTAGTGTCGTGTGCGTGTTTCCTAAAAATAGTGTGTATGATTGTAGTGACTAGATAAATGTAAACACATATGAATTTTTGTGTGTAATTTATCTATTGTACATTTGTGACGAATCCTATTTGCTCTTTAGAGGGCTAATGGTGAATAAATCTATCTATCTATCTAACCTATATTTTGGGCATTCTAGTTCATTTTATGTCGACAACATATTATTTGATATTAAGCTTTGTTCTCTCTCACTTTGTTGCATTCATGGTGTTTTCAGGGCCTTTCAAAGACTGTGATTGAGATTCTCAAACACTATTTCTATAATGAAAAGTAAAATCTGAGTATTTATCACGTAAGGTAATTTACGGAGCTAAACAAAAATGTTTTCGAAACAGACTGAATTTATTTCACAATAACCTCTGACCTTTTGTTTCAACATTTCGCACAACAAAGAACTTATTGCTTTGCTCCTGATGATGAGGATACTGAATTTATAACAGCGAAATATCACAAATACACAAAAATATAACGTTTGAACTGAAACATTACATACAATGCAATATGTGCATAAAGTTATTAAGCCCCTGTTTTCATTCAGCACGGAATACTTTTGTTCTGTGACACTCATATGGAGAAACAAATAGATATTTCTGACTTTCCATTCGAAGTTTTCTTTAAATAAAATATTCATTCATAAATTTCAATTAAAAGTAAAATAACGATTGGGAATACAACGTCACTTTTACATATAATTTAACTAGTTAATGTGATTCGTTTAAAGATATCTGGTTGAGCTATCGCAGTTAGTGAACTACGTAAGCCTAGGCTTAATAATATGAGATGACGTCACCAAGCTTCACTGAGTTGCGTTTCAACTCTTTTAGAGTCTCGGCTTCTCCAGAACCTCGGCTTACTAAATTATATTCTATGTAGTTATCTTCTGATAAATTACCGTAAAATTCAGTGTAAATTTTCGAAATACGTCGGAATTATTTCCTTCAAAGTTTTTATAAACACTTGTTATATATATATGAGATTTCGTGTAAAGATGGTTTTTTATTGACAAAGAAAAGTTTGGCTTTACTAGCAATTGTCTACTCTTATAAACTAACAGTAATCCAGTCTCATTAGACGCCTGGTCAATGTGATTTAGTATTTTATTACCTTTCACACATACAATAAATTATTGAGACTCTAGCAGTTGGTTTCTTAACTTAGTAACAATCCATTTGATTCCATGAATCGGAGTGTACATATATGTAAAACATAAACATTCTAAGCTAACGTATGCCAAATCTGAGTTTACGCGATCGGCAACCCTCAATTTTTCAGAATGTAGAAACTTACTTATATGACAGATTGTGTGCCATATTCGATATTTTTCCTTTCGTATAAGTGGTAAAACAGACGTTTTTGTTTTTATTTATCCAGACCTCGTCAGTATTTATTTTACCATATTTTAACCATTATTACAAAGAAAAACTAAATGGTGAAGAACGTTAATTGTCTTTACATGCAGTATTCACTTAATGTAAATTAAAAGCTAACGTGTTTCTTTTCTTTGCCCTTATACTGAGTAAACTCGAAATGTTCTGAATATATTGTCATGAGCTTTCATATTTGTATTTATACTTTCTAATTGTGAAACATTTTTTTTAAATTTACCAAATTTCAAGCCACGGGTGGGAGTTTAGGATGAGTTAAATAGAGTTTAGTTATTGGCAACTGTTAACTGAAATTCCCTTCGATTTAGTAACACTTTAATTACCCCGTTTAATTTCAATTTGATAATAGTCGGTCGCCGGCAGACAGTTTACAAATATGTTTATTGAAGGTTAGTGTGAAGTTTAATAAGAAAATTGTCAATTAGTAACTCATCAAAAGAATAAGTTCCTTTATAATTTGTGACTATTCCTGGAGTATTGGTTGCTACTTCTAAGTTCTAGTAGTTCTCAGAATGGCCCGGATATGAATCAAGTATTTTATTTTAATTATAAAAATGACTCTTAATAGTTGTTAATTATATTTTAATATTAAACACTGACGTTAAAATAAAATAATATAACTGAAAATGATTTTATAATCAGTTATATTTACAATAGCCTTTTTCTTCGGAAATCACGGGGTATGCTCTAGTCAACTATTTTCTGTAACACTGTTATAATAACGCCATTATATTTGAGAAGACTCATGAGTCTCATGAATCCAACATCGAATACGAATATAATCATTGTATTTGAAAATATTATTCATGACGAAAGACAACGATAAACGTAGCGGTCAGTGACGCCATGGATGTGATAGAAAATACATATTTATTTATTTTTAGACAAAATAAATCTGAACAAAAATTTTGAGCTTAAAGAGCAGTCAAAAATGGATCCTGGAATTATGAATTAAATTTGAATAAGGATAAATCATTGATAATATATGCGTCTATATATATATATATATATATAAATGCAGGATCCTTCCTGCTACCAGAAGGCGTGTAAATGACAAGTGAAACCATTTTCATCGCGACATGCCTGCAGCAAACTTGGTGGCACGTGATGTAAAGTGGAAATGATTAATGTGCGATCCGAAACGAGAACACAAGATGACAGTGGAATAAGAATGATGATAAAGGACGATTGTGTCAGAAATCGCGTGATTAGGTCATCAAAGGATCCTGTTGACAAGCGGAACGATCGACGTAGTTGAACCTATCCATCGAAGTAGCAGTTGTGAAAACAAACAGGACCGCGATTGTACTTTGCATAGACCAGCAAAACAATTTGGCGAGCCTGAAGTCCCAAAGGGAGTACAGTTTAACAGCTGCGAAGAGGCCACGGTAACATCCAGATCATGGCTGAACTAAATCCAGGTAATTGGAGCAATATGGTGTTTCATAGTAGGCTAACATAAATAAATATCAGTATGACGGTAGAAACTGATGCATGTAAATAAATGAATCAGTAATATTTTTACCCTATTTTTTAAATTATTAAGTAATATTGTGTATATATTGATTATTTATTTCAAAAGTATTACATTTTGGTTGAAACAAAGAGACCATTTGGGCTAAGTTACAGTCATAAAATATCAAACGCAGTGTTTTGGAACGCCAAAACCTTGCAATTTATTCTTAATACCATCTTCATTAATTGGAACAGCGATTTACTTGTTTTGAGATTCAGCATTATATCAGATCAGTTTTCCTCTAATAATTTGGGCAGGAAAAATCTTGAAACTGTTGAATGTAATTTTAACCCAATTATTATAATATATATTCTCGGCTATAGCAGTTCAGAGTCCAGCATCTTCCATTTTAAAACCAGACAAATACTCAACAATTCAGTTTCTGCATCAGGAGGAAATCATTGGTTCGGCTTGATTTACTTTGAACTGTGAGAAAAAACGACAATTAAAATTAACAGCCCACGATTCGAGTTACCAATTTTTGGAAAAATTACCTGATTTTTGAATAAAATCAATTAATCGCAACGGGAATTAAATATGAATGCAAGTTTTCGTTGTTTTGCGAACCATCACTGCGATGTTGGGAAATATACTAAACAATAAAACTAAATCATTTTATCGTTTGAAACAATAATTAACTACTCGGATATATCGTTTATAGGTCATTTTAGTCGGTCTTGTGGTTTCCAGGATCTCTATCTATATGCTTCCATTAGTCATGACATAATATTCTGTCAAAGGGCGCGAACCACAGCAAAGCAATTAACACAAGTTGTTGATTAGTGACTAATGAGCTAATATCAGTATAATGTATATTTGCATTTTAAACTATGATTACAATATTATAATTATCGATCTCAAAGGTGTATGACTGATAGGATATTTAAAATACTGTAAATTGCAATTGTAAGTTGTAAAATATCAAAATTACTGTAACGATGAAACAACATTGGTGGTGAATACACACTTAAAATTGGAAGGGACAACATAAGTAAATATTTTAAGAATTTTCTCGACTTATTCTAATTATAACAACAGTTCGTGCCAGGTGACATGCTTTTTTTTTAGGAAGATGTGTTATGATGTTTGTATTTAGTCTAATTTTTTAAATTAATATACTATAACAGATATAGGGCAGGTTGGTGTCATAATATTTATATGTATATTTATTATTCTTTAGGAAAAAGGTTGGAGGACCCAGAAAATAATTTTAAAAATATTGATTTTATATTTGTGGTCGTTGTCCCAAGATACCCAAAGCTCACGTAAGGTTTGTGTTTGTATTTTTCCGCCCACACACAACAGGAAATGTATTCTTTTCGGTATGAGATTTTGAGAGTAAGGGGCCGAGATCTCACCGTGCCAGGCTCGGGACGTGTCCGCCACCGCGAGGAACAGCAGCACCGCGACGGCCAGCATGACTGTCCTAGCCGCGGCTTCTGGCCCGTAGCCGCTCACTGCACCGCACCATCGCGATAGCCACACGCACACGACACTAGCACACACCACTGCCGCGAGTGGCGGCGGCCGCGGACTCACGGCTCCTTATCTAGAGGTGCGCGCGCATGCGCGGGACAGGACCTGGGCGAGCTTGCCCCTGGAAGCACCAAGCGCACTGCCCGCGATACTCCGGGCACAGGCGGGCGGGCGTCCTGCACAAGTGTTCTTCAAGGATGAGCATACTAAAACGGGGAAAATAACAAATTATACACATGCGCTTTCTAACAACGATTAAGAAAAAATTTCGCACACACTAATGCCAGGGAATTAATGAAAATGATTGCTTTAAATCATAAAGCAATTAGAAGGAAGGCATGTGAAAAATTAGTTACAATTTAACAGGATATGATATATTTTTATCGTCATTCTTTCAATAAATGGAAAAAAATCATTTCATTAAGTCTTAAACTTAATATGAATAAAAATTTAAATCATTATAATAGAAAAAAATTTAAACAGACACGACGTTTTATTACAATTTTTTCCGGACCTCTCCAAGTGTTGTAAAATTCAATCAAAATCATCAAATTTGTAAAATTTTGCTTAATTAGAGTTTTTAGTTTATGAATTGGAAATTTTAGGCAAATTTAATAGAATTTTAGAACACCTGAATCTAAGCGGAACTGAAGCGGATCCTAAAACATTAGTGATGATACATCGGCTCATATTAAATGTTATAAATTTTGTTTTACAATAAATTTCTGACTTAAAATGCTGATGCTTTTTCTTTCACAATATATAATAACGATTTTAGTGAATGAAGTTTAGATTATTAATTAGACGAAAACAGACAATTAAAAAATTTTATTATTTGAATTCATGTAATATAAAACCATGTTAATGTCCAAGAGGGGGAACAACATGAGGTTAAAAATAAAGGGATTTAAAACATAGATATAATTGTACAATAATATGTCCAAACTTACATTTATTAAGGAAGACGTATATGTAATCTTCAAACTTTTAAATTATTTATGTTCTTATTTCCTCTCTGTTTATAATCTATGACTGACCTATGTACAATTGTATGTATAATTTTTAATCTCTTTATGAGGGTCCTCATTCTGACTGAAATATGTTGTTAAATCAATTTAATTTAAATTATAATTTTTAAGTGTGTTTCGTACCCTTATTAATATTTTAAAATTGTACAATATATTATGGTTCGCTAATGACAGCCCGAGTAAAAAATTTTCGGTTGACGCTTAGTTTTGTTCACCTGCTATGTTTCTGCGAGCCCAAGGACACGGATGTCTAGATATCCTACGGCCTAGTAACGAAGGTATAGAAATCTCATACATATGCTACGAAGTTATCCCTCCTCTTCCTCTCCCGGAAGAATTGAGACCTTTACTGTTTTAAACATCGGGCTGTGTCTCCTGCCTCCTTTAAGCATATCACATCGCAAAGTTTTCATTTTATACTTTTCTCTATCAGTTAAATCACAAATTCACACTCGCTCTACCTGTGTGGATCAAATACGTTTACTACAAAACTTATAATCAACACAGACAAATAATATATTGTACAGAGGTTTTTTACTCGTAGAAGTAAAATTCGTCTTCTAAACCGTTCTTGTTATATATTAGTTGTAAAAATTAACAAATTAATATTTACTTTGTGCTTTTAACGATTAAAGTTCTGAAAATAAAATATTTACTATTATTATTGCAGTACTGGAGACAGCATAATCTCTTTCTATTCAGTTTACGTGGAAAACGCATTGAGAACTGCGGCTTTAAAATAATCACAAAGTACATCTGTGAAAACTGATAGCAACGGGGACGGATTAATACCGGTCAGCGTGGATTTGAATCGGGATATTCGCGTGAAACTCAATTAGTGACTGTTTGTCAGAATCTCTCAGACGCTATCGACAAGGGAAATATAATAGACGCAGTTGTAATTGATTTTTTTTTCAACGCATTCAGTGTGATGCCTCTTAGAAAAGTTAATATACTTGGGAATCTAGAATACGGTTTGAACGTGGATGAGAATACAAAATTTAATGGTAAATTTGTAATGGTGGTCGTATTAGATGGGATTAGTAACATTAATTACTACAGGGAGACAACGAAGTCTTTATATTATACATATAATTAGTTCATATTTGGATAGTGTTTCCGGTTGTCCTTTAATTTAATATATTATGTGTAGAAATTTAACTGTTTCTTTGTGAAACTAAAACTTCCAATTCTGTTTTGTCAGTTGCCTTAATTAGATAATATTAGATTAATCATCATCTTTTGTAAAAATTTACAGTAAATATATTTCAAATAATGATACAATTACACGAATATAAAATCATTCAACACATAAGACAAAGTTCCCTATTTACTATCCAAGCTCTGTCTTTCAAAGTCATATTTCTGAAGATACAAACAAAAATCACCAACTGAATTCTCAGAGGTCATATTATTATGATATAATCAACTAATCATTGACATAAAAAATAAATTTACTTAAGTAGGCTGAAATCTTTATTCTACTCAGCGCCTATTTTATATAGAAAATGGGTCAAACAGAAAAGAGGGGAATCCGGAAGAAATAAAAGCATATTATTGAAAATGTATAAACATCTGTTTTAGTTGATAAAAAACATTAAGATTATGAAATAACCAAAAAAATACAAAATTAAACGTAGTAATGAATATCACACCACGTTTCTGCTTTGTTAATATCGTCAGGTGAAGATATTTCTTACATTTTTCAATTACCCGTTTCACAACCCATGAAACGTGATATAACCGAAGATATTAATATAAAAGCATACAAGTTATTACTTTCTACGTTAATTGCAACGATATTTAGTGTAATATGAAGCGTTTCCGATAGTAACTAAAATCTGCATCTGAGCGTTTGCAGAATCGTTGTGTGATCACCTAAATTCGTGTTTTGGGAAGAATTCAAATTATTTCATTTTAATGTAAAGAATTCCAAATATTTTTAAAAATATAATTGGTTTGAAATTTATTCTAAAAACGCATACAATTAAGTGCTAAAATAAATTAATTTGGTATACTTTACTTTAAACATCTTTTTAATTATTTAGAGTATTAATTCTTCGATGGCATTATGAAATTACCTCATTTAAATAATAAATAAATTTAAAAGCCTGATGAAGTTCGAAAAATATAATTGGACAAAACATCGACTATTAATTAATTTTAAATTTTATTCAATACACTTATTTAATAAAATTTTTGCTCTCTTGTTGGCCAAACAGAATATTATTAAAACAGAAATATTGACAGAATTTTTTGGAAGGCAAAATAAATTATTTTTTTATTATGACAATATTATATTTAAAATCTTTTTTGAACCATTATAATTTCATAGTTTTATATTTATGAATGACGTAATTTTAAGACGTAAAGTAATAATATATTTTTATATTTTTAATATCTTCTCTGCCAATATTAGGTAGTTTGTGTTATATTTAAAAACGTTATTTTATAAAATACTATGAAAATGTTATATCGAGTGAATTCATGACTTGATTCAGAAAATTAAATCTTTTTTAAAGTTTAATATAATAATTATATAAATTAACAGCCTAAAACCGGATAAAACTAAGTGGTAAATTAAGTGTGTGGTATTTAATTTATTACTTATTTTGGTATGTTTTTTCGTAGTTGATTATCTCATTACTATATTATTAACACGGATGAATTATGTTTTTAAAAATTATAAAAATTAGGTCAAAAAGTGAAAATAAAACGGATTAAAAATAATGCCTAAATAAGTTGTGCAGAAAGTTTCTGCAATACTTGTTGCTTTCGTCAGGTGAATCAGAAAACGCAAAACGGCACAAAGAAGGTGACGAAGCTAAAATGAAGTTAAAACAATCGACGATGTGAGAGCAAACAGGTAATAAGAGATCGTAGCTGTTGTTGACATTTAAAGTATCAGATTTTACGTTAATTTCAATGATGTTATAGTTAATATTAGCATTATTATTCCTTTTATTTGGAAAAAATATTTTTTTTAAAGTCTGCAATAGTAATTTAATACTGAATTCTGATAATTCTGGAATAGTATCTAAAATCGTAGCATTTTACCAATCAAATGAATGTTACTAATCGATTATATGGTTAGAGACGAGAATGGGAAGTTTGATGATAAACATATTTTCTTTGATAGAATATTAGGTGATCTTTTTGTTTGCTCAATGCAGCATGACTTACAATCAGAGAAAGAGATTTTGTAAACTACACAGTTTTTTTTGCTGTAGAGTGTCAAGTGGCACCTTGTGGTTCTTTATCGAGTGTGTATTGATAATGGAGAAGAAGAAAAACTTTGGATTAAGGCCATTGCTCATATAGGGAAAATAAATATATGTATTTTGTAAAATATAATTTATTTCACTATGAATATAATTACTTCATAGATGAAGCAGTAATACGGAGTCTAGGATTAACTGTGCTGAAACAAAAATAATACTTTTTAAAGTATTTCCCGGAAAGTTTTAATGCTGGTAAGACTCAGCAGTGTAAACTTGTACCGTCAGTAAACGACGAACGAAGAAAATTTACGCTGAGGTTAAGTTATTTTTTGGTTTTTTCGTTGTCAGGATTTGTGTAAAGGAAGCCACGCCTTATCGACACCACCCCAGATAACGCGAAGTTTCACAGTTTGTCCGCTTTAACAGTCACTGGCACTGCTCCCTCGCTTTCCTTCTCACGTAATTGCTTGCGTGGGTGCACGATATTGTCGCCGGGACGCAGTGTTTTGTCTCATTCCGTTTGAAAACGACATCCCCTTACGTTTCAGCCGTAGCACAAAACGCACTAGGGGGAAGTCCCTGTGCAGTACACTTATTACGAAGAAGAATGGAGTGAGATGAAAAAAACATCAATTGCAGTGATATCAGCGCTCAGAGCGACAATGTCAACACGACTCACAGGTTAACGCAGCTGGAAGTACCCTTGAGCACGGGAGTAAGCTACAAAGTAAGAATCTTCGAGCGTGCTTGTGAAGGAGAAAACTAAAGGGACAGTAAATTAAACCCTTGTTACTTTTTCTACGAATATACCAGACAGTTTCCGGAATCAGTTTAAATATTAATATTAAATCATTTGTAACGCAATATTATGAACCGTAATCGCCTTCACGTACCTTATTTAAAAAATATTACCAACAGTTCATAACACTTACTAAATCGCATTTTTATAGTCTTAGACGTTACATAAGCATTCAAATAACGACCTGTAGAAATAAGATTCTTTATATAATGCAACTGGTGGGTATTAAAACTTTTAAAAATATTATAATATATAAATAATCTATATAATAAAAAAGTATGTATATTTGTATGTATGTATGTATTTACGTTGTTCTTTATACAAATTTTATCGCGTGGACAGAATGCAACAAAAATTGGTATACGTATTCTGCCAAAATCGAGAACCGGTACTGTGGGGGTGACAAACTCATAGCATAAAGGTGGAAAGAATTATAATTAAAAACCATTATCATTAAATGTTAAATTACTGCGCGCCAAGAGACAGTGACGTCACGCGAGAGAAAGACGTTACTACGCAACGAACAAAGGAAATTCTCCTTTATCAGGAATGAAATAAAGCAGAAATACTTTCTTTAAATAAAAAATATAATTTTATACAGCAATACTCCATCGAATGATAATAAAGAAAAATACGAATTACTTTACCATCCTTGCGGAAAATGTAAGTTAATTTTCGCGCTATATTAGTTGTGAGTCTAGCTAACAATTTCATCAATGTAATATTTCGTAATGTATGAAGACTGAGTGACGATTATATCCTGAAGTACTCAAGGAATATATTTAAGTATTCAATTAAATACTTTTTCGAGTTTATATAAATAAGTACACGAGCAACGCCGGGCAACCAGCTAGTTGTAAAATATAAATAAATTAAAAGCTTTCGTTCAGGTAATTATATCATTTCGTTAATTGTCATGTCTTATTGTAGAGTAGACCCATTAACCGTCACTTATATTTTTATAAGCTCCAATTCTCACCCTTCATTTCATTATATGTATATATATGAGTGAGAACGTCATGTTAAAATCACTTAATAATATTTTCATGAATTATGTAGACTATTTAATTAAATAGTGCATTACTTAGTTAAAATAACAGACGAATATTTTCCGTTGTTAAATTTTGAGTCGCTTTACAGTACGCAAATAAGAAGGGGTTAACAGTTTAATATTATTGTAATTTTACGATGTTGCATTCTGAAAGTAATAAGCGCGTATGTCGGGAATCAAAAAATCCGTAATAGAAACGAAATATGAAAATAAATGTGGTTTTTAATCCGTAAAGTAAAAGTGGAGCTGGAAGGGTCAAGTTTTCAACATTAGATTATCGGTAATGGAAAGTGACATGCAGACATGAATTGAGCAGTGTATGGGATGTATGCACAAGCGGTTTGACTGAAAACGTTAGCACAGTCAGTAATTGAACACATCAGATCAAAAAAACTAAAGCATAAATCTTGTTATCAACCTCCGTAAATATCGTCGCCTATTGATTTCTCCGCGCTTCTTGAAGCTACATCCGTTACGGTGTTGCCAGAAATTGCCGCGATTCTCCGCTTTCCTTCACTGAGTTCCTAAGGCTCTTGTAACGCAATTACATTGGAACACGTGTAACATCGCCAGCTGCACTTTCATTAGCCGTGGGGTGCAGCGACGCGAGCTCAGGGGAGAAACTCCATCTCTCTCTCTCTCTCTCTCCCTCCGCCCCCTTGGTCGAAGTCTCAGGAGTTCCACAGATTCCCCGACCATCCTACGGGCGTAAAATAAAACGAGCCCGCAATAACTACAATCCGACGAAGCTTCGTCTTCCTCTGGACGCCATCAACCACCACAGAAGAACGTTTCCCGGAATTTTCCACGTTGAGATGCATCTTCATGTCTCATTAGATATAAAATAAAACATTCACTGTTACGCTAAGATACCCAGTTACTTGGTATTACATCATCAATGGTAATTTCGCACTTTTGATAAAAATAAAACAAATGTTACCAATGCAATTCATTTGACTACCATTACAAATTACGTACGTATTCGAACTATTACTCATTAATTTCCTTACTACCATCGTACATTTATAAAACCATTATTTATTGTAACATGTAAGCTTTTTTGTAATATGGATTAACTTCTCAAGTTTCTGCGATCGTGTAAGCTAAACTGTTCCACGGATCGTCACCTCTGGTCTTCATTATACAAACATAAACATTGAAGCATAGAATGTTATTATCGTAAACCTCCCTCGTATTTTTCAACAATTATCGATAATTAGCATTATTATTCCTTTGATTGAGAAAAATATTTGTTTTAAAGTCTGCAATAGTAATTTAATACATAATCACCCTTCCGGTGCAAAATGTGTGTTATTGAAATTCAGCTCCTCTCGCGGTCATCCAGATATTTCTGTGGTCACTATGAATAAATAATTATGTCGAAAAATGACAAAAATTAGTTGTGTGAATTGTGATCATGTTCTAAGATTTGTGCAAATTTCAAGAATATTATTACTGTCGAGTAATAAGTATTTCCGTTTGTGATCTCGTACAACCGTGCTTCCTACCAGTTAAATCAACTTCAGAGTGACATTAATTGACTCACTTTGAAGCTAAGAATATTTTTCCAAACATAAATGCTAGGTGTAGTTCTCTCGGGATTCCAACCGGGTAGCGTAGTTTTGTAAACGTTGTGTTTACAAAACTACGCTACCCGGTTGGAATCCCGAGAGAACTACATCCAGCAACTTCATCGGGAAAACCTACGTTCCTTATAAATACTAGGCTTTTGAATATTAATATTTCTTACTCAAATTTGTTATGTGTACAATTGTGTTCCAGCATAACACTCAAAGTAAACTGCTTTTTTTGGATAAAATTGTTCAAATTTAGAAGAGTGTTATTCGATTTAGGTAAAAATGGTGAATAATTTGGTAGTCTCATGTGAAAAAGAAGGAGTTTCAGCAAATAATTTTTTTTAAATACATAAAATTTATAGAGGCACTTTCACTTTTGGTTTTTTCCGAAAATTCGATAGTCAGTAATGGTCAGAACTTTGGGCATAATCTTTTTTTTTTGTTAAATATTTATTTTCTATCACTTTACAGTGCCTGTTTTTCTCCAAATTGTTCAAAAATATTTCGTGTTTAAGTGCTTATAAAATCCCTATTCCAAAATATTACCGAACGAGTAACTGAAGTAAATCACCACTTTGACCACATTCCTCCATTAATTTAAAAAAATGTTTGTTAGCAGTCAGGCCACCTCTCAGTCACTAAATATCATCCATGACCTCCATACAGTTCAGAAAAAAAAGTTTATTTCAGGTAAATATTTTTTTTTTCAAAAATACTTATTCCTTTCAGTAAAGTATGAGTCTGCTATACTTAACAGAATCCCAAGTAAATGTTGATGTTGTGGCTGTTTTCCTTCTAGTAAATAAAAATCATGTTTCCCGCTAATCCCCTGGGGGTCCCTGTTTCGTTATCAAATACAGCTGTCTTTTATAAGAACCGACTTAACACTGCGGGACCGTCAAATTCCGAATCCCCGAGAGACAATTGCGACGGACTGCACAGAGGGGCTGGCGGTAAACCTATTCGATTTAATCATTGTACCGAGCAAAATGCGTGTAAGCACAATGGAGTGTAAAACAACTGATTACTTTAAGCCGGGTTTGTGTTATCAGGACATTGTGATCAGTACGCTTTGGGTCTGAGACTGCATTTACTGGAATGTCCAGGGACTCAAATTATTTTCAATTGCCCCGAATAAGCTAAAACATAATATTTATTTTCGTTGAATGTGACAAAATAACACACAATATTCTATGTTATAGAATTAAAATGTAATTTATTTACAAGTAACAGTTTTTCACGTTATCTATGAACAAGTGATTAAGGAAATGAAGTAAACTGTTGTCCTTTAATCTTAAAATTAGTCTCAAACTCGAATATCCAAATTTCTCAGAACGTTATGGATGTTACGACAATTAATTTAGTCAATTCCTTATTATTTTTCACCAGGTTAATATTAGTTTCACGACGTATGAAACTTCACGCTCATTTCTGTCCTTTGAAATTTATTTTTTCAGGTCATTTGAAAGATGAATTTTTCCAAATTTCAACAGGTTGTGTGCTTTGTCTCACAGATATATTTTTATTTTAATTTCCCTACAGAAATTCTTCCTCAATTTACTTAAACTTGTGTTGCCAAACATTTGTCTATGTTCTTTTATTTTCTTTATTTTAGTGTGAAATCACTAGCCCATCCAATTATATTCACAATTTGTAAAATTTCTTACGGCGATACTTTAAATTCGCTCATGAGCTTCGAAATTGATATATTTGTGGCTACTGTCACTCACAGAGAAAACGCAACTGATTTCAGAGAGATTACAGCGCAGATGACGTCATCATAACGTTGCGTAGTAACGGATATTAAATAACAAACTTCTGTACAGAGAGTCTTAATCTTTATGCTCGTCCGACCCTCCGAAAACGTTCACGATGCGTTGTTTGAGAGCATTATACTTATTCGAACCAGGAGGATTGGTGATGATGTCGTTTCCACTGCGTCTAATGTCGACTCGTCCAGTCGGACCAGAACATGTTGAAATTTCTTGGTGTCTGAAGTGATGTTCCGGAGGGCGAAGGCAGCTTCTACCACGATGAACCATTAGGTGGGGTTCGATTTCCAAAAAGGTAGGAAATTTCATGAGCTCTACAGCGCCTACATTCCAATTGCCGCTCTCGTTAATCTGCTCACTGCAAATCTTCATTATCTGCCATTGTGTATTTCACTTCGTAAAATATACGTACTTTCTGCTTATGTAATTAAATCACAATTCCATTATGGAATCACGTCGGGGTCACCAATGTGGAGGTCAACAACATAAAATGAATTATAGGTTGAACTCCAACTATTAAATATTTATTAAAATAACTTTATAACACACAAATATAAGTTTTGATTCGGTCGGACGAGCATTAAGATTAAGACCCTCTGTTAAGAAGTTTGTTATTTAATATCCGTTACTACGCAACGCTATAATGACGTCATCTGCGATGAAATATTTATCAATCGGTTGCGTTTTCTCTGTGACTGACAGTAGCCACATATTTAGTTCGTTTATTGCTAAAACGTAATTTTTAAAAATTTCACCTCATTATGGACATTGTCTGTTACATTTATTTTCATTAATCGTTCCCTATTGAATTTGATCATCAATTTATTAAAACGTGTCAAACCTTTTTTTCTATAGTATTTAATTTTTTACAGTCTACGTTGATCACAAGCCAATCCAAATTACTTTATTTTGAGTTAAAAGGTAATACGCAGATTTAATTCAATTCACGCAACTAATAATGAATTTATCTGAACCATTACGCAATATATCCTAATTAGCGTTAGTGGTTATTAATCAGGAAATAAGAATTTTTGAATTAACTCTTGAAACACGTCGAAACCAATGTTTTTTTTTTAAAAAAAATAATATTTAATCAAACACCGTATTTATTATAACTTCGGCCGCTTCAGAAGTTTCTAGATACAAAGTAGGACTTTTCTCCTGCCAATATAGTAATATTTTTGAACCATAAATTATTAAAGATTTTAATAATCACTCAGTTTATGAAATTCAACATTTATTTATATGAAAATAAAAAGTATCATACTAATAAACAAAAATAATAATTAATATTTCATAGTAACAGTCAAAAAATATGAATAATTTATCACTAAAACAGAAATACAAATATAAAAACATAGAGCGTTATTGTACATAAATATATATAAATTAACATCTAAAATTTAAGAGAATTTTAATAAGATGGATATTCGGTCATCAATTTTATATTTATAACGGATAAAAAATGGCGTTGATATTTCTTCTTCCTCTCGAAATATTTATAGATTCATAATAATTGAAATTTCTAGTGTTTCGATTTCATTACGTAAAAGTTTTGAGAAAGTTTTGAAGCATCCTTATGAAGTAAACATAAATTAGAAGTGAAACACAACGACGGAAACCTTAAAGAAAAGCCTGCTGAGGAACGTGTCTCCCATCTCTGCGTAGGCCCTTTTAATTAAGATGGCGCAGGTGCGAGTCCTTGCAGTATGAATGCTCGCCTGTCGCATTAAAGAACAGGGGTCGTGGGAATTGCAGCGTCTTTAGTATTAATAAAGAAAAACTGTCGAGTCCGCAAACCAGCACCGCCGGTGCAAGTCTTCCATTAATGCTCCTCTGCAATGAAAACTTAATTCGTCCGCAAAAACACAATGTTTACGGCCGAACGAAGGTAAACAGATTTCTCGTAGCAATCCCAGAAGATATCTCGTACTGGCAAAAAAGTGACACTAAAAGAGAGAAAAAATACTTTTAAGCAAAAAATAAAAAAATTAATTTTCTAAAAAATTTTAATTTTCTAAAAGTACATATATAAACAAAATAATAAATAATTATGCGTAAATTAAAGATAATTTTAAATGACATGTGAATTAAACACACTATATTTATGTATAAGATGCTAATAAAGCTTTTTCTACGAAAATTAATTACGTTTTGGCTACCATGGATCAGTTATAAGGAAAGAAATCGTACTTGAGATTATCTTACTTTAATATTTCCTGACTCATTATTCTTAACCGTCATAATAAATTTTTAAATATGGAATTTATAAAGTATTACTACAGTATTAGTACCTTTTATGGAAAAATAAAATCAGTCCTCCGAATATTTTTCGCGGCGAAATGACAACTTTAGGCTATATATTAAATAAATTAATCAGTTTGTAAAACAGAATATTTCCCTTCAAGAATTTACGAATCGCTACGATAATTAAGAACATTGAAACATCATTATTTAATTATTAATCATTTAAATTTTAAAAAAATGTATAAAACCGTTAGCGAGGAAAAAATTAATGTACATTAAAATTGAGGTTTCATATATTAAGACTAATTTTAAAATGTATATAATTAGACGGCATAGATCAGTTTGAACTTTTTTGGTCTGAGATTTTACATGTCAAAACAATAATTGTCACAATCACATTGTATAATTATATTCAAAATAACGTCTCCAAGTTATTACATACAAGGGCGGTTCAGTAAGTAATGCCTCCTACTTTTTTCTCCTTAAATAAGTTTTTTAATTGAAAATTTAGAATTTGGAGTGATTCCCCAATTATTTTTCTGCAATCCACTGCAGTAACAACTACCTAAGTCAACTGGTGCCATCACCATCTTGCAAAATGGCTGACATTGACCTACGTATTAGACAGCTTTCTGTGGTTAAATTCTTAAATGCGGAAGGCATCCCTTAAAGGCTGAAAAATGTAAATGGTGCTGCAACAGTGGATGGCAGCACTGTTCGGCGATGGAAGCTGAAGGACTAAAACCGTTGGCTGATGAAAAGCGAAACGGCGGGCCGGTTACTGCAGTGATTCCACTACATGCCCTTGTTAAAAGGTGGACAAAACCTGTGGAAAAGGATGGAGACTATATTGACAAGTGAAAATTTAATCATTAATGTTGTGGGTTTATGCTGTGTAAATTCCATTTAATTGTCTTGATAAATAAAATAGGAAGTATTACTTATTGACTCAACCTCGTATATAACCTCAATATATACTAAAAATATGGCAATAATAAATTATTCTGCCGACTTCCTGTGGTGTATGGGTCAGCGTGTCTGCATCACATCACAGGGGTCCCGGGTTCGAATCCAGGTGAGGGTATCGATGTTTGTGTGCGTGATAGAAACTCTCGTCTATTAGTCACCCGACAAGGCAGAATGAGTACCCATAATGAGTCGCTAATGGCCTGAGATGTCGATGCAACTGTAAATAAATCAAAAACAAAAATATTTAATTTTAAAGGACAACGAATTTACTGTTTCGCTAGTAATAAATACGTGAACGGTAGGAAAAGTACAATTTAGAGTTTAGCATAATCTAGAATCATAATTTTAAATTCACTGTGAATGGTAAAATTTTATCAGAATGGGTAGCGAATATAACGTCACAGTTTTTAACTACTTACCATTCATTAAAGTTAATTGTTCATATATAAATAGTTTCAATCCACCTCGACGCTTTCATCAGTTACGCTTGAAAACGGATTACAGCTTTTCTACTTCTTTTAATTCTACAAATAGTATTATCATACAATTAAAATAAACGAATCTATTACATTTAAAAATTATCAGTTTAATTTACTCATACAAAAGCACTTGAACTATTTTAAGACGTAATATTAAGTTGTTATTCTTTACATTTTTTAAAAAAATCTTTGAAGTGAAGATATTTTTATTTTATGTACTATTTTCTTGCCATGACATTATAAATGTTTTTTAAAAAAATTATATTGATTATTAGTACGGGGTCGTGTTTGGTGTGTGCTTTTATATTCTGCAGTAACAGGTCAGCCATTGTTAGATCACTATTGCCCAACAGGTTTTTCCAAATTGAAAAATCAGATAAACTTCACGGCCGTGTTCTCTATTCACGCTGACTAGAGTTCCCTGACATTAATTTCGCTGGTGACAGAACGAAGAAGTCTTCGCTAAGGTCTGCGAACGCGAGCGAGGGTGGATTTCGCTATGACGAACGACGGAGGTGATGACGCATGGGCGAGACGTACGAGAAGGGAGGTGTCGGGCCTGGCCGGGTCGGGCTTAAGGTTGACGGCTAGATTTATTCGTGGGCATTACGACCCCCGTCGGGCCTCAGACCTCGGGCTCTCTCGCACGTGAAGGTTATTGCCAACTCTGCGGTCGGGGGCCGGGAGCACGCCTCCATTGATTGCTTCGTGCTCGAATGAACTGCACAGGTGGGCTTCCCTCTTCCGGAGGTAATAACGCGCGTCCTTAGTACACACAACGCTCGGGTTTTCTTCCACAAACACCTGGATAGTAATCTATCGCCACGGGCCCCGGCGTCTCCTCTGATTTCACGCAATTATATATACATATATATATATTATTTCCATAATTATTTATTAGCAAATTAAATTAATTTCAAATACACAAAGTAAAATCAGCGTTATTGTTCATTACTGTTAAAACATAGGAATATTTTTAAAAAGGCTCACTTCAGTCCTCAAAACACAACACAAACACATAGAATTTAATATGAATCACTACAACGTTTTACTTACGCCTTCAGTGGACAGAACTGCTTTATATTTATCTGCCTTGTATCAGAAAATCGTATGTGAAAGACAACATGGAGTAATAAAAATGAGTTCTTGAATAAATTGATATAAATTTGTTGTCTACACTTATGCATTAATAAATTACCAGAAAATCATCAAATTTCTAATAAGAACGTGTATTAATCAACCAAAATAAAAAAAACACCTCAATATGTCGTTTGATTCACAATTTTGGACATCAGGAAATATACCTAAATTTTTGGACCTCAGGAAATATACCTAAATAAGCAAAATTTATACAATAAATTCGAAGAAAAGTTGGAGGGACGTTGCGAAATCAATTTGATCGTGCAGGCTGCAGAAAAAATAAGCGGTTCGTACTGAGAATCTGATAGACTTGGAATATTTAAATGCATTTTTTTTAGGGTAACAGACGACTTGAATTTAATCTACGTGGTGGCAACTCCCCTTTAATAGTATAGGAAGGGATTTAAAAAGGGAGTATGCGGAAGGGAAGAGGAAGGTAGCCGAGGATTAACTAGGGCCCGCGGGTTATAGTTTAAGGATCTTACCCGGCAATCGGTAATACAGGACAAATTTTTGGAAACCTGAATCAGGTAGGTCGGGTATAGGTTACTTGTCCCACTCCCTTCCGTTAGCGGTAGAGGAGGTTTGCTGTGGGGACGCAACATTCCCTTTCTCCGTGCATCGACCAGTTTAGGAGGCAGTTGGCCGACTGTTCCAATGGGAACAGAAGCTACTCTGATCGTATACTCAAGGTATACCTCGCAAAACAGGCCGAGGTTCCTCGGCTTGTGGGAAGCTTAATGACAATTCAAAATATATACAGACGATTTTCGTATTTAACTTGCACGGTAGTGACTCCATGCAATTTATAATTGGAACTTTTTATAATCCAAATAATCAATAAATCTCACAGATAAAAAAGTATGTAACATATTTATTATATTAGGTTTCATAATGTCAAATTAATATTATGTAACACCTGTCGAGGACCTGAATTAGAGACGAAGCGATGTGTGTGTCTGTAAAAATTAATTAATGTTACGTGTTATGACTTATTGTATAATGTATTCATTCTGATATTATTAAATATCAGACTCAAAATCAATTTTACAGTTACGTTAAATTCCTTTTACTCATGATAATTATATAAACTAAAATATGTACGGCGTAGTCTATATAAAATTTGCATTGGACGTTGATTTAGACTTCATTATTTATTATTGAATGG
Organism: Zhengitettix transpicula; assembly: GCA_037074705.1. Taxonomy (NCBI): domain Eukaryota; kingdom Metazoa; phylum Arthropoda; class Insecta; order Orthoptera; family Tetrigidae; genus Zhengitettix; species Zhengitettix transpicula. Next base: position 66,497,217 of record CM073593.1, on the reverse strand, counting down.
GAATTCAATTTAAATTTGATATTGATATGCAGGAGTTATGTTTTCCAGGTAGTTCTAAAAAGTGAAGGGCGCAGGGTTTTCGCATAAGTAGTTCAGCAAACCATGTTATGCGGGGTGAAGCAAACAACTGGGGTTAGTGCCATATTAAGGTTGCTTAAATAAATACACACTGAATATGTCACCGTATAAATATACAAATACACGTCTGCCAGTACGCTTTTCTTGACAATAAAGTTGATCTTTTAATTTTGAGGTGGAATGGCCTGAAATATCTGTAAATTTAATTTTTTTATATAAAGTCCGTAGAAGAAATATCAAATTACAAATATAAATAAATTATTTTAAGTGTTAATTGAAAAATTAATGGTTGAAATATCAGAATAATGAGATATTAGTCTCATTTAAGAATTTTAATTAATATCACCTGTTAAATTGAAACCACCATCATCCTAAGTTTTCATCTTGAACACAATAATGGTCACTGAAATAGATTTTTTTTCACACATCAAATTACTATCATCATGGAAATGAGATTTCGTTTCTATGTGCCTGGTATTGTTTGGCTTGAGGCCAAGCAGTAGTTCGTCCAGGTCTTGGGGAGTCCCCACTCAGGTTTACACTGACTGGGCGGTAGCCAAGGCATTTGCGCCGTAATCTGTGCCACGAGTGGGTGGGGGGAAACAACAAAAACTTATCGAGACATCAGCATTGTGGATACTGCATTGCAGAGACAACATTCTTTATCTAGTTACTTTGTGGCAGCGTCCCGAATCGTTATTGAGTAGTTTCAAAATTCCATAAAAACTGAGTATTATTATGAAAAATATGAGCATTAAAATCACGGTTAGGCGAGTGTAATCCTGTATGGTTTAATTAAAGAGCATTATCTGACCATATTTGGTTGGTTCGGAATGAAAATAAATTATTTTTTATATTATTTTATGATTTTTGTTCAAAGTATCCATAATGCCTCTTTGATCCCACACACATGCACACCAAGTGGTTCATTTGTTACTTCTGCCAGCCACTGACGAACGGTAGAGCTGAGTTCAGTCATTGTGCTGTAATGTAGTTAATCTCGAGTCGATAGAATCGCTTATCACGCAGTAAGATCATTAAAACAATATATATATATATATATATATATATATATATATATATATATATATATACCATTATTGAGACTTAGAATATCGTACCCTCAAACGAGAAGGATTTTAAAACTAGAAAAATTCAGGACAAGATTCATTCATGATCTCTTAATCAGCAGAAAGCGGTGAGAATTATTACTACATTTTTATCCTGAGATGTACTACCAGTGATACCACATCCTTGATGCTGGCTTTTGTAATGCTAGGTGGCATAACGTTAGGGGACAATTCCTACAGGTTGGTTGAGTGGTATTGCCAAATAATGTTTAAATTCGGATCCTTCGATAATTTAATTTCAAAACTTCAGTTTCCTTTAATTTTTCAATGTTTATCGGGCCACTCTTATATAAACTGTATCGTAGTCCTTCTAAAATCTATGTATACTTGTATGTTTGTATGTAGTTACGTTAATTACTATACAAATTTAAACGCATGGACAAATTGTAAAAAAAATTGGAACACATATTCTTCAAAAATCGAGAAACATTAATGTGGGGATGAGAAACCACTATCACAAATGTGGAAGGAATTCTAATTGAAAAACGTGCTACTTTTGTGTTAAATTACTGCGCGCCTAGAGACCATGACGTCAGGTGACTGAGAGACGATACTACGCGACGAACAAAGGAAATAGTTCCTTTTTCCGTAAGTAATTAAACACAGAAATATTTTCATTGAACAAATAGTATAATTTTATTCAGTAATACTTCATCGAATGATAATAAAAAACAATAGGAAATACTTTACGATCCTTGCGAAAAATGTAACGTAATTTTCGTGCGATATTAGTGACTCCAATATGCCGACCATTTGTTTACATTGTGAATAAGGCTAAGAATTTCATCAATTTAATCTTTCGTAATGTCTGAAATCTGATGGACAATTATATACTGCAATACTCAAGGAGTATATTTAAGTTTTCTATTCATAAATAAATTCGGAGTTATGTTTCTCGGGATTTATGCAATAAAATTCAATTTATTTTATTGCTGTTAAATTGTTTCACTATCGGCCGAAAGTATGTACGGAGCTAGGAACAGTTAGATTTAGGTTAAATCACTTTTTGACTAAAGATTAATGTAGAATTAAATACTTTTAGGTTTACATAAATAAATACACGGGCAACGTCGGGCACGCAGATAGTTAGGAAAAGCAAGTCCAATGATTTATCTAAAAGCTTAAAGAAATTATCAAATACTAGGAAACATGACCTGGAGAATTATATGAACACCAAATGAGCACTGCTTCTGAGAAGCAACCCGCTTGTCACAGTCAAGGCTGTCCTCGAAAGATAAGCCTCCCAGTTTTAGGTTCATAAAAATTAAATAAAGTAACTGTCAATTTACAGAGCCATGAGGAACCAAAGACAAATCAATTTTTTTTAAAAATTTTATTTATTTTCGTCGTTGTTTAAAAATTACTCCACACAAAGAGATACTGATGAATCTATGTTTAATTTAATTCATCCAATAGAATATTTTGAGAAACGATATCAAGGATTATAAAACACAAGACAAAATTTTACAATACTAGCTCCATAATTTTAGCAGGGTGAAGTTCATCCTTGGCATTGGTTTAACTTTTATTGTCTTTCCTCGTTACACGTGATCTTGCAGCATCGAGACGAAGATAAAATTCAGTTAAAAATCCTGAAACGCTTAAATTTTATTAATTCAGGTTCAGAAAAAATTATTTTCTATGAATGCACACGTTATTACTCATGAAAAAAATATAAATTTCAACAATTTTCGTTTCGTATATTTGATATAATCTGACAGTTATCTTTTAATAAATAAATTAACAATTCAGTCAATATTACAGAAATTTTTATTAACATTTCGGCTAGAAACATCATTGGACGCTGTTCATAATTCTATATTCAAAACTGAATTTTATTTGAAAACCTACCTTTTTATATATATACCGTTCCATGTTTCCAAAATTTATCATTCTGCAAATGCTTGACTTTCAGTTTTAAAAATGTACACATACGTGTGATCCACGTTTACTTTTAACATGTAATAAAATTATTTCACATGAATACTTCATGGTAACGTAACACGGACCAAAAAATTTAAAAGTTTCACCGCCCAAGAGTGCATATTATGAATTTACGTTTGTTCCGAACAAACATTTTCACTTCGTTGACAGAGATTTTCTCTATTCTAACAATATAAATCTTTAACCGTGATGTAAATAATTCCATTTAACAAATAAACGTTTGATATAGAAATGAATCATTTGTGAATCACAACCTTCTGTAAAATATCTCAATGTGAATTTGTTTCCTGACATTTGTACTGGATTCCTATATTCATAAATAAGATAGTTTCTTAGATATGAAGCTGATTATATTTTTATTTTAGAATTTAGTGACTCAAAGTGGCATAATTTAGTGTTAGTAAGAATAACAACTAATCGTTAGCTACTTGGCTTCTGCTCTCGTTATTCCTCAAAATCTTAAAGTGTTGTCTTGGTGACGAAAAACAGTTAACGAACGGAGCGACACATAAGCGTTGCTAAAGGCTTCAAGACAATTTAATGACAAGAGTGGCGTTCTGAGAGCGGAATAATTTAAACAACAAGGAGACTGTACCTCGACGGTGAACAAATTACTGGCACAGCAGACGAGGGAAGCATTAATATGACCGTGACAACAGGGCGATAATTTTACAAACAATTAAGAGCGGAGCGACGAATGCGAAAGGTTAAATGAAGCATGGCGGAAGGCCATTACGCCTTTCAGCCATTACATGTCGCAACCCTTCAACCCCCAAGGATAAACAACGCCCTCGGCGAACACTTTTGGCCGTCACTGGTATCAATTAGTGCAAACCGACTGGGGGTAACTCTGAGTTATGCTGATTCCTGACTTCCCAGAGACAGGAATGGTTAAGAACGAAAAAGGCTTTCGGCGTTTTATTAAATTTTAGTTGCGAGGGGACGGTAAAGGGAAAGTGCTACTCGGGCCCGCCATAGATCAGGGAGAGTCGGAGGAATGCTAGAAATTTCAATTGCTTTAGACCTGGGAACAGATTTAGTTGTTTATGGTTAAAGACATTTACGAACGAAAAAAAGGTTTTACTTTTCCCTCTTCGTTAATTTAGTGAAATATCTCAGGAAGCTTTCGCAGCCGTTCCCAAACTCTGAGGTGAGCTTACGTGCATCACAATCTATAAATGAACAAGAATTAATTCTATTGCTGCATGTGACACTAACTTCAAATACGTCACCGTTCCGCACAAAGATTTTAACCATTCAGAGAAAGAGATAATTTATTGTTACTTGCGTTATTATTAAACGCGAACTGGCCGGGGAAATAAAACATACCCATAATAAATAAAATTTGAAACCTTTTCGTGTTAAATAATGCAATTAATCGTAATTTCAGACTTACCGTAACAAATAATTTTTGGGACTCTATGATCTGAATCCATACAACAGAAATTTTTGTTTTTTATTAAAGCAACGATTGTCATTATTATTGAAACAAATTCAGTCTCTCTCGGGAAGAAAACTCATGCTCACTGTTTTATTAAATAATAAGTCGCTGCCTTGGGTTTTACTGACATTTCGTCTGTTATGTTACTAATTTGGAACAAAATTATAAAAAATGAAAATATATATTAAAATGAAAGAATTTACATCTGATTTAAAATAATGAATAAGAAAGTCAGCCAATTAAATCAAAAAATTGATAATAGAAATACCACACAACGTTTCTGGGATCCTTGTGCCTTTCGACAGGTGTGAAGAAGAGCCTAGAGCGATACAACTACACTTGTCAGTTGACAAAACTCAAAAGAGACGAAAACGTAACAACAATTGTTGAGCCGAATGGTTACCGTAACAATAAGGGAGCAACAAAAATGGGAAAACAGAAGGTTTAGCGTAATAATAAGGGATCAGTAGGAATTACAGTTAGAATTATAATATATATTAATGCTATATAATTTTTCTCGTTTTTACAGTAAAATGAATTATAAAATAAAATATAACCACAATACAGACTGAATAAATTTATTCACTGAATTAATTAATAGTTCATTAAAAGGTTAATAAATTGTAGTCTTAAATAACATATAAAGTATGACTCATTTGTGACCAAGTTAGGTGTTATATATTGTTAGACACCCGTTCATAATTTTTAAAATACCAAAATAATAATGAATTACACGACCAAAAGATACTTGGATTAATTTTGAAATTGTTCCTTTACAGAATATTCAACCTTATGGGATTCCAATTATGGTATATAACATTGAGTTTTACATTAATTTATATTGTAAACTGCAATTGATGAACTTTCTAATATAAATGTTCATAAATTAAGTTATTTATTCTACTTTTTGGCATATTTCATTATTTTATATACAGTAATATTTTTTTCAAATAAAAGTATTTATTTATCTGTTACGGTTCAATTACCACAGCGTTACTTAAAAGGTACGAATATGACGATGAGAAAGAAAAATCGAAATTCCTATTGAATGGAGACCGGAGATGTCACTCTCTTAAATAAAGTTGATTAATTTATTTTAAAAATTATATGACCTTTAATACAAACATAATCAATTTTTATGGCCATTAAGTCAGAAATAAAATTAATGAAATTTATATTAATATAATAAATATTAATTTTAATATGTAACGTATATATTTAAATAGTAAAGAAGTGATTTGATGGTTTGAATGATGTTTTGGTTTTATTAAGCATGTTCTTGATTGAAATTTTCAAAACTAAAGAGGTCCTAATCCAAGGAAAAAACGTCTTTTAATAAATTATTTTTCCAAAATTAATTTTCATTCTGACTTAATGGGCATAAAATTTTTATCATGATTGATTTATGACATTTTTAATGATTCTAGGTGTCTTAAATGATGTGTATGTATAATAAGTGGCGGTAATTGATGTTTTGGTTTTATTAAGTATGTTCTTGATTGAAATTTTCTAAACTGAAGAGGTCCTAATCCAAGGACGAAACGTCCAAAATTTCCAAAATTAATTTTATTTCTGACTTAATGACCATCAAATTTTATTATGATTAATTTATGACATTTTTAATGATTCTAAGTGTCTGAAGTCAGTGTTACAGCTATATAATAAGTGGCGGTAGTTGTATCGAGATGAATAATACCAATTGAAAAATTGAAAAATTTTGGTAGATTGAAACCTGCAATTCTTTGATCCTATTTTATCCAAATTTGGCCAAAAGTCCATAATTACCGACTGATGAGGCAACTAACACAAATATTTTAATAGCTTTCTGTGAATCATTCGAGTAACACAATTTCGTATAAGGTATGGAAGTAGATTAATCGAGACTACGAAACTCAAATAATGTAGACATAGTTGTAACCAATAATCTGCATGAATATTGTTCTCGGAGTTCAACCGGGTTTTGCATAATTATATTAGAACGCAACGGGAAAGGCTTCAATCTTTGATAATGTGCAAGAAGATTTGAATTTTTAGTATACTTTGCAATCGTGCTGAGTATTGTACTGTTTAAATCTGTTAGAATGGCATTATCAGATTTTAGATTTTGCAGTGCCATGACATCGAAATATCTCCTTTAGAGTAATAATTCTGACTTATTCCCCGCACTGTAAGCAGTTGAAGGCGTGATTACAGCTGGGACGTGAGCTAGTCTGCTTTGTGCTTTTGTGCAGAAGGAGCCCTGAATGTTGTCGGGGAAGGAGTGAGTGCCTTGGAAGAGGCGAGCTGTCACGATACAGAGACACTTGTTTCCCGGCGCACAGAGAGCGGCCAATTATCTCAAGGGTAAGCTTTGCTTTTACGTGGCGGCACGTCAGCTAATACCTTCCTAACGTACGAGAACAAAGCTCACGTATAATTCAATGCGTTCGTTAGGGAGCGTGTTCTATCGAATTTTTAACAAAAACTGAAGAAGTCTGGACTTTACGGTTTCGCTTCCACTCGCTGAATATTCAAACTCTTTGACGCATTGTCAAGAGTTCATGTCGCCTTTAACAGTATTTTACAACTTGGAAAATATTGAACCCGTAGTTAAATATAGCATGTAAAAACTGATATTTTTTTATATTTATTTATTTACAACCGCATCAACAGCTCAGGTTATTAGCGACTAATTAAGGAAACTCATTTTGCTTCGTCGGGGACCTGATTAAACGAGAGTTTTCCCTCACGCAAACAAAAAGCCATGCCCTCGCCGGAATTCGAACCCGGGACCTCTGTGATGGTAGATAAATATGCTCTTTTCAACCATAATTGAGGTTTTAGTTTTATATTTTACAATCATAATAACAAATTTAACAGGTAATATTACAGGTTAAAATTGAGATGAAAAGCATCCGCTGTGATACGTTTTGAATATATTTAACGTATACTAACTTTATATATCGTTTAAAAACTGTAACCTCACCAAAGATTTATTCAACAGAAAATCAACCAGCTGAAAAATATGTTTAATTAACAAATGTTGAACAAATTACTAAACAAGCGAATAACTGAACTTTTATGTGTTTTTATTTTGTAATTCTGAAAAAAGTTTTATAAGAGTGCCCGAAATTTTGATTCATATCTCAGATTCGTATCCTGTTAGGAACAAAAATTTTGAACAGAAACGTTGAATTATTTCTTCATTTTTCTTGCTCTAATAATTTTCTCAAAATTAAAAAATAAATTGTAATTGTAGAAAATTAAGACTAGAATAAATACGCTATTTAGGCCCATTGTTGATGTTTAAATTTGACATTTTATTAACGCGCTTTTGATCGAGTAAGTATTTTATAATTTTAAAGACTTCAAAATTCTACACAATTTCAAGTTTTGTACTTAAATATTTACGTCCATCATACGATATGATTAGTGTATTATAAATTCTTGTACGAATTAATAAAGAAGTATATTCCAAAATAAGTTGTAGGTCTATATTAGGAAAAAAATTCTAAATTTATATATTAAACGGAAATTGTAATCAAACATCACATATATTATAAAAAAAATTATATTCATGTAGACAAATAGAATTTTTTTTTAATATTCTGAGTCAATGTATTTTGGGGCATGAGGGTAATCCACATGGTGGCAACTCCCCTTTAATAGCATAGGAAGGGATTTGAAAGGGGGCATGCGGAAGTGTAGAGGAAGGTAGCCAAGGGTTAACTAAGGCCCCCGGGCTATGGTTTAAGGATCCTAAGCGGTAATTCGCCTAAAAGTGATGTAGGGAAAACCCTAGAAAAACCTGCATCAGGTAGGTCGGACATTTGGTACTTGTCCCACGCTCTTCCGATGGCGGGAGAGGGTTCAGCTGTGGCAGACGGGGCCTTTTTATACTGGTGTTGGCAGAAAACTCGGCAGTGAGAGGTTCTTCAATGATGATGGAAACAAACACATGCACACAAAACTCAAAACCAGAGAGCTCTGTGATGCGAACAATGAAGCTGACACACAGCAGGCTGATATTAGCAATTACTAACTAATTTTATTTGCATATAATAAGACTAATTATTAGTAATTTTGAGTCCGAAATTTTAATTAAGTCACATAAGATACTATTACGTCTTCAAAACCGAATGAAGCCGAAAATTCTTGTTGGAAATTACGTGGTAACGAGACAGCACATTTAAGTGTAGCTGACGGTGAGACACTAAATTTAAACCAATAATAACAAATTGAACAGGCTATATTACAGGTTATAAATTAGATAAAAACCATCCGTTGCGACATTATTATTAAAATATTAAATTTTCGAGTTAACTACAGTTGAAGATTCGAAAAATCTTAAGTTTGAAACGGTCATATTATGTCGATTTCGTTTTAATTGACATGAAATCAAGGTTCGATTTCATTTTAATTGACATGAAATCAAGGTCACCAACAATCTCCTTTTAAAAATAAATTCCTCGTTTCAGATGCATATGAATACGTATTATTAATTTAAAATTGTTCGGTTATTAACTATTTTCCTCTTGATTTGTATTTTAATTATAAGATATTATTCAAAACGTAGTTATTGAGACATTTCCACCCAGTTGTGAGTCACATTTTTTAGATTAAAGTTTAACAACAAGGATATTGTAATTATAATTGTTTAAAACGATTCCAGTGCATTGGTGCAAATGTAATAATGGTTCTCACACGTGATGACTTAGGATATTAGTTGACCAGGGTCCGTTTGAGCCATTATGGCGTGGTCTGTGCCCTGCTTTCGCACACAAACGCAAACTAAACACCCCTAATTGGCTGCGTCCACAAGAGGTCACTGTCGGGACACAGGCCGACCAAAGGCCACTTGCATTTAGCATGTTACAAGAAACAAGCGTACCGGGCACAGCTCCTGAATGACCGTTTGCTTGGACCCTTTGAAATGTAATAGCTCAATGCGTCTAGTGTTCTGCTTAAGGCCATGTCTAGCGAGGATAACATCTCATTTATGTGTTGCGGGCTGCATCATGTCGCAGTCTGCATTTTCCTTATCAGTAGTTTATTTCTTCCAACTTCGCATAGAAATTAATCAAGTCACGTATATAATGTATTAAAATATGGTAATGGGATACTGTCTGTACTTTTTTTTGAAGAGGAACTTTAATAGTTATCCAATTCGTGATTCTTGGAATGTAAAAAAATAATAATTTAATTGGAAGGAAATATTAACAAATATTTTAATTATCTTACCAGAAATAGTAGCCAATGACCCGAATCCAAAATTGGCCGTGGGTCGCTCAGAATCAATTCGTGCTGAATCTGTATTTTATTTTTAAGGATTGAACACCCGTTTGTAAATTCTAAAATCTAAAAATAATATAATAATTTCAGTAGTAAACTACTTGTTAATTTTTTTATATTAATTAAGGGGTAAACAAATTAATTAAATAGACGTAGATTTATTTTCTTAATCAATTTAACCTCTACTGAGGAAATATGATGTGTAAAAAATACCGATATTAAAAAATAAAAATACATTTATGAGAACAATACCAAAAATACTATAATTCACTCATATAGAATCATACAAAAATTTATAACTAAGTATAAATTAAATATCGAAGGTTTTCCCAGTGAATGGACTTAAAAAATGGCTTCTCGTGTCATCCCCGTAAACAACGTTTTGACGTCAAACACTGTCATTTTCTTTGACGTTGGAGTAAAATAAATAAACAATTTACTAGTAAAAGTTGAACGAAAACTTCAGATGTAATAAAAATGTATTTGAAATGATCTTTACTTCACAATTAATAATATGATAAATAAAAAACACTTTTGGACAAACATACAAACTAAATTGCTATATAATATAAAGTGTCCTTCCTAGAACAAATTTCTTTGATGATTTGTAATGATCTGTTAATAGCATTTTATCGGGAGATTTATAGTTTGATTTTAAATTTGAAGCTGTAAATAATTTTTCGTCTGAGAATTCGTTGCGAAAAATGATCATTGCCATATTTCGCGTTTTCGCATTACATGTATCAATTCAAAATGCAGGCCTAATGACAGTAGAATTACTAGTGCAAGGTTGTAAATAAAATACAGAGTCTTTTCGTTTCATAACACAATATCAATTTTCAATTAGTATTGCGTTCACTCAGAGGAATTTTTAAATGATTGAATGTGAATAAATATATTAATTTGATGATATTTAAATTATTGGTTACATATAGTTCGGTGAATTCTGAAACATTCATTGTTAAAAATTGTATTAACATGACTCACAAATTTATACCGAATTTTGGCACGGGGCTTCACCACATCACGTTCCTTATTTAAATGAAAATCCAATTACTCGGAACCCGCCAGCCAATGCTAAAAACAATAACAACGAACAAAAGTAAAAGTTAAATTAATATGAACACTAAAATAATTTCGCAATTTCGACATGAAACACCAAACGTTTCGAACTGAAAATATGGTCCGTATCCAGTGGTATGAAATTATTTCTTGTGGAAATAATTTCGCTTATTTTGATGTAACGTATTGTTAAATACGTCAAAAATAGTTTTTTTTTCATGTGAAGTAAAACGATGTAAAAACCAGGAGTATGAATAAATTTCTATATGTTTTGTAGACATTTGTTCTAAACATTCTGAACATTCTCACATTCAGTCTAGTATTATTATTGCTGCCTAGACGTTTGAACCTCATTCCGGTGACGTTGCTGAGCGGATGAGAATATTTTATTGGTGTATATAATTCAACGGGCATCGTAAAATGTATGAATAAAGCCAACTCATTTGTATTCACATACTGTCAGAAATATTGTTCGGTTGCGGGATAATCTGTATTTTATTATAGTTGAAATTTTGGCGTCATCATTGAAACATATATTTGTGGGGGAGGGGGAAATAATGCGTAGAAATACGCGTGTTCGGTTACGTTCACTTTTTATATTTTGCACCCTCTAGGAAACGATGTTATGTTGTGTAGGCTTTCTCGTTGTAGATATAGATAAAGTCAGAACTGAGCTGCCTGTAGATCAACTTGATCTTAATTCAACATAAATCATAGCATACGAACTATGTCACATTAAATTAATGTTTGTCACGTTTGACACGGCCAAGTCGAAATAATTTATCTGGTTTAAAAATAAATACGTTCGATTGGAGGGAATAATCAAGTCGTATCTATGGAGAAAACGAATGATTATGCGTCACGATAGTGCATTTACGTTAATTTCCGATCATAATATATATAAATATATATATATATAGTATTAATAGATAATTAAGACATTGTGCTAATTGGAAAGTTGGATTGTAGAGGACTCATTATTAGTGGATATAGAGTGGAGGCCGCAACAAGGCGGCAATGCAAAGAAAGTATTGTTGTCGATCGGCTGAGTATTTTACGCGCTCAAAATTTACGAGACGAGGAGTTCAGTCGGGCATAGAACAGCGAGGTGTAAAGACCAGAAAATTCATGTTATAAAAAGTTTTGCAGTCGGGCAGCGGACAGCGAACAGTTTGAAAGCTTTAGAGTCGGGCAGCAGACAGCAAATAGAACAGACGAAAAGTTTTACCGTCTCAGAACGAAAGAATGTGGTCCAGTCACAAACAGGCTTTCAAAGATTGAAAAGTAAAGCAATCTTCAGTCGGGAAGGAGAGAGTGCAACTAATGTTATATTCGGTGGTCGAGCGAAAATTCATCATGCTGGCCATAGAAAAACCAATGAAGGACCTTTTCAACTAAAGTTACGAGATCTGAAAATCCAGGTTGGAGTAAAGCATCGAGAACCTACCAATTTGTGTTAGACCAAGTAACAAACTACGCCAATTAGAATTTGTTGACATTTAGAGTCTGTGAGTACTAGAATCAGTGATATCCCCAAATTTTGTGCACGAAAAACCTAAAATGAGACCTGGGCGGCCGTAAGTAGAGAAATCATTTGTAAACCACTTTTAAAAGATAAAAGTCAGATCTTTCTTTAATTATTTAAATATCGATATAATGAGATCGTTAATTCTTGATAAATTTAAAACTGTTTAAATTCAATCTGTAGTATTATTTCTTCTACAACAAATTTCGTCTATGTTTCAGACGCATTAACTTCCATAAAAGGTAAATGTAATTTTGATTGTATAAATTCAGCCATTTATCAAACCCAGTTTAAGACCCTGAGATCCCAAATATTTTGTGTATTTTATATGTGTTTTAACTTTGTTAATAAATTTTGTTTGTTCTTTAAAGTTATTAGTGTATTTCATTTAAGCCACTTTCAGCCATCATCTATAATTTCATATATATATTTGTAATTATTACAATATGTATATATATATATATATATATATATACTTACAAAATGTTGCCACATACTTATTTAGCTTCTAATAGGAAAAATCGACGACATTTATCGGTATATCCGCTGTGTCGATCTTGAGATTTTTAATCACCTGAAGAAAGGAAACGATATCTGGTATTTATTATACCATTTGATTTTGTCTGTTTATAACTAGTTATTTATCTAATTAATATCAACTGATTTAGGCTATTGTTAATTAATGAATTAAACAAAACTGTTTAAAAAATCACTTGTTACATTAATAATGATTATTTACTGAGTTCATGTATAAATTGATTAATAAAAGTAGCAGCATTTTTAGTCAGAATTTTTTTTTTAATATTTAAATTTTAAATACACAGTTTCGTTCCTGAGAATCTCTTCAGGTTATTAAGTGTTACAATTATAAAATTTATAAGTAGACAACTTTTTTATTGTTGTAACATCTTGAATATTTTCCAATCAGAGACGAAATTTCCCGTTGAAAACTTTAATATTATATTTCTTTAAAATGTTTTCAATTTATATTAATTAAAGATTATTTGTACCGATTAATTAATTAGTATCAGCAGAACGTAACGTCTCCGCCAGAGAAACTAAAGCTGTATAAGCTTAAAAAATTAACCAGACCTAGGAAAAATCATTCGTGATCTCTTAGAAAGCTTTATACTCACTCCAGTCTTTGAATTGCCATTTATAAATGCGGGAGTGTATTTTATGTTTACAAATAGACGCTCCAGATATTTTCAATTATGTAACTCATGGATACAAACTTCCGGCCGCAGCAAGAAATTTATGGCACAGAGAAGTCACTCGTATGGGTTCGCTAACTCGGCAAGAGTTCGGTCAAATTAGCCATTCTTCTTCTCCTTTGAGATGGCGTGCAGTTTATATCCATAAACATGGCAATATGGTATTCCCAAACCCTCGGTGCAGTTAACGCCGAGATTTACGAGCCTTAAGATGCCAGAGCTACGTGTCAGGGTGCCAGGGTTCCGAGGGAAGCTGGAACGGGAGACGTTAGCAAACTTTTGGAATAATCCGATTTATATTTTCCTTGCCGGTGGAGAAGGACTTTTTTTTTACTTCTCCTTCTTCGCAAGATGACGATTTCGCTGCGCCAGTTTCTTTTCATCCAGAAAGAGCGGCGTGGTTTCTTATCCTCTGACACGCTCTGGCGCTTGTCATGCACTGCCCACCGAAGCTCAGCTTTATTGTCAGAAAACTGGATTTCTCAACAGCCCCCTTCCTCCAAAGTCATGCAACCAACAATGCTCTGTCTTTTGACCTACGAAAATACAATAAAAAAAATTGCATTCATATAAAATTATGACCTCCGGCCCGACCAGCATGTCGATAGGAAATACACTGCTTCCGGGCGTCGTTGTTATAGAACTCGAATAAACCGCATGCTGTTTCATAAATTATGTAAATTGCCAATTTTCCCCCTCTTTACATCTAATATTGTCAGAGGAATGACAACAATAGTATTTCTCACTGAGTTGATACATTAAATCTGAAGCATGCCACAAATATACGCTACTATTGATATGTTGTTTTTTTAAAAAATTATAAATACTTCTGAGAATATCTGATCATGAACAGAAAATTTTACAAACGCATCCGTGACATTGTTAAATGAAAATTAATAATATCCTGTTAATGTTCGGACAATACAGCTTACTTCAGATCGTCTCAGAATTTTTTGATAATAACGTGAATTTTAAAACAAAGGTAAATGCACAGAATGAGAGCATAGAAAAGTGAATATAAAAAATTCGAGTATTTGTTTTGGGTGTAGACAGGCTATGTATAGGGTAATCCATATACTGGCAACTCCCCTCTTATAGAATAGGAAAGTGAAGGGTGGATGAAGGTAGCAAAGGGTTAACTAGGGCCCCCGGGCTATGGTTTAAGGATCCTACCCGGCATTCGCCTAAAAGAAATAAAGGACAAACCCTAGAAAAACCTGCATCAGGTAGGTCGGGCATTGGGTACTTGTCCCACGCCCTTCCGATGGCGGGAGAGGGGTTAGCTGTGGGGTCGCAGCTTTCCCCTCGCAGTGCCTTGACCAGTTTAGGAGGCAGCTGACCGACTATTCCAATGGGAATAGAGGACAACTCTTACCGTATGCCCAAGACCTGTGACTCCGGAACATACACCTCTCAGAACAGGCCGAGGTGCCTCGGGTTGTGGGAACCTTAGTTCAAAAACGGAGAGGAAAAGGTATCCCCAAAAGAAGCCTCTTCGTATCTCTCCTCCAAGGTTCTACATGCGAGAGAAAATCACTCGCAGGTACTGCCTGCGAGAGAATTGCCCTCGCAGGCCACTTGTTATGTAGGAAAGGGATAAAAATTATATTATTATATACTTAAATATAAATAAAGCGGCTGCAAATAAAAAAAATTAATAAATTTACTCTCAAAAATACAGGACGTATCTTTCTTCATTTACCAAGTTTATAATGGATTTAGAGTATTATAATTAATTTTTATTCACAGCTAAATTCATCAGCAAAAAAAATATGTTATCAGTAAATTTTTAGTATTATTTCGAACTCTGCACTGCCTGTTGTCACCAAAAATCTTTGACTTGTAACCAAAGTATTCATTTTTTTAACAATAATTTTTTAAGACTAACAAAGAAAAATGTTTCGAATTTATCTAAAATAAATTATAATTTTATCAATAAGTGCAGACGGTGCCTTCCTTTGAAATTATACTCAGAATTTAGTTATGTAACATCACTTTTGACTGATACTAACAGAAGATTTTTATATTGTATAAAAATTATTTATTATACTCTGAATCCATTGTACTCCTGATTTTGTCCTAAATTCATGACAAAACATTGTGAAGTTCTATTTTTGTTAAGCAAACTTTTTAAATTTTTCTGTAATAAGCCCGATTTATTATTACATTATTCAAGTGTCAGAAAATTCATTTTATATGCTTAACACCTGGTGTTGAATTTTAAGAACATTAAACTTGATTACAGGATAATACATATTTATAATTATTTTGATGCTCGAAGTAGTTTCACTTCGACCTACCCGTAGATCTTTGCGAAAATATATAAAATCAAAGATGACACATGCCAGAGATACTGCAGCAAAAATCACAGATCTTATAAAAGCCAATCGTATACTGCTCGATATTAATGGAATTAAGGTTGCTTTTTACGTGTAACATTTCAGAGATAATTCGTTTTATTGTTTCATGTGTATATGTTTGTAATTTGAAGATCTAAAATTTTATAATTTAACCCATTCTTAAATGAAATTAAATTGTCTGATTGAAAAGGAAGAATAATCAAGAAATGAAAGGAAGATCAAAGACAAACGAGGTAATCGGTAGTAATACATCAGAGAGAGAATCAACATTAAAAACCAAATATAGAAAGGAACAACAAAAACGGGGAAGGGGGGGTGAAAGTGACTTCTCGATTTTTTGCATAATGTCTATTAAGCTAGACGGAAATAGTAAGTTCAGTGTTAAGATTCGCTCTGTAGCTCTAAATATTTATTATTTATTCGGGTATTGCAGTGTATTGGAATATATAGGCGAGCAAAGAAAAGTGAAAAAAAGGGAAAGGAAAGGTAAAATTCGAAAGCAAAATAACAATACAAACATAAAGAAAACGGCAGGCTAAAGAGATGACGAGAAAGATCGTCTAGAAGATCAGAAAAAAAAATATGTAGAGGTTTACTCCAAGCGAAGCAAACAAAGAAAACAAGAAAAAAAGACAGGGGAATTGTGCAAGAAAAAAGTTAAATAGATGGCGTAAAAAGTCGTCAGGAAGTTCAGAGCAACGTTTCGAACAGTACATAAAAAACTCTGTTCGTCATCAGACGCGCAACGTTAGAGTCCGAACACTCATTACTAAATTCGGCCTGGTTCTATATTGACATCTGTCCCAGTATATAGAGTCCGAATTCGGACTTTACTTGTTTCTTGCACACTGCCTCACTCTTTTTGTTTATCGTGTTTTCTTTGTTGTCTTCGCTTGAATTATACCTCTACTTATTTATTTTTGATCTTCTAGACGATCTTTCTCGACATCTTTTTAACCTGCCTCTTTCTTTCTGTTTTTCTTGTTTTCCTTTTTACTTTTCTTAACCTTTTTTCACTTTTTCTTGGTCACCTATCTCCTCCAAGACAATGGAATACCCGTATAATATAAATAATAATGTTAACTCACCATTGCCAACAAAATTAAAATCCACTTTACTATTTCTCTTCCACGACGTTTTATTACTCCGACTGTGACAGTTTTAGTCAAAAAATATCCTAATCCGTCTGGTTTATTCTTCATGTCTTTTGGGGTATCTTTCTGAGTTTTGAATGCCGCTGTTGATTTCCTCTCTGCAGTGTTACTACCATTTAACTTGTATTTGTTCTTCAATGGAATACTCGATCAGTTCTTAGAATGCGATCCAAACATCAGTCGCCATGAGTTACAAAAATATAAAATTAAAAGTGAAAATCTTTGTTTATTGAAATTTCCGGTGACAGACATTTCGTAATGAATTAAATGGAAGCAAATTAATGTGGAATATTAATCGGCCGTGGAAAAAAAATCCAAGGCGCCTGATCAAAGTGAGAAAAACTAATTTAATTATAAATTTTTCCGCTGGGTCACTCCGGGAGGGGAATCGTCAGAGGCGCATTTGTCGTTTTCCAGAACTCTTTATTATTGCTTCGAGGAAGCCGTAATGTGTAAAGAAAGGGGCAATTCATTGAGAAGCTTTTCAAGTCAACTTCTGGGAAAAACTTCCACTCGCCAACCACTACAGCATTTTTAGACTCTGAGGGGTCATTGTTGTTTGGTTTATCGCACAAACCGAACTGTGAGAAATTCTTTCTAATTTCATCTCTAAACACGTCTTTGCAGATTTCTATGACATTAGGCTCCAAACTTTTCATTTCAAACAAAGCTCCGAGCCTTTTTACTTGTTGGAAATGTAAACAACGGTCTGTTGGGGTGTTAATGGTGTGTATGGCGCCTGGCAGTTTTTAGAAATCGTCAGTTGCGTGTTTTGGCGGCAGCAGGTGCGGGCCTTCAGACCAGATCAAAGCCTCGCCTAATTGAAAGTTAATTGCTTTGAAGAGGCGCTCCGCGTAAACAACTGCTGTTAGGCAGCGGTTCGCCTCTGTGCGCCACGAGGAGGGAGACGCCATGTCGAGGACACGTGCGTCTCCACTAATCACCGACGATCAAGCACTAATTGCAGCACCTTCAACAGCAATAGTTGCGAACGTCGCGGAAATTTAACTATAATGACCACGTATTGTTACCAAAGATCACTGCATATTTGAAATGAGAAACACAATTAATGACATAAACACTGAGATGAAGCGCTTGCGTTCAATAATAATAACGATATATTAAATTTTATATACTAAAGTTTCTCATCATGCACAATTTTTTCCAACCATCCATGTAATTAATATTAATTTTTTTAACATTTGTGAAACGACTATTTGTTTATATTTAAAATAAGCAAATAATAACGATATTTTAAATTTAATATTCTAACATTTCTCATCATGAACAATTTTTTCTCTGTCATCATTGCTTTTAAGTTTTTAACATTTACTAAATGAATTTTCCTTATCGGTTGCGTATTAAACCTGTTTCACTTCTGTATTTTCCTATTTGTTTTCACTTCCAAAATTTTTTCCCCATCATTTTAATATTTATTATTTTTAATTTCCTTTCAATGTATTTTTCAAATTCTTCTAATTCTTGTTTGTTATCTTTATATTAGTCAGAAATTAATTATAAAAACTTTAATACATTTTAATAAGTGACACGACGTTTCTTCCATTATTTTTGGGGCCTCTTCATCTGCTGTAAATTTAATATCTTCGTAATCTAGAAAATTTAAGAAAACAAGATTTTATAAACATGATAACTTATATTACGATTATATAAAAAATTATGGAGCATTACTTACAATTACCAGAAATGTTTTACACGCACGTTACGGCCTTTTCCGGTGTCAAATAACAAACCAGATTTTCCATCAAAGACAGTTACGTGAGTGGCCGAGTAAACACCAATTAAAAACCGCCACGTCAGCTTTATTCAATTATATTAAACTAAAGTACATAGACAATATTAAACGAACCTAAATAAGAATGCAAGACAATGAGTAAGAAAATCAGTATGTATGAAATTTAAACAAGCTATTAATGAAATATAAATTTGATGAAATTACAAATTCGTGATATTAAAATTTATTATCTTAACTTCAACGTTTCGCCTTAATTTAACATATCTTCAGTTAATTACGACAAGTAATTAGGAGAACTTTTAAACTAAATGATAAATTATCTACATTTTCATGTGAAGGTGACGAAAACCTAACAAATGAAGACTAAATATTAAAACCAATAAATATCAATCGAATGGGACGAAATTTCGTAGATTATACAATAAATTTTTATTTTTATAATTTCATTAAAATATGCAACATATTGTTTTACGCTTATATAATTAAAAATCAAAAATGAGTTTTTGTCGTCCCAATTTGTGTAAAATTTGATCTTGTTTCAATGAAATTTCAAAGGAGTATTTCTCCCCCGCAAGGGACACTGATTGACAAGCTTGAAGTAAATAGTAGGGGCTCAGAGAAAAGTTAAAACATATTTGATTATTGAGTAAGGACGTAACATTTTTGATGGTTTAATAATATTAGAATTTAATTGTAATTAAAGGAGAAGGTGTATTTCTTAATTTATATTTATATATTGTAGAGTAATGTTTTACTTTTTCATATTTGATACTTTCCAGTAACTTTTGTTAGTTATGATTTATGAAACACCTTACCGAACCACGGACATTCCGGATAGTTAATTAAAAATTGAGTTATGGCAATTACTCCAATTATGGATCTATATATGATTAGTATTTCACATCTACATAATTATTTCATGTAATTATGTGTACGGCTGTTAACCTGTCCCCTCAGATGATTTAATATGCAGCTCCCTAAAATCAAACACCAGGCAGTTCCCCCTGCTCGAGAGGGCGCGATTCCCCGCGCTACAGAGAGCCCTTCTTCGTGCCTCCAGTAATTATTCCCGACATGGAGACAATTGCAAGCTCGCAAATAATTTGAGTTGTTCACGCATCGTACAAGAAGACAGGCGCGCTCATCTCGGCGCCACAACCACAAATCCGTCAACGACACGCCCTTTAATTAACTGAGCGCGAAATAATTAATATCGTGACATAATTCTGCCAATATCCGGCAATTTCCAGTTGAATTGCGTGCGAACACTGCTACTAAAATATCAACTCCATGGTCTACGTTACACGACTGCAAAAGGGCCGTATTAATCTCCCATCATCAACGAGAATACTACTTTCCTCATACATTGCACAGAGAGTTTCAAGAAAATAAAGTCATAATATAACTAAGTAGTTGCACATAAAATGATTCAGTTAGTCCTTTTCTGAAAAAAAGTCATACATTACATATATCATGGGAATATTAAAAAACGATTGTCATATTTACAGCAAGGAAAAATAAAACGCACTCATTTTTAAACGTTAAATTAGTTCCGTTCATGGTTTTATTTTTCTTATTTTTTTACAGTAACAGGCTGTATACGGGTAATCTACGTAGTGACAACTCCTCTCTTATAACATAGGAAAGGAATTTGAAGGGGGGATGCGGAAGGGTAGAGGAATGTGGTCAATGTTTAACTACGGTTCCTGGGCTGTGTTTTAAGGATCCTACCCAGAAATACGCCTAAAAGTGATGCAGGGAAACCCCTACATCAGGAAGGTCGGGCATGGGTACTTGTCCCACGCATTTCCGATAGCGAGAGATGGGTTTGTTGTGCGGTCGCAGCTTTCCCCTGGCCGTGCTTTGACGCGTTTAGGAGGCAGTTGGCCGACTATTCAAATAAGAATGGTGGACAACTCTTACTGAATGCCCAAAGTTTGTGGCCCCGGAACATACACCACTCAAAACAGGTCGAGGTGCCTCGGCATGTGGGAACCTTAGCTCAAAAAACCAGAGAGATGCGAAGGCATCCCCAAAGTCAGTCTCGTCCATAACTCTCTGGGAAGGCTCACCTGCAAGAGAATTCTCTCACCAGCTTCATTGAAGGAGGCAGTGTGCCACGTAGTTTATGTGTGAGCGTTTTTTGAATCATCTGTCGAAAGCTACAAGAATGCAGAAACGTTGTGTGCTATTTAAATTAGCTCATATTTTTGTCTGATATTGCGCCAGTTATTCCTCTAATTATTATAGTTTTACACTGAAGTTTTAGTTTTATAATTTCAACCAAAAGCAAATGTCAGAAAACAGACTATTATTGCAAACATATTAGAGAAATTATGTAAAATCGTGAAATTATTGCTGAGAAGGAATTAAGAATAAGAAAATACATAAATGATAATAGATTAATAAGCTTTTTTCCAATGTTTATAACATACTTTAGAACTGAGTTTATTTTATTATATGCATTTCCTCAATTTATATGCCATTATTGGAAGAAATCATTTATACAACACTAGAACTCGCTGTCAACTCCTCATTGAAAAACATTACCTAAGCCATTTTGAATCAAGCATTTATTATTCCGGGATAAATTTATACAAGAATCTTCTGGACGAAATATGAAATTTAAATATACAAAATTTATTTATAAAGAATGTTAATATTTATTAATTAATGTAGCATATTACTAGCTGAAAGAATTCGTAGATATGAAGGACAGATTAGATCCTCTTTAATAAAATAGTTTTCTGATCTCCTATCAAGTTATAATCTTTTATAATTTAACTGACGGCTTATTTTGTTTTTCATGTTCGTAGTAAGATTTTTCTGCTGGAAACTCCGTCAAATAAAAATTGAAGATTAATATAGTTATCATTTCTTTAAACAGCGTTATATTAGTATATTTAACGTTCCTTTATATAATATAATTTTTGTAAAGTACAATGTTTGTTTTTTGAAGTTTGTAATTGTAATATTTTATTCTTTCTTGTAATCTTTTATTATGACGTATTTCCTCCATCGACGCTTAATGTAATGAATAATAAATCTAAATTGTTGGAAACAAATGTGTGTATACTGGAGGCAATACTCTGGTGTGGAAAAAGTAATATTACATTAAAACGTTGACATGTTTTGAGATAAAAATGAAGTTTCTATAGCTATTCCGACCACCAGAGATGATATTGTAGCACTACATCGATGAGTTTATTCGTTTTCTTGAGGATTTCGCTGGATGTATTCATACTAATGTAGACCCCCGGCTACATAATAGTACATTCTGAGATGGTGCTGTTATTGATGAATTATTAGATAAGGAATATATTCGACTGTAGACTGGATAATGTACAGCAAAATTTTACTTCGAGAGCGAAGGAAATTTGGCGCGTTACGGCCATCCATAAATTCTTTCAATCAGAACGCTTATTGAAATGAACAGGATTTGTAAACTGGGAGCTGCAGACTCCAGAAGCGTAACTCTGCGGAAACTGTGACATGCGAATTGATTAATACTATCGTTTACTCTGAAAATCGTTGTTTCTCGGAGATAAATACGCGAGCAGCACATTCAGGCCGCGATATTATATGACCAGCAGAAGGCAATTCATTACATGGTGCAAAAAAGTTGCGACGCAGATTTAGCTTGTTTGGAGTATTCACTGATTTCAGTTGGAATTAGGTATTGAGTAATTGAACAGTCTCCTGACATATAAATGGATCCATTGTTTGGCGAGCATTTCGTAAACCCTCAAACAGGCAGATAATTCATTTGCTAGTGTTTGTTAGAAAAACTTTTGAATGTCATTAATCACGCTCTCATGTGGACAGTATTAAGCATGACATATATTAATATACATCATGTAAAATAAATTGACAGCTGTTGAGGTGGTTTGAACAAACGTTGTGGTACAATATTTTATATTTGAAATCTGAGTAATTCGCGTTTAATAAACCGAACCTGTTAGAATAAGAATTAAACGAAGATATTTTCACAATCATAGGTTTTATTGCAATTTCTTAAATGTTGAACTCAGTACTAATCAAATTTGTGAATGTACTTACTGATAATTTCGTTGTTACTGCACGTTTCAACTTCCCACATACTTCATTATACTATTAGGAGCACGCTTCGCCAACACAGTAATGCAATAAAATTATCAAAATGAGTTCTTAGGTAACTTATTTCCAGCACTATACAAAGAATTGTTAGCCTGAACAATGAACAATTTTAGTTTCTAAAGAAATCATAATTGGGGTTAGGCAACCTGTGTGTTTCAGTTGAGACAACATCACCATTTTTTTTTTACTTTTCACAAACGCATATTATTACGCACAGAATAAGTTAAACTTCTCTAAGTCGATGGATGATTAATTATTTTCTCTGGCAATTGGGGGGGGGGCGAAATCTCGGATATTCATCAAGAAGTCCTAAACAGGGATATAAAATTTATTAAACAGTATTTTATGGTCTATGCAATTTTTTCTTTCAATTTATAGAAGTAATTAAAGAATGATAATGTTTTCTTATTTATACAATTGAAATTAATTCACTTTATTGGAATATTTTTTCCTGATAGATTTCGATGCGCCCCTGAAGTGGCGACTTTTGATTGGTGGTCAGAAATGGTGTTTGGTAGGCTGTGATTTTAAAGCAAGTCATGCTAAAGGCTGTGCATCTCCAAGACTTACTCGGCATATAACATCCTTCAGTTATTTATATTTTTTAAAAACACATTTAATAATATTTGTTCAAAGCGGTATAATAGAAAAGGTAGAAACACAGTATTCATTAGAGTAAAATATATCGTTCACAACGTGGAAGTGACGCCTTGAACTATAAATAGGTGACGTCCATTTGGACGTCTAATCATTTTACAGATTCCATGTATATTTTAATTATATCGCTGGTTAAGCTCTGATAGAATCACATTATTGTGTTTCGTTGGATACCTGGTGATATGAAGTGTAAAACGCAGAGAGGGTATAACATACAATGTGATAAATTGAATGAATTAAAAAATATTCCTCGTGAAAAATTTAAAATCAATTAAAGAATTATTTTATTTTAAAATGTAATAACAATTTTATTCAAATAAATAGTTTAAACAGTAGGAACTGCAATGGTGAATTATATTAAAATAATTATAAAATATTTTAAGACGTCAACAATTTAAAATTATAACCATGTTATGAGAATTAAAATTAGGTTATCATTAAATATATTTTTTGCATCACAGCCAGTATAATCCAACGAAAGGACTGATGTAAAAATATTTGATTTATCTATTTAAATTAGAAACCACATTTCATATCCAATACTAAGATAAAAGTTATATTAATAAAAATGCAAAATATTATGTGGCTCCATTATTAGTTATCATTTTCTGCTAAAACAGAAACTACAGTGATGGGGCATCTCGGTTGTTGCGAAATCCATTAAGAAAGTCTGTGAGAGTTGTTCATAGCTTAAGAGAAACCGAATAAATGTATCAAAGAAAAATTAATAAATATAAAAATTACAGTTTTTTTCACGGACACATACTTTGAAGCAGTCAGTCATATCAGAAACTTTGTTCCACTAAATCAGGTAACTGGAGGATAATCAATCAAAGGGGTACTTAAGTTTCTCCAACCGGATCCTTGGAAGGAGTTATAGTATTATCACATGTGTTGCAAATTACTGAAGAACAACGGGCGTCTGTGAGACACGCCTGGCGTAGACGGAGTTGGCTTAATTGAGACGAAGAGCGGGCGATTAAGCTGTGCTGCCACGCCTGGTGACAAAGCCTTTGAAGTATGGGCTCATTAAACGTCGCCATATTCCTCCAGCTAAGTAATCCTTCCTTGCCTCAAGTGGCAGTTTCGCTGTTGTCAATGCATTAAAGTGTTCTGCAGGTAGCGCTGGATAGATTTACAGCCTCTACGTCGTCTTCATGCCGGATGGGTCGTCAATGCTTATGGCCTCCTCGTCAAGACGCGTCTTTTTGCAAAATATGGCCGGCTATGGATTCATAGCCCTACGTCCCTCTTATAAAACTCCAGCCCTGTTAAATGAGATCTGTTAACGTCTTAATTGCTGTGTAAAACGAAGTCATTTATTCGGCAATAATGTCACGTCACACCGCCGTGACGGCTTGAAGAAAATATGCTTCTACTTACACAGTTTGATCTATATGATAGAGATTCTGGTCTACACTGTTCCCAGAAATTACAGCGTAAATTATCGAGTGTGTGTGCTGTGGTCATGTGTTGGACATTTATTGATTGAGAAAAATAATATATATATTGTTCATTCCATGAATTCTTTTGAACAGAGTCAACACGGCCTGAGTCCACCATTGATAACAGTTTCACGTATTTATGAATGATGCTTTTCTCATCAGTGAATGGTAATCTGTTGATGATCATCTGAAAAGCGTTCCAAATACGAAAAAAAATGACTATTTAAGAGAAGGATCAGAAAAATTAAGGTTCAACCATTCATACTTCACTGAAGCCCGTCACTGGATATCTCAAGGACAATAAACTTCATTTCCGACAGAATGGCTTATTTAAGAAAACAAAGATCCAGACCTGATGATACGTAACGGCCAATAACTGATTTTCATTTACTCATTAACTCATTCCAGAAATGTAATTAAAATTCAAATGAAGCTTTTGAGTTTAGTCAACTGCCGAATGCAGTTGTGTCACTCTAGGCACTTCTTAGTACCTGAAGAAACGGAATAAGGATCCCAGAAACGTTATGTGCCATTTATTTTATCACTTATGTTGTCTGTATTTGGCTACCTTTCTTCTTCTTCTTATTATTATTATTATTATTGTGATTAACGTTATTGCTCGTCATTGTAAATGTTATCAAAAAATGAAAAATGGTAGTTAGGAGTCACCAATCGTAACTGTAACTTCAAGAGTCACTTATTTTCGCCGGTATGCGTCCCAAAATGTTCACATTTTTATATTCACTGTTGAAAAATATCGATGGAGAACTATTCACAACGAAAAATTTCTCCAAACTTGTATGAAATTTTAAAATACATGTAGGCGAAATTATATTTCTATCTTAGTATCAATTCCAAACGGTTTTAGATACTCGGATATATTTTCCAAGAATTTATTGAACTCAGCTTCGATTTTTTCACGCATTTTTCCTTTCAAAATAAAGTGTTCATAATCTCTTTTTAAAATTTCAACAAGCACTGCTATTTATAATCTGATATTTATAATCCCATTATTAACTGACTTACCCCATATTATTTGTATTTGTCACAGTAAATAAAAAGTTATAATTTTTTCAAAAATTTATTATGTTTAATTTTTCAACAACTTAGTTTTTCAAAAAATTTAAAATTCCTTAAATCAGTTTCATACGTTCGAATAATTTTTTGGAATTTTATTTTTATTTTTTTACTGATACTAAATAACGTTAAATCAAGCCATGAATGTAGATGAAAATTTGGCAGCAATGTACTGAAACCTAGTAAAGAAACAGTTTTGTTTCGATACCACCAACACCGTCTGTTACATTTTTAAAGCTTTAAGTGACATACTCAAGTAAAAATAAGTCCCCTGATATCAAAGACCACGGTTACTTTGATGTTACAGTTTTAAGGATTTCATGTGTGTCAAATAAAAACTTTCATACTTTTCATGTTCCTGTTCTATGTGGCCGCACTAATTTGATTTAATTGTTGCTCAATTTCCCTAAATTTACTGAAATATGGTATTTCTAATGGAATATAACTAGCGCGTCAAGAAATGTTACACTGGACATCCACATATCGCATTCGTCCCAGTATTTTCTGTGTGGGAGTCAGAGAACGTTGCTTACCTCAACCGAACTCGTTAATAGCTTCTAAAACCACGCATGTGTTCGTAAAGTGACATTACGTGGCAGAAATAGCCACCAGAATCGAGTAGTTAAATCGATCTGCGGATTTATGCGTCCGTTTCACATTACCATAAAAACTAATGTTTTGGTAACATTAAACCTGCTATCTGGTTGCGGCTGATATTTGCGTTGGAAAATCGCAGAATTTAAATTGAAAGAATTTTATTATAGGACGTTCTCAACAGCGGAAATATTCATATTTGTAATTTTCGAGGAAAAATTAAATCGTGTGGTCTAAATTGAAGAACTGACATTCACAAATAAAACTTGAATGGAGAAAATTGTGAAAATTATATTTAAAAAAAATCATTGGTGGACCAAAAGCAAATATTATTTTCACGTCAAAAAAATAAAATAGTTCTTTCATCTTTAATGACGGATATGATTTTCTATAGATTTATTACAATTAAACGATCTGGTATGTTCCTTTGATTTTTCCATCGTAAAATATGTTAGAGTGTCTGTCAAATATATCCGTGTCAATCCTTATTTAACCTCATACTTTTTTTCCGGCGCCGTATTTTGAGCGGCCGTGCCATGAGCGGACAACCACCACCTCAATCCTGACATCTACCTCAATCCTGACCGCTGTGCGAGCAGATATAAAATTTGCTTAAAGAATCAGTCTTGGTTTTAACATTAAGTGAATTCAATACAAGTTTTATGAATAACATTTCTGAATCTTATCTTGATTTATAGTTTCTATCTCTATCTACAATATGGAAACTGTTCCTATTTGTGGTGATTTATTTAATAAATATGCTTATAAATGATAAATTAAGATACAAATCTTTTAAGAGTTATATTTATCTGACGTACTTAAATAAATGAAAACATCAACCTGGTTAGTTATAAATTCATTATTAATTTAAATTTAAAACATTACGATAGAAAAACATTTTCAAAGTTTCATCCCTAATTTATTACGGCCTCTTCAGGTGTTTTTAAGTCAATTAAATGATCTAATTTCAAAATACGTGTTTCTAAAAATTCCAACATACCAATATTTTACAATCATTATTATTTATAATAAAATTAATTAAAAATTGATTGAACAATACTAACAATTAATTACTTGAAATTTAATGTTCATTAAAATGATTTAAATATAATTTATGATGCCCTATTGTTCCAATCAATTTAATGTATTTATTTAAAATAATTTTATTTCCATTGTTTATTGAAACATATCAATACTTTCATCAGCTGTAAACATGACAGAATTTTCGCCTGAAATGTGTGGTAAAATCACATCTAATAAATTTATGTCCACTACACTTCATGTAATTAATTGTATGAATTGTTATAAATTTTTAATTCATGCATTATAAATTATCATGTTCGTAAAATATTGCTTTGTTGGTGTTTTCATTTATTTAAGGACGTCAGATAAATATAACTCTTAAAAGATGCGTATTTTAATTTATCATTTCTAAGTATATTTATTAAACGAATCACCACCAATTGGAACCGTTTCCAAATTGTAGATAGAGATGGAAATTATAAATATAGATATGTTTCAGAAATGTTATACGTTAAACTTGTATTACATTCACTTAATGTTAAAACCAAGACTGATTGTTTATCAAACTTTACACCTGCTCGCTCAGTGGTCAGGATTGAAGAAGGTGCCAGAGCTCGAGGGGGAGGTTGACCGCTCATGGCACGGCCGCACATCGCACGACACCACTTTTCCAGGGAAGAAATAGCCAATTAACAGTAGATAATGTTAAGTGGCGTCCCAAAGAAGACGTCCCAAACTTAAGTTTTCCGGGAATAATTTAGAATTCAGAAAGCCCCTTGTCCTAGTTTTACAACAAACTCAGTCAATATAGAGCAATGTTTTTATTTTTCAGTTCGCCACCAAAACAGATTTGTAAAATGACGTAGTATTTTTATAATATTTGGCCATAAATTGAATATCTGATTCAACTAGGTTAATAGGAGATAAACTGTGGGGCGTGTGGGTGAGAGTAAGTTAGTTGATTTCTCGCTTTGAGCGCGTCGGCCATATGTGCGTTTCGCTGAGAGCATCTTGAGCGCAGCGGGCACTGGAGGATTATGGAGATAAGGGCGCCACTTGGTTACATAAACATCCGAATATTGATCTGTCACCCACTTCTGTGACTTGAAAAAGTTTTTCTACTCTCACATACACGTATCACACATTTACTCCTCGTATGACCGATCCAACCCACACGCCATTAAATTTACTGTGTTCAGTATTAAAGCAAGTAATTAACACCACCCCAACCTATGAATTCTAGTTACAATGCTAGAAACATAGTACTTGTCCGTTAAATAAAATTTGTTTGGATTCTTTAAGAAGAATTAAATTTAATTAAAATAATCCACTGGACAAAAATATATGCTTGTTTAATATGTTACAACAATTATAGCAGAGAAACTACATTTTAATAGTATATTTAATATTTATCTGACTATAATGACACAAAGAATGAACATAAGGGCCGAATAGTCATTTTCTGAATATTTCAATTTTACCATTTAATATCTCGTGATATTTTCAGTTTAATTTCACGATATACTGTGATATTTCATTTCTGTTTCCGACATAGATGCAGAAACAAGTTTAAATGCCAAATATATCCTCAAAATATTTTGAAATGTCCCCTTTTTCTGCCAAAGCTATTCTCAATATTTCAGTTTTACAGCCTAATATGTCGGATAATTTCAATTTGGTTACAACGAGCTTGGAATAATGAGAAAAAAATTTTAATTTATTAAAAATTCCTTTATGCATATTACTAAATAATTTTTGTGTTCCTTTTAACTGGAAATATTAGATGCACATATAATCATATTTATCAAAATATTCAAGATTTTTGAAGAAAAAAATTATATTAAAATATTCTCATCGTTTATTGTTCATCTGATGAAGTCTCAAATTAATAAACCTGTTCTTCCTGTTTGGTAATTATATTAATTACTTATGGTTGAATTGCACTTGGAAAACTGTTCGTAAATAAGAACCATAAGTTTCTATTTAGCCCAAAATTTGACAGGGCTATTACAATGAATTAAGTAATTAGTTGGACGCTCTAGATGAACCAAAAGAGAGTAATGTAATACCCCAAAGACGAAAATGATATTTATACATGTAGAAATAAAGAGAAAATGTTTGTAAATATGTTCCATTCGTACGATTTTCCACGAATAATTTTGTTTACAAGAGATAAACACTTTGTTGTTATTACCAAAATATTAAAATGACCTTAAGCGACAAATATCGTATGCCGTTTAATTCAAGGCACATTAAATATTGTAAATGGAGCCGAGAAGGGGTGGAATACAAATTTTAAAAACAAAGGGAATTAACGCCGAATCTATAAATTTCGGGTCGCTGTGCTAAACAGTGACAGGCCCAATGACATTTAAACTCACGTTTAGTCAAATGTTCTATGTAACTCTTTACTGATGTAATCGCGACAAAATTAAAATGAAATAAAAAAGACCGCAAAAAACGGTATCTTGGCTCAGACGCGGACCGTGTGACGACGTCACATGCTTGTAAACAGACAATTGAGCTTCGGCCGGCTTTGACAAGAAACGCAGAAAAAGTCTTAAATCATACGTCAATCTGACGGATCTGCCATGTAAGATTGCAAATTTTAGTGATCACTAACAAGTAATAGGGACATTGGGAAGTTAAAAATTGGTTGAGGGACACCAATTTTCTCCAATTGACTACTTTATGGTGCTCGATGGAGGGTGGGCTCGCCTAATAACATATATTTTGGCTCCTGGTGATTAAAAACTTTCTTTATAGTCACGTTTTGAAATTATATTATAAATTATTTTTAAAAGAAATTTATTTATAATTTAAATGCTGTACTTTTAAATATAAGCAAATTAAATTAAATAGATTTTACCGCCTCCCCCTCCCGGTACAGAATGCACCGAAGTATAACTGAAGTATGGTAAAGATAAATACCGCAGTAACGTCGGCGAACCAGTATCTAGCAACTTTTAAAGAATGTTCGTGAAACGTGGGCAGCAGTGGTTTGCGTGTGAGAGTTAAACACAATTCAGAAGAAACGTAAAAGGGAGCGTAGGAGACATTCCCACGCACTCACTGCGTTTTATAGAACACAATTACGTAGATATAGACGAGAGTCACAAGACATCGCTTTATGGCCGATGACGGAGTTGAATCTGAAAGTATTGCGGGATTGCAGGTCGTGACTTTCGTGGAAACGAAAAAAAAATGGACTGCAAATGCGGAAAAAGAACCGTACTTCCAAAGTATCTGTTTAAAAAATATTATTATTATGCATTTCATAAACAAGAATACTGTAGCTAGGTTATAATGTGGTGGCAATAAATTCAGTGTAATTTCCAATAATTTCAAACTTTAAAATTCATCCTGTTTTTATAAAAATTCCAAATATTTCCACGTGTAAAATGGCGAGTTTTGTGCACATTCCGTGGGACAAATTACATCTGATATTTGTTCTGTTTGATGATGTGATATGTGGTCGTGTTTTTGTCATGTTATCAGTCTGTTTAAAATGTTAAGCGAACCGTCTAGAAAGCGTTGTCATTAATACAGAGAGGTACAATATTAATTTTCAAATCAATTTAAGCTTTAAATCAATAAATTCTGATTAGAACTTTGTAATTTAATTACACAACGTGACGCCGTAGCTAAATACATCAATGAATTAGAGTTTAAACTTATTCTCTATAAAACCATAATTATTTCGTTATGGAGTTACAGGATGGAATTACGGGCATCTGCCAGTAAGTCCAATATTACAATAATCCAAAATATTAAGAACCATCCTCAATGATCCCTGGTACACAACGATTTAAACATCCTCACTGTAATTGAGACTGTCCACAAACTGAATATTAGTATACACAATAATCTCAAATGTCATTCAAATCCGCATTAAAACCACTATTAGAAAATGGCCATCAGATATGTAAAAATGACTTAGGAGTTCTCTTCACTGGATATCATCATGTTATCATGTAAAATATACAAATAACGTGTTTAAGCTAGCAAATTGGTTTATATATTACAATTTAATCTGAATGATGATTCATACTTTATAAAAAAAAATATTTTTAAGATCTTAAAGATAATTATATTTTAGAAATATTGTTACTATGATTATCACAAAGATAAATTGGTGCAATATTTTCATTCGAACAATTAAATTAATTCTTTTGTGCACCACTTTGGAAGCTAAAATGTTCTTCACAATATTTATAAGAACAAAATGAAAATATTCTTTTCGTCATTAAATTATTTATACAAAATTGTATTTTTCATAATTATTTACGTAACAATATTGATGCTGGACAGAGAAAATGTTTCTACTTATTTTCACTGATAGAAAATAATATTCATGAATATTCTAACCGGGTTACGTATTCATTAATACACAACGATTTGAAGACAAGTCTGTCTTAAAATTGTTTTAAAATTATTTTCCTTTACAGATTTTAATTAATTATAAATATTACAAATTCAATTAAATTTAAATTAATAATTGAAATAAAAAAACCGCAATCCGCATGACGACAATGACAGAGCAATCCAACGCAATGTTGTGTAATAATAAAAATTTTAACTAGTTGGAAACCCGCAAATACTTAATTCATAATTCCTCACACTCTAATAATTTTCATAATAATAAATAATATATTGTGTTTATGTTAAACTAGTGATTTGAAGTAATGTCCTTGTACACCGTTTACGTAAATTCTGAAGTTATTTAAATAATTATTAAAATTTTACTATTTTAGGAAATAAGGTGATGAGGAATAAAAACGACTATGGTTATTTATGTGTAGCTAAGATAAAAATCTTGTACCTAGTAGGATAATTTTGTATGTACATCATGAATGATAGTAAAAGTTTATCTGTATATATCACAAAAATTCTCTTATGAAATATCAATTACTCTGACATTCATTGTCAACTGAAACTCATATAATTTTTATATAATATTGCATACTATAATAATAATTTTCGTCTTTTTAGCTAAATTAGTAAAAAGGCTAAAACAGGAAATTAAAATTCTAATTTAATTAAATAGTTAACATGTTTTGGTTCTAATGTAGATCCTCATCAAGTTTAAAAAAGATATATCAAACTGTAGATGTAAATGTACGAAGATTAAAAAAAGAGTGCAAATAACAAGGATAAATAGTAAGAAGAGCGGAACTACATTTATATCTACAATTGAATATATTTATTTAAAAATCTGATGAGGGTCCACATAGGGACATAAACATATTGTTAAATTAATTATACTATGTTTAAAGTTTTATTAACGCGTTATTGTAATTAGCAATATAAATTAAATAAATTTAGGAATAGAAAAACATTTATGAAAACATAATTTATCAGAATATTAAACCAAATGTAGACACTAAATTCATTTAAGATTAAGTAATATTTATAGTGTACTATTTTTTCCTTTCATATCATTTAAAAAAGGATTAATATTTTGTAATTTTAATTAGATAAAATTTAGATTAATAATTACTTTATGATAGGAAAATTTATTATTAATATGTAATAATATTGAACATTTATATATTGTATATATTATATAGTTATCCACTTTAAGATACAAAAATAAATAGAAAAAAAAGTTGTATATATGTGATTTGAAATAGTATTTGTTGTCGCAATTGCAGCCGGACGAGAGTTCAATTAGGTAATGAAACGCGATTGTGTTAAATAAACTATTTAGAAAAGTTTGTTCATTTATTTAATTGAAACTATAATTTAGCTGTATTTTTTGGACCCTTTACTGCATATTTATGTTTACTCAGATTATCCAACCCAACTTTATTGGTGATCCATTACTTTGCGATTTTAATAGAATAATTATTAATTTATAACGCTGTCTTATACAAATGTTGTATGTGAGCGTGCTTTACAAATGTACTAGTTTCCCCGAAGTTAATACTGTTATGTGCTACAAGGGAACACCGAATTACAATTAAGCCATTCACATGTATTTAGCGAGTTTCCAGCATTAACACATTGACCTTATCTGTGGTAAGGTGTGATAACTGTTGCCCGTCTTCATCAGAGGCTCCAAAGGACTTGCTAACTAATTACACAGGAGTTAACTAGCTGGAAGCGAAGACGCCCGAGAACTGGTGAGGTATTCCTTCTGAAACCCGCACTGGCAGAGCAAACCTTGAATCCGCAGCCTTAAAGGAGAAACACACGGGTCGAAATTAAGCCTTGTTGCTTACAAGTTAAGACCAACTGTGGTGGCAACTAGACATGTAAATATGAAGGATTCGTAATCCTCGCTAATAAAGTTTCCTTAATAGCAATAAAAAAAATCACGTCGTCCGCCCCATGAATACATGAAACACAAAAATTAATTGAGGAGGAGGTAATATTCTGTTTTTGAGTCGTATTGTTCTGACAGACACAATGGTATACAAGTAAACATATGTTTCCTACATCTACGGTGCTTTAGTTTGGTTGAGAACAAAGTTAGCATCTTTCCAACTGTTTGCCGTGTTTACTTTTTTGCATAGAGTATCTCGTTTTCCGCGCTGAGGGTGCTTGAGCGAGCACGGCCTATCGATTGACGGCATCCTGTCTCGCTTTCCCAGGCATATTCACGTATCCAAGCAAAGGGATAACCGAAGAGGCTCAACATGTGTACAAGCCATGAGCGATTAAGCTCAGCGCTGACATAAAAGTTGCCTACTAGTAAGATGGATCATAACGGGCACGCATAATAATACATAACAAGTTTCCGAATTAATAAATAAATAGTCAAAAACAGACAAAAAATTAGTGATAAATAAATACTACACTATAATCCTAAACATAGTCAACCAATTTACTAAAGTTCCAA
The DNA here is from genome assembly GCA_037074705.1 of Zhengitettix transpicula. NCBI lineage: Eukaryota > Metazoa > Arthropoda > Insecta > Orthoptera > Tetrigidae > Zhengitettix > Zhengitettix transpicula. The sequence goes on along the minus strand of CM073593.1, from coordinate 66,462,529 downwards.
TTTTATGCATTTAAAATAAAATCCTTAACCATATTTATATTGTGTTTAATCAATCTCACTATCATGAAAGGTTCTCGCATGGGAAACACCATTAGCCATTCTTTTCCGAGATTGTCGTGAGAGATTTAGAGGATATTTTTTTAGAAATCAACTGTAACGAAGAAGGGCAATCTAAAAGGAAGTGTTAATTTATTTGAAAATTCGTCGCAAGAGCTAACTTGATGAGTTTGGGCACATTTTCCCGTCATAAAAGTTGAGCCGCCATGACGCGGCCCGGCTGGACCTGCACGTGGTCCTAAACAATAGCGAGGGTTGGACGTGTTTACCGACAACGAGGATCGTTGACCTCGGAAATTTCAGAATGCCATTTCCCACTACCGGTTCGCGCGAAAAATCAAAACGTCGGTACAGATTTGTAGAAACAGGTCACATGGATGAATTTCTTCCCTATAGTGGGGATGAGAAATGGCTTACTTCGGATATGTACGGAGAGAGAGAAAAGGTTAGTTCCCGTCTAGATATTTTTTTATTTCAATTTTTTTTGCATCTTTACGATCTATTTTTATATACCTCAAATGAGTAATAAGAAAATCGTGTAATAGAGTTATGATATGATCATTCATTGATGCTACTCGCAAATAAAGACGTTAGGCATGGTTAAACCGAGGAATGATGTCATTTGGCCAGTGTAGATTTAATCTTCTTGGTGTTACTGTTTCTTGGGCTAGCTGATGTATAAGATCGTTTTCGTGACCCACGAGAGTGTGCTGGAAGGCAGTCGCTAATATTCTAATTCCGCTGGTTACCGATGGAATCCTCAGGTCTTTGATGAAGGTTTTGATGGTTCAGGTGCCAAGGAGCGTCTTCGAGTCGAACCGCTGCAGGATTTTAGTGAAGGACGGTTTTGTGCTACCCCATAATGCGGAAAGTCCAAATTGGATTAAAAATGGCTTTAAACGGCAGAAGTGTATTTTCTAGTGATAACTGTGATTTCTTTCAATTTAGTCAGCTCATTTCTTTGACTTTATTGCCTAGATGTTTTATTTTGGTGTTTATATAAGTCTTCCAGGTGAATCTCTGCTTTAACTGTGTTGTAAATTGGACGTTAAAGAAGTAGGATGCCTGGGAAGAGCGAGGAGATAAACTTTAGAGAGGTAAAGATCAGGGAGCCTTCGATAAATTTGAAGCTCAAAGCGAAAGACCAGATTCCTGAAATAATGACAGGGGTCTGTCGAAAGTGATAAATCGGTTTCACTCAGACTAAACCCGACTGAAGCCGAAACACCAAGTCAACGTCCGAAAGGAATACAACGCCGTGCTGAAAGTGAGAGGAAGCATGGTTGAAGTCTACCATGAGAGGAAGAGAATTGCCAAAATCGGATGACTGTTCCATATTCATGTAAGTTACATTACTTCCGGGAACCAAGGGATTCAGCAGCCAGCTACATGAATGACAATTCATCCAATTTTCCAGCCTGAAATAAACAGGTCTGTTTGGCAGCTGTCTGCATAACTGATTTCTCTGCTATAATGCCGCTCACAAATAGAACCCGAAGAAATGGATAAATTAATTTCTATAAGATTAAAGTAAATAACCCTGAGAACCGTTGTAGTAAAATTTGCAATTTGCTATGTATTCAAGGGAAGTCGAGACCCTATTTCAATGATAAAAGAATGTATAATAGAAAGTGTAGTGTAACAAGTAAAAACCCTTTAATGTTAATAAATTATTTTAATTAAATTTTATGTTTAATGTAAATTAAAACCCCGTCAAGTACATATATTCAAATTGCAAGCCTTAAATTATATTCAAATCTAATCATTTTACTTAACTACATGTTGATTTCAAACTGTGAGGCAATTTATATTCCCACAGATATAAATATAATTACACAACATGCGAGAGAATTCTCTCGCAGGTGAACCTTCCCAGATAGCTCTGGCGGAGGCTACCTATGGTTATGGCTTCACATCTCTCTGGTTTTTTGAACTAAGGTTCCCATATTCCGAGGCACCTCGGCCTGTTCTGAGAGATGTATATTCCGTGGTCGTAGACCTTGGGCATACGGTAAGAGTTGTCCGCTATTCCTATTGGAATAGTCGGCCAGCTGCCTCCTTAATTGGTCAAGGCACAGCGAGGGGAAAGCTGCAACCCCACAGCTAACCCCTCTCCCGCCATCGTAAGGGCGTGGGACAAGTACCAAATGCCCGACCTACCTGATGCAGGTTTTTCTATGTTTTTTCCTGCATCACTTATAGGCGAATTGCAGGATAGGATCCTTAAACCATAGCCCGGGGGCCCTAGTTAACCCTTGGCTACCTTCCTTTGCCCTTCCGCATCCCTTCTTTCAAATCACTTTCCTATGTTATAAGAGGGGAGTTGCCACCATGTGGATTACCCCATACATAGCCTGTCTACACCTCAAAAAAAGCATACGAGTGGAACAAATAGGTTATCTGAAGTGTCAGCTTTCAGGCCAAATTACGGAGAGATTGAAAATTGAAGTGTAGGTCTCGAAATCATAAGCGTCCGTGGAAACTTTGAAGACCGTTGTACGCCTTCCGCAATAACCCGAGCTTACCCGACCGCCAACCATATTACACAAATTCAAACGAACCGTGGATGAAATAATAAATGCGGACGATGTTTTTTATAGATGTAGATATATAATTTTTATGGATATAAAATTGGAGAATTCAGCATCAAACCACTTAAACTGTCTGTGTGCGCGGAACAGTAATCAGCTTCTGCCTCTCACAATTTTATAGACTCCATGAATAATTTACTCTCTGTTCCGTTAAAATCACGAAAGAAACATGTTATCGCACTTTGAGACCTGAATCTAATAAAATATGAATAAATAAAAGTGTAATAATCCACCAACAAGTAGGAATAAAAAATAATCATTCTTATACAAAAAACAGAAATCGTATTTTTTTATTCATAAATTTAAATAACTTACAACCTTTCCACTAGGAATCAAATTGAACAAAAAATTGAAAAACTTCTTCTATGTACCCTGCACTTTTGATTATTATAGCTGTTTTCTTGTTTGCCATTAGTAAGGCCTGACTTCCTGAAGCCAATAAACTCCGCTATACCGATATTGTTTGTTTAAACGATTTATCTATTTTACATTTGAAATTCAAATCTGTCGTGTAATTTATTGGCCTCAATTCAAATGTGGGCATCAGCCGTCACTCTAATTGAAGCGGTAACTGACGATCCAGAGATACACTGCGGAGATTACAAACCAATGTTTCCAAGTTCAGCCGCTACATTTCAAACCAATTAGCTCTTGTACGAGATGATATCGCTGCGGAGCTTAATTTTGCTACAATACTACAATAGAAAGTATCAATTTTAACAGTATAAATATTGTTCTTCTGCAGTGAAATACTAAAGTTACATTTAATTACATGAGGCAGAATATTGTTTTTTTAAAATTTTATTCATAGTGAAATAGCAGAATTTTGACCTTAATTATTAAATAACATGCTCAAAAAAGCGATATAACGTAATACTATGTATGAAAATAATATATTAAATGTAATTTAAAGGTAGTAAACAGTAATTATTTTATTTACGTTTATTTATAACGACAGTTGGAAGTAGAAGTTATTGTATCTTTCATTTGTAACAGAACGTCTTTATTAAGATATTTTAATACAGTTATATGAAAAATACTTCCTCAACGTAATCGGTGACGATATTGAAGGTTCATTTTATTTCCTTTCAATAATATAATATACTTTTCATATTTTTTATTACTTTATAATTGCATTCCTTTTGGAACGCAGTGGAGTTGGATTTACCTCACTTCTCCAACCTGTAAAACATAATGTCAGAGAAAACATTTCTTTTCAATCTTCAGGCCAGTCGTTTCTTAAGACGTGATTTTTTAGTATTATTTTTCAAAATTGTTTGAATTTGAATTTCTCTTTGTCCCAAATTCAGTATGATTTACCTCAGTGTAAAGGTTTTGTCACTTCTCCCTGGTCTTACGTATTTTTTAAAAAATTTTCATATAATGTATTCTACTGTTTAAATATTTTCATTACTTGATCTTTATTCCGTCATCAATTTCAACTATAGACAGTGTAAAAATTTAGTTTCTGTAAAAATCAATACAAATGAGTTTTCAGCCTTAAATTAAATATAAAAATATGAAAACAAATACATTTATAATGAAAATTACGATGGTAAATCTAATTTTAGTAAAACTCACTGTCCTTATTTAATAGAGTTACAATTACCCACCATTAACGCCGTGAACGCCAGAAAGGTGCTTGGAAAAATAAGTTTAACCGAGACGGTCCTGCATGCAAATACATTATGTTAATTATTACTGATCTAAATATCAATTATATTATTTTTTAAGTTGAGTTCAAACTTAAAATAATGTTTTTTTATTCCTAATTTAATATGCTTTTATAGTATTTTTTTCTAAAGTGTTAAACTCCTTAATTTTTCTAATTTCTAAATGTTCCATGTTGTTAATAATGAATTGTTAATGAATATTCTTTAAAAAAAATTATTTAATTGATCAATATTTTCATAAGTGTTAAATAGCTTACTTATACATTTTGATATTTATGATTGTAATAAATACCAGTTTTTACATGCATTATTACTTAAGTATTGGAACTAGTAAAATCTAATTCTATTATGTCTAGACTAAATTTTACTAAATTCAAATAGTTATAAAATTATCTGACCTTTAATGAAAACAATAATAACATTTTGTGGCCATTCAGTCATAAAAACAATTAGAAAGTTAATAATAATTAGTACGAAAACATTTATTTTTTTAAAAAAATTAATTTATTCAAGACTTTTCGTCCAAAATAAAAACAAGTTAAATAAACTAGTAATGACATTTAATCACTCCAAATCTTTATTATACGCTCCCGAATTTCTTCATTCATATTTAAACATTTGTATTAAAGATTAATCATCCAAATTACTAAGTAATGTTATGATCCTATCCAAAATTTTGATAGACACTATATCATTTACATTATTGATCTCTTGGGTTGTGATGCCTGCTATATAGGACAGACAAAAAGGTCTTCAAAACTCTCATTAAATAACTTTTTTCTAATTTAAAACATCCTGTGCAGAAACACTCTATTTTGACTAAGCATGTTTAGCTTCATAATCATACTATCGATTGCGTCAACGTTAAGATTTTTGATGACGAGAGTAAATATTTTTCTAGATTGATGAACAAAATGTTGAACCTAATAAAACTAATAATGTAAAAAATTATACTTAATAAAATTTATGATTGTAAGTATCTAATGAATGTGTTCAGTTTGGTTTTATAATTCTATTATAAATTTGTAATTACTAATTAAAAAATTACAAATTATGAATATTCATAAATGTGTTGTTTAAGGTATTTAAATTTGGCCCATGGCGGCCTGAAGACTAAAAATTAAAATGAGACATCAGTATTATTATAATATTTAATGGAAATGTTTAAATATGAATGGAGCGATTTGAGTAATTATAATAAAGCTTTGATGTGATTAAATGTAAATTAATTACTGGTTTCTTTAACTCGTTAATTTGGTATTTTGAATATTTGTTGCCATAATTGAATTTAACAATACCTATTTACATGTTCTTGATGGAATATATTATAAACTGAAGAGGTCCTTAATCCAAAGATAAAGCGTCTTTAATAAATTAATTTTCTTTAAAAATAATGTTTCGTGTTCATTTTTATTAACTTTCAAATTTTTTACCTGATTTAATAACAATCGAATATTAAATTTTAATTATTTTTATAAGAACAAATACTACTATTCGTGAACCAATAACAGTAATCTTTCAACAACTTTTAAAGTAAGTGAGTATTTTATTTAACAGCACTTTATAATGGAAAGAAATGTTAAAAAATTTACGTACTAAATTGGGCGGAGTCGAGAAGTTTGAGCGTAGAAAGAAGCCTTGCACTCAATAAAAGATCCCGAACTGCCATACATCTTACTTACGCTTTTGGAGATAGAAATACTAAGAGGATATATTTTCGTTCCTCGACTGGAGAAGCAATCAATCTTATACCTCTTCTGGGAGACTTGTTACGATTGTTAACTCAGTTCTGTTACTCTGCGAAGGAAACTCGATTCTGTGGCATTTGTTGCCTTCTCAAAAATTTTGATGTCAATTTATCGTATGAAAACGTTAGCACTTCAATTTTAAAAAATTGTCTATCAATGTTTCCAGTTTTATCTTTTATGGCCACATATGCAAACATTAAGTCCTCAGTTCTATAAGAAAGTGAAATTTGTAAAAATGCTACAGGGCAAAATTCCTTTAAAGTATGCCTCATTTGCTCCTTGACGTTATATTATAAACCTGAATGTTACAAATTAATATCCTTATTAATATCCTTATTAATATCGAGACTAATATCCTTCCACTAAAATAATATTTATGAGTTTTAAAAACGTTCTTCCAAACATATATGACATACGTTGTGTATAAATTCTGTAGGAAGCAATTGAAACAATTAGTAATGTAGTTACATGACAGTCGTATTTTGTTGATTACTTGTCAGGTTATATGTATTGTCGGTGGCGTTTCCATGACAATGTGCGCGGGAAACGCTAGAAATTGTTGTCGAGCAGTTTTGCACAGAAAGGGGAACTGTGTTTGGGCTACAAGGTGAAAGTTTCTCCTCGATTCTCAGAAAAACTTATGTTCTCTGGATGAGAATATGGAGACTGTACGGAAAATTGTATCAAAAGCTTATTGTAAAATATCCACTCCTGTAGATGTAACCTTTTCTGATTGATAAAACTATAAAGTTGATAGAAAAAAATTATTATTTTAATATGTTCATTAATAATTAGCTGGCGCTCAATTATCTGTGGAACTGGAGAAGATTCACAAAGTAAAAGTGCTGAAATACTTTGTAGAAAAGTAAAAAGAATGTTTTTTTACAGCTTATAAATATTAAATACTTAATCTATAATGTATAATACATTTATTTTTCATATTTCAAGATTAATTACGCTTATATTTAACTCTTGATTTGAACGGTCATTCCATTTTCTCGATCAATTTCACTAAGAATTTATTGATTTTATTCTACCCTTCCTGCGAAGACGTACTTTGAGGCAGATGGAAATGAAAAGTATAAAAGAAACGTAAATCCCATCAGCGTACATTTGCTGCATGAATGTTTCATGAAACACACACGCGGATGTTATGGTAATCGACCATAGGCGGTCATCAATGCATCGTCTGACAGTGAGTGACACCTGGACGCTAGTCCGATAAAATTGGCAAGTCAAACGATAATAAAATTAATATCAGAAACGTTATTTTTATTTCAATATCTCCCACTTTTTCATCGCAAATTTTGTCTGTAGGTTGAATGATAATCAGAAAATGCCTGTGGTTAACTCCAAGTTAGATAAATAAAGTATTATTGTTTTTCGAAACTCTAATTGAAAACTGATAAAGATCCATGTAAACTGGTAACAAATGAACTTTAACCTTAAAAGTTAACTTTTGTGTGGGCTGAAATTCATGTTTCATTAACGAACTATTTAATAAAACCTTTTTTATGATTTAAAGATTAAGAATTTTTTTTCAAGTATGCTCCTTCACATACACACATAATAAAATACCATAAAAACATCCATGAAAATGAATAAAAATCACAAAAAAGAACAATACAAAAATGAGAAAATATACACTCGAGCGAATTTGAGAATGTAAGAAATTAATTAAACAAGATAAATACGTAAGTGAATGAAAGACGTTACTATAACTTAAAAATATTCAAGTAGATGAGAGCCAAACATAATTAATAATTATAAATGTTATTTTCATTAAGTTCAACATATTTATTATTATTAAAATTATTACAATCAAATAAATGAGCAGTCTTGAGCGAGAAATTTGTTTATTGACAAAGAATTAAACATCTCGACGCTTCGTCCTTGTTTTCGGACCTCCGTAATTTTATTCAAAACCTGAAGAGGTCCGAAAACCAGAACGAAACGTCGGCTTGTTTAATTTCTTTTAATAAACAATTTTCTGACCATCGGCAGTTTAATAATTTATAATATATAAATTTCAGATATCTTTTCATCATTATTAATAAAATTGTTATTATTAACACAAACAATTCAGACGAAAAGAAAAATGCAACGTACAGTAATCAAGCTTTTAGCAAAGTAGCATTATAAGAATATAACGAAACGTTTTTTTTATAAAAACATTAAATAAGTTCTATTATCTATCAATGGTTAACATGAAGCTGGTTTTTAATTATGCTGTACGTTTCCTGCGACACTAACCTTTAAATAGTTAAGTTTTACGATTACAAATAAAATGGGGGAAATAAGGATTATTCAGAATATGTTTGAGACAACAGGTAGAAAATCCATTATATTTTTCAGATTTAATGACAATTAAGTGATATCTGGTAACATGGAGCACGATCACGGGTTTTCCGTTTCTGACATAAATTGTTGAAATAAAACCTACATTTTATATAGATCCATATATCCTGACAGGTAAATTTAAAACGTTTAATTTTTATTATACATTCTTTCGGATTAAATTAATATGATCGTTCGAATTTATCACGTTCAAATATTTCATTTACCAGTTGAGTTTGTATGCGTAACTCTGCAACTCAATTTCTGTTACATAATTTATGCCGCACAGTGGAGATGAATTCAATTTTCATACAATTTGCTTGTTCCACTGAAAGAGAATATGAGTTCCCTAAATTTGTAGCAAATGTCAGCTCCGCTCGCTGAATTGGCTACTCTAATTAACGTTGCAAAAGTTGTTTTCTATTTATTAATTATTGATTTATCATGTACAGTAAATCTTAGCAATAGCCATGATCTGTGTTATAACAAATTCTTAGTACGGTTTGAATTAAGGATGATAACTGAAGAATGAAATATCTGGAGTTTAATGTTTAACTAGGTAATAATGGCGGGTTCAATTAGGGCACACCAAAAAAATTAATCGCATGATTATAAATGATATTTTTTCTTTTATAAAACAATAAAAATGTGACTATGGACATACAAAATGCTCTCATAATAATTTTTAAAGAGAAGAACAATTTTTTAGTCTAATTAGAAAACTCTTTATTTTTGACAATTACATTAAAACTCATAAAAACACAATAATGTAGAATTATATTTAAAATGTTACATGAAAACGAAAAGCGACTTACATTTACATTGATAATTATTTCAAACAGTTGATAAAGTTCGACATTATTTAAAAACGATTTAAGTAGGGAGAGTTTAAAATAATTTATTATCCACTTCACGTTATGCCATTTTAATGCAGAAATAATTTTTTTTTTGGTTATTAACAGGAGTCATTACGTGACGGATTCAACTCTTTAACTACATGAGAAGGAATATAAATACAGATAGGAAAGTACAGATTCAAATGAACTTGAAAAAGATTTGCGATTATAAAATATATAACTATGGAAAGTCTGACATTCGATTCCTCCACAAACAAACCGTCTTTCATACGTTACGAAAATTACACGGAAGCATTTATATAGAGAATATAAACGTATAAAAAATTATGAGCTGATTTATGCTCGACCCAAAAGATTTAAAATATATTTAACAAAGATATTATAAATACTAAGTTAATCTAGTTGAGTAACGTTTCTTTTTTCGTACAATATATTTCACTATATGTACAGACGCTCATTCGGTGAGAGTGACTGTACGTTGCACGCTGATAGTATCTCGTCATCTCTGTTACAAATTATTAGCTTACAATTCACGTCTGAGTGTGGCTCGCTAATATTCATGCTTGTCGCAGCAAGGAGAGTCTGTAATTCAATGTCTCGCCTCACAATTAGGGAGGCTCTCGCACAATGCACAGGGAACCTGCCTGCCTGTCTGCCTGATATAGCAGCGGAAGGAAATGACCCCCTGGCTTTCGCAATGCGGGAAAGACGTTACTCGTCATCTTCCTTAACATTTGTCTTAGAGAATACATTTTTTTTAAAAAAAAAATTCCCCACCATTAAGGTAAACGTTAGTTAGTATTTTGTGTTCTAAGTTAATACTGTTAAGTCAGGAGGTGAACTTTTGCAATATTACGGCGGTTATTTATGACATAGGTCAAACAAAAATTTGTCTGAAAATTAGCATGTACCTTTAGCTCTCTTTAAAACTTCCAGCCATATCCATTGCGTAGATGAACTTTTATCGTCGATCAAAGCAAAAAGTTTGTGTTATTTTCTGTCGATGATTAAGCAAAATATACATGTGCCTAAAGCTAACAGCTCATTAGACGTTTACGCCAGAGCTTCAAACCGTTGATAACTGCTCGTATGAGTTTAAACAAGTTGTGGACATCGTTGAGTCTCAGAAAAAATACCGTAAGATGGGTGCCACGTTTCCTCACAGTGCAGAATAAACGCCGTCGTGTGATCGATTCAGGGGTTTGTTCGGCTCTTTCCCGTCAATACATAAATGTTGATAAAACATCGATCCAGCATTGCTTTCCAGAGACAAAACAACAGGCGGAACATTGGCAGGAGAACCGAGTTCAAATATATCAAGGACGATGTAATGCACCTCGATTTTTAAAAAAGGGAGAAGGGTTAAATAGAGAGCAATATGAAGTGTCATTGTCCCATTAAGTTAGAAAATAATTAATAGCGTCCACATTTGACATAAAGCGCGAGTGTTCTTCCAACAAAATAATACTCGGATGAATACCGCTGGAGCTTCTACGGTGAATTGTCGCATCTGCTGTTTATCCGTAAACAGTCGACACGTTTTGTCGATACGTTTGCTGTATTTTTTTATCCACTCTCATAATTGATGCTATTTTAAGGGATTTTAATTTTCTTAAAGCTCTGACAAGCCATCAACATATTTTTTCGGCAGTGTTGTCGAATATAAAGGGGAAGGAGGATGAAAGGCCAACAAAAACCAAATTCGTATTGGGAATTTAACTGCACCAATCACAATCCTTCATTAATTTCGTATAGCTCAAAGACAATTACTTATCAATTAGTTCACGCAGCATTAGATTAATGAGAGCTGCAAATCAAATAATGAATGACGCCGGACGTATTCCAACAGTCTGTAATTCATTAGCACATTTCTCGGATTCTTCATTAACACGTTCCACGTTACCTTGGTGACTGTTTGGCTCACGGGATAAAACTCCCACTCTTTCGAAAAGAAAATGTTTACTTGGTTGGAGGAAATTAACGACCTAAATAAATGTTACTGCCATTATCATGTATTGTTAGTCCATGTTTGCAAGAGATAATAATTAGAGTATAAAATGTGCTTTAAGCGAGAGAATAAACTCAAACAATTAGAAACTCGTAGAAAAGCATGAAATGAAGTTACGCGCTTACCATGGTACTTACATGTAATGGCAATTAAACCTAAATTGAAATAATTATAATTTATATTATTATTAAGATGAAAGTGCAACCGAGCATTTTCATATTCAAACAGTATCAAGTAGAAGTTGACGATTTTAATATTATTGTAGGCTCTGTTTGAGAAACAACGGTGTAATTATTCCTGAGTTGAGATTTCACCATGAATGAAGTTCTATTAAAATACAAGAAACATGGCTGTTCAGTAACATTTACGATCATAAAGATGATAGACTAATTAGAGGCAGTCTCACTACATAAACACACACAATACGTTCCCTCGTCGGGATTCAAACCCGGGACTTATTAACGTCTGAGATTGGAGGAAGTGACGCTGATCATTACACCGCAGGAGGTCAGCCAAAAGATAATGATTGACATAATTCTTTCTTACCTTAATTCTAATTTATAATTTTGAATATTTAATAAACAATATTAAATTTATTATTCCCATAAATTTTACATAACTAAATTTTGCAATTAATATGGAAATTAGTTTTTAAAATCTTCAATAATGACAGCATAATACACTTCCTTCATTTCCAATATTTAAAATTCTGAGCCTGATTTTCTTAATATAAAATGGTTAAAAACCAATGTTTAGTTTACATGCAGATTAAATTTTAAAAAATCTCTATTTAACAGAAAACTATAAATGTGTCTAATTTGTGCCGAAAAAAACCGTCGTTGTTTAAATTGTTGTTAATAATGCAATGTAATAACTCGATAGAAATATTGGTAATTTTAAATAATTATCATTTGATTAATTTTTTTTTCATTAAAAACCTTAATTTATATTAACTGTAAATATAGAACTAATATTAAAGTGTGAAATTTGGAAAAAAAATTGTAGAGTTATATATTTGCAAACGTGTATTATTTTTTGTGAAGCTTCCTAATATATTGATATATATCTGTTTCTCAACTTTCAACATCAATTATATTCAGGATTTGTAAAAGGAAAATTGATATCTAGAAACAACTTCCATTTATATTAAGGTCATGGATAACCTAGTAAAATTGAAAATAATGTAACATTAATTTGATTCACGTATAGTTAACAATAATGATAACAGTAATCCAAATATCAACACTTGAGTTGATTAATATCCAGTTTAATTCATTTAATTTTGGCAAACGTTGTAATAGTTGCAATTTATAATCCAATTGTCCTCTGCTCGACCAGAAAACCTTTCGTTGAAACCACAAAATGAGTTAGTGATCTTACCGAATGAAATAACGTCATAAGTCTGAAATGTCAAAATGATTCCCTTAATTAAAAGAAGCCGACTGATAGAATTCCGCTGATTTTGTATTTTAACATGATCATCAAAGCTAATTAGAGGGCATGTTCAGCCTATTAATTACACACAATCACATATGGATGCGTAATTCCGCAATACTTTGATCAAATATGCACATACAAATGAGGTAGAAACCCGTTAGTAATTATGTATGGGATCTGAATACAATTGAACGTAAGATTTATTAGGCCCGTATAAATTTAATTTGAAACAAAATAAATAATTAACGTGATGCTACAGAAAACGGTTAACAGAATACTGTTATGGTAAGATGATTAAAAACTTACAGTGGTCTGTCGTTCCCTTTCGTTTCTTGGATGGATTATGGTAATAGTCACGCTTAGCTATTACTTGTAAGTTTTGTCAAATGGCTCATGGCATACGTTTGGAAATAATAAAATGGATCGAGGATAAAACAATCAATTTTGGGAGGGGTTCTCGTAAGTAGAAGACACACAGGTGTAAAAAGACTGATAGAAGAATATTATACGTCTAAAACTGATTAATGAGCCGATCTAAGGAAAACTGGAAAGGACTATGAGATACTAGAAAATATAATATGTTAAATATTTGAAAGATTATTAAAAACTTTAGAAAAATTATTCTGTTAACAAACATAGTGTTCGACGAAAATATTATTTCTCAACAAAATGATACTAAAAATTCCATAAGGTACACTTAACATGAAAAACTTTTAAAAATTCAATAAATGATTTAACCTTGAACGTAATAATACTACGAATTATAATTTAGAATTCATTTAATTTATTCGTGTTAAAATTTTAATTATCTTTCTATTAGTTTTAAATGTAGAATAATAATAAAAAATCCTAATGATAACTACTGATTTAAATTATCTCATACAAATATTTGTCAAATAACATACTTATTCCGTGGAAAATTATTTTTAGGCTTCCCTCAAATAAATTAAAATTATACCGAAATTCAAGTATATTTTACGTATTGTAGTAATTTCTTTTAATAATTACCGATTTGAATAAATATTTTATCGTATTCCAAAATCAAAATTATTTTATAAATATATTACATGAAGTATTATCTAATAATGCATTCATTTTCAGTAGTTGTTTCCTGACATGAATTATTAAATTCGTAAATTTTAACATTTCCGTATTTTAGTCAGCTTAAAGTATGTAGAAAACACGCGAAATCGTGTGTTGTTACCCGAAAAGAAACATTGACTTCTTCTTTTTAGGTACCTATAAATTAAACTGTGTATCACCTTTCCCACTAATATAAAAATATAAGAACATACGGTTATTCAATAATACAAGAAAAAATTGTTTTAAAACGAAAATAGAATTCCATTAATTATATATTCCCATTACGTAAATCATCACTCGTTAATTTTCCAGTAATTTGTAGAAGGTAGGAAAAACGTAGATTTTGATATGAGTATTTTATTTTCAAAATATAATGTTTAAAATTATTTTATTCAAATCTCTTTTTGTTATTGAATTCAATTTTTAGTTACAACTTAATTTTTTAAATTAATTTCAGGTATTGAAGATGTGAATAAATGCTTTTAAACGAAACTCAGCTTCTTGAAATGTGAAGGACATGAACACACTTTTAGAAATAATTATTTATTGATAATTCAAGACATTAATTATATTTAGACTTTGGAAATGTTTATATTTGCACTTGAAGTTACAAAATTAACGTTTAATTATTTTTATTAATTTTATAATTCTTTTAATTCAAATATATTTGTGGCAAATTTGGCTTGTGTATTCATTTATAATTCAATAAAGTCAGTTAAATATCACTATTAATTGCCCAATTGCTTATTAATTTTTAATTTGTTCTTTTATCAGCCGATTTGTTAAATATTTTCATATTCAATCTCGTGATGATGCATTTATGAGACATAATTAAATAATTATATTTAATTTTTAATATAGACATGTAATTTTAACTTCCTTCTTACCAAAAAGAAATTTTCTTCCTGAATACTGACTATTTCTTCTCAGTAAAATAGATTTATTAAATTATTCACTGCAAAAAGTATTTCATTAATTTATTAAATTCATCCGCGTTACTGATCGTTGCTTCGTCATAATTTTCCTGATTGATTTTTTTTTCTGATAAACATTTTGTGTATTTTAATCTTCGTCGTTTTTTTAACTCGCGCCCTTCCGATGAATCCTAAATGTAAAAACTGACTGAGTAAATGAAACCACAAATGGCTGCGTGTGTGTAACGAGCGAGCAGGGGACTCGTCCATCTTATCTACGACGTGTCGGAATGAGGCAGTTGTCGTTCCGTCCCATTGAATGCATAAGGCAATGCTTCAGCGGCGCGCAAACATTGCCTGTTCGTTTTGTCGATTGCCTCTGGCGGATAAACACGATTCATTTATTTGCGTATGGATCGAGCCTCACCGCCTTTAATATCTCCAGTCTCACAACTATTAATTTTCACGTGCAGCGAGAAAGATACGGTCATAAAAAGATAACTGCAAACACCTTTCGTTCCGACATTTTCCGTTAGAAAAAAAATTCATCAATCGTTTTATTGAAGTAGAAATTATCATTGTCATTGTATAGTCATTTGATTTAGATTTCCAAAAAACGGTTTATGATTAATATAGATTTCCTTGGGCCTGCCAATATTACTCAGGATAAATACTAATGATTATGCAATCTGAAGTCCTCAAACCGCTTAATTTTTCGACTAAGTAACAAGATATCTTTGACAGTTTAATATTTTTTTGTTAAATTTTAAATAAAATCCATACGCCAATTTAGCAATTTTTTCATAGAATAGACGAATTTAAATTACTATGTATAATTTCAATCCAGTTTCTGAAATTTTACATTAATATCCTTTTAGTTGATAATGCGAAAGCGTTACGCTGTTGACGTCATCTCAGAAAAGAAAGGCGTGATACTATTATCGTGTTCGTGGTATTTATAGGAGAGAACGCGAACTTGTTCCACGACGACGTCTATATTGTTCATTAGAATTATAACATTTTTCAATTACACGTTATTAATTTCAATTAAAATGTCTAAGTTTCTCCATTGTTCGTGGTGGTGGTTGTTTTTGACGACTATTATTGAATTTTAGCTTCGCTTGAAACTAATTAAACATGTTACCGGAAAGAGTATATATATATAACGACAAACATACATTAGAAGGACAGTCTGTGGCCACGGTAATTCAATTAAATGTACAATCGTGACTAATCTGCGGACACGGCACCGATTTATACGTCTGTATCCACAAATATAACATATTGTTCAATAAAATAAAATTACTTCGTAAAGTTTTTATGTCAAATGATCAGTTTGATTTTTATTATAATATTCATAAAGATGGAAATATTAATAAAGATTAAATTGATAAACTTCGATTAGCATGCTCAATCACGTCTCCGTAATTTTAAAAATTAAAAATATAATTGAGTTATAATTAAATGTATTTAAATAGTGTTAATTTGTAGTATTTACAAATTAATGTCGAAATTTTTTAAACGAGAAAATGATCGTGAGATCATGTTTAGTTTACCTTTATTGCACTTGTAATAGCTATCTCTATAAACATATTGAAGCTAAAGTATTTTGGTCCTTTTAAGGTGTTTAATACCTCATTGAGATTTTTATTTAAAGTAACAGGCTACTTGAGGGTAATTCACGTGGTGGCAACTACCCTTTAATAGTATAGGAAGGGATTTAAAAGGGGGGATGCAAAAGGGTAGAGGAAGGTAGCCAATGGTTAACTAGGGCCCCGGAGCTATAGTTTAAGGATCCTACCCTGCATTCGCCTAAAAGTAATGCAGGGAAAACCCTAGAAAAACCTGCATCAGGTAGGTCGGGAATTTTGTACTTGTTCCACGCCCTTCCAATGGCAGGAGATGGGTTTTCTGTGGGGACGCAGCATTCCCTGCTCCTTGCCTAGGCCAATTTATGAGGCAGCTGGCCGACTGTTCCAATGGGAAGAGCTGCAACTCGTTTATTTGTTTTTTTTAGGGTAACAGGCTACATGAGGATAATCCACATGGTGGAAACTCCCCTTTAAAAGCATAGGAAGGGATTTAAAAGGGGGCATGCGGAAGGGTAGAGGAAAGTTAACTAGGGCCCGCGGACTACAGTTTAAGGATCATACCCGGTATTCGCCTAAAAGTAATGCAGGGAAAACCCTAGAAAAACCTGCATCCGGTAGGTCGGGCATTGGGTACTTGTTCCACGCCCTTCCGATAGCATGAGAAGAGTTTGCTGTGGGGTCGCAGCATTCCCTTCTCCGTACCTCGACCAGTTCAGGAGGCAGCTGGCCGACTGATCCAAAGGGAACAGCGAACAACTCTTACCGTATGCCCAAGTAAAAATTTTTTTTTAAATATACTGTCAGTTAAATCCTATTTGTGAGCAGGACTACAAATACATAGAAACAGTTATATTGATAAAATTTTGTGCTTTTTTAAAAATCTTGAAATAGAACACAAGAACAGTTTACAAAAACCATGGTTTGGAATATGTCGAAAAAAACTTCGTAATTTTAAACTTAACTTGCGATATAAATTAGTGCATGTGCTATTTTAAATGGAAAATTTATTTATCATAAACAGTATCAGGAGAGCTGTCATCACTTTTGAACATTAAATCAGTTATTATAACATCAGTGTTTAAAACTTTTGTTGTTTTATTAAACCTACTAGTTACGTTTGAACTTTAAGAAACAAAGTTTATTTAAGAGTATGCAGATTTTAATTGTTACTTTCTTGAGACTCTCAATGCATGTGTCTGTTGTTTCATAGCATTGAGCCGAGAGTAGACGCTGAGATTTGGAGTGCAGCGGATAATGTTTCGAATTCTGATATGTCATTCTCTCATTACCAGTTCCATTACAGTGCCGTCTGCTGTGCACATTGCTTCAAGTATTAACACACTCAGACATGACTACAACTGCGCAAGTGCTTCTGATTACATTACGAGTAAACAAACTTGGAATATGTCTACAGCAGATTGCCATAGATTACTCCGGAGATATCAGATTTATCAATATCATGAAATAAATATTTTAATAAAGCAGAGAAGTAAGCGTATTCGTCAGTTAAAAAATTTAATGATTCTAAAATGAAAGCTTCAACACACACAACAGATGCGGTTTTGTATAAAACCGTGTACATATTTAAACCCGACGGATATTTATTTTGTTAATAAATGTTGGAAACCAATTTCGGGGTCTGTTATTTAGTTCTCAGTATCACGAAAACGGGAAAATTATACACAAAATAAACTGACTCTAATTAAATTAATTTAACTGCCATTCCTACATTTATTTCCCTTGCGATATTTTATTATAAAATGCGTTTATTCTGCAATTAATGAGTTCTTTTACAGCCTTGTAAGTGTTATTGGCCTAATACTAAAACTTCGGAAACCATTACAATCGTTATAACATGTTCATATATAAAAAATGTAGAGTTACTTTCCAATAACTGTTTCACAGATTTTGTCGTATTTTCATTGCCCTTAACTAACTCAAAATTTATTGTGTTCCACTGTAAAAAAGATACATTTATTCTTAAACCTTTACTAAATTTTTGGAACCATTAAATTTTCCGATTCATGAACGTGCTTACTTTATAACACTTTTGGTTGTAATAAAATAATTGATATCTTTCATATTAGCCCATGCGCAATTTATACAATTAATAATTGTCCATATTGATATATTTTTCAGTGGATTATTAAACCATTTCTCAGAAATTGGATGCTTTTGGAAAGTTGTGGTAATTCGAAGTTTCTGCTTACTGACATGGCAACTTTCATTTTTCAGAAACAGCGGTTTCTGACGGCTCATAAAAACTGATAAATTATTATTGCCTCGTGGTTTAAGGACAGAAAGAAACAGAACCTTTTATTTAAAAATATATTTATTCGACTTTTCTATGTTTCCCAAAGAACGTGATAATACTCTTTATTAAAATATGTTACAGACCTTGAATATAAAATTACTATGGCCCAAATTACAAAAACGTTCATTTGAAAGCAAAATAATTGATATTTCGTCCCCCTATGCTCACTTTGTATGTTCAAAAACTACATAACAAATCATCAACTGAACAATTATTTACACACACTGAAATATATGTATATAAGACAGATATTTCAGTCGAAGCCACAGGTTTAGGGGTCCAAAAGCTGACTTGTGACGATCCTGATTAGTTGAACTGAACATTTATCACTGTAGTAGATTGAATGCAAATAAAATTCAAGGCATTTTAATTTAAATAAGAGTCTTAACAGCAAAGGAGAAGGCTGAAACAGTTTTAATCCTACGAATGCTATTCATCTACCAAATGACTTTAAGAGATTGCAGTTTTCCAGTGAGACTTGCGTCATCGATCACAATAAGTTACGTTTCTCTGTAGCACTGTGAAGCTAATTTTAGCTCAAAATATTCTTCTGTTCGAGAAATTTACGTTTTTTACTCTACTGTGGGTTCGTAAAGGAATGTTCTCATTCTGTAGGCCTAGGGTTAAAACTAAAAGTTAGTTTTTAAGATTAATTAATATTGCAGTCACTATATATATATATATATTGTAATAAACAAATAATTGTCTTAATTGATTTGCCCCACGTTGTGGAAGCCAAAATGTAATAATTAAATGGAAGGGGTTAATTAAGTGAAATAATAATAAAAATTAATAAACAAAAATATTTATTTATTTTGTGGCAATAAAGATAATTACAACAAAATTTGAGATCTTTCTCTCAGGGCCTCTACTGGATTTGATAATGGACACAGCAAATTTATTTAAAAATCTTATTAACAAACAATTCAGAATTTATCTAAACAATATGTCGATAGAAAGAAATTAAAAGTAAAGAAATTATCTCTGATTGACAATTAAAAGAGAACGAAATCCGACTTTATCCTTGAATTAAAGTTTACAATTAATTATTAGTTTTGGTTTTGTTACTTACGTAGTGTCCAGCTAGTACCAGCATTCTTTTTGGTTTCGGAAGTACACTATTGCTAAATTATACACTGATTCTAGAAGTTAGCTCACAGATTTTACACTATTGAGGTCAAAATTGATAGGCTCCCAGGAACTCGGATGATCCTCCTGAATGTCAGCTATCTGATGTCTGCTTGCCTTACCGGAACCCTATGATTCGTAGATTTATCAGTCTTTTACTGAATTGGACGTAAACTGCCACGTGTCTCCTTGACGATTTATTTTAACTGTTTATTCTTTCGTAGCGAACTTACTTTTCTTTAGCTCCTTGCTGTAGACTTAAACTGCTCTTACTTTTCAATTATTTACGCTGCAATACATGCGGTGTGAATGTTTTCTTCGTATTAATTTACAACTTTAACTAGTTATACATTGACGATGTCTAGTCTCTGCTCAAATTATATTTCTTGTTCTGCTTCTCATAATGTCATTCCGCCATCAGCTCCTAACAATCTTTCTCCGCTAACAGTTATATTACTTGTTCTGCTCCTCACGATGTTTTTCCGCAAACTGACTAGTTCTCCCGAGTTTTAGCGCGCATACGCCATTTTTGTCTTTTTCGACAAAGCAAGTGAGCTCGCTTTTCCATTGTCGCTTTGTTCGATCAGGCCGCTATAATGGATTTCTCAAACAATTCAAATTTTACGTCCAAACAACTAATGGCCTAATTAATTGGCATTACAATATATATGATTTTATTTAATAATTTGTTTGAATAATAAAATATTTATGTATAACTTCTGCCGCCTAAAAATTTGGTTGTGATTAATAAATCAGCAGGCGACAATTCACAATATGGATGAAAGCATCCTAGTAATGCAGAATGTTATAACACAGTATAATTTTTCTTTGAATTTAAAGGCAAGTTGGTATTTTTGTTTTTGGATACTTTGTTCTTAAAAAATAAGTGGAAAATACATATGTGATTACACAAAATCACTGCTGAAAAAATAGTTAACCAGTTTCCACAGGAGACTTAAAGCACGGCGTTACGGCAAATATTCGTCGGGAACTAACTAACTTTTCACCGAACTTTTCACCACCTATTCGCTTCGTTGTTACCTTCAATTCAAAGCTACGTGTCATTCATGAAAACTTTTGTGACAAAACGTAACCCGACGTAAATCAGGAGCAGTTATTTCAATTTTTTTGCACATATCGTCGCCGCGCTGTTTTTTTTGTGTGTGTGAGTGTTAAATGCGCTAATGAGGAGCGCGGGTGCGAGTTTATCGGCGAGTTTAGGCGCGATTGGTCGACGTCGTAACCAAGTTACGAGTCGCAATTCTCGCAGCGTCGCTAATGGAAACACACGGCGCCCGAGGCCACCACATTCCTCCATATCAAGCGAGCTGCAGCTGTTTCTTGTTGCTTTGCCGCAATATAATCTTCATTACGGTGCGTAAATTTCAATTTGCGGCAGAAATGATAATTTGGCCGCAGTATTAAGTATCTAATCCAAACCCACTTTGAATACGCAAACAAGCAACAGAGACGTGTGCCCTCGAGGGTTTAGAAGCAGTTGTATTCGTTTCCAGCATTCTTTGCTACATTGTCGCGAAGAATACGCTTGTTACAGGCATAAATATTTTCAGAAAATAAACCCTCAAAACCAGTATACTGTATATTCCTTTTTACACTTTTTCTTCTTTGCAAAATTCACCTTAGTCCGACCATCGAATGTTTATTGTGCAATGTATTTCTTATTTTTCCAGGTAAATTAAAAATTAAAACATCTCATAAAAACGGCCCACGGATAATTTGAGAATAGAAAACCAATTATCATAAGTTGAATCCTGATTATATCCCAAACAAATGAATCATAATCTCCAGAAACACTAAGACTTTTCTATCCACGTTTTAAAATAATTCTCTTTTTTAAGAATTAATTCTGATGTAAACTATTATTAGTCATTAATTCCTGGTGAATCTCATGAAATATGAATATAAAAAAACAGCCCTGATAAATTAATAGTTATATTGAAACACTTCATAATAGTTAACCTATGAGAACAATACTAGCCTACCCCACGTTTTATATTTGGTAACTAGCTGGGTACCAGCGTTGCCCGCGGTGTCATAATTAAACTCAGAGATATCCATAACCCCGTTTTGACTCCAATCTCGGTTGTTTCTGCGTTATTTTTATGTAACGCCCCTCCACCCTCATCCCTAAAGGTGCTCCCCTCCAATTCCGAAAGGGATTGAAATTATACACAAACGTATCAGGAGAAACGCTATTGACCCCGAAATCTTTTCTTTTGACGAAAATATTGGCCATTTTAACACGTTTGAAAACTTCCACCCCGTCTTTAGGAAGCTCCCCTCCAATGTCAGAAGGGGTTGAAATTATACACAATCAACTTCTGGAGAAATACTATCAATCTCATAGACACCGAAAAATATTTAATCCACACAATCATCAGTAGTTTAAAATGTATGGGGGTTAAACGGCAACTTGAATGTCATAATTAACTCAGCGACATTCATAATGATCCATCCAATCTTTTTTATTATCTTAAGGGGTTAAAATGCACAGTATACATTAGAATAAAAGTTATTAATCTCATTGGCCCAAAAAATACTTTTCCAACGCAAATATCTACCGTTTGAGCATGTTTGAATATTTCCACTCCCGCCCCTGGGCGTTGTAGACGTGTCTTACCCCACAGTGTTTGTTTCCGGTTTAGTCAAATATTCTCCACGGATCTATATTTGTATACGTACCATATATACACATACAAACTTACAAATTAACACTATATTTTATTTATTATATTATATACAGTTTCGTATGACCATTTCTTACGCCTATTGTGTATAAAAAATTATATCAAATTTTGCTATCTATATTTTTTTTTCATATGAATATAAACTATGTAAATATATTACGTAATCTTTAACTTAATACAATTATTTATGTATCCTTGAAAATTTTGATTCATTTTGAGGAAAATCCACGTTAAATCATAAGGAGAATAAAATTTAAAAGTATATTGGACTAAAAATGGATGATGAACTGCACCTTCTTTATGCGCTGCTGTGATGCAGACGCATTCGTCTCAGTGGTAAATCCATTTACGTTTCTGACGAGACAAGTGGAGGCAGTTCATATAAAACGATAAGGGACTGTAAGGGACATTTCAGTGAGGGGAAGTCTTATCTTAACGTTTGGAATACTTCTTTGGTGGATGTTAATAGAGGAAACGGGAAATGAGGAATATTGTGTAAGATATAAAAGACTTGTAAACAAAAATGATTAATGTCAAGTGCAGTAAATTATAAGTAAAATATGGTACCCTACGAATATCTATAGTAAGGGAAATATTAATCGAGCTACATTAAAAAAAAAATTTAAGAAAAGTAAGTTAACAGCTACTGCTAAATGCATTCTCTACTCAAGTTTGTATAGTTACAGATTTATGACACTGCTTGCTAAGTTTCAGACTTAGCAGTTTCATTTTTCTGCAATACTTTAGATTTGAAAAATTATTGGAAGTAAAATTTTACCTGTTATTTTATTAAAATATACGTATACTGTTTGCAATTCTGACTGTTAATTAAATTTTTTCCTTACTTTTGAAACGTGTCCTTTACTGAAATTTATGTTTCACAAGTTAAAAACAGATAAGTTTCAAAATATGTTAATTGTTTACCAAGAAATGAAATAATATTTGCGTTAGTTTGTTTATTGTTAATAAATCTGCTTCTTTCTTAACGCCTCAGGTCGTGTTTCTTTAACCTTTACCTCAAACACTTTCAGCACTTATTTATTTTATTGCTACATCCATATATGTTTTTACAATTACTTCATTACTCATTGTTCTTTATTTCGGAAATTCCGATATTAATCAGGCACCCGCTTTCATAGTATCTTTGTCTCTGCGTTATGGGGCGTCGTTTTCGCGATTTCACTCCTTGTTTCGCGATGTACAGCGACGCAACTCTCGGGTTCCCGCCGACGCCAACAACATACAGTCAAAGAGAAAGTGCGTGTGATTAATTGCAGTATTTCATTATAGTTCCGTCATTAGAACAGATCTTCTGACAGCGTCTCAAGATTGTAATTGTATCTAATATTGGTTGCAAATATAAAAACGCGGCCTGACGTGTCCCTCGACACTTGTGTCAATTAGCTCAGCTGAGCCTCAAAGTCGCCACAAAATGTTTCTTCTACTTAGACAAAACGCGTTGTTGCACGCGATGGTGCACTTTCTTCTTACTCTATATTTTAACAGATAATGGAAATCTCCGAAACTCATTAAGTAATTATTGGGCTTCTCATTCACTTAACCATGTTGAGAAGAAGGTTGCAGTGAAACGGATTGAAATTTAAGCGTGACCTTACTTTACCCTCCCTTACTCGTTTTATCAGCAGCATGAACTTTCATGAAAGTTCAGATACATATATGACATATTAAAATTACACAGACATCTTCAAACAATAATAACCTAGTCTAAATCCTTCATTTGAGTTTCTTCTCATAATCTTGTTAAATTTTCGCTGAAATCGACCCAACACTTAAACGACCTTTCCATTATGCTTTAGCGTGAGTGTGTGTGTGTGTGTGATATTCACAGTGTGTTTTGTGGAGGTGGAGGTTTTCGCAGACTACGTTGGTCTGCGGTAGCACTGCTGCAGATGCAATTGCTCGCCTAATTGAAATTTACTACACGCGCCAAATTGCTGCAAATATGAACAACTCCGTTATTTATGGCTTATTCTTTGCGAAAGGAGGCTCCATGGGCCTAATTTGAATTTCTCGGCGGAGGAAAGCACTCGGTCATTCGTTTCACTTCAGACAGGAAACAAATGGATAAACAAATGATTTACTCCAGAATTAAGACCGTGCGCCATTCTAACAAAATTATTTTAACTGAAACAAAGTGGACATCTATCTAATTAGTTCTTATACATATAAGCTATAAAATATGAATCCATGTCACTCATTCTTAAAGATAGTAATAATACAAAGTAGGAACTATTCAAACAAAATTAATCCAACGTCTTTAAATAATTTGAAGATATGAAAATATATTATTCATAATATAGTTAGGAATAGAAAAAATCAATAAATAATTCTAGCGAATAAACTGATTCACGACTGACTCACACGTTTCTGAAGTATCTCAGTAGCGCAGTAAAATTACAATGTGATCGGATTATAATCAAAAATAGTGTTTTGAATTGAGTCAGGAGTAGTGCCTAAAACTTGTAAAAATTAATGAATCAGGGAGTAAAATATTTAAACGAATTTTCTGCAGTTCTGAGTCTATAATTCAACTTTTGAGATAATTTGAAAAAATATCTTGTTTCTCATGTAAAACTTTTAACATTAATTTTTCGATTAACATACACACATCAGAATTATTCTTTTTATAAAATAAACACTTATCTTCCCACACATACGCTACATTTAATAAATCTCATTTTTTTTACTTAAGAAATTTTATTAAATTTCATTTTTTTTAAAGGTAGTTTCTCAACAACTATACTTGTAAAGAATAGGTTTCAAAATATTTACTGAAAATTTACTCAGATATGTGAATGAATTTTCTATCAGTTCATTTATAATGATCTTTTATAAATCTATACCGTTTCATTATATTCAATTTTAAATTTAACTACATACATGAAAATTATATTTTAATGGATCCAGAATATTTCCCCTAGTTGGATTCGTTTTGTATCACATTTTACAACAATTTATTAATGTATTGTTTTACAGAAAAATATAATAAAATTGTTCGCTAAATTTTTTTTAGGACTCTTAAAGTGTCAGTTGTTTTATAAGTAACAAATTATTTAGTATCAAGTGAAATCTGCGTCCCCACAGCAAACTCCTCTCCCGCTATCGGAAGGGTGTGGAACAAGTACCCAATGCCCGACCTACCCGATGCAGGTTTTTCTAGGGTTTTCCCTGCATTTCTTTAGGCTAATACTGGGTAGGATCCTTAAACCATAGCCCGGGGGCCCTAGTTAACCCTTGGCTACCTTCCTCTACCCTTCCGCATCCCCCCTTTCAAATCCCTTCCTATGCTATTAAAGGGGAGTTGCCCAACGTGGATCACCCTCATGTAGCCTGTTGCCCTAAAAAAAATTGCAACCTGTGGGGGATATTCTCTCGCAGGCAGAACAGTGTAGGAGAGATACGAAGGGGCTACCTTTGGGGACGCCTTTGCTCTCCGTTTTTGAACTAAGGTTCCCACAAGCTAGGCACCTCGGCCTGTTCTGAGAGGTGTATGTTCCGGGGTCGCAGACCTTGGGCATACGGTAAGAGTTGTCCACTATTCCCATTGGAATAGTCGGCCAGCTGCCTCCTAAACGGGTCGAGGCACGGAGAAGGGAATGCTGCGTCCCCACACCAAACTCCTCTCCCGCTATCGGAAGGGCGTGGGACAAGTGCCCAATGCCCGACCTACCTGATGCAGGTTTTTCTAGGGTTTTGCCTGCATTTATTTAGGCGAATGCCGGGTAGAATCCTTAAACTATAGCCCGGGGGCCCTAGTAACCCTTGGCTACCTTCCTCTACCATTCCGCATCCCTCATTTCAAATCCCTTCCTATGCTATTAAAGGGGAGTTGCCCAAAGTGGATTAGCCTCATGTAGCCTGTTGCCCTAAAAAAAATTTTTAAAAACTTGCATATTCAAAGTCATATTTTTCTGAATTTATATTTTCAAGACGGAATGACCTTCCAACTTCCGTTTTGTTACAACAATAAATATTCTACTATTTATCAATCATCGAAGATTTTCCCGGTGTATATTTTGTATAAACAGTTCTGGGGTTTCCATCCGTGTTAATGTAAGTTTTACTTTATTTGAGAAAGTTGGCAGAGGACGCCATCGAAACGTAAGGCTTAAGTTTATTTTAACCCGGGTTAAAACTCGACCAGTTTAGGAGGCAGCTGGCCGACTATTCCAATGAAAATAGCGGAATACTTTTACGGTATCCCCAAGACCTGTGACCCGGGAACATACACCCCTCAAAACAGGCCGAGGTGCCTCGGATTGTGGGAACCTTAGTTCAAAAGCAGAAAGAGAAGAAGGCATCCCCAAAGGAGATGTTCTTCCTGCGAAAGCTAACAGCAGCTCTCACTGAATGATCCGCGTTATTTATTAGTACTCTGATGAGAATTTTCAAAAAGACATATGGTAGAGACAATGTTTTCAGAAATGATAAACAAAAAAATGCAGTCGCAGATAAGGACAATAAAACATGCTTGCAATTATAAACGGTCTGATCCTACACGGATGAATTTCGGTTTCCTTAATGTTCTATTCAAACTTCTGTTTCTGTTCATCTTCTCTGAAACAAAGAATAAAAGACCAAATGTAAGATAGGAATTATCATTAGGAATAAACCTCAGATACGAGAAATTAGTCTCGACGTCCAACTATAATTTTCGCCAACTCAGCAAGGTGGTTGTCATGAGCATGTAAAAATGTTACGACGGATCACAATTGATTAAGATAAATCCCTGAGCAAGTAGCGCAGCATCCACTCGAGAGAACAGCCACTCCCCCTCTTGTCCGGAGGGTAAACATCCAGAAGATCCCCGCTAAAGGGGGATCTGAGGCCCGATAACGTCAGTATAGCTGTCGCGCCACGGCCCGGCGCTCGTCGGAGTGGAAGCCAGATATACTGGGATTGTCGACGGAGATACCGTTCACTGTATTCTGCACACACACACACAAGTCACCGCCTATTCTTGTTTCCCGTAATTCAAAATTACAATGACATGACAATAAAACGAATTTCTGCTAAGAAAATGGGGTCTTATCAGACGGTGGATATTTTCGTTGCGTGGAATTTAAACAAGTTTCCTTGGCTTCTATATAGAAACAAACAATTATTTCGATTGCACAAAGTAATTACAATGATACATGAGAAATAAATAATTGATTTTTAGCCAACGTTATTGGTTTTATGCGTTACTCCTCCTAGTTACCTTCTCACACAACTTCATGACACTTGCTATCAGCACTTTAATTAAAGATTTTAACAAATTTTGGTGCCTCACTTTTTGACCCATTAACTAGTCTATTTCATTTTCTAGGATCATACTCATCCCGTCCTCAATATTTCCTAAAACAATTGTAATTCTTTAAATAGCTTACCCAATGATACCATATTTCTACACTAGCGGTTTCCTTGGTGTATATAAAATATGGCGAAGAAATTAATCCGTCAATAAAGTAAGATTAATAATTTAAATATAATTGAAATTATCTCATGAAAGTACCACGTTTCGACCAAACATTGGGACCTCATCAAGAACTATACTTATTTATTTAAATCTATGGTATACTAAAAAACTCTGAATTACCTTGTTGAATCCAAATTTTGATTAAAACATATGCAAAAATTATGTTAAAAGGTTACAAACATATTTTTCAATGTGTCGACTGTTTAAGTTATTTGAGTTCTTAATGTAATATAACAATGATACGGTAGGAAACAGTTAAATTGTTTAATTGTTAAATAAGCACATTTCGATTCAAGTAGACCCTAAAATTATACTTACAGATTCCAAATATATTTTTAAAAAAATTACATTGCATGGGCTACTCCTCATGGAATATTTTTAATATGTTTGGAACATGCAGATAGAAAAGTTTATGTTATATGTCATAGCTTTAATTCAGGACACCTTTTTATTGTTTATTATTACAGTACCTGATGATTTCCCATAGCTATATCCATACGATTTAGCACATTTATTGTACTTTCAAGGATTGTAATTCTATATTTTAATTATATCAACTTAAAATTATTATGACTTATTTGCTCATTTATTTATTTTAATTTATACTTAACTCCAGATAAATATCAATTTTACGGCGTAAATATTATAAGATTATCGTTACAATATAATATTTTTGGTGACTACTTATATTTTATAACTTGTAAAAAAATTAAACCTTTAATTGGACAAGGAGTAATTAACAGATTAACTTCCAATTACCTTATCTGACCTCGAAGTTGAGTTTTCGTGACATGCGATTAACCGCTTTGTACTTTATTTCGATATATTTTTCAGATAAAATAATCGTTCCAAACATCAAAAAATTTCGTGGATAAATGGATTTTAAGATTAGAAGAAAGTAATGAGGCCCTCACTACAATATTGAATAGATATTAAACTATAATTCGTAACCAAAATTTTTAATCTTATTTACGTGAAATGTTTCTTAATATTATCTCCATGTGCACAACTTAACAATTAAAAATGTGTGACTGTCTGTCACGTTTCCCGTAGAAAAACGGCCAATTCTTCTCAAGTATTCTTTTTAAATTGGGCTATTGCGGCTGTCTTGTTGAAAACCTGCCTTCCGAATTATCGTCATAAAAAGAAATCAGGACGACCAAGGGAAAGACTCCAAAAATATCACCTTGAGTTTTTCTGCAAACATTCTGTTTACTACAGGAAAAGATTCGGACCTTGCGCCATCTTGTTGTAGATTTCAAAATCTAGCTCTACGGGGATGAAAAATGAAATACCTTCACGTTTACTGCTGTAATTTTTGATTAAAGCATGGTCTGGCGTGTTTTTGATGAAACTAGGAAGGTTGAAGGACATAGCAGCCCATAGCAGGAGAATTTAGTGGTTTTAAATGAAAGTGTAAAAATTTGCAAGCAATCCAAAATGGTTCTGGGTATAATTAGGACGAAAAGTCTGATAAAGAGAAAAAATAAAGGCTTTTTAAAAATACTCCTTAAAGACATCAAAGGCCCCATTGTAGATTAGTTCCAACGTCACTAAAGGCTTCCTCGGTCTTGTTGACACTGGTCAATGCACCGACCTCTGATTGCTATGTGGAACCTGTATCCCCATATTTTCAAACAAAGTACCTAATCGCACTTTTTCTGGAACACTGAACATTTAACCCAAATTCTGTACGAAATAAGCGTATGACAGCAGTACATGGATCGCCATTTTTGTAAATGTTTCACTCAGAACGGCCGTTTTTATCCACCATCTCCCTCCTGAATACCGGTATCGAACACTGATTCTTTTAAAACCGATCGTGGTTAAGGTCAGCTTGTATCAAGCACCAATGTAGACACTACGTAAATAAAATAATATTGATCACCATATATATAAATCTTAAATTACTTTCAGCAGAAAATAAGAAGTAATGAAGTATATGATCATGTGTCAAAATCAAATTAATTCAAAATTAAATTCTCTCTGGTTTTTTGAACTTTGGTTCCCACATGCCGACGCACCTCGGTCTGTTTTGAGAGGTGTATGTTCCGGGATCGCAGACTATGGGCATACGGTAAGAGTTGTCTGCTATTCCTATTGGAATAGTCGGCCAGCTGCCTCCTAAACTGGCCAAGGCACGGCGAGGGGTAAGCTGCGACTCCACAGCAAACCCCTCTCCCGCCATCGGAAGAGCGTGGGATAAGTACCAAATGTCCGATGCAGGTTTTTATAGGGTTTGTCCTGCATTACTTTTAGGTGAATGCCGGGTAGGATCCTTAAACTATACCCCGGGGGCCCTAGTTAACCCTTGGCTACCTTCCTCCACCCTTCCGCATCCCCCCTTTCAAATCCCTTTCCTATTCTATAAGAGGGGAGTTGCCACTATGTGGATTATCCTATACATAGCCTGTCTACACCCAAAAAAAATTAATTTATGAAATTAGTATGGTTTACAAAATGCCACGTAGGGTTGTTGTCTCTTGAATTGTTGGGGTCTGGAGCACGTTATTTTTCAAAAATGTCATGAAACACTCGCCCGTATATTTTTTCTAAAGGTAGTTCACGCTAAATACAGTCTTTAAAGCAGAGATTTTGTTTCTCCCATAGACAAACTAATTATACGATAAATCGAAGACACTTCACTTGTCCATAGATATTGTTGCAACTGGTAACAATAAGCAACTGAATTGCGAGAATTAAATATTTTTAACTGATCAGAAATGATGGGAGAATAATTGTATAATCAACTAAAAATATGTTATTCTTTGTAATAGAATAAATTACTCTTGATTTAAAACATAAAGCGACACCACTTGTGAATACTCCAGCTTACTTCTTAGTTCCTTGAGCCCTTTATCAGCTCATCATGTTCAGGTGACGGGAGTTCTATTTTGGGAGAATCTGGTGGGGTGTCTCTCCCTCTGTATAAATCTCCTCTCTAAAGGTCATTTTTCCAGTCTGCTCAAACTGCGGCTGCTTCAGTTTCAAAGGGAAACTTCCATATCCAAAAACCACTTGATTTCATACCATCTTGGGAAGGTCATTTAACACCATAATTTTTTTGGACCCTCTCAACCATTTCTTTCGCCCTACACATCAACGTATAACCGTTTTACAAATAATTACACCTAAATTGATAAATAGAGGTTAAAGATTGTGAAGAAAAACCAACTCAGTTCTTCCCCAGCATTCGGTTACTTCTATAAATTTCCAATGCCAAAACAAAATTAGGGAAATAAAAATGTCACCAAATCACGTGGATCAACGGAACGGAATGAACAAAATGCGTTTATAATTAACAATGATCTACTTTTATAGCTGAGAGCCACATGTTTCAAGGCAAATAGGAATATAGAATTTTTGTTAAGTAAAGCAAATGACGAAACGAGACTCTCTGCCGTATTTTAGACGATATCAGCGTACTTCGATAACTACGGAATAATCTCGCGTGCGTGCGTTGCAACTTAACATTAGACTGCGATCTCCCGTGTTGATTAAAATATTGCAATAACTTAACTGATTAAAATAAGTTTGTCACTATTATAACTATTAAAAAGACATCTCTAAAATTTTCATTACTAATGTAAAAAACTTTCGCGGCCTATTTTCTCATATGAGGACTAATAGAAACTATAAATCTAAATTCATAATATTGTAAAATAAATAAATATAAACATGAGAAACTGGATCTAAAATTTTCCGCTGTTATACTTTAATTTTTCAGGTAACCTAAGTGCGTGAAAAGGATACATATAAAATAATATTACTCAAATAGAAAATATAGTTAGCTTTTATTTGTTTTAATTTTTTTAATATAGAATTAAGACAGAATATATAAATATTTTTCGTATAAAATATGAATACATTCATTTGAAATTAAAACATAAAACATTTGGTTGATTTTTTTTATCTAATTATTATAGAATCATTTGAAAGTTGTTATTTATTTTAATGAATTGAATGTAGGATCTACATATCCAGAGAAGCAAATATATTTTATTTGAACGCAAATAAAAAATATTAAATGGTACTGCATTTATGGATTATTCATGATAGGAAAGGATTATACGAATTTGTTTCAAAATACCTCAGTTATTTTAGAAACAAATGTTAATTTATATTTTTACAAAGAAAAAAATGTATATCTGAAATTGAGTTGATAAAATGAAATTAATGTGAATGTATTATTTTCTATTATATTCCCAGAGAGTAAAACCAAAATATATTACTTTAACTCTCCAGAAGTTTGAAACAGAACACGTTACCAAATGGATACAGTAAAAGAGACTAAAAAAACATATTCTTAATAAAACTAAAAAAAATAACTTTTTTAATCAGCCAGAGACATTTAAATCATCATATACGGCTAAATGGATCTAAAATTGTTGTTTAGTTCGACTCGTTGGTCTATCTGAATTTAAAACTATTCTTGTTTACTACCCCGCGTCTTCTGTTAATCATTTACCGACCCCCGTGACAATGGACCGTCGTCCTTTGGTTTTATAGATATATTTTCCCCAGAGAGAGGAACGTTGGGGCAGCGAAGAGGGGTGGAACATCAACGCGGTCATAAAATTTACACTTTCATAACGTTCTCCTCCCTTATTTCATGGCTCCCCCTTTAATGGCAGCTCATGGTAACATACACTCTTAATGTGAATGAGAAATACGAAGTAAGGACAGTGATTTATTAAAATTATGAGTTTAAAATTTGTCATTAAATAGATGATATATTTTAAAAGAAGATAGATTATTATGATTCTTAAATAGTTAAGAGTTCAATAATCTGTAGGAAGACGCGATTTTGTATTATGTACAGTCATAATGTAGGTTTTTACATCATATCGATCATTTCTTATATATATAAATTAAATAATAAAGCTCAGATATTTAAGGCGCATAAATTCCAACCTAAAATTCACTTTCATATGATCATTAACTTGAGATGCTCAGTACCTCGGAATCCTCACAATACCATTTCTATGGTATGAAACTTAGAGAACTGTTCAAATATGGATATCCATTGTTCAGTATCCAGAGACGTGCCATTATTCCTTGCACGGCTGTTTCTTTTGTGTTGAAAATACTTCAAGTTCCAGCACAGTTTATTCTTCTTGGAACATTTATACTGGACTCGTTATTTGTAAACTCTTGTTAAAGAAATCCTCCGGCCAAGCTAATATGACAAAAATGTAGTTAAAAATTCTGTCCATTAAGAATTACAGTCAATTCAACATCGCAATTCAGGAAACTTCATTCAATGCAGAATGACGCCTATACAAAAAGTTAACCAAATAAAAGACAGAAGTCAGTTTGCAACGTTTTTTTTGAACGTACATGTGAATAAACAAAGTTGAAAAATATTGAAAAACAATAAACAGAAATTTGTTTTAACATACTGTCGATGGTATTTTTAAAAATTGGTTACAGAAAAACGCATATAGGAAGAGAGCAGGAAAGGAGAGGAGAAACAGGAAGGGGCCACCTTTGGGAATGCCGTTTCCGCTCTCCGATTTTGAACTAAGGTTCCCACAAGCCGAGGCAGTCGCAGACCTTGGGCATACGGTAAGGGTTGTTCGCTGTTCCCATTGCAACAGTCGGCCAGCTGCCTCCTAAACTGGTCGAGGTACGGAGAGGGGAAAGCTGCGACCCCACAGAAAACTCTTCTCCCGCTATTGGAAGGGCGTGGGACAAGTACCCAATGCCCGACCTACCTGATGCAGGTTTTTCTAGGGTTTTTCCTGCATTACTTTTAGGCGAATGCCGGGTAGGATCCTTGAACTATAACCCGGGGGTCCTAGTTAACCCTTGGCTACCTTCCTCTACCCTTCCGCATCCCCCCTTTAAAATCCCTTCCTATGCTATTAAAGGGGAGTTGCCACCATGTGGATTACCCTCATCTAGCCTGTTACCCTGGAAAAAATTTTAAAAAAGGAGCAGAAAAGGGCCGCTAAACTCGTACAGATAGAACCTTGGACAAGGAGCGAAAAAGTTAATAGCTTACATAAGGTAAACTTTTAGGCTACATGTTTTCTTTAAAGCCGTTCCAGGTCAATAACATATTCGGGAAAGAAGAAAAGAACGCGATAAATTTTCAAACTAAAGGCGGAGAGAGCAAGAAACGGATGTTGGTAAATACTCGTTCCTAAATAGGACAATAAATAACGGAATCAATTTCCCTGGAAGATTTTCTGAAGCAAGTCATATAACAAAAAGAAAATTTAGATTCTTTCTGAACTGTTACTATTGTTGTGACCTGTTAGAAAGTGATACTGCTTCGAAAAATCAATCAGATTTACATTTCATTAACAATAAAGTCTTAATAGAGTTTGTCTCCTTAGTGATAATTTATTTTCAAGTATAATACTTCTTCAGGCCAGAACAATATTAGTATTATATTTAGATATTGTCCTTTTCAATATTAATTTTTAATTAACACTATTATTTATATATATATATCTAAAAATAGTTCGCCTGTCTGATATTTAAGAATAACTTTGTATAAATCGAACGAGTGGACTCTATCCATAGATTTGGCCAAGATTTAGATAATTTTTAGTCTGGCGAAAAATAAATCAGGTGAAGAGTTATTCTAGATGAATAGTATTTCAATTAAAACTACCTGACTTCTTGTATTTTGATTTTTATCGTAATATTATACTCAGATCAAGGATTTGTACCGTTTGATTTAATTACACTAAAAACCCGAAAACCTTTTTTAAAAAACTGCAATTGTGTTCATATTGTAAATTTATTTTAAAAAACTAGCTAGATTTTTTCTATGTATTTTATTATTTTATTTACTCTATTTGTCTTTCATTCTACTGTCAATATAATACATTTTTGTGTAATTTTTCGACAAATTATAATTTATTATGCAAAGTAAAATACAACAAAGAATTTCAGCGAATACGTCATTAACTTTATTATCAAATTTGGTATTCATCGTAATTTTTCTCAATTTACGTATAGAAAACTAACCATTAATTGACACTAATAATTTTAAAACATAAAAAAACACAATAATATCAGACACGTTATTATAACTATATAAGTATTAACAATTCTTGCGTATCGTTAATCGAAAAAATGTAGTAGTAGTTTTAAATATTTAAAACATAAATTGATATAAAATTATTTAATGAAAATTATTCTTACAGATAAAGCAATGTGATCAAGTGTGAAGAAACATAAAATTAACCAACGGAAGTAGAAACACTACTATTCTTCGAGGTAAAAAAATTAGACTTACATAGTAATATTTCCAAAAGGCATTCAAAATTGTGAGTTCTTCTTTACCTTAATCGTGTTGTTATTACACAGTAATAATAACAATTATTTCATAATTCAGGAAAGTTTAATGAAAATCTATTACAAAATTCGACATTATGTGAAATTTAGCCAGGCATATTAAACACATTTTGTCCACAGTACACAGTCCCTTCGGCTCGATTGCAAATGCATATTAATAAGTAATTGCATGAGAGCACATTAAATGAAGGCCATCAAATTTTCCGGTTGTGAAATTAATTTATGGTGACAAATTGAATTATTTGTTTATGAACATTGCATTAACGTTTCAACAACCAGTGTGGTTCGATATATTTTTTTCTACAAACCCACTTACAAAATTAATTATGTATTTCAAATCCTGACAGCCGAAAATATACTGCTCATTAACCAAATTAAAATATACCTCTGGAACTGGATCCATTAACGAGTTACGTTTAAGCAGAGAATGTACAAAATTCATTTAGCTGAATATATTTAGTTATAGCCCTGTGATAATGGGTTGTTTTCACAACACCTGTTGACATTATATTTTTAACTTTTACAGTCTTAAGTCTAAGGTCATTTTAGATTGTAGATTCGTGCATTAGACTCTCCTAAAGTTTGTCGCCACATAACCAAAGATTAAATTTGCATTACTTTCTTTAAAACAATTATATTCCTCAAAAATTTTATATCTTACTTCTAAAAACATATGGAGAAAGATTTATTATTTAAAAATAGTATTTCTAAAAGATGTATTATAAGCATAAAAATTTGCCCTTATGTAACCAGCCTATTGTGGATTATCAGCACTTAAAACAAAAATAATTAATTTCCAGTTACGTTTGACGCTATATTGCGTCATAATTGTTTGTAAAAGGCTCAAAAAATACTGTCACATTCCAAATACTACATAAAATCATACCAAATAGAAGAATGTATCGGATTATCAAAATATAATTTTCTTCTCTTGTTTTTATATTCTATCTGTGTCTTTGAATATCGCCAAAATTTAAATGTGTTATATCAGGTCAGAAATAAAATATCTTAAAAAATATTTTTTAGAATTAAAGTTGTTTATAAAGTTGTTTATAATTATAATAATGTTATACATTTAAAACTAAATTTGTATCGAGGTCATAGTCATCCAATTTAATTATGGGCTTACATAGATAGCTCTTAATTACCAATCAATCCTCCCTCGGAGTTTCATCTATTCGGGTCAAGCTCACTCGAGCATCGTGATTGAAATTAATTAATATTCGACATATTAGCGTTGGAAGATACAACACACCCTTTCTTATTTCGTTTGTAGCATATATCAGTCCGCATGTAATTTCAGCGACACGTCCTGTGATACGTTATAGTTATTGATACCTATGAAGCATAATTAATTACAATGGTTATTTAGTGAGAAAAAAGGCTTATTTCTTAACATTAAACATCATTTTTCTTCAGCGATGTAATAAAATAGTGTAGTCTGCTTTAATGTCTTCAAGTAAAATACATTAATTTTCATCTTTTTTCACCGTTTATTTTATAGAATATGATGTCGTAAGTTTCGTGTAAACTGCTGCCGAGAATTCCTCGTCAAGGATAAAATTTGTAGTTCCCAAAAATTTACAATTCTGTGTCTTCCTTGAGTTATGGGTGAAGAATGATAATAGATATAAAATATGTTAAATTTCTAATTCAGTGTAAAAGATTTCTTGCATTTAATATTTAATGCTATTTATTTTATTACAAATTAATTATTTTTTAAAAAAGAAACTGTTGCCATATTAGTGTTAGACTACGTTCGATTTCGTTAACTCCGTTTTATGGATGTTCTTTTAAAAGAATTACATATGATTACTTATATGTCGTAATCTTTAAATGTTATTCGTTTATATATTGTCAACTCTACGAATTTTCTTGCCAAATTTTTGACGTCACGGCCTGCTATGATAGTATTTTTAGACGTGGTAAATGAAGTTAATTTTATGTGTTCATTTAACTATACATTATTTCAGTAACACAACATTAATTTTCACATAATCTTAAAAATAGAGAATTGAAGTGGTTAAAATTATTATTTTTTATTTCGGAATTAAACTACTTTTCAATTAATTACCGGGACTTATAAAAGTTTTGAAACATCATTTGATATGTGTGTAAGGTGTAATGAAATTGCGAAACAAATTAAACAGTTATTGGTTTAAATTTTAACTTTTTAGTTACTGTGAACTCAATTTAATTGTACGTGTTTCGCTCATGCTTCAATTTTTTATAATTTGTCATAATTTTCAAATTGTTATGTTTAGTTTTTGTAATTGCCTCGACTGCTACTCATTCTCGGAAACTCTTGTACACGACGATAATTTTTTATAAATTTACGATGAAATAAATCGACAGATTGTTAACTACAATTAACCCACAGATGTTCCCACAATACCCCCAAATATTTTTCAGGCATCATGTACGATTTTATGTATTAAAAATATAAGATTATGAATACCTAATATTGCTTACAGAAATAGTTTTTGTGGGTACGACGAGACATAGATGAGTCGTTCAATTCTTTTTATCTTTCTTTTTTTTTCGGCTGGAATGGATGACGGAGAGGTTTGTAAATTTCCTGGAGCCGATCGGAGGCTTGGTGACGACCCTCTGCGACAGTCGATGATGTACGCAGCCGACAATCGGCCAGCTGGGCTTTAATTTCCGCCCAATTCCTCCGCCAGCCACTACACGGACGGCGCTTGCGAAAATACCCCTGGACACAACGCTGTTTTTAATGAAACGGCCACAGTTTCCATTACGGCCCGCGTCCGCGGAGGCTGGAAAAATTACGCCGTTAAAAAAGTAAAATAATGCAAATGAACGAGATTACAATTTGTTTTAATTCGAAAAATATCGTAAAAATCCAAGTTCGGGGTAGCCGCTCACAGATAAGGAAAATTGTTACAAATGCGTTACGTAAAAGTGGAAAATGTGAAAAGGATCCTAATATGAATTTTATCTAAATTCTGAATGAGTTATCAATTATTTAAAAAATAATCTTCTAGTGAAGGAATGGAATTTTGTAGAGATTGTTTATTCATTCTTGAAATGGAAGATGGACCTATTTCCTATAGAGGCCTTTGCATTTATTTTAAATCGAGAAAATACTTTACATATCAAGTTGAATAAAAAATTAAAAAATATTTGAGAATTAATCTATGAGATCTAAACGTCAGATCCTCTTTCGTCATACATGCCTTCATTTATCACCATGTCTATCCTTTCCAATTGTTATTATCTTTGAACACCTAAGTCATAATATATTTATCAAAAAAAATTCTGAATGCAACCCGCAACACAAATATACTTCTCTTTGTTTTTCCCTCTATTTTCTAGTAGAGAAAATAATTCCTCCCATAAAAATGTGTCTTAAAATTATTCTAGTATTCATACTGACACTATTGGAATATTTAATAGACCAAATTCTAGACATATACATTATAAACACACAGAAAATGCTATATTTAATTTCTAATATTATGTAACCAACAAAATAGCAACTTCCGAGTATATAAGTATCCAATTATTAGCAATTGAAATCTCAACTAACCTATTGCTGCTGTGATTGCAAAATGGAAAATATAGTTGCAGTGACATGTTATAAGGTTGACGGATAAACGCAGATTCATTTAATTTCCAATTAAAATATTTCAAGCAAACTTTAAACGGACAATATTGAAAGGAAATATTTTTGATTCTATTTTTTATAGGATCACAAAAAATATAAAACGATCAGACGAGATTCTATTAATCATCAAATATTTAATTAATTGACTCACAATATGTGTAAATATGTAAAGGTTTACTTTATAGAATATATTTTTATTTTATTTTGCTATTCAATAGTTTTTAAAATTTTCTCAATCTTTTATATGTATTATTTATTTATGAATTAAATTGACGTATGTGTCAGACTAAGTCACTCAATTAAACTTCTATATAAATTGATGAAACTTCTTCAAATGTTTTTGTAAAGCAATTGAGAAAATACTTGAACTTTTTATCGGAAAAAATTGCAGCATTATTTATTACATGACGTTACAATAAAAATATTTCTTTTTACATATTTTAAATAAATTTATATATTCCGGTTTGTACTGTACTGTACTGTACTGCAAATTTATGTGAAGTTTTGTCCGTATTTTGAAGTGCGTTTCTTTTCGTTAAAATCAAACACAAGAGCAAAGCGTTCCACAGGCATTGCTTGTTGCCGCATAATTTCTCGAGCAGTGTTCCCATGGGAGAGAAACCCCGTTCGAGTTTATGTTCCAGGCGGAAGAGGGGCTTAAACCTCGATGTCGTAAAGAGCGGGACCTCGACAGGGCAGTATGAGTTACGACTGCAAGGCTAGCGTCTAGGGCGCTCGCTCTCCTCTCCTCTCCTCTTCTCTGCTCTTCACGCCACCGACAGAAAATTAGCCTGTCGTAAATAATTCCAATAAAAAACGGATTTTGCACGTATATACAGCACGGTCCATATCTATAACATGTTATTTGTAGTTCTTGATCTAATATCAATACTTTCATCACAGTCATTATGTGAACGCTTCAATCGATCTACTGCACATATTTATTTACAGAAAAAAAGTAAACTCAACGGTTCCTTCACGACTCATAATAATTCTAATAACCACATTTTAATTGAAAGAATTCATTTAGCTGCTTCACAGACTTTAACAATAATTGATATAAAATTACAGTTTTATTTATCAGAAATAAATTCTTTACAGCGTTGACTTAAGTTTTGTCACATGAAATACTATCAAAATTAATTATTGAATGTCACTTTTATGAAAATGAAAAATAATGAAAAAAAACGCGTCAGTTTTGAAAATTAATAATAAGAAAAATAGTCAAATAAAGACGAAAGATGAAACCTTCGTTACCAGAAATGTTGAGTGGTATTTGTATAACCACTTCTTTTGTCTGTATTTGACAATTTTTTTATCATTAAAATGTAAAAAAGTCTGTTTTGATTTACAAATTTCTTGCAAATATTCTAGTGAAGTTACAAATAAAGTCCATGACATATTTATTGGTTACATTAGTCTCTACACATGAAATACCACAACAAACATACAAACAGTGATAAATTAACAAATAAATAAATATATCAGGGAGAAATAACACAAACAAAAATTCACAAGACTGAGAACACATACAGAACAGGTGTCAGCGTGACTGACTCACATCACAGATGTGCCGGGTTCGAATCCCGGCAAGGGCATGGATGTTTGCGACAAGGAAAAATTAGTTCCTATACTGAATCGCTAATAACCACAGCTGTTGACGAGACTGAAAATAAATCTATAATCATAAAATAATATGGGATAATAAATTTCTAAAATTAAAAAATTGTATATGATAATTATAGATAGGTAAGAAAATATAAAAATGAAATAAATGAGGTAAAATCTCAAATTAAAGGAATTAATTTTTTTTACAAATATGAGAAAAAATATCTAATAAAACATTTTAGTGCATTTAAGTTACCATATAATAGACGAAAATTAAAGAGAAATTTATATGTGTTTTTTAAATTAATAATGAGAAAAATAGCCAAATACAGACAAACGATGTGATGATATGAATAATGCACATCGTTTCAAGAAACCGTGTTCCTTTCTTCCGTTTTGGCAAATGAATAGTGCAGTTGTGTCGCTCTAGACCCTTCTGCTTTTTTTGTTTTCTTGGCACATGAAGAAAGGAACAAGGGTTCCAGAATCACTTCTTCTGTCTGTATTTGGCTATTTTTCTCATTAGTAACAGTCAAAAAGTTTCTATACTAATCCATTAATATAGTCTCATATTTTAAACATACGCATTAAAGGCGTACAAGTAAATTTTGAATGTAATCGAAACTAACTATCCTTAAAGTTCTTGATGACTAATTGACTCAAAAGTCAACACTTTAATAAATTTAGTTATAACCCTTAGATATTGATTTATTTTGTGTCACGAACTTTGCCCGCTATTTTTATTTAATGTATTACTATCAATAACAGGCCTTTTTGAAATATCGATATAGTGAAACTAATTTCAATTAATATTAATTATTATTAAAAATAATTTTGTTGTATCCTATTAAATTTCAATAATTTATATACACTTCAGAAGCACTTATTTATAATACCTTTAATGAGCAACTCACCACAAGAACGTAATGAAATCGTACTATCCCCACAGTCGTTTTAAATTCCGAGTTACATATTTTTATGTGGACTTGTTACCGTTCTGCTGAGTTTTAGGACACGTGGGGCCGCTTCAAGGCAGAAGTTTCAGTTTAAACGACTGAGTTACATCTGCCACAGCATTAAAAAGTCTTACTCGACGTTACAGCATTTTTGGATGGCTGTACTTTCATTCCATGCTTTTTAATGCCTCTCACTTTCCACCTCACTCTTCTCCCTCCATTTGTGAGGGCAACGTCTATTCTATTTTTCAACCATGACTATGTTCTTTCAAGTCTTAAACGAGCCACTACTGTACGGTTTCTTCTCTTTCGCTTGACAATTTTTTTTCTGTCTACCTTACAGTTATACTTTCGTGAAGTAAATATAATAACGTGTCTCAATAAAGTAAAACAAAACCAAGAAAAATCCTCTTTTTTTGAACGTTTTTACACATGTTTACTGAAGCTCAACCAGATAATGGCAACTAGCCGACCAATGAGAGCTATTCTGAACACAAGCTACGCGTAATTATTCTTTAAAAAAAGTGCGAGTTGCAATGGAAATATTGTATATATAAAAATTAATTATATACTTAAAGGCATTGTTGTTTTTTTAAAGCTCAATCGGTTTGCAATATTTTTCTAAACAAAAGAACGGAACAAAAATATTTTCATTGTCTTGGAAATTAATGACATATTTATTCTGTCAATAGTATTATACTTTTGAATATTTTTCTCATTTGCTCAATAAATACCGTTATTTTTTCAAAAAGACTCAATTTCTGTATATTAATTATTCATTCATTTCATTATTCAACCCTACAAATAAGGTCACTTGGGAAATGGACAAAATTATGCAGTAAAAATGTATTTTAAAGCAATGTTTAGAACTTCACTTGTTCATAAAATAAAAATACTCTCTCAACGCATTAGATTTGGTCGATATCTTGTTTGATTTGGTGTTTCCTTTTGTTCCCTGAAGTGGAGCAGAGGTAATGATATGCGACATCTGAGTTGCTCTTCGGAGACATCTTCCAAGGAGTGTGGGGGCCATTTAGGGAGTTCCCTCTTCGCATCTGGATTATCCAAGCAGAGAACCACGTATCACGGGAAAACAATTTCCAAAGCTGTTTGTGGCAGTGGCGTTACTACGCCGTTAAAACAAACGCGCAAGTCTATTTACTGCAGGGAAACACGTGGATGCCCCAAATAACACATTTCCGATAACTTGGGATTATTTATTAACTTCTTACTAATAAGTTTAAAATTATGAATTTAATCACACTAACACACACACACATCATTCTATTCTAGAATACTGGCATACACCACGGTATGAAAGTAAAGAACTGCGTTTATACGGAAAAATTTAGCTACATCTAACTATTAAACACGTATTCTGATTATATAAGTAAAAATTCATATAACAGACAAAATTAAGTCCTACATTCCTTATTTCCTGAATCAAATTTGAATCCTGACGCAGGCAACATGGATTTAAGATACGTTGTTTGATATTTATTTCATCACTTAATTTTGTCCTTCATGTAGCTATTTATGTATTTTATCAAAAAAAAATTAGAACCCTAACGGAACACTCTAACCAAAGAAATGTTAAAGATTTTTCTTGTATCTCCACGCCGCAAGAGAGGACGTCGACTGGAAAGTTTTGAGGGAAGACACCAATAAACCAGAATTAAAATGAATACCAAGGTATAAACAACGGAAATATGTAGATTTAAAATTTAAATCAGTATGTTGGATTATTTTTCAGATGAGAAAGTCTGCACGGAACAGAACTGGAGGAGTGAATAGAAATTGTATCAACGAAATATGTTGTAGGTTAGCCTTTTACAGAAACAGTATCTCTTGAATTCCATCGACGTTCATTTGAGTATTAACGGTAAATATTTATTAATCAATGGAAAATATGAACTTTAACGTAACATAAGTCATAATCCAAAGTTAGTGTTGCATTTTGAAATCAATTTTTCAATTATTTATTAATATTTTATTAAATAAAATATATTAACTATATAGCGGTATACTATGTAAATAATTAATTATTTTCACAATTAATAAAGCTTTATTCAGAGTATTGTCCAATCGACTTTATATAAATCATAGCTTCTGAGAAAGTCTTAATTTTTTCTTCTTTTGAATAGCCAGACAGCACTAGTTTATGAAGTTGTATAATAGAATATTAAATACAGCTCTTTAAGTATCAGACTGTATAAGCAGAGCTAAGTTCATCTTTAATTGCATAATGACTGACGATGAAGCTATTGAAAAACATCTAGTGTCGTGATATTTCATTATATCTATCAAATTTAATTTATGGAAGAAAATTGGATTTTATATAATCTTCAGAGGG
This sequence comes from Zhengitettix transpicula, assembly GCA_037074705.1. NCBI lineage: Eukaryota > Metazoa > Arthropoda > Insecta > Orthoptera > Tetrigidae > Zhengitettix > Zhengitettix transpicula. The sequence goes on along the minus strand of CM073593.1, from coordinate 66,418,741 downwards.
TTTTGCTGCCTTGAAGCCTAAATCCGTATACCAATAAGATCAAAGAGCCCGTTAACTGAGTGCTCGCTTTGGATTAACGTAGAACACTTGCCACATGACGAAGGTCTTTGACTACGCTTTCTTGCTGACATTTAAAGAAATTGAGGTTATAAACCTCAGTAACAACGTGGATCTGCATTCTTATTTTCGTAATGACTTTCCAAAACAAGGAATAATATTTTATTGCATCTGACTATTTTTGAAAAAAAAAACAGAAATTCATCAAATATTATATATTTTCAAATTTAGTGTAAACACCCAACCACAAATACTTAAACTGTATTCTATTAACATTTATAAAATACTTAAAAGCGCTTTATGTAAATAAGTTAGCTTAAAGAACAGAGTTATGCATGTTTCTAACAGTATAGGGGTTGCTTTACATTATTACATTTAACTTATGATAAATAAAATTAATATGTTTGGTAATAACGGAATATTTATCATTACAGAATTTATTATTTGACAATTTTTCATTTAGTAAAGTTAATATAGTTGTCAATCTGTCGAATATTAGGTAAGCTACTTTCTCTCTTAAGAACAAATGTTTATTTAATTCATAAGAATGTTGCGCTTGATAATATTAGTATTAATGTTGTTGATCACACAGATTTTATTTTAAAGCCTGGATAATGTTACCTGATAAACTAGAATCGATATAAATACAATAAGAGTTAATATTGAAGAATGTGTGATTTTATTCAGGCACACGTACAAACGGTTTAATTCACACAGTAGACTGTTGTAGCTCTAATATTAAATTTAAATTTTATTATAGAATTAATAACTAAAAACTTAAGACGTAAATTAAAAATTTCATTTATTTTATTATTCATCTTATTGTAGAAAATAAATAAAACAATTATCCAATAACTACTGATATTCAGGTTAATTGCATTTTAAATTAGTACCTGTTACGAACAAAATTACTATATATAAAAACTTATCCTGATGATTTCAGCCCAATCAGATGTGTGACTTGTTTATAAACTTCAGTCAACAGGCCATTCCTATGGAAGAAATTCTGCTTTCCATATACGTCCAGTAATAAAAAATTCTAAATCGTTCCCATAAATAAATATAAACACATATTACCGCAATCCGCACAAGTCGATACAATTACACGTAGATATTTATGGCTTTAGATTATGCGACAAATGGAAGTTAATGTTAAGTAAACTATGCAACCTGTGAAACACATAATGATTGAAAATTTAAAGGCGTAATTTTACTCCAAAATAATTCCATTTTTCCGCGACCAAATAAATGTTAACTCTCATATTTAATTTTTTATGGTAATTAACAGTACCCAGCATAAAACTTAATTTAAAACAAAGTATACGTTTTATAGAATTAATATTTGGAAATTTTGTTGATGAATACGATAAATGATTAACAAAATACTATATCTGAATGTTACGATATATTATAATTTACAGATGCAATTAACTGGTTAAAATCATAAATTTAATTTCAGAAGAAAATTTAACAAAGCAGAACTGGCAGTTTATCAGACGAGAAAAACTACGCGCTTTTACACCGTTGAGATGGAAGTCGTCTGTTCCTATCACGAAATAAAAAGTAATGAATAAAAAACAGATGGACTGCGTTCGTAGTAGTTTTGTTTGGAGGCTCGTTATGGCTCTGCCGGAAGGATGTGAGATGGAAACAGCAGCAGCGGCAGCCCGGAACGACTGCCAACTAATTCGGACTCTCTTGTCAGGACTATTAATAAAACTGATAACACGGCGAGCCACCCTTCATTGAGATACACGGCAGGAAAAACACAGCCAAGTAACTGCATCGCAGTTCCGAAACAAATTTGGAATCGTGTATGAATAAATTTGTCTTGCTGTTTTGTTGAGGAGCTTCCGCGAAGCCTGTCGTTCTAGGACACATTAGACTGCGAGGGAAATGGAACCAAGTCGGAGGAGGGGAGTGATGAATGTTGACTTGGGAATTAAAGTAATAAGCCGGAGATCTCTTCTTGATTAAAAATATGCGACTACGTGTTTTTCATTCAGTGGCGTAAGTCTGTATTTTATTTACGGCTGCGCTTCCCTGCAAGATTTAGAACCTGAAATTACAGTGACTAATTTCCAAATTTAACACCAGCAAAAAATAATTCCATCAGTGTACACACATCTTATGAAGGAACGTTTTTCAATACATTTTCACGATAAAAAAATAATATATTTAATTCTATTTATTCTGTTAACATTTTACCATAAAATTTAAGATAATAAGAATACTTTTATTTTGTTATTATGTTTTTACCACTCATATCTTTTTCTATTCAATCAAAACCTAGAATGTGAATTAGTCTAATTCTCCACGCATAAGTACTGACATCCGTCTGACCTTTTAGAACGACTTACGTTTACAATTTCAATCAATCGACCTGGCTACATTCACATCAACAGCATATTTCATATATGATGATATTAAGGATGTTTGTTGTAGTAATAGTTACCTCGTAACTGGGAAATAATTTGAAATTAAATCAAACATGTCTTTATAAAGATAACACCGATGAAAACATAAAATGAGCTTATATAACTAACAAAACGTATTAAACGCAATTAAAAGTCATTAAAATTAAGTCATTGTCCAATTTGATGACACAAATCAACTTATTAAAACAAATTTATTCTACTTTAGTTTAACCGTTTAATTAACAATCATACGAAAACGTTTTGATTTCATGCGCTATTTATATATCTCATTACCTCATTTTACTTTTAAATTCTACATTCCAATAAAAAACGTCCGTTAATGTTTCAGTTCCAAACAAAATTTTGTATTCCTCGCTATTGTATTTCATTACCTTGTTCTGAGTTTAATTACTTCAGAAAAGAGACGGAGCGAACAGTCAAATTACATTTGTTTCTGTAACGACTAAAAACTTTCATTGAAGTAATTTGGGTCTATTGATGAGTTCCATATTTCCTATAAATGGGACCTAACGCGTAGTAGGGTCCTTGAATAACGTACACTTTAACGTTATTATTTAATTAATTCCGTCAAATTAAATAAGATGGAATTTGAATAAACTTAACAGCGTGCTTTTGGTGTAGAAGATAAAAAAACAAAGACTATTTAAATACAATTTTATTCTTATTAGTAAGGAAACTTATGCAACATATTTCTATATAATAAACGTGATTTTAGTAAGAAAATTTTCTGTTTAGTCTCCATGAAATAATAATTACGTTATTATTATTTATAACAATTTATTGTTACATTTTGAACTACTTTTGATTATAGTTATTGATATATTTTAGATGTCTTTAAATATATCCTCTCCAATCCTTCGAAATAATTATCTGAGAAAAACAACCACATTTTAAAAAGAATAGAATGGAAATTATATTTTTGGGTTATCCATTAACAGACGGTCATCTTCTGTATACTACAGCTGATATACGTGTCCCACAAAGAAGAGAAAGTTCAAGCGGCCACAAAATCAGATGTGAGGGAAATTCTATAATTTATGCAATTATTTATGAAAGTTTAAAATTGGAACTGAAAACTGACTGTATTAATTCCGCATTGAGAGGGTGACAGGAAGCTAGTAAGGGACGATGTGGAAAATTTGAACAAGTATTGCGCACGTGTGTGTGTGTGTGTGTGCAGAAAAGTTCCATGACCTACTGGTTTGGCTGGCCTAGAGGATTTTACCCGAAATTACCGCTGACGTAGTTTGCCGTAGCCGCCCAGCAGCAGGCACGACTCCAGTTCGCTTCAAAATCATTAAAATAAATAAAATTGCTGTTGGTTTGCATACAACAAAAATAGGTCGATTAATTCAAAATTATGCCGGAAAAGAGGAAAAAAAACTCAAACTCGTTGAATCGTCATCCACCAAGGAATTGTACACACTACATGTTGAGATTTGATTCTTTAATCAACATATTTTATTAATAACATCCTTCAAATATTTTAATGCTTTCAAACACTTAGACCAACGATTGAATATATTTTATTATTTTTATTAAATAATTCTAATTGATTACATTTTATATGTATAACTACTTTATATAATGAGTTTCAAATCGTATTACAGATTACACGAGAGAAAAATTCGGAGAAAATATTTCTATCATAAAATTATATAAAAATAGTAATTTCATATCAAATAACTGCGAATTTTTAAAGGATCAGAAAAAAAAACTAAACAGACACATTATTTTTCAGACAGATTTTAAATACGTAACAATTTTACAACCAATTTGTATATGTATCGGTTCGAATAATTGTGACCTATTCACTTATTTATATTCGTCTAGTACATTTAAAACTGTATAAAAAATATTATTGATAGAGATAAATGTTCTGAAAATGTTATTATCCTCCTCCCACATCATTCAAAGCTGATGAAGTTACTTTTTGGCCTAACATTTTCCCATTACTTACTCCAACACTTATAGTTGTTGCGAGACAGTTATCCATAAAAATCCTTCTGAAGTCACGTCAGGCTCATCCTAAGAAATGTTCCCGGGCGGGAAAGTGTTACTATAAAAGATCTCTGAAGTTCCCAGGTAAAAAGTAACATCTTCACACAAGACAAGAAAAGTACTTAAAACTTCGCTCCTCTGATTCTTTTAAGAGGCAAGGGACTTTACCTTTTCAAAGTGAGCTTCACCACTATCCTTTTATTCTAGGACAAAGCTTATAACAATTCCAGTGCGAAAAGAATTCACGCTCTACTCGAGATATTTAAAAACCCTCTCGCCGATAAAACCATTGCCGGGGCGCAATTACAGGCCAACTGCGTGTTCCGCTGAGTGGGTTAGAGGCTCGCTTCATTTTAAAATTCCCGTCGGCTCGTCGCAGTTTATAGACCCTCGTCCTACAAACTTTAATTGCTGTTCTCCAGATATGAATATTAACGACAACAGATAGGGGGCGTGCCACATTCCATTGTAGTCGCAGCGCGGTTTAGCGGTATAAATCTTCACAACCTTGGTCCTCCGGAGATTTATCTCTCCGTTTCGTTGCGGTAATTTCATTCATCCGAACCGAGGACAAGTTCTCGCTCTTTTTGTATGTAGTTGGTTATTTAACTCCTGGAACATTTCCCAAGCTAAATTTTTCTGCCTGTAGATTTCCACAATGTCGCACTTAGTTCATGACATAATGAATTGATGTCGATATAGGCTATCCAAATACTTGATAATACAACAAACATCCCCAATTAAAAAATTCGGTGATCACTAAGCACGATTCAGATTACAGTCACAATTTAAAAACTGAAAATATTCACAAATCTAAACTTGTCTCCAAATTTTTATATATAAAAACTGTTACTGAGGAATATACATTCTCTTTTAATTTATAATTATTAATTTTCACTCCTTTCATTAAGTAGCTTCCTTTGTTTACTATCATGACTTTTAATTATTTATAATTGACAAAAATTCACTATCAATACACTATTTTATACATCAATAAATATTAAAAGTCTAGCACTATGGTAAACGTCTGAAAACTAAGCTGTATCTTTGTTATGGTCTCCTTTTACGATCTTTATTTTTATTTAATACATATACAAGATAAATATAAGTTGTTTTTTTATTAAACAAAACTTTTATCTCAAGATTATTTGTTGTAACATAAAGTATTAGAGTATATACAATTAAAATACTGCATATAATTAACCTGGAAACTTGTCACTTAAGTTAATCCAGCAATTAACATAATTTTGCAAAAAAAAATTTTCATATATTTTAATTTGGTTGTTGGGTTATTAGGGTTCGCTGGTGGTGTTGAATTTGTTGGGACGGATTGAGTGGGTGGGTGGGGTCTGCGGGTATGAGGGTGGGGTGGGTTAGGAGGTGCCAGAGTGTTCTGGGGAAAGGATGAGGTCGATAGGGCGTTTTCTCTTGAAGCGACGTGCGTGTGGGGGTGGGGGAGGGTTGCAATGGAATTGCTGACTCGTGGTGTTAGGATGGTTGAAGGTGCTTTGGATTAATGAGGTTACGGATTTGGTGATTATTGAGTTGACTTGGGGAAGTTTAATGTTGTGGTGGATGATGGAATTTCTGAGGTACCAGGGAGAGTTAGTGATGGTGGGAAGGATTATGTTTGGTTTGGCTTGGATTTTGGCTGAATGGGTTTTGGCTGTTGCTCCCCATATGGATGAGGCGTAGGACCAGGTGGGTTGAATTATGGAGAGATATACTAGGCGTTTTGTGCTGAGGGAGAGTGGTGATTTTCTGTTTAGGAGAGGATATAAAGTTCTGAAATTAAGGTTAATTTTAGAGAGGAGGTGTTTAATGTGGGGTTTCCAAGAGAGTTTTGAATCGAATAGGAGTCCTCGGTAGATGGTTTCTGTTTTTGAGGGTATTTCGGCGTTGTTTAGATATAGGGGGATGTGCGGAGGAGAAATTTTGGATAGTGTGAATGGGACGGTTAGTGATTTGATGGGGTTTATGCTGATTCGCCATTACTTGGACCAGTGTTCTATGTGGCTGAGCGCTGACTGAAGAGGTTGGATATTGGAGGTGAGAGAGGAGGTTTGGTAGGAGATGGCGATGTCGTCTGCGAAAATGATTGTGCTTGTGGCGGGATGTTGTGGAATATCGTGGGAGAAGATGTTGTATAGGAAAGGGGCAATGACGCTTCCTTGGCGGACACCTTCAGTGATGGGGTGGGGTTGGGAGATGTAGTTATTTATTTTGATGGAGAAGGTTCTGTTGGAGAATAAATATAAGTGAAATTTAATATAATATAATTTCACCGTTTTAGTATTCAAATAATCATTTTAAAATGACTGATTATTGACCTTTAATATTTCAAAACTTCCGCCATAAAATGACAGAAACAAAAGCTGACATATCCTGACAGTATTATAGAAACCGCATGTAAAATATTTAAATAATAACCAATGTCCCTAATAGTGTTCAGGGCAAATAAAAACTTCGAATCAGATACCTGCGCATAATGATCTTCAAGTCGTGGAATTTGGTATTGATTCATTTAAGAAAAATATTGTATCCACTAAATTATTCCAACACCTACATTTGCTTCTGTACTGAAGGTTTGTAAATATAAAAAAAATTATAAATGAAATTTTTTATTTCAATTTTAGTTATCAGAGAATAAATTGGAACCAGGATAGTAGATTTTTGTAATTAAAATTGCTATTACAGAAACTTAATTAATCGTATCCATACCCAAACATTCAGGACTCCGCTGTAAATAAAATTTATTTAGCCCGATGAAAAAATGGCTGTATACTATTCGAGTTGATATTAAATTAAATATATTTTAAATTAAATGGATAATTCAACAATTTTTTAGAAAATACAATTTCAGTAACTGTTCAATTCTAGAAGAAAAACACAGAACAAAGTATTGAAATTCAATAACAATTTCTCACCTAACAGCTTCTTATATCCCATGTAAGAATATTTGTTGTGAACAATGATCATTTCTAAGGACAGGCGAGTTATTTATTTGAATCACAAGCAGTATAGCTATAGTCCAATTTATTTTATTTTACATATTTTCAACAAATATGATAGTTCTTTTTGTAGTTAAAAACTAAAAATGTTAGAAAAAAGTAAATAAAATTTTTTAATTTTTAATTTGAAATCAGAAAATGTTAAATCAATGTCTTGTGTTTACTTTGTTGAACATTTATTTTATTATATTATTCAGCACCTGACGAACAGCAAATCTTTTGCAAAAAAACTTGAAAATTAAAAAATTTTATTTACTTTTTTCTAACATTTTTAGTTTTAAACTACAAGAAGAACTATCATTATTAAATAAATAAAGTCGTACAAACCATCAAATTAATTTTTATTCAATTTCAGTAAAAACAGTTGTATAGTTTGAACGAAATATATGATAGAGAAGATTTTATTGATAGTATATTTCAGTTCTCATAGTTATACATATCTGACAAATGTAATTTTAAAGGTATGAACACAACGTTTTTGGAGATAATCAGTTGATTTTGGTTGATTAGAATATTTTTAGTATATAATTGATATAAACTCGATTTAACTTACAAATCCTATACGGTGCCTAAATTCTTCCATAAATATTGGCAAACTATTGATGCATTATAAATAAATTTTGCTTAGAATATCTCAGGAATTCTCACACTGCAATACCTGTTGTACCCGAAATGAACATAATGAGTTTAAATACTTCCATAAATAATATTTTATATAATCTTAATATAAGCAGCAATTTACTTATTAAATAAATGACAAAATAATTCACAATAAATAAAATTTATGTTACTTAAAAATAATTTGCAATAATAATTATTTGATTAATAAAAATGTTTTTTTATTTAGTGTAACTACCTACAAAATTATTTATTAAATTCTTTAAACACATTGCTCATTTAGTTTCGAACGGTAACTTCAATTAGAGCACGTCTTATATATTTATAATTTCAATTCAATCGTGTATATAAATGTAAAGAGGAAAATAAAGACCATGCCATAATAAAAAAAATTTCATGTAACCGTCAAAGTTCATAATAAAAGAAATACTGTATTCATAAAAAAATTTAACCTTCACCGATTTTCAGTTTTATTTTCTTTACGAGTTATTTTGTTATAACTGTACACGTAATTTTACAACAAAAAAATGTTTGCAGTAAAAAAATTAAACGCTGGTTATTTCCAATTAATTTGTGACAGTAATATTTTATAACTAACTCCTTGGTTTAATTTTTTGTTTATATCATGATCTGTATTTTTATCTTTAAATTCACTTTAATAATAAAATGAAATATACTACCAATAAAATAAAATTTCATACATTTGTGTACCCGTAATTTAAATGTGTAAATTATCTTTAAATAAACACAATATTACTCGTGTATTTTACCGAGTGTCTTCAAAGAATGAATTCTTTTAAGAATACTTCATTGCTTGTTTGAACAAAATATGGAAGATTGACTATAGCGATTAACAAACTTTCTGTATGTCATTATTGACGCAAAAATAACTCTCAGCCGTCTGAAGCTCAGCGGAAACATGTAATTCACTAGCAAGCATATTATTTTCCTTTTGTTCCAAAACGCCGTTGCTTAGTTCGTCGAATTGTTTCATTACTCTGAAAATAATTATTTATATGAAGGGTAAAATAGATTTACTGCACACGCATTGAGCGTACAAAAGGAATTTGCCACTGTAAAGAAAAACAATTAATGTTTCATTAACGTAGAGTGGGCTTATCACAGAGTTTTGAGTCTATTCACAAATGAGTTGCACCGTGAATTCGTTATAATAATGTTAACTTAGTATTACTCATGTATTACTTCTATATGAAGTTAATGGAAATGTATCTACAAAAGCATAAAAAAACCGAGTATGGCAACTCACGTTTTTTCCTCATAGAAATTAATAAAGCTTATTGAAATTTATTTCTCTGCTATGCTTTCTAATAGAAAATTGTAACCTGTGACTAAAAAACGACAAAAAATGTATGTAATTCATTTATAACAGTTATACAAAAATTAACAAAATGGTTTCAATACAATGTAAACCAAGCTCTTGCCGATATGCTATCTTTTGATACCATTTTTTCTACAGTTAGATAAATAATTACTCTAATAATAAGACATTAAATTGAATACAGGGTAGGATCCTTAAACTATAGCCCGGGGGCCCCAGTTAATCCTTTGCTGCCTTCCTCTACCCTTCTCCATGCCCCCTTTTAAAATCCCTTCCTATGCTATTAAAGGAGAGTTTCCACAACGTGGATTACCCTCATGTAGTCTATTACTCTAATAAAAAGAGTTATATACTAATGTATCTTTAAAAATTGAATTTACCAATTATTTAAGATTCTTGTAGAAATTTATTGTCATTAATACACAATTACTGTCTTTTATACATTATTTACTGATTCCAGTATTCCAAGTCAATTTAGGGTATACAGTTGATAAAATAATGCATTATTTATTAATTTAAATTCAATATTTTATTTATATATTCCAATAGTCCTCATAAGACGAAATAAGATTACAAATAACAAAATGTATAAATTAATATTATAGTAACTCATGTATGTAATAATAATTGGACATGTATGGAACGATAAACTTTTGTATTAAAAAATTACTATTATTATTCACTGTACATTAAAATATATGCAAGTCAAATAGCTTAAATAAGATATATAAAAATGAGGAAGTAGTAATTAGTTTTCAAGCTGCGTAATATTTTCCTGTAGTTATTTAAGATATTCACGTCTGACATTAAATGAAAATCTAAAGAGAGGCAAAGAAATTAGGAAAGTAATAGACACCACCTGTAAAAAAAATAATGGCGGACAAGTATTTAAAATAACGTAAGTAAAGTAGGCTTCAGTATGAAAATTGAGATTGTAAGGCTGGAATTGATGGTGATTAAAATATATAGTAGGTCGACAACTACAGTTCTTTTCAAATGGGAGAATATTTGACCTTAAAGCTCTTCCTTGTGCTGTCGAATCAAATTCCTGCAATGCTGTCACATATTATTGTCCACGCAGTTGCATTAAGGGTTTCTTGTCATTAATTGTTGCCGGTGAGGCAACGTTTGTCGAGTTCTCTGCTTTCATTCGCAGAGAGTCAGAACGGCTATCCTTTGAAATCCATTATGGGTTTAACAGCCATTATTATGACATGAACATATCTGAAAGCTATGGACGTTGAAACATATGTAAACGTTGAACTATTTTAATGCAATTAAAAACTATTTAAGTTTTAGGTTTCGCTTAAAACTTCTTTTTTTTGCCTTTTCAGTTTTGTTTCTGGGATGTGATCCATAGTTACCTTTAGTTACGGTTATTATCAATACTGCTAATAATTTTCATATTTGTATTGTTTATCAGAAATAAATCTCAACAATGTTTATTTGTTTGAGTTTATTTCCGTATGTGGAGTATTCATAACGACATAAATTTGAATTACAATGTAACGTTAAATGCGCGATTTTCTAAAAAAAAAATATGCAACAGGGAATACAGTTTATATTGCGGGTGAGGGACTATTGGAAAATAATCTAACAATTTGTTCACATGGGTTATCGAATTGGTTGACAGGAATATATCTCCTTTCACAAACCCAGCGGTGATTAATAAAAGCAAGAAGTATTCCCGTCTGATGTCTAGCTTTGTTAAGGCTTAAACAGTGTGTCTTGAGTGATTTATTAATCCGTAAACTAAATTAAACTGGTGAAACTTAAATGAGAACAGAATTCAAGTATAAAAGATAAACCTCCGCCGTGTAACTGAGAAAGACAACGAAGTGGATAGAGAGAGGAAGAGAGAGAACAGAGCAAGGAGGAAGTTTTGTGGTAATTATCTGCGCCTTCTGCTGCGTCGGGTGTGTTCCATCAGGACTTCCATTCGCCTTTTCCAAGGCAGGTCGAGTATCTTACTTTCAAAATAAATAAATTAGTAGTTACTAACTCTTGCAGAAACACGACTACCTTAATTGAAAATTTATAGGAACATCTGACAGATAATTGCGAATAGCAAATTCTACATAGATTGCATACACTTGTTTTTATATACAAATATTGTCCTAACTTTTTTCTCCAGAAAGGGATTAATGTAAAATAAATGAAATAGTAACACGACGAGTACTAAACGTTCGTTTTCACCAATCTCAAATACATATATACCTCACGTAAATTATTATTTTTAATACATTAAATTTTATAATATTCAAATATAAAACCCGCCGTAAAATTAAAAAAAATTTTATAGGTCGCCAATATTTTCACATCTAATTTGTAGTCTATTTCAATCATACGATATCCACTTCGTCGGATAACAATCAGAATTTACGAATCATAGATGATAAAATGCAAACTTAAATTTTGTTCATCAGGTTGAAGATAAAAATAGTCTGCTTACAAAGAAAAACAGAATAAATCTTTGCAACCCTACTCGCAGCACGAAACTGTCAAGACTCTTTGACTTTCATAAGCGAATAATGAAGAATTTCTCTAATGTTATTTTGTTATAGTGATTTAAAGGTTACTGTACAAACCGTTTGGACTGAAAACAGAATAAAAATATTTTGTTTCCAGATAATGTTGAAATTAACCCATTTAAGGTCTCAAATAAATGTTTCTTTTTCAACCATCAGGCAACAAGTTAAGGTTGCCGAAAAACGTCACCATAATGGATGATTTTGGAAATTATTATTTTGCTTCAGGCCTTCACCAACATCTGCCAATAATACTGTTCCTTTATGGGTGGAACTAACAACCTCGTTTAGTATGTACAGTGTGCCTCAGAGATAATTTTACGAAAATAACAGAATAAATGCTTAATAAATTTTTCACAGTTAAGCACCAGGTTTATATTTCAAGATGTTGACGTTTCTGCGACCAGTCTCTACCGCAGTCTTCAGACTATGACGTTTCGTGACGTGTGTGTCGTATTTATAGGGTCGGACTCCAAGTATGCATGCCGTTAAGGATCGGCTGACGACAGTGTCAAGGACACATGTGTTTCCATGTCGCGTAATATTTTAATAATTGTATTACACCTGTTGCTGAATTGGAAGTCAGAGTCTTTGTTTAAAAGATTGTTTCGGATTTTAATTTCAATGGCTTCCAAATTAACACTGTTGTACCACTTTTCAGCGTGTTTTAATTTGCCAGTGTCCGAAAAACACATATGTGCAGGGCCAACAACGTCAAAGATTGGCAGGATATTGGCGAAACAAAATATAAATACATTTTCCTCTGTGGGCGGAAAACTAAGACAGATTCTGGTTTCTGTAAAAGATGAAATTGGCCTAAAAACTGCTGGGGTTTATATGATTCCTTACAATTGTAGCCGAAAATACAGCGGACAAACTTTCATGACCATCAAACAACACTGCATTCAACACGAAAGATATATTCGTCCAAAACAACCTGACAAATCGTCTGTAGCCGAGCATGCTCTTATTACAGGAGAAAAGATGTGTTTTTCGGACTGCCAAATTAAAACACGCTGAAAAGTGGCACGACAGTGTGATTTTGGAAGCCATAGAAATTAAAATCCGTAACAATCTTTTAAACAAAGACTCTGGCTTCCAAATCAGTAACGCGGGGGATCCAATTATTAAAATATTACGCGACATGACAACACATGTGTCCTTGACACTGTCGCCAGGTCATCGTCAAAGGCCAATCAGATCGCAGAATGGAGACTTGGAGTCCGACCCTATAAATACGACACACACGTCACGAAACGACATAGTCTTAATACTGCGGTAGAGTATGGCCGCAGAAACGTCAACATCGAGAAATATGAACCTGGTGCTTAACCGTGAATAATTTATTCATAATTTACACCGGGAAATCTTACATTAATTAAGAATAAATCGAGATTCGGGTTATGAATTTGTATTAAATGATAAGGAAGTAAAAATCTCGACCAGATAGTGCAGTACCTCCATTTGGTAAGTGCCTCTCTTAGAATTTGAAGTACCCAGTAAAGGAGTAGACCAGGATAACTCAGATGGTAAGAGAAACACGCACCAAGTTGAGGTCCTGAATCCTATTTCTTGTCGGGTCGAGAATTTTGCATCCAGATCCTTTAATTCATTTTTACTAACTGAGACCGATACACCAAATCACGGGAAAAAAGGACACCTAAACATCCCTATTACGTTATTACTTAAAAACCGTATTGTATCATTACGGCTCATTAACCAATTTTTTAATTGTCATAAACTCAGAAACGCTCAACAAATGTTCCAAATGGCCTCTGTTTGCACCGAAACACCCATCGACCCTTTGAATCAAGGACTGTCGCAACTTTTAAAATACATATTCACTGTGTCGAAGGCTTTGCGGATGTCAAAGACATATTGACGTAGGGCCAGTGACTGGAAATTTCTGTGGGACAAAATAAACGTCTGAAAGTCCATTTAATGAAGTCTTTCGTGATTTACTCTTTTCCGCGATATGAATCTGATGTTTTTTATTATTTTCCCTGACTAACAACTGCAAGCACTTTTAATGTAACCAGATTGTACGCAGAGAGTGAGATGTGAAAGCAACAATTAAGTGCGCCGTCTTTGTTTTCACGAAGCTACTTGAACTCTGACATCGACACGTGAATCCCCGATCCCATCCCTCTGAGCTGTAACGACATACGCGGCCTACGGGGGGACCTGTACATTTTTCATGTCAGCAGTTTGCGGCTTTACTAAGCCTATTGTTCCGCTACGTGCTCCCGTGGGACTTCCAGCACAAACAGTTTTCACCAAAGTACATCCGACGCGGTTCTGGGGTTTCAACATTTGTCTCCTTGTGACCATGTTTTTATAATACCGGTGTAATGCGGGACTAAATTGAGGCCTGGATTCCATTGTCGCATGATTATCCCCTCGTTTTCCTATCGGATAAAAAAACACTGCAGCCTTAATCGGCTGCGGGCTTTGTGCTGCCATCTTTGAGCTCCGTCGAGCGGAGATTCAAATCTGGAGCCCGTTTCCGACAAACAGGTGGAGGATTTGGAATCACTACGAGCATTTTACTCTCCATTAATTTTTTACGGAACATAAACTCTATTTTATTTTTTAAAACTTTATGGTGTTTGGCTTCAGGCAATTTTTCGGTTACAATATTATTACAATTGGCAATAAATCTTTGTACTCTATACTGTTAATATTTATTTACCAAAGGTATTTCTAGATTAATATTTCCGTATAAGTAGACAGTCGGCTATTTTCACCGGCATTTTAGGACTTACATACAAAATACAGTTCTGAATCTGTTAAAATACCTTAATTGAGAGTAATAAATTAATTACACAACGTAGCGTATAACAAAAATTCAAATAAAGAGAGAAGTTTAGAACAAGTTTTTATTAGATTTACTTCTGTAAAAATAAGGAAAATAGTTTCTCTGTGCCAATATGTAATATTTTAATATAATTAGTTATTAAAAACAGTGACAGAATTCCCGCTATCTTCCTACTCTCCACACACACCCCTCCTCGTTATATATAATACCTACGACTAATGTAAATTTATTAATATCTATGATCCACCTTGATACGTACATTTTCCAGAATATAACCTCTCTTACGTTTTTATGTTTCTTTTACGTAGCATACCTATTTCCATAAAACCGTCTAAAGTTTTATATCTAATCCAGGCATCCACAGAAATATTTTTAACATTCATAAAATTTTGGGTTCCGAGGACGTTATAATTTTTTAATTCAAAATTCTTTATGTCCAATTGTTCTTCATCTTCATTTGCAATTTTTCGCTTTAAATATTTGTTCGTTTTATGACCATTTTAATTGTCTTTGTAAAAGTATTGTAGTTCATCTAATAGCAACCCGTGAATTTCTTTCGCGCTTTTGTATATGATGCATAATAGACCATTTAAGGTATAAGCTTTTGGATAATATATATTTAAGAATTTAGAGTAATTTATATATATATATATATATATATATATATATATTGTAGCAGCCGACCTATCGTCCTTCTGTTTCTTTCCTCAATTTTGTTAAGGTCGTCAGGCAATTTTTTTAATGAAATTACCAAAGCAATTTTGATGTATTTTATTTATATTTCTCGAGCAATGAGATTATTAAATTTCTACAGGACGTGGTCATTAATTCATTTATGACACTTTAACATTCCAATATTTGGGGCTCTATCCCCTGACGAGTCCTACGCGCGCCTTCCAAACAATATGCGACAAGAGAACACCGACAAAGACAATATACCCATAATGTAACATAATAATGTTACAATATACATTTGCAAAATGAGCTCACGGACAGCTTTATTCTTGTATTATGTTCTAGTCGCTTTTGAGTCCAGCTGTGTGTGTATTTCTTAACAAATGAGAATAGAAATTTATTCACTTATTCTATTTGCAATTCGCAAAAGTTAGATGTGATTTTTTTATTACAGCTAAGGTGGAAACTAAATGAAAGTACAGATGTCCCCAAAAATGTCATAACCTCGTGGTACAATTAGCCCCCATCTGTGTAATTGGACCTTAGCTACGACAACAGACTGATCCCTGTAATGACAGAGATCTCTCTGCTTCCTCTCTGGTCCCGCGGGACCCTTCCTGTTATATCTGGCTCCCCTTCTCCTTGTCGGGTCCCTGGGGGCTCGTAATGAGCCGCCGCTTCCATCAGCAGGGCAGCAACGATAAATTTAATAGAAGAGCCAGGGAGAGAAATAAAGTCGTAGATCTGATCGCCGTAATCCCTCTGAGAAGCGATGGGCGAAACCAAGCAGGTAGGGCACGCATTAAATACCGAACTTAGGGAAGACCTAATCCAATTGAAGCTCGAGAAATCAATCTACCCAGAAGCTCAGACAAAGACCAGTAATGAATATTACTAACAAAAATGTGACTGCCAATTTAATATAAATAAATGTAATGTATGCGAGGAATAACATAGTGAGATAATTGAACAAGGATTCCATGGGTATATTGATCAATGATCGAAAGAAATGAATACTAATTCGCAATAGAGCCATAATTAATTTTAAAACGAAAAGTAATTCTAGCGAGGAGCGTAGGTTGCATATAAACAAAGTTATTATTGAATTTAAAGCCACGAGATCGTAAACGACCGAGAGTGGCCATCTGCCTGGGGTACTAAGAAGACGAAATGGACTAAATGGATGAACGTGACTCATCCGGTGACCATTAGAGAAAGACGAGCAGGCAGTGCAATAAAAATCCTTGTAAATGAATAGTTTCTTCTTAAAATATAATGTATTCGTTATAATATTAATAGAGACAATTAACTGGATAGCTCCTAAGCCATGTACATGGATTGGTTTCTAATGATTTATTTAACACAATATTCAATCAAAACAATATTAGACTATTAATACGAATATATTGACAGAACAATATACGGAAAAATAAAACGCAATATAATAAAACATTAACATGTAAATAAGTTAAATTTAAAATTATTTTAAAATACATCAACCTATAAATTATTTTTTATGGTTGTCTGAAACAGGAGTTCTGTGTCCCTATATCTAATTTATATATATATATATATATATATATATATATATATATATATATATATATTCTTAGAGGGTGGTGTCGTACTCTACTTTCCAGGTTGGTTAAGCAGGTTGCGTAGATTCAGGAAGCGTTGCCTGATTGCATAACTCCAGGATCCAAAGGCTATAAAAAATCATCTCCTTACGGCGAAGTGATCATAATTCTTTATCTTTATCTTCAATAAATTCAATGCTACTTTTACCACACTGTTGCAGGTGAAAACCGTCTCTCTACTATTCTGTCTGCTGTAGTAGCTGTTCTCCAACTACTTTTGGAAACACTTCTAAAAACGTTCTTCCGTTTCTAGATTCAAATATTTTCTGAACCACCTGATTTTCGGAAATACCATCTGATATTAACGAAATTCGCTGGACATGCTAAAAAGGCGTATCTGTCAACAGAACTTCAAAAACAGTTGATCGGTCTGGTTCTTTCCATAATAATCCTCTGCTGAACAATAAACATAATATTTACATTTATTTCACCAAATTCCATTTCAAATAAATTTATTCAATACGTTTTGTATAACAAAAATCGAGAATAAAAGAATATTTGACACATTAAAATTTATATTACAAACATTTGTCCTACCCTAAATGCATTACTTTAATTACACAATGAGGCATAATTGATAAAATAATATCGCAAGTAGACTTGCATTTTGAACTGGCTGAAAAATAATTTATATTAAGAGAAACTGGCTAAAATTCTTTTTCCATATACGTACATAAAATATATAATCGCTTATATTTTTAATTTATGTGAAGTAACTGGTGTAAATGAAAATGTTATTTTTTTATTAATTTTATATTTATAATGATTATTTATTTGAGCGGTGAGTATCTTTAACGCAATCTCCTCACACAACCTCTGAAACAATATGACTTACCAAAACTTCCATGTAAATTCATCTCATAAATAATTAAGTATTTTGGTTCGATTTTATTAAAAAATTAAAAAGTAGCAATTTCGTATAGGCCTATACAGTTTTTTTTATAGAATTATTCTCTCACGATTTTTTGATTCTGTAACGTTGAATCGTGTCGTTGAATCGTTGTCATGTTTATGACCACATATTGTCCTTTGTTTAGCCAATACTTCTGTATAGACAGCGGTTCAAAATAACCGCATCCATTGTTTACTGATTTGCTGTTTTTATTGAACAATGTGATAAATACAATGGAATTTAGCACATTTCATGGAAACCACTCACGTGGGATGGAACCTTCTGAATCAAGCTCAAACATTATACTTGATTATAATTTTTGCCCGGTATCCATAAACCAACGACGATCCCTTGTAAAAATTTCTGCTGTGATAAAAATTTATTTTACTAAAATAGTTCATTCAGCGGCAGAGTTTTGGAAATATTCTGTGCTAAAGTGGTGAATTAGTATGAAAATCTGTTACGCCGCCCTTAATAGCGGGGGATTTGAATGGGGAGGATTACCGAAACACAAATATGATTAATGTTTTCTCTTCATTAAAAAAAGATGATACTTGGAAATAATAATCGATTACGACGGTTTGTAGTCTTCATAAGTATATTCAGACTCCTATGTAAGGGTATAACACTTGTTTTAAATAAATATGGAACTGTCATGTTATTTAAAGTGCGTCGAAAAGTTGTTTGGAAATATGGGTATTGAGAAATTGAGTTTCTATTACATTTAAATAATTTAGAAATAAAACTGCTAGATAAAATTCATCAGAAAAATTCAGAATTAACATCTTTGAAGTTCTTTCGAAATTTATAAATTTAAAATGTTTGATAGGGTCTTGAATGTATTTTAACTGATAAGTGATACTATCTATTTACATTCAAATGAAGTCAGAGAGGATGGAAAAGTGGAAAAACTAGGGTTTTGATTAGAAAAAGTTGTATTAGCCTTGAAAGCAAACCTTTCCTCATTTGTTTACCAGAACAAACGAATTATTTCCGTAATTTAACTCTAAAGATAAGTTTCCTTAAAACCAAATAGGAGAACAGCTATATTCCACATTTAAACCATGTTAATTAAAAGTTATATATCCATCTTTATCATTAAATTTTAATGCGTTTTCAATATATCTATTTACGAGTTCATCTTCACTTCTTTTAATTTGTAGCCTTTGTATATACACTAAAACGTAACAGTTTATTTTAAAAATTTCATTGTTTTTCTACAAATTAACACCTGTTTAAATTAAATAGACATATAACATTATAATGTACCTAGTAAGTATTAATATTCACGAGCAGTTAGAAGGCCGCCGCGTGAAAAAAATTATTAATTATTTTACCTGATTAAAGGTTCATAAATTATTAATATTCCAGGGGAAAAGGAGAGTAATCACAGACTTTATTTGAGAGCTGCATAAACTGTCAACGAAATGAATTTAATATGATTCATATCAGAGGAAAATGCTCTTTGTTAATGGATTTTTTACTGGTACTGTATTTTGTACTCGTAACACATCCGAACACATTAAAAGGAGTGGAGTCCACAGCTCACTGGGGATCTGCCTAATGTTTTGTATTCATGTCATGTTTGTGATGCATTCGCAATAAATGCGTCTCTCCCAATTTAATATACTCATAAAGCAGAATATAGTATGTTAATAATAGCGTGTCGCACAAAGCCTTTATTATTTCATACTTGTGAGTTTACACTTATGAGACCCTTTTTCATTACGAAACGGAGATGGAGATTTATTCAGACTGTGATACGTTCTGAAAGACGACAGATTCGTTGAATAAATTAGAAGTGTAGAGTATAAAATTAAAACATGTTTACTGAGCGTTACTGTTCGAATAAGTTCTGTAATTAAATTCGGCCAAACATCTGAACCATTGAAAGTTAAAAATTATAACGTGTTTAGAGTCCACCGATTTATTGTTCTCCTTATTAAAATTTACGGTTGGAGACCAAGCAATGAGTTTACGAGACGCCGAAAATATTCGAATCATTTACTGTAATTTACTGCCAAGTTTGAGAACGAAGGCTTTCCTAGTGAATATATTTAATACACAATTTTATTTTCATGCATATCTGATTACTATGGCAGAGGTAACCCTCGAAACGTTGATTTTTCCACCATAAATTCCTAGGTTGGAAAATACAGAATTGTTTGCTTAACATTATTAAGCTAACTTCGAATGCTGAGTTTGAATACATTGTTACAAACGAGGAGGGATATGAGAAAGTGTGCTTCGATCACAATTATTTCCTTTTCCCCCTTCATTCGTTATTTTTATTTCTCTCTTCCGCTGGCACGGAACCATAATGGCAAAGAACGTAATAGAAATTAAAAATTTAAACCAGTCTAAATTTAGATTTATTTAAAGTTTTACCATTCTTGTACTCCCCTTGATTCATTTTCCAAGATTATTCTCAACATTTTGTTTGTTTCATACAGATAGTGGCGCTTATCAAATGACAATTTCGCCTCTGCGAGTTCTGAACACTCTCATATAAAAATCAGTTTTATTTACTGACCCTTTTACTGGAATTTTCCCGACCTACCTGATTCAGCTTTTTCTAGGGTTTTCCCTGCATTTCTTTAAGCGAATGCCGGGTAGGATCCTTAAACCATAGCCTGGGGGCCCTAGTAACCCTTGGCTAACTTCCTCTACCCTTCCGCATCCCCCCTTTCAAATCCCTTCCTATGCTATTAATGGGGAGTTGCCCAATGTTGATCACCCTCATGTAGCATGTTGCCCTAAAAAAAACTAACCCTTTTACTGGAATTTTCAAATTCTTATTCGTCCCATTACGTATGTAACTCGTGTTATGCTTCTCAATTCGTTGTTATTTTAACAGATATATCCTAGAATTTTCCAACATGGTCCGTTCCATGCTTACATTTTCTGTGTACCTTTTTCAATAACGGTTCAAATGTCCAAACCGTAACTAACTTGTATTTAAATACAATACAGTATCATTCAGTCTCTTCCAAATGCTCTCTGGCAGACCCTAGTAATTCTTCTATTACTTTTCAGTATTATGAATACTGTGCAACATTTTAGATGTGTCAACAATTTAATCACAATTTATTATAAATGAACTAATACAATCCATTTAGACCGCAGAATTTATAAAAGTAAATCAAAAGTCATTGTATAATTAATTAACACTAAACATTTAATAAAAATATAGACACTGGGTAGCACATCTTAGTTTTTCAATTTTATTTGATAGCCCTTTATTTTCAGTACCCAGTAGGTGGATATTTTCAACATATTTAGCTTCCAAACAACAATAAATTCGTCAGTTATATGTGAGTTATTCCATGCACAGCCTCAACTTTTCTACGTCTCCAGAAAAATGAACGCCAAGCATTACAAAAAAGAAGGAAAATATTATTGAGTACTTCCGAGCTGATATTCCGCTGACGTGAAATATAGCGTCAATAAAACAACGAAACACAACAAAGGCAATGGATCGGAAAACGTAAAATATACGTGTGCTTGTTTTAACTTCTTTGGAAGAATTCCAGGAAGCAGTCGCATTTCCATAGAATAAAATTGTCTCGTATTAAAAATCAGGCTTGTTTCGAAGTCCCGCACATTCTGTATTCATAGAGCAGACGAGCAGAAATTTCTTGCAGTCTCTTGCTCGAATTATTTTCTGGACGTGTTACTTGCCTTTTATCTCGCTATAATACAGACCAGCAGGCACTCCAGAGTTTGGCTTATTAAATAAAACAACGTTCCGAGTTTCGTATAAACCGTAGCGTCGTTGAAGAAATCTTGGAACTCATAAAGAACAATTATCAGAAACAAATTAATAACACGAAGAATCTTTTAACTTATTTCAGACTTGGACACAATATCTGCCAAGAACATAAAGTGAATTCCCATTTAAAAAACAATGAACCAAGAGTGAATAATACCTACATAATTCCTGATAATAAATTGTCGCAATACAAAAATATAGTTATATTTTTATAAAATTAATACTTTTTGTTTCAAGTTAATTTTGGGTGCAGAAATTGTTTTCGATAAGTTGTGTATCAATAATAATACTAAAAATATTAAAACGTCTGTCTCAGCTGTAGACTAATAATAAGAATTAGTTTAATAATAGGCAAAATTAAGCGATAAAATATTACTTTTTATTTCTGTTACCTGCATATTAGAGTAATACAACTACTACTTCAAAACAGACGAAAACATGAGCCCAATTCTTTATTATCCTTTCCAAAATTAATATATTACAATCTTCAATTATTTATCAAATTACTTTGATATTTTAAATTATAATTAATTAGTACTATCATTTTTAGAGGGAAAAATATAATTAATAATACACAATATTTAAAAAAACGTTAATGTCTGAAAGTAAACGTTGTAGCAGCTATATACCCAAAAAAATAAAATTAAAATTGCTATTTAAAAATAGTATATTATTATGACATCTTAAAAAAGGTTAATACGAAGTATGATATACATTTTTAATTATTATATTTTATGACAAAACATTATTTCAAAAAAAAATATAATAAAAATTTATCAACAAGTATTAATAAAAAAAATTAAATAAAAAAGATATAATTTAAGGGATGATGTAAATCATAAATTATGTATTGGGAAAATTTAAAATATTCACATTGATTGAAATAAACCAAAAATTTAGTTCAGTTATTTATAATGTAGTGAAGAAATGAAGGTACGATAAAAAGCTAAGAATTCAGAAAGAATCCAAGAAGCTTTAAACCAAAGCTCAGCCTTGAAAAGTAATAATTTTTAGTCAATGTATTTATCGAGTTTCTTCTTCGCTTCAGACTAACTACGGTTGCTGTTGGGCTTCCGTTCATTTTCAAACCATGATCGTAGGTTATACACTCATAGCTGCAAGCATGTATCAGTAGGATTGTCTGACCAAGAAAATTCACGTTAGTGCACTATCCTGACATATCACTTGTTAATGTCACGTTTTATAGAATTGTATCCTCCAATAACTCGTATACCTTATTGTAAAAAACGAATGGAATTTATTTGATGGGACAGGTAAGGAAAAAAAAGGAATTTGAAGTATTTATATAATTTCCATTATATAATTTTATGTAGGATGTTATATATTGGTGGGGTGTTTGTGTCGGCAAAGGAAAATATTTGAAGTTTATTATACTATTGATATAAAAACCACCTTTTCTAAACAAACGTCTAATTAACGTATGCTACAGACGTAATTGTCTTATTCCTGCTGATTTAATGAGAATTGTATGATTCATTTAACCTAGAAAGTATCTGAAGTCAATGTCGATATAACAAGGAAGACGCCATTTCCTGTCGGCGCTCAACCTACGCAGCGTCGTTATGGCAAGTGATTAGACCGTACTGTGATCACCTAACGCGTCCCTCAGGATGATAATGTTAGGGACCACTTAACATTGGTGTCACGAGCAATTCCATGAAGTGAAGGCATCGTGTTTTAATATCTCAGCAGGTCTTGCCATTCAAAAGCTGATCATTGTAACACTACTAAAAATAGGAACGATCATTATGTAGGTATACTCATCCGGTGAGATTAATGAAATAAAATAAGAAGAAATAAATTTTAAAATAAATACTTATTAGAAATTTTACTACATTTTGTTAATTAAGATAAAATGATGAATTAGGATAAAATGTACTGTTTCTTAGACTTAATTACAACTTTTGTCTTTAAATAGCTACGCTAAGATATATTGAGAAACTTATTGCAATTGAATAATTCTGTGCTGAATTTTTAGCACTGGTATCTCAACATGTCCCCTTTATGTGTGGCAGGGTAGTCTATCCAAGGGTGAACCTTGCCCCGAAGCACTTTGGAATTTAAAGATCTTCACGAGCTTTAACGTCAATATTACAGCATAAATTAAGATCCAAACGAATGAGTCTTCTTTAATTAAGCTTAATTCAGTTAACGTACTAATGGGAATCAATGACAACCAAAGACCGTAACATCAATAGATCTGTGTTACGGGTAGTGAATCATTCGGAACAAGAGGTTTTTCTAATTGTTTATTTCACTATTCCTTTCAGGAATTGGGCTCGACTGTATGCGGAATTATATTCATGCTTAAAAATTGTGCTTCGGCACCTCGCACCTCAGAACTATGTATTTAAAAGTATATCTTTATCTCCGTAGAAATCCCGGGAGTAATCTACAGGAACTTGAATTCATTTATCTAATAAAATCCTCGTTCATTAGTTTGTAGTACTAATATGCAAGATTCAGCATCAATAATTATAGGATGACAGTCTGTACTCTCCTAATCAAAATTTTTTCTTTTCCTATCTTCAATTTTTAAACATCAGGTAAGTATTATAAGTTGTAGCATAAATAAAGTAGTATAAATTATATAAAGATGTATTTATGCGTTATAGCAGTTAATATATTTATGCTCACATCGTTACATTCATATATTAATTTTTATATCTCACGTAAATCTCGTAAATGTTTCCACGCCGAAATCGGGCTGTTAGTCAACTGAGATATAAGTAATGCACAGTAGAGTCCCAAAGGCCTCATTTTAAAAAAAATATTCTGTGTTTAAGAAATATGGTGCCGTATCTGAATCATAATAATAGACTCATAATGGCAAATGGGACGGATGCTCAAATATTGCACAATAAAATTCATATGAAACGTCTAGATACAAAAAATACAATTTGTCTGTAATTACTACTGGGAATTTATTTCACAAACAGATTAACGCCGCTATTTAAACCTTTGTGAACTCCATTGTTTGCATTCCAGTACAACAAAATCCTCGTCTCGGGTGCATTTCAATCCCAACTCCCATGACACAAACAGTTTATTATTTTATTTTTTCTGCGTTGTATGACACATGATCCCTTTTGCCGTGCTGAACGGGGACAGATTCTCGTCTCAATCCACTGGGATATTCCTGCAGGATACGTCACGCACCATTCACTGGGCGTTATTTTTATTGGCCAATATCTCCGGGGACGTTCAGGCGCAGCGACGACCGCCATATTTCAGGCTTTAGCGACGCCGAGTACTTTCAGGCAGGGAGACTGCAGCGGCCCCAGCGCTTCCGCCTAACAGCAGGTGCAGAAATGTCCTTCAAGGTCATTGAGCACAAACTAAAATAAATGAAATAGTTAATCATAAAAAGTATAATGAAAGACTGCGATCAAGATAATAATGTGATTCTGCATAATTATTCCTTCAAGGTCATTGAGCACAAACTAAAATAAATGAAATAGTTAATCATAAAAAGTATAATGAAAGACTGCGATCAAGATAATAATGTGATTCTGCATAATTAGTCGACTTTTGCATACCTAAATGATAAGACAAAATATAAATATTAATTTATAATCGAGTAGATAGTTAATTTTTTTTAGGGCAACAGGCTACATGAGGGTAATCCACTTTGGGCAATTCCCCTTTAATAGCATAGGAAGGGATTTGAAAGGGGGGATGCGGAAGGATAGAGGAAGGTAGCCAAGGGTTAACTAGGGTCCCCGGGCTATATTTTAAGGATCCTACCCGGCATTCGCCTAAAGAAATGCGGGGAAAACCTTAGAAAAACCTGCATCGGGTAGGTCGGACATTGGGTACAGCCAACTCCTCTCCCGCTATCGGAAGGGCGTGGGACAAGTACCCAATGCCCGACCTACCCGATGCAGGTTTTTCTAGGCTTTTCCCTGCATTTCTTTAGGCGAATGCCGGGTAGGATCCTTAAAATATAGCTCGGGGGCCCTAGTTAACCCTTGGCTACCTTCCTCTACCCTTCCGCATCCCCCTCTCAAATTCCTTCCTATGCTATTAAAGGGGAGTTGCCCATTGTGGATCACCCTCATGTAGCCTGTTGCCCTAAAACAAAAAAAAAAGACTGTTGATTTTCAAGTTATGGCTGCTATTTTTAAAATAAAATTTTCTATTCTTATCTCTAAAATATTTCCGAGGTTGAAGCTTCGGATCAAGAAGCAGTATATACCAATGTTAAGGATTTCCAGTTCAGAAACTGGATGAAGGAATCTCTGGATTCCAGACGGCTAAGCTCGTCGATAGCACGCGACGATTCAACGAGTTTACCCGGTTGGAATCCAGTATATACTAATGTTTAACACAATATTCCCGGAACGAAGTTCGAGAACTGTTGCCCTTTCTTCCAAAAACTTTGTAAGGGTTTGTTTTTTTCGAAAAAACGTAACATGCCGAGAGTAGCAACCTTTATTCTTTTGCAGTCACGTCATTTCCTTCTCCACAATCCTCGCACCAACTTTCCTATATACTACCGCGTAAAATTAAATCCTATTATTACATTTTAAACACTGTTGTATTCGTATCTATTCTCTTCTATTGTTCTGTCTTTTTATTAAACAAACATATTTTGCCCTTCTGCTAGAGTATTCTTCGAAAATTCATATGAAACTATCCTCAGTTTTTTAAAACATTATTTTTTCCTTCATTCAAAATTTTTAAGAAATAAACAATTATCATTAATTTTAAGTAAAATATTTAAATATATTTTATATACACTGTTATACGATACTATAATTTCAATTATTATAAATCGTTTGACTGTAAAATAATAAATATTCATTAATACTTAACTGATACTTAATTTAAAGTTAATCTTAATTCATATATTTATTTACTGAACGTATACTGGTATATGATCTTGTCAAATTTTATATATGAATATGAATTGAAATCGTTTCTTGAAAACGTAAGTTGTTTAACGCTGTAGATTGTAATTTTATACAGATAATTTACTTATTTTATTTTTTATAATCTGATAACAATTTTTAAATTATTTAGTGGTATTAATTTTTTTTTAAATGTGTGTGAAAGAAAGAGAGAAACTAACCATTTTAACGCGAGTTTTCCCCGCATTCACAGAGGAATAGTGGCTTCAGTCCTCTTTCAGTTTAAGCCGCTCCTCCTACTTGTAGAACTCAATCAATCTGCTTATAAAATTTTACTGTGTTAGCTCAGAGAAGAGACCGCTCTCGACGGAGGTACTGTTGCCGACTGCCAGATTCGTCTCCCGCGAGAATCTCACCAGATAATGTAATTAAAGCAGAGCCACAAAGCATTAAGTAATCACGAGCAGGAAGAAGACGCAGGGTACCGTCTAGAGGAATTAGAGCAAAGAGCAAGGCGATACGTCAAGGGGGACTCAGACCCCCTATGAACTGCATTAACATTTCAAGAACCCTATTTTTGAAAACGAATAGTATAATGAAACTCATATCCTCATCGTAATATGTTCGGAAGATAGAGTAACAAGTTCCCATGTAAATATTACTTTCGTCATACAGTTTTCACACTAAATACATTTCTAGTAATAGAACTATTTTAAAATAGCAAAATTCCTCATACCGGTTGGGTTTAGTATTTTTTATTTATTTTATTATTATACTGCTGAAAGAATGTAAGTTTCATCTGCGATAAATTTGATTCTCAATTTCTTCTGAATTTTATCCGTTATTCCCTTAAGAAAATCACTCATTTATATCTATTGAGTCTCTAACCCATGATACAATATTAAATAATAAATTTTTTCCTGTTATCGTTCCTAACATGCGAGTACCAAACGTATAGTCAACATTTAACTGCGATTCATGTTTTTCAGGTTACGCAACAATAAATTACCTTCTATACAATTCTACAAATATTCAATTGGCTAATAAAATGTATTTTGTGTACGTCAGATTGTCTTATATTTGTGTGTATGTGTGTGTGTTATTTATGAGATTATTCCGCTCTACCTTCATTCACTTATCAATATCTGCACCCGCCTTCGTTGCTGTCTCGTGCTTTAGTTAGGTATATTGACAAAGGAAACTTGTAATTTATGTTCGTTTGAAGCATCTAGTTTTATTAACATCAATGCTTTCAATGTTGAATGTTTTTCACAAAAATCTGTTTACATAAAAAAAATTAATAAAAATATTTCATCCTATTACTGGTATTCATAGTCTAACACTCTCATTTGGCTCTTACGAAGTTAGCACATACTGATTAAAACAGTTTTTATGTGTACAATTTACGGAATGCACTTACTTCACGGCTCTCTAGTCGTAATGATAAGAGTATACGAAAGTGACACGCCTTCGAGTTAGTTACTCGACTTCTATCATAAATTTATTGCATTTTTTCCGTGTTTATTTTGCTAATTTATATACAAAAGTATGAAATACAATGTTAATTTACAACTTCACATAACCACATTACAAACACTTCCAAGTTTTAATCCAAACTGAGACCACAGGTATCACAATTAACACCGAATTACCATGTCCAAATTCATTTCCGTCCTTCCATTAACGTCTTGTGCTTAGAATTCCCCTTATATTGAGGTCTCCGTGGTAGAACCGAGGGAAGGGAGAACTTGAGACAATTCATTACATCATCAAAGACAACAATCTTATTGTTTGCCCAGATATTCCATCTCCCCAAGCGCCGGCTGTTTGCTGGAAAATGGAGACAATTGGACAGGTTTGTTTGTTAGGGTGGAAGACGAGGGTTGTAATTCATAACGCGCCCCTGTTCCGAAGAAGTCGTGCATTATTCATCTCATCGACCGCAGAGCCACCTGGCGCAGAGTTGCGGAGAAATGTTTCTCCTCCTGGAAGATATGCACCTGCTCTCGACAGTTTAGTCACAAGATTTGTGCCATGTGTAGAAAGTGACACGCCAGTGTGCATATATTCTGAGGGCAAAAGAAAAACACACACACAACATCAAGTAAACAACCAGCTCCAAAAAATAGTAAATAAATTATTTCAAAACCGTACAAATACTACACAATCGAACTGATGTGACGTCTTTATTAATACCAATTCATCGAATTTTAATAAATGATAATCGACATAAGGATTACATAAATTAACTCATGAGAAAATAATAACAATAAATTAAATATTAGACTTCAGTCAGACTGAAATTTAATTTAACTGAATATACTCAACTAAAAAAAATGCATTATCATAATTAACTGCAGAGTATTTCACTCAGGGTTACAGATAAAAAATTTAAACATATTTTAAAATAAATCTTACAAATATAGGAAATTCGTGGATTAATATTATGATTATTACATATGTAATATATTTTCTTTTACTATGAAATGTTTGTAATATTTGTATAAAACTTATTTTTGAACTCAGACTGGGTTAATACTTTAAACACTGCACAGATATTCCTTACAAAACCTGAACGATTCTTATTCTGATCATTGCCATAAGCTAAGCCACTGTACAGACGTAAGCATTTATTTTAATATTTCCCCTGTGTCCACTGTGGTACGCTTTTACTTGTTCTGTAAGCTCTATAAAATAAAATATGGTTGTGTGAATAATCAAGTCAATGGAGAACAAGTAAGATGTTTTCAATTAATTAATAATGGAATAAATAGTCTCGTAAAGAGAAAACTAATAATGGAATTCCCACTAGATTCGCGGGTTAATTAATATCGTTATTCAGAAAGATATTTACAAAGGTCAAAGTATAGTAATGAAATAATTAACAGAAGAGGATACTCATGCTGGATAGAATAGAGTCAAGCTCCTAGGTACACTGATATATTCAGAAGTACATTTAAATTCATATGAATATTGGGCTCGTGTGACGATGAACACCAACAAATAAAGGTGTGTCACATGATTTGAAAATGGCAACCGTTTGTAGGAAAAACCTGTGACGGAGCGCGTTCTTGCACGTAAATTGTGAGTCACAGTTCAAGCTATTGTTAGAGAAAATTGTAAAATGAAGCCACGATAATGTGTAATACGAAAGTACCGCAAAAGCGAAATGAAAATTATTGTTCCAGAAATCTCAGACGATAACTTAAAGACGAATGCGTGCATAAAAATGGACGTTGCGGAATGCATTAAGTCTTTGAAACTGCAGTTGGCAGGAAACATCCCAAGAAGATGTGTATGACAGATGGATCAACGAATGTATTTCGGAAGAAGTAACAAAAATAAAGTATGGTTCCTTGCAGAAATGATCTAAATTCAAAACAAAGAAACAGAAATTTAGTTTTAGATTTATGTCTTTCTTAAAAATAGGTAAACAATTAAACAAAAATAAAATTGATTGACATTAGAACCAACAACAGTTAATATGAGAGATATTGCGTCAATGATTTTTTATTGACAGAACGTCAAACGATAACGTCTAGTTACAGTTTCCTTCCAATGACAGTAAAGAGCATCAGCCACTCGAGGGAATATTAAACAGTCATATTTTTAATTAAAAAATACTGAAGTATATTTTCCTTCGTACTAACCAAATTTTACACCATTGTCAACCCGAATAGTCCAGAATGTACAAATTCACATGAATAGCGTAATGTATTATTTATATTTCCACACCATCCTGTCAACTGCCAAGAAAAGTCAAATAATATTAAAAAATTATTCATCAATACAAATAACATTATCTAGATACAGTATACACAGTTAGAGAGAAAGTTCGTCATCTTAAAAGTTTTTCTGGTTTCTTCTTGTGTTAATATTAAAAATTTTCCACTCACTTATTTTTTTACTTTAATTTTTTCTTCTTTAAAATGATTATAATGTAGTTCAAAATTTTTGTATTCTCTTATATCTGCATTTTCTGTATTTTTGTAATGCTCTAATCTCAATTTTTCACATATATTTGTTTTCTTAGTTTTGTATTTTTCTTTGTTACAATTTAATATGCATTTTGCTTGGCCATGTCCTATTTTCCAAGTAGAGGGCTAATGGAATCAAAAAACCAAAATCAACCTTGAGATTAGTTCGTTATAAAAATATTTGTGTCATTTTTATTTTAGCGTAGCACAAAATTAAATTATAAGTATTTCAATTATCAAACACTTTCTTGTTTCAGATTGAAAAAGTCCGGATTTTTTTATATTGTCTATTAAACTGGAGTGTCAAGTTCCTGAGCTACATATTTCTTTAGCTGTAACATTGGCAGATGTATCATCTTACCCAGGTGTATGCATCCCCTCCGGAGTGAATCTGCCCCCGAAGCCATTAGCAAATTGCAGTGGCATATTTAGCTGTGGTGTTACTAATTTAGTAAGGTTGGGACCAGGGACGTTCAGCTCTCGAAACAACGCATGTCGTCCGCAGCTTCCATTTATAAGACAAGTTTTTAAATTACTATATATAATACGGCATAGAGAAAATTTTTATAAAGAACAATACTTGTAGAATAAAATAGTAACTCGTTTTATGGTTCCATAAATCTATAAACATTTTTATAGCATCACTCATATATGTATATATATGTAAATAACATAATTATACAGATAGAAGTGCATCAAGTGCAGATATTTTCTCTAAAGAGGATTGAGCCATATACTAATGTCAACATGGAATTATTTCTAAAAAGACACACTTAAATCAACATGAACGTGTGGTCAATGAAACTGCAGAATATGGTGTACTCGTATATCCTGATATATCCACATATTAACATAAATAAAACGATAACGTGTCTGACTGTCGACCCATTTGAACGGAATAAAATCAGAGGCAGCTGAATGTACTTCATGAGTTTTCATATGTTTATACTAGTTTTTCCTCAAACTTCCTAAATAGTCTATAACATTTTTTTTATTTTCAAGTAAAGAATGGGGTTGTAGAATAAAATTAAACTGATTTTATACGCAGAGTACGGATAACTACATTTTATTTGGATAAATGCCACATTCTTTAGAAATGTCATTGGTACCTTTCTATAAATGAGATATTGTTATTTTATTTATATTTACAAAACTTGATCATACTATGCGTGTGACACTTATGAATTGCAAGTGAATTATGAATATTGCAATAAAATAGAAATTATTACAGTGACAGTGGAAAATTAATAATTTGCCTTCTTTACTCAACTGTAATAATTTATTTGTGTTAGTTTTCATTTATCAAATACCTAGAAGACACGGGTAATTCGGATAGTTAATATAATATTTAATAACTTCATTGCTTGTTCTCATCAAAGGTTCATGTTTGTTTATTTTGCTATTATTTTTAAAAAGAAAGAAGTAAACTATTTATCTTTAGCTAAATTACTTTGAATATTCACACTCTACTTAATTTTGTATTTAACTTTCCTTCTGTTATATAGCAAATACGTTGAAACTCCCAGCTCAATTAGTTCATTTCATAACTTCAGGTTTCAATTTATTTAGTGAACGAGTTACCGGTTCTTATCAGCTGTATAAGATAAATTTCCTCTCCATTTACGTTTCTACATAATTATACAGGGGAGTGTTTTATTTTGTCAGAAAAAAATTCACTGGACTCGATCTTTTATACTATAGAAAAAAATGTATACAAATAATAAATAATTGTTTCACAGCTGCCTCTATTAAAGTTTAGTCATTAAATATCTTACAGAGAGAAATGTAGTCTCCACGTGTAATTTCAGAGCAAACAATAGCAGAACTTTGGAATTCGTGGACAACGAGTTCAAATACAAATACCTTTATCACGAGATTCTCGGGTGACAATTTCCCCACGGAAATTATTCTAGTTGGTTCTGAGACACGTGGAAGAGAAATTATGAACCTAATTTGCGCTTACGAGTTGTTTGGAAGTATTAAAATTTAATTCCACTGTGAACTTATGACATTTAACATAGTGTAAAATGATACACGCTAACACCATTGGAAAATATTACTTTAAAAATTGTTATAAGTTACATAGACAATAGATAATGTAATTTTATATTTAGCTCCTTTCAAATTAAATGAGGACATAGGACGCTTAGAGTTGGGTCACTAATAACCCTTCAGATTTGGAAAAAATTTACATTACATGTATTATAAATTATGTTTTTAAATAAAATTTTCTTGTTATTTTTAGATGACAAATTTATCATCTAATTGAAATTAACATCTGAAGGTTTGCCAAAAATTTAGGGATGAAAGGTAGTGTTTGTTTTAACATATATTTTTAAAATATTATAATAAATTTACAACTAATTGGCTGATAATTTTTCCAATTATTTGCTGTTTTAATAATATCTCTAACTATACGTGGTTCCCATATCTTTTTGCCGAAATAATTATGGTAGTAGGTTTTTACAATTGTCTTATAGTGCTTAGTACATACTTGTTTTGAAAACAAAAAGTTCACAGAGCTTTCTTCTCTTTAAAATGTTCTCAATTTGTTTAAAATCTAACAATTTTGAAACTCGAGAAGAGGTAAGTTTTTTAGTTTCTTCTTAAGGACATTCACATTTTTAAATTTGGAGGCAATAATTTATTACACTTTTAATATAAACAATTATTGCAAACATTCATAACGTAATAAAAGCGGGATGTATGACATGTTTCTAATTACAGAAGTAGTGAAAAATAATTAAATATACTATTCATCAAAGAAATATGGTATGTCAGTTAGAAATATTTGGGTGAATTGTTGAGACTGGAACAGAAACCTAGCTTACATACCTCGTGGACCGCCATTCCTGGAATTCTCGCATTGCCATCAGCCGTAATGGCGCCATCTGTCACAGCGAGAGTCGCACCTACCGTCACGGGAAGCATCGCCGATCAGATACGATTGCTCACGGAAGACATTTCACTTTCACCTCAGCATCGAAAGAGGCCCTATTTTCACGGACAAATTTGTATTATTTGAACAGTTAACTCAGGTTTTCAACAACGACAATCCTTGCATTATTTCATTTACAAACCACTAGACAGTATTCGTAGCGAGCTGAAATTTGCTAAGACTATCGACAAATAATTATGAAACATATCTACACATTATTATATATCTACCAATTTAATTGAAACGAAATTAAAAATATACAAGTTAAATTTAGATAAAATGTTTCCTCTGAAATTTTGGTATTTTAACTAAACCTTTACAAAGTGATTTATTTACTCCAGATAAACTAAATTAATTTCATAACCTCATTATATACCCGTCAAACTCTGAGAAAAATTATAAATAATGAGAAAAACAGACGAAAAGCCGTTTCTTACGATATATCATACGATACATATGGTGATAATGAGAAACTACAAATCATAGACATTACGCTCTCAGAGGAAAATCAAGTCCTCACTTTCGAAGAAATGAATCTGTCATTTGATTATTCTTCTTTACATACGTCACTTGATGGACTTTATTTTATTTCTCCCCTCGTGCTGCGAAATACCATTTCCGCGAAAACACGGCGTCCCTTCCGTCTTGGAGACTGTATCTCGGAATGCCGTCTCTATGATCAAAAGATTCAAATATCACTCATAAAATTCGCCTCTACTAAGTTATATAATTACAAATTTCATCATAATTCTACAGATAACAAATTGTTTTAGACCATAGTATTTCAAATTGCTGTAAAGCGAAATGACTAAACACAATAAAAAAATTAATTCAAAAAAATATTCTAACACTTAAATCGGTCAAAATGTAGAAAGTATTTTTAATTTTCTTCGTAAACATGTGTGTTTTTTCGACTGTTGCTTTTAACCGTATATAAATGAATATTCGTTTCACCCCCGTACAACTAACTGGATAGGCAACCTGGGCAGACACACGAGTTTTATTTCAGATAATAAGTCGGAAACAAATTGATTTATGTACTCCAAATAAACTAAATTAATTTCCTATCCCACATTATATTCATATATATAAACTACAAAATGTATGTCATGTGTCTTTAACAACAATTCTTGCACTAGTTTTTTTTGCAATTAAAGTTTCTAAATAAATTTTTAAATTCCTAAACATTTTCAAATGGTTTATACAATTTTCAATCTCAAGCAAACTATATTTTTATATATAATTCAAGTTATTTTAAAATA
The DNA here is from genome assembly GCA_037074705.1 of Zhengitettix transpicula. Classification (NCBI taxonomy): domain Eukaryota; kingdom Metazoa; phylum Arthropoda; class Insecta; order Orthoptera; family Tetrigidae; genus Zhengitettix; species Zhengitettix transpicula. Next base: position 66,383,904 of record CM073593.1, on the reverse strand, counting down.
ATTTACCTGTGGAATTTTTATCTTTTCAAAACAAACCCGAGCTTTACATTTTAAAATTCCATTATCCATACAAAAAAAATTCGTCTTCTGTAGGCACTTATTATATATTTCTATTTTATATAATTTTTAAATAAATTTATATTTGAGCCCATGGTTCTATCTAGTTCAACGGAATATAAATCATATGCAAAAACGTGACTGAGGATTTATTTGTTTTTTGTTCTTCGTTTTCGTTACAATATTTTAAAAAAATTAAATATAGTGCTGTTGTTTAAATTCTTGATTGTTAGGAACGAAATAAGCTGAGTCTGATTAAATAATTTAATATCTAAAACCTCACCACCGATTTTATATGTGCAGATTTACAGAAGGGACGTAGGCTTGTTAATGAACCAATTATCCCAGATTATGAGATTTTGTATTTTCATTTGCTTTTCTCTATTCCGCAGTTATTAATTAAGAACACAAGTAGAGCTAATACGGCCATCAAATGAAACTGGAAAACTGGACTGGATTTCTCTGTTGGAGAATACTACGCTATTTAGCAGACACAAGTTGTGTATTTTTCTCTGTAAACCTTCTTCTATCCGTTCGAACAGACAGTCTGCCAACTGCTCGAGGAGGAGGGGAAAGGGGAAAACCTTTATATAGATTTACAGGATCTGATAGAATATTCGAGACGCGGTGCCCGCTGGAATTGCTTCTATAAAGTTGCCGCTGCGTTACAGTGCACGTAGGTCTGGGATAGCAAATAAACACTCCGAGAGAATGCACGACTGCGATCACAGTCATATCACTCCAGACGCAAAAAGATTCAAAAGGAATGCGTATTAAGCCAGCGACGAAGCCATATCCTCTAGGCTGACTCAATTACAAAATATTAACCTAAAGATCGTATAACCATGGTAACACGACGTAGTATATAAGTGAAGGGTATTAATCATTTTTCCAATTTCATGATTGGTCAAAGAAAAATAAAATTAACATCGTTCCTTTTATTGCGGACATACAATGTAACGGCATGAAGACGGTTATTATTACAACCAAGTTTAGAATTCCACTAAAATTATGAACTGTTCTCGGTTCTTCAGAACATGAAAACCTACAAATAATTTATTATAAAATATCAGAGCACAGTTATTATTAATCCATCTTTTTAGAGTTCCAGAAAAACTTCGTCTTCGGACTATAATTCCACGAATTCATAATTCTTTTCATCTTCATAACATACTCCTAATTATTTCTCGAATAATACATATGGTCATGTATATTAATATAGATCCAGATTACGTACTTCCTAAAAGTTGAATATTCTATCTCAAAATAGCTAAAATTATATAATACCACGGCCTATAAATTCGGAAATATGGAATTCTAGTACCCACAAAGCACAAAAATAATAATTTAAAAAATTTATTTCTCTACAGATAATTAATGAGATAAAATTTTAAACTGTTTAAAATAACTGAAAACATGATTAAAGCTCAAGTAATGTAAAAAAAAAACAAGCATGCAATGTGTAACGGGACTTCAGGAAACTTAAGCAAGATTAATAGGAAAAATTAAGCGAAGACAGATTCGTTGCAAACTTTGTACCCCCAATTTCTGCAAGATCTCCAGGCTTTAATGGGTGCAACACAGAGGCCTCTTATCGAAGGCATTCATCTCTTTCATTGTGCGCCGTTATAATGGGACCGGATAATGCATTCTTATTATCTGAGTAATACCAGTCTCTTTCCTCTTCAGGCTTTTACGCAACTTTTTTCTTATTATGGCTTCGTGAGATATCTAAGGCGGAGAAAACTTGTTTGTGCATTGTTATATAATTTAAATTGGATGATGATGACTGAAAATAAAGCATTTGATTGTACATCACATATTTAGAAGATTTCAGGATATATATAAATATTGTTTTCATATATACTAGAAATATAAAATAAACTCTGTTTATCATCAAAATAATTATTTTGACGAAATATAAATATTGTAATATCACGAGATTGCATATTATCTTCATATATCTGAAAATGTAATGAAACTCATCATTAACGTGTAATATGATATGTTACGAAACTAAGTTACTATCACATTTATTGAATATCAGTTCCCGAACGTACTTTCAATTTAGTTACAACAAATAAATGTTTATAGCTTTGTGACAAGTTCATGTGATTCAAATATATAAATATTTTTCTAGTAATAGGTATGAGATTAATACTGGCATTTATCATAACTGTAAAATAGATTAAAACGTAATACACACAAAATCCATAAAAAAAACCTATACCAATAAGTTGGAAAATGTTCGAACTTGAATATCAATCCCGTAAAACATTGAATGGGATGAATTCTGCGTGTGGAGTCTGGTCTCTCTGTTATCGAGAAGTTAATCTCTCTGGTAACCGTCCGCCAAAACATTATAAATGATGACTACCTCTCTACATTATTCTGACTTTGTTGGCCATCTTAAAACTGATTATTACTTACTGACCATTATTTGTCTTAATACTTCGTTTATTTGCTTGTTCTCCCCATTTCATAATTATTTCCGGAATAATGGCTGGGTTTTTCAATCCTAATATTCAACATATTCATATTTTTAAAGGGATTTTTCCAAAGTTTCTTTCTGCATATAACATTCAAACGGCGTCCATTTTCGATGTTTCAAAACCGCAACACTTCCTGCATTCAAAACAATTTGCAAAAATTATTAAATTAAACCCAATAGTCCAATCTCACCCATAATGTATTCGAGAAATTTATGCTGAATAATGAATTCCATACACCTATGTCAAAAATTAGATCATTTCGATAAAATTATGTATGACATTTTCAATGGTCAAATAATTCAATCAGTAAATTAGTTCTTTTTTTAATTTTCAAACTTATTCATAAGGAAGATTATGAACTTTTAATTTGTAGCAATATAGTATTTTCCGCATCCAGTCGTTTCTGATACGGCCAGTACTCTTCTAAACTTTCAATCTATGTTTTGCTGTTATCCCCAATCCATCATAACACGTTTGTATTGATTAGCATGTGCTCCATCTTGTTCCAGCTCTATCCGTAAATATCTGCATCTAGTTGGAATATTAATGTTGACGTCGCTTTCCATCAGATAGCTTTGTCTGTTAAAAAATTAAAACTGCAGTTGTATCTCAGTTTTTCTATTACATCTAAAGGTGCTATTCATATTTTGTTGCCACTCTCGTTGGCGTGTGTGTCCTATCTCTGTTTTCTCGCTTGCTTCCCACTCACTTTATCATGCTACGTAAATGTATTATTTAATTAATTGGTATATAATTAATTCGTGTGTGTACATGAGCGTTCGTTGAATAGTCTGAGGAGGCGGCAGCCGATACAGAGAAACACACAGAGAAACGTGTATCAGGTAGGTCGGGCTTTCGGATTGTCTCACACCATTTCAGTGACGTGGGTTGGGGTTGATCTGAGAAAACAGAATACACGCCTCCATGCATCATTAGAATTGCAGGTGGGAGTAGTTGACAATTCTTGCAATATTCCTAGCGTTTGTGATCTGGGAGTGGTGGTTCAATAAGTAATATCTCCTATTTTTTTCTCCTTAACTAAGTTAGTTATGTGAAAATTTTGAATTTGGCATGATTACTCAAACATTCTTCTCCAATCCACTGCAGTAAAAACTTCCTAAGGCATCTGGTGGAAGCACTGGACCCTCTTAAAAAAATTCTGGCATTGACGTACGTATTAGACAACTTTCAGTGATTTAATTCTTAAATGCGGAAGGTGAAACGCCCATTCACATTCATGAAAGGTGATGCAATAGTGGATGTCATCACTGTTCGGCGGTGGATTCCTCAGTGTAACGAAGCTTAAGGGCAAACACCGTTGCCTGATGAAAAGCGAAGCGACAGGCCGGTTACTGCGGTGACTCCATGCAACCCTTGTTAAAAGGGGACAGAAACTGAGGAAAACGACGAAGACAATATTTAATCATTAATGTTTTGAAATTATAGTGTGTAAATTACATTCAATTGTCTTGACAAATAAAAGAGAAAAACATAGGAGGCAGTAATTATTGACTCATCCTCGTACAACTGACCTGAATTACTTGGCTTCTCTAAACAAGAGAGAGAATATGGCACCTCCGTAGATTGTTTCTACGTTATTCCTCATACGTTTTTAGGGGACAGGCTACCTGAGGTTCTCCACACTGTAGTCTCTTCCTTTAACAGCATAGGAATACAAAATAAAATTGCTAACACATATATACAAGCGCATACTCATTTCTCGTTTGTGCTTGTATGTCTTAAAAATCCTAGACATAAGTAGCCCGGTCTGATATAAATATGAATCTGTGTAAAATCAATTGACTATCGATCAGGAAGCCTGTGTGACATGTTCTCTCGCAGGCAGAACCTTTCTTGAGAGACAGAGACTGCTATCTTTTCACACCTCGGCCTGTTTTGCGAGGTGTATGTTCCGCGATCACAGATCTTGAACATACGATAAGAGTTGTTTCCTGTCTCATTGGAACATTCGGCCAACTGCCTCTTACATGGTCGAAGCACGGAGAAGGGAAAGCTGCGTCCCCACAGCAAACCCATATCCCGTGGTTTATATATGGGCGTGAAACAAGTACCTACTGCCCGACCTACCTGAAGAAGGTTTTCTAGGGGTTTTCCTGCGTCACTTAAAGCGAATACCGGGTAGGATCCTTAAACCATAGCCCGGGGTCCTAGTTAACCCTTCGCTACGTCCCTCTACCCTTCCGCATCCCCCCTTTCAATCCCTTCCTGTGCCATTAAAGGGGAGTTGCCACCATGTGGATTACCCTCATGTGGCCAGTTTCTCTAAAAGTGTGATTTGAAACGTCTAGTCCGTTCTTCGTTCTCTATATCTTATTACGTAATTAGGATTTAAGTGCATAGTGATCTTTCCCCAAAACTTTATTTCGTATCACGGCAAGACATATGACAAGAATCACATTTTAAATCGCAGTTGCTGAGTGCGAGTATATGAGACAGACAGAGAGAGGAGGCGAGGCAGAGGGAGTGAAGGGTGCGAATAACCCGAGGTCTGAGCGCATCTTCTTACGCCGGTCTCTAATTGCTCAGCCGTAGCCTTTCCAGACGGTACCTCCTAATGAGAAACAGCGGCGCAAGAAACAAGGAGGCTGGCGGACAAGAACTCCTAATTTACGTCTGCTAATCAGACGAGAGAGCTCCTTAATGAGGTGGCCACTGCAGGATTCGTCACTCCCTTTTATCTTTATAGCTACTGCTTACTTGTCTGTTATAATAAAACTTTGTAAATGTAGCAGAAGGTGGCACAGTGGTCATGCAATTACACGAGAGCGAAAAACTTTTGCAACGACAATAGCAGAAATTTCAGAAGCGCTGGATAATTAAAGAGAATAAATTCATTCAAAAAGATTCGTAAAGAAAATTGCATCTTAAATCTCAAACTACCATTTCTCACCATTCTTATAACTCTAAATAATCACAACGAATTCATTTTGTTCAATGGAATGAAATAATAGTTATGGATCGCGAACATAACAAGAAATCTGTGTTATAGTGGAAATTGAAAAAAAAACTTTACAAGTCTGTCTCAATTGTAACTAATATTCACAAGACATCTTACGTTTAACTGTACAAAAAAATTACTCCAGAAAAAACAGTTTATCAGATGGCAGAAACCAATGTTAGAGGAAATTCTAGAGGAAATGTTAAATCGGAAATGACTTCACATAAAGAATGTCAGAGAAAATTCAGCCTTCAACTTAAGCTTCTTAATAGTTTTAAACCAATTAATCAAGCAAACTAAAAATATTAGAACGATTAATTGAGTGTACATTCCTCTTCGTTTTTGGAATTTCTTCCTTCACTGTGTTGAATCTATTTTTTTTTTGTTTGAAGATTTTTCATTACCTTCTAATCGGATGATTTTGGATGTTAAATACCAGATAATTTCTGTAAATGCACTAGTTATTCCCAGTTACAAAAGGAAAAAATCATAAGATATATACATACTAAGCGGGAGACCTGGGTTCGAGTCCCACACATCGTGATTTTTCCATCTCGTTACTCTAATTATATTAATTTTATTTTCCATCTTAATCGTGATAAGAATATTCCTAAACATTAGTTTTATGAATATTAAAAATCTAAACCAGTGCTCCATATGAAAGTTAATAATTACAAAATTGTGTATTTTGATTTAGGTTCCACCTAAAAATAATTATAAAATAATAACAAAGAAGAAGATTATGGCTACTGTAGCTCAAAGTTCCTACTGATAAACGTACGTAAATATTATTACTGTATTTTAATTTGGGTGATGACCAGTACTTTTAAAAATTATAATGGAAGATATTTATCTATTTGTGATTAAAACTGACGGTGAGAATAATCTTCGAAAATAGATAGCGGTTATTGTAACATAAAAGAAGGGTGGAAAACTAAAAAGACCATCAGATGTTCAGAGTGCAATGAATTTAAATACTTGTAGAACTACTCAGTTCAGTTCTTGATCCTGTGATAGTAGAACCGCTTTGATCCATACTACACTTTACGTCTTCGTAAACGCAAAAAAAAAATTATTCTAGATCACCAGATAAAATTAATCATCTTCACCAACTAATATCCCAACTTTCACACAGTTCCACTAATATAACCAATACAAGAAAAAGTTTCAACCCAAAAATGATACTATAATACTTGATAAACTTTGGAAGTAATTATAATTGTTAATATGCTTTCCTCGTTTTATATATTAAAGTTCTATTTACATTTCATGTCATTAACTAATGAAACTATCGTCCTCATATAAAACAATACTTGTGATTTCTGAATTCATAAAAATTACAAAAATCAATTCCAGAATCTTTCTAAGGTAAAATTGTTTATATTCACGTGTAAAAAGGCACGATAATGCAATTATTACATTACGCAATAATTTTAAAAAAAATAAGCAGCTAAATAAATAAATAAATTTTTAACCTTATATTTTATTCAGTACCGTGAATAATTTATCACTTGCCCTATTCTGCGTACATCAGCATTTAAAACTATTTATTTAACTAGTCCCAGTTTATTTTTGTTGTCTGAAATTCGTCTTGTGAAAGGTTATTGTTGGTTATTACACACGTTCGAAAATAATTTTCGCCTAGGAAAAATTGGTAGATTTATTATATAACGATTTTATTCTATAACTCATCAAAGTTACTGGAAACTGTTCCTTATATGGCTTAAATGACGTCCAAAAGCGGCATCTGTAATCCCCTTGCCGGTCCAGATTGTGCCGCCTTGTTTACATCGGAGATTACACAATCCTGAAAAGTAACATCTCCGAACAAAACCATGGTAAGCAAGGATTAAAAACTTTGCGGCGCGTCTTTAATCCTGCAGTCCTGGTTGCCAGCTTACGGCTTCTGAAGCGGCGAAGAGCTGATCTCAAGTGTCAACAATGCCTTCCAGATTCGGCTCATCTCAAAGAGCTTCTCGCCTGCTCCCGCCGGCAGAGTTATATTTCATGTCAACTTGAAATATATTTTGACAATTTCAATGCCGCTCTAACATGATTGTAAGCGTGTATAAAACCAACAGTGAGTACTACAAATACGTAAAATTCATTACGTTTGATATTTATCGAGCAGTTCCAGCATCTTTAAAATTATTTGACTTCCAGTAAACAATTTCAACAGCTTCAATCAATGAACGTAAAAATCCTTTAAGAGCTCAGGTTGGTTCTAGTACGTCTTACCAGTTCCGGTTTTATTTTTGATTATTAATTTCAAATACGAAGGGTTTGTCAACAACATGCATTTTGTAATCAGTTAGAAATTTACTTTCTTCCATACAAAAAACTTAATTCTATTATATTTTCTTAACTATACAGAAAACTTAAAATTACTTTTTGTGTACACTTTGGAGTGTAACCGTAAGGAAATTTGTTGTGACGCTGCGAGGCAGAAGGAATTAGAGAGAGTGAGAGAGATGTACAATGAGACAGGGAGTGCTTGATACTTTGAATAGTAAACCAGAGAGTCTGTTACGCAATAACGTTGACTCTTGTTGGCACGTGGATTTTCGTTTCCTGGCTCTGTTTCCCTGTTTGTCGAACTCTCACTCTTTCACGTTTTCCATTCATCTGACTATAAATTACTATGTTAAACGTTAAATAATGACTAATAAAAATATAAATATTATATTTCAAATAATAATAAGAATGAAAAAAATTACGTCTAATTGAAAATAATGAATAATAAGAAAAATATCGATTACACAATTCCATTCATTTCAACTTGAAATTTCAATGAGATTATTCGCTGCTCCTTATTCAATCCCTTCGAGTTCAATTTCACTTCAGGAATTAATTGCCTCCTTTTTCAAGAACAAATTACAGTAATTTTATAATGTAAATTTTCTCTTGTGCATCGATATTACTAGTTCTGATATATTTTATATCTTGACTCCACATAATTTGTGAATAACTGCTGTTAATTATCAACTTATATAACACTTTTAAAAAATTTATTCAATTTTGAATTTACTACTAAAAGTTTGAATTCATTTTTTTGTGAATCTAATTATCAATATGGGTTAAAATAACCATTCATAAAGGCTTTTTTTCACTTAAACCATAAGGATTCACTGCGTTAGAAGTTGGAACAATGCGTCACCAGTTTATAACTCGGTGGTGTATAATGAGGAACTAAACAAATATAAAAGCTTATTCATCGTAAATTCGTTAATATAGTAAATTCGTGGAGTAGACTCTTCACCTCCCTATCCTGTGTTTATGCTGAGCAAAAGAAACGTTCTCAGATACTGCTTCGACGCGTTAACTTAATTGAAGATGTCTGAGTCAACGATCTCCCTCTTGAGGAAATTCGATTGAGAGAATTTTTAGAAACTGGTAACGTTTGTGAGAAGTAATATTATTTCCTGCGATACAACTCTTTGAAGAAATATATTAATTATATTCTTCAAAGCGCCGTCCTCTGCCTCGTTCCAGTAACGTTAAAGTCGTTCTATTTAGTGGTTTTGGTAAAATGCAATTCAATATCAGTCCTCCTACAAATATTTTTATGAACCAAAAGTTTTGATATTAATATAAATTAAACCTATAATCCAATTCAATAAAAAAGAAAGGTTCATTTCTTTAAATAACACAAATGTGTAAAAGGAGTTTTTATATTATAAATTCCTCAGTTATGAAACGGGTAATTTAAATTGAAATATTTTGTGTCTCGTAAAATACATTTGCAGCAAACATGTAAGAAATTACAGTTCGTTATTATTTCTCAGTAAAACAAAATCTGTTTGTATTTACGAACACTTTTTTACGTTAACATATAAAATACTCCATATGAGAAAATTTGTAGTATGTTTAGAATAATATTAATATTGTGGTGTAAATTACCATTTAAATATTCGTGATGGTATCGTTTTAAAATTGTCATTGGCTTATTTTTAATATTTTAGTGTTAATTCTATAACCCATTTCCGCAAATACAGTTTTATTTCTACATTCTGACTTTGAACAAATTCGTTGTATTTTTTATTATACATACGAATAAGTTTTATATTATACATTTTAAATGACTAAAAGAAAAACAATTAAGGTCTATTACTAGAAGAAAATTTAACACTTCAATAATATTAATTAACTTTTTGCATTTAAAGGCACGATAATATTGAGTAAATATCATTTGTATACTAAAGATTTTTTTTAGGGTAACAGGTTACATGAGGGTAATCCACGTTGTGGCAACTCCCCTTTAATAGCATAGGAATGGATTTGAAAGGGGGGATGCGGAAGTGTTTAGGAAGGTAGCCAAGGGTTAAGTAGGGTCTGCGGGCTACGGTTTAAGGATCCTACCCGGCAATTCTCCTAAAGGTGATGCAGGGAAAACCCTAGAAAAACCTGCATCAGGTAAGTCAGGCATTTGGTACTTGTCTCACGCCCTTCCGATGGCGGGAGAGGTGCCTCGGCATGTGGGAACCTTAGTTAACCACTGCCAGAGCTCTCTGGGAAGGTTCACCTGCGAGAGAATCTCTAGCTGGCTTTCTTGTATACTAAAGAAATACGACGCATAGTTTTCCCAAGAAATAGTTATTGTTCAACTGAAAAATGTAGTAAGAAAGTTTGGCAGTTGTCCTGGATACTAATTCTCGTCCCGTAACATAAATCGTATTAAGTATAATAATAAGTAAATATCATGCCAGCAACATAAACTGTAAATATGAACACCATAATTTTCTTAAGACATCTTAGTCATTTTTATCATTCAGAAGACCTTTAACATCACTTACAAACATCCATAACATCAGAAATATTCCTCTTATGAAATTATGTACGTTTATCTTGTTCTAATAAATAACTTTGTTTGCATGTGTGAATGTATGTATGTGCATGTTCGGTATATAACACCCGTGGAGCAAAATTGTCATAATTTTCATACGTGCTCAAAAGTTCTTGCGTCTAGTAAATATTTTTGAGGTCAATGATATTGATAGTATTTCTAACGATGTTTTCTGTGAATAATTTCAACCCTTTTTGACATGGGAAGGGAGCATCCTTAGGGATGGAGAGGCCTTTCAAGAAAATAGCGCGAATACAAGCGAAATTAGAAACAAATCCGGTGTTATGGATGTCGCTGAATTTAATTATGACATTCAAGTTTACGTTTAACCCCACGGGTGGGGGTGATTGGGGCTGGAAATTTTCAAATATGTTAATACGGCCGATATATATTTATCGAAAGAAACTTATTTCGGATCACAGAGATAGATAATGTTTCTCTAGATATTATTTTATATAATTTCAACACTTTTCGGCATCGCAGGTTAGCATATTTAGGGATTGGGTGGAGGAGCGTTATATAAAAATATCGCTAAAACATCCGCAATTGGAGTCAAATCCGGGGTTATGGATAGCGCTGATTTTAATTATGACAACCCGGGCAAATCCGGGCACCGAAATGATAATAGAATTCTGTTTTTATCAGAAAATCGGCAAAATAAAATTATTTCTCACATCTTAGAGTATTCAGAGAACGGAACTCTGTCTTAATAGTATATTTTAAATTGCGTAGTAAAGTTTTCATTTATTATAAATATTTTCCATCTTGGAAAACTTATAAACTTTTCTCTCCTTCAGAATCAGCAGGCTTCTTCACAAATGCTTGAATAAAAGTAAACCCGGTATCTGCAATGAAATTGCCTTAAACGTTTAATCAAATAAACAGAAGAAAGGCGAAGACTTGCAAATACTCTCAGAGATTGCAGTCCCATGTCAGACAGCTAGAAGGGAAAACTCAGGGAAGAGAGGGATATTATGAATGGAGGAAAAGCTCCTGGAAAAGAAGAACAAGAAGCGCGCCCCGATGCTGAAAAGAAAATTGAAGTATCTAATGATGCAGAAAATTGAAGGAAATCTCTTTTCGTGAATCCATTTGCCGGAAGAGAGGTTCACGAGAATTAAAACTGGCGCCACGGTTGCAGCCGGTGTGAGAATGGTAATGAGGCTAGCACGCGCTACCCAAAATCCTATAACAGATTCGTTTTCGATGAATACCTCATCAATTACCTTTAACAATACACCGTTCGAAATAACCGAGTTTACACAGATCAGCACCTGTATTACTCAAAGATTCCTTCGTAATAATTATAAATTTCAGTTTGGGATGCGAATCATGATCTTTGAAAACGGCATAAATAATTCTAACTATTATCACAAACGTTGTGGAAACGCGTTGTCACTACAAAAATCCTCTATAACAACACTTACTTTTATAAATCATATTATTTCCACGTTTTATCATTATTTTATCGGGTATAGTCTATGAAAAATTAAATTACCAAAAACTAAAAAAGTAAAGAGTTCCCAACGTTCCAAACAGTAAAATAATTATATTCGTATCGAAGGATAAAGTTAGAGAAACTATAAAGACTCTAATGCACTACGGGTGATCCTGATTTTTAAATTTAACTTTGAAGATGAACAAAGAAAGCTTATAATTATTTTCTGTCTCTAATAAATAATTTTTTATAGAATTTATTATCTGACTAAGCTATTCCAAATAACTGTTAATGCGTACAAATAATGTGTATCAGTATACTTTACAATGAATCAATTTGTGTACATGAGCGCGGTATATTACTGTGAGATGACGTCATCCGGCGTCAGCGAATTCATGTCGCAATCACTACCCTCTTCTACTCCATGATCCTCGGCTCGCTGAACAGTATTAAAGAATATTTGTTTATTGCAATTAAAAGAACTGGTTTTTCTCGATAACTTAATACTGGGATTTAGTACTACATTACATTATGAAGATCCTGTAAGTGCTCATGACTGTATAATCTGGTATCTCAACTGTAACAGTTTATCTTTGCCTATGGCCCATGGCCCTCAATTGGTGTAAACAAAACGTATCTATTATAAACGAACATTCAAAACAAGTAGTCATCCAGCGATGGCGTAGTGAACGACCTCATTACCTCGCATCACAGAGTTCCGCGGTTTTAATCCCGGCATGACACGAATGTTTGTCAATTTTCAGAGAACTTCTCGTTGGCGAGTTTCCTGCAAATTAACCATAAAGCAAATAGAAAATTGGCCACTATGTGGATTACACTATACATAGCCTGTCTACACCCAAAAAACCCCGATTGCTTATTTAAAAAAGTATACCGATTTTATCTTTCGTAATAACCCGGGTTTACACGGTTGCCAACCCAAATATTCCCGAATTCTCTAATTCTAAAAACGTGTTGCCATACATTTTTGTCAACAATCGACAAACCATTTTCAGTAATCTTTCAATAATACAAATAATATTATTATTTGCATACAGTAGACATGGGCAGTGAAAAACAGTTCATCATCTTGAAATTTTTAATTGTTCTAATTTATTATTTTAATGTGCAGTAAGGATAGGAATTAAAAAGTTGGTCTTTAAAGAAAGGAATGCTGTAATGGGAAATTATATACTAAAAGAAAATACAGTTTTAATTTAAAAATTATGATCAATTCCCAATTGAGATATTAAAATGTCTATATTGAGACATTAATGTGAAGAATACTTAATTAGGGCACACATTGCCTCAGTCATAAAAGCAATACATGGCATGAATATAATTAAGTTTGCTCCCATTGTTGTTTTCGCTAACAGACTGTGTAGATAACGTTTCAGTTAGCTAGACGTAGAAGACAATGGTTTAACTTGTTCACGCACGGTATTTCCCACGAATAGGAACGCATCGGCAGGCCTTGTAAGCCTACATCAATTGTGAATTCTCGGAGTAACGTGCAGTCTCCCTTTGTATAATGATTAAGTTTCTGTGCTATTGTGTCGGTAATCAAACACGGGTTCAAGTAACGACAACGTTTGATCTCTTCGATGAACGCATTAAATATATTAACATTAAATATTTAGACCAGTTAGCAATTTTTACTATATTTTATTGTTTATCAATATTTTATTAAGCCCAAACAAAAATTCATATAGTTCTTAGAAATGTGGGAGCAATAAATCTATATTTCTCCACCAGTCTTTGCAGTGATGAACAAAATCGCTAGCTGTTTTTTTAAACGAAAATATAGGAAGTAACTATAATAAATAATTTATTGATATTTGTTTACACATGTTATTGAAACAAATTTATGACATGTTTATTGCATTAAGCCCGATTATGCAACTGGCTTAACAATCTTTTTGTTATCCACTTGACGACAATTCACAGCGTGGTGGAGTAAAGAGACTTTGCTCGTACATAAATATAGATTATTATCTTTTATTTTCCTTTATATATATATAATATTAGAATGGAATTAAACAATATAATAAATATTTTAACATAGCTTTGAATGACGTTTAATATTAAAGGCCGAATTAACTGCTTTAGAATATCAAGCTTAGGTTGATTTGAAACATTAACAGAACAATTATAACTAAGTGCGCCTGTAGAACACTGATAGTCTACTGTTAAATTACACGTAATACCGTGCGCAATCTCACAGCCAATATAACTACGAATGCGTCTGCTGATGGCATGGCAACGTACCGTACACCGGCTCGATGTGTCTCTTTATCACTGGATACAACTGGTTTGAGTTTGATTAAATTTTATTTATACCGATATTTATCATAGAAGAATTAATGTTTTTTTGTTCAAGTTTGGTCATATGAATTAAACAAAAACATTGAGAGGATCGATTGGAGTATAAAAACGTAAGAATTATAAATTAATTGGTATACATTTTATGGCGTTTTCTATAGTGTGAGAAGAGACTATTAAAGCTAGAAACGTAAAATTTGCGATTTATGTAACCAAGAAGAAAGAATTTTAAAAATGGAATACATAAAGGAGTGAAATTTGAGTTTAAGGGAAGAAGAGAGAGACATTTCAACAAAAAAAAGCTGGAAAATCGTCTTTATGTGCCGAAAAATGTTTGGAAGCTCCCCGAGAGGCATCGGAAAGTCAAACTATAATACGTTATTGATAAAAATAAAATACTCTTCAGCTTCCTGAACGGCGCGGGGCGGAGAATAGTTTCAGCTACGGAAGCGACGTCACAATCATCCGCGTAATTGTATATTAATTTAGCTATCATAAACACACTGAATGGACGGTAAACACATGATGTAGTTAATAAAATAAAATATAAAGTTTTCTAACAGTGTTATATGTATACAGAAATCAGGATTAAAGAACATTTTCTTTAACTGTCGTCAATTTTATATTAAGGGATAATTTTGACGTTTTAACATACATAATGAGGTATAATTAAGGCAAACATATGCACTGGACTAATTTTTAATATGTGTACCAACTCGATGCCGCGTGGCTGAATACTGGTTTAATCTGCAGAATTTTATTATGGAAAGAGCGAAAAAAATCTCTACAGCTTGGTTCCACATTTTTTTGGCAATAAATTTTAAGAGAGAAAACAAAAATGTTGTTTTTTAATGAGTCTGTTTTACATTCATTAAATTTGTACAACTCAGAGAAGGGTTTAATATTCATTTTTTTGTTTCGTTATCATCCTCACTCACAAAAAAGTCCAAAACTGTTCGAGCAAAAAGTCGACTCCAACTTATTCTTCCATGTTGTTCCAATTCAAATACGTCTTGACTGAATAGTCCGTTCTCGTTGCATCTTGACTCTTATTATTTGTTTTAACCTGAAGTTTCCCAAAAAAATATTTTACCAATTTTAGATCACCTCAAAGTAGTTATATTGAATGTATTCCATTTTCTACACTAGTTAGAATTTCTCTTACACCTTACCATTACTATTTTTTGTATTTTGTCTTTTCAAAATATATTCTATTTAAATATTTATAATTTTTGTAGTTTATTAAGCGTATATTTTTCGTATTCTTCTTATTTGTTTGTTCTTCTCATTGGATCAGTATCCGAGTTGTATATTTTAAAATCTTTGAAGTTGTTCTTTTTCCTCATGTAGAGGACAAATGAAACCAACTATTACAAATTAAAATCTAATTCCTCTCTCTTACCTTCCCACAAAATTTTAGTGAACAGAACAGACGAAAATTCGTAAAGAATTGTAAAATTATTTCAGTTACATTTTATTTATTTTCCAAAATTAATTTATTTATTTAATTATATGCTGTTAAATAAAACATGTCAATTTAACTACAACATTTCTCCAACGATTTTGGATTTATATATTTTTAAGGCTGTTACTAATATTTTCAAATAGTGTTATAATTTATTAAATTAGTGTTGTTATAGGTTAGATTAGTAACAATTACATACATAAGAAATTCTCTCACTAAATTTCCAAAATTATGAGGAATTATAAAATGTAGACGTTTGTATTTCGTACACGACAGTAACAGTTGTGGATATGGGAAACATTCTCGCTCTGCCAACGATATTTGTTTTAAATAACGAACGCTCACCATTCTTGGTTGTTCATTGCGACCACACGGGGCACTCTTGCGGACTCCCTGCCTCTTTATTTTACCCTCGCCGACGCGGGGGTTCTTTTGAATACAGATACAATGACGCTCAATTATTTCGAAGAGGATTTATCGCTGCCGGCCCAGAGAAGATGATTTGTTGCTTGCTCGCCGACCGAGTATAAATCCGATCTGTAGGCTCCATGTCGGCGACTGTGTTCTGCCATTGTTCTGCAAGTTCCGGAACTGGCCACTCGGAAACTCTGCTCAATTTGCAGTACTACCCGCGGAGGGAATAAACATGCCACGCATTGCCGCTTCATATTGGCGGAAACGACACATAAAGTAATCACCGACGCCCCTAGGGATCAAAATGTCATCATAGAAATGAAAAAATTGCGTGTCCGGCGGTAGTGTGCTTAGATAGCCCCACTTTATCCTATGCTATAGACTTCACAAATGCTGTTACAAGGAAATTCTTAATTGCTTTTTATGGCTACAATTTATGTTTGACACTAACCTATCCATAGTTTCATGTTGTCAAAAATATACCACATATACTTACACTTCATGTCACAAAATTTTTACTAATAATATTCTACATGTACTGCAGTCTAAAAATTTATACAATATATTTCATTAATTTAAGTATAGTTAAAAATAAAACCTTCCTTAAATTAAGGTAATGAGAAACGAACTCAAATGTAGTCGGTGAGAAAGGAAAAGCAGTAATAAAAGTACGTAAGAACGAACCCCTGCGATCTAGACTTCCATGTGTCACAAATTTATATTTCTATCGGTGTAAGTGATTATTCGTGGAAAAAATGTTCCCATCATATTAATTTTATAAGAAAAAGCTTCCAAACACAATAAGGAAATTTAATTTTATATTAAATATACAAAATATTAATTAAAACGTCTTACCTACTATCAACCAATGACTGTCAGATCGCAGCAGTTCACGTTCGCAACATTTTTTTTAAATTACATAATTTTAATTGTGCTATTTTTCCAAACACTGTGTCAGAGATTGTTTTATAATGTGTTACAAAGAGTTTTTTTTCGGTGTCGAGTTTTCAGAGTTAAGAATTATTAGCGCTTATATTTTAAATATTTTTAAATACCAGAGAAAATTGAGATACAATAATAGTACCAGGAATTTCAGATCCAATCGTCAAGTCTGATTCTTAAATTCAATTCGTGATGCAAAAAAATAACATTTTGGTTTAAAATTAAATAATAGATACTGAATTAGAAAAGCAAAAATATATGTCACGCAACATGACCTTGTTGTTTTCATCAGGTATTGAAAATGGTTTCAGATTTATGAATAACACTCAGAAAAAAAACAACAAAAGGCTTAAGTTAATATAATAACATTGAATTAATATTGTATTTTTATCATTTCTCTGATAGCATTCGATCTTATAACTAATAGCTTACAAGAGTTTCACAACATTTAATCCGTATTCAATATCTCTATTTTTGTCATTTTAACTTACTTTTGTTTGTTCTTCTGTCTGTTACTGTCCTTTTATGTTTCAGTAAATTTCGACGGCAATTCTGTATCGTATAGAATTAATATTATCACCTTAGTCAATTGTATCTGACCTATATTTTTCCTGTTTCAAGCGTGTCAGATATTTAATATGGCTTGTGTGAATAGTGATTGTAGCCAAAAGAAAATATTTGAAATCGTATTTACAGTAAATAATATAGTTCCTGTTTTTCTAGTTTATGTTAGTCCAATTCCAAAAAAATAGCCTCCAACGAGTATATTTTATGCGTGTATTTGTAACATATTTCCATATTTATTCTTATTGTATATATATATATTATTATGACTGATCTGATTTGAGAACCAAAATAATTTTAAAATAATCTGAATAGTCCTGTTAGAGTAATAATACTACTTCGCTTTGTTCACGTTTCATTCAATCCAAAGATCCAGGAGTGCAGATATATTGAAGGGAATTTCTGTAGGCACGGAAGTGATAGCTATTGCATCACTTTGGGGGGGAAAAATTGGCAGCCATCTTCATCCTTACACACCTGACCATCCTTGTAATGGAAGGCCGGCTGACTAATGCAATCCATATTTCATATCGGTGAAAGGGAGTTCTCCATAGAATGGAAATATAAATGCCAACATCCAGATATTTTACCCCGTGAGGTGAGAGGCCGCGTTACATTACACACAAAAAATTGGAGAAACGAAGGTTTAAATATACTTGATTGATTCTAAAACATATAAATTCTCGAAACCCATGAGACGTTTTTCTAAAAAAAAGGCATTATTTTAAAGTACACCGTACAGGTGATACGAAGTGAATAAAATATTATCATATAATAAGGCGTGACGGAACCTCATACTTGGACACAGATACTTAAATTAAATAAATATATTAAATCGCATAATAGTGCTTTTATGACATTCGGTCACTTAGTTTCTTTATTTATGCCGTTCTCACACGTAAAATAGTTCCTTGTTCGGACGGCACTGACGTTGAAAGCTCAGAAGGAAGGCATCTAAAAAGTAAATGTGAATCTAGTTAATTTGAATTTTATTATGAACAAATTAAATCCATATACAAAATGGTAGTTTGAACTTATTTACGAAGTGGAATAATGAGAAAAACATTCATTTCATAACTGTGCTGTTAATAACAGTATTGTGGAAAATAATTTATTAACATGAATATGTTTTAATGGAGGCAAAGTCGTGTAAATCATGACCGGAGTTTTAGGTTTCGTTTAAAAGAAATTTTTATTGGATACTTTAATTAAATTTCATGGCCTACATGGATGAGCTTTGATTGACACTTTTTCTGTTCTTTCTGAACTATGTCAATGTTATGAGTATGACAGTTACTAGAAAATTCTGGAAATAAATCTAATTATTAAAGCACCACTTGTTGTTCCATGAATCACAGAATTTCTTAAGGTTATTTGATATATTGAAGCACTTGACTTCAGTATACACTCGTTTATGATAACACTGTGTTAGACCCCAAGTAAATGACAACATCACATCCGAAGTGAAATTTAAACGGATTATAGAATTGACCACTATATCGGTAATTTCATCTTCAACAGTTATAGATTTTATTTCCACGAATCAGTAAATTGCACATTTTCGGATTTAATATTTCATGCCGCCGCACTTTTGTAATTACTTTAGCGTACCTCATTAGGCGGTTCTAGATCATAATTCATTCGTTTGTCGGAGCGATAAATTTCGCTTTGGTTTTCAATTACATGTTTACCTTCACGCCAGCAGGTGCGGCACCTCTCTCCATTAAACAAACACAAATGAGCTAGCCAATTATTTGGTTATCTGTACAAATTATCAGCGTCGCGGTTTTCACTGCCCCTCGAGTGCATGTATTTTACCTCATTTACGAGCGCGTGAATAGATCGCATGTTAAGGTAATTTGAACAAGGGCTGCGAGCAAGGTTCCCCACCAGGAAATTAAGGCATCGCCAGGGTTCGAGCGGCGGAAGCGCAGATAGCGACCGCGTCTTCCGGCCAAGCGCTAACTCCTGCCGTAAAGTTTTGCCTCCAGTCTTTGTTAGATAAAGAGAAGCGTTTACTCGCTTGGTAGACTCTCGAAATCTACAATCAAACGAGTAAACAAGTTTCCTTCTGCTTTTATTTTTAAATGATTGCCAAGAAGTTCTGCTTTATTTCGGGTTTCTCGTAGGTCCTTCATTTCTTGGCCGCTTCCTTGATTCCAGTCTGTTCAGGCAGAAGTTAAACCTATTACTCTTTTCTTCTTGCTGTCATGTACTCGTTAATTTTTAAACTTATTTAATGCTGATATAAACTGTGTAGTAGTACACATTTATAATATGAAACGTTTAAAGGCAGAAAAAAATTGGATATTTAATAGAATTAAATTCAAGAAATCATCATTAAATTACAAAAGAGAAAAACATACAACGTTTCACCCCAACTTTGGGACCTTAATTAATACGCAAAAAATTCCTCAATTAATACACAAAAACTCCTAAACTTATATACAAAAAAATTTGTAATTCGAGAATTTAAATGAATTCAGTGATAAATTTTCTACCTTTATTGCCTAATTGTTATATTTAGACTTAATGTGATATCAATTTAAATTTAAAAACATTATTATGTATAATAATTAGTTTCTTCTTACCATCAGGTACGCGATAATTTAATATTTCCTTTTAATGCTGATATAGACAGTAAACTATAATATATTTATAATATAAATAGGCAATAAAGTGAGAAAAATTTAGATATTATGCATTTTGGTAAGGGCTGTGAATATGATTAAAATAGGGAAAAAATTACTCTAAAATGTTTCACTTTATGCCACAAGGTGTGTTGAGTTATTAATTTTACAGACACAAAACATAAATTTAAGAGATAATTATTTGAAAGTATATAGTATATATATATATATATATATATATATATATATATATATATGTGTGTGTGTGTGTGTGTGTGTGTGTGTGTGAGAGAGAGAGAGAGAGAGAGAGAGAGAGAGAGAGAGAGAGAGAGAGAGAGAGAGAGAGAGATTGAGAAAATAATTCTGGAAATAATTAAGTGAAATTGGAGTTGTTTTGCAGATGTGTTAATAAAATAATTAAAGCCGACCTCCAATGCTGTAGTTGTCAGCGTGGCTTCTGGCATTAGTCTCGGGTTCGAATCTCAGCGAGGGCATAGATGTTTGTGTGCGTGAGAGAAATTCTCGCATAAAGAGTTCTAATAACCTGGGCTGCTGATGCGACTGTAAATAAATCGATAAAATAAATAATTAAAACATGGATTTACATTCCTATCCATAATAAAATATTTTAAAAAAGGGGTGTTATATACACATATCTTTGTGGTGTTGTTGCAGTACCGTTCAACGTTAGTCATGTTAGTGAATAAGTGTTTATGTATGAGGGAGAAAAAACGAAATGTTTAAAAGAATTGGGTAATGATCCAAATACTTGTAATGTTTTTATATTATACGTAATATTTGGATATTTAATATAATTAAATTCCATATTTACATCTCACTGTATTATAAATAATAAAGTATTACTACGTTTTGCACAACTTTGGGACCTCATTAGGTAATACAAATAATTACCTACATTAATTAACAAAAATATTTTAATTAATATACAAAAAATGCACTGATGAATAAATTTAATTGTAATAAGTAACAGACTTTTCTGCCTTGATGTGCTAATTATTTTATTTATGCTCAATGTGATACAAATATCAATTTAAAACATTTATTGTATTTTTTCAAGAAATTCAAGCGGCAAAATACATTAAATAATTAAATTTGTGCTCATACTATAACTGTTCCTACGTTAAAGAAAATTTATTTTAGGTGGTATAGCCGCTACTAAATTTGACTGCCCGTAGGAAGTGAATGTAAAACGGATAAAGATAATGAAAATTCACTTAATTTGGATATGATAATAGTTACTATTTTATGCTGTTGTATTTCTATCAGCTATCCCTTGGATACCCAAAAGTAGTTAACAATATATTGACGGCTGCAATCATTTCCAGACAATGTGCTGAAATATGATCAAAGGGGCCTGACTCGAAACTCTAACAAAGGATATTATTACTGTGTTCATAACTCAACGGAAGCGTAACGCGTCCACAGTTCTGGACGGATTGCTGTATTGTTTAACTTCTACAGCCTGGTCACAAACAAATCAAAAGGATCCCTGTACGAAATTACTTGGAGTTAAAAATTCGAGTCTGTGTATTTAAACCTTAATAATTAACTGTTAATTAAATTAAAAAAACAATTTACGTAGATATTTGTTTTTCTGAATGACCAATTGGTTCATAAATAGGGTAATATCCTACCAATGTAAAAGGAACTATTACAGTTTCACGTAAAATAAAATTATTGAAAAAGATTAACTATTTACTTTTCAAATTTATCGCTCTCTTATTTTATTTATTTAGCATATATATTATTTACAATTTAGTTAGGCGTTAACAGTGAAAAACAGGCCACTTATAAACCCTTAAAAATTTCACAAATATTGCGAACATGTAAATATGATAGTATTATTTGTCATATCTGTTAATTGATACGGCTCCATGCTGCATTGTGCTGTGGTTTTATTCATAATTCCAATCATAATGCATAGAAGATATGTAATCAGATAATCTATCACGTTTTCACAAACAATAGTTTTGTGGCTCTAACAGGAACAATATAATAATTCAGCAGAGGATGAACAGAATTTTAAACCCCAGTTTTACCCCCATCTGAAAAACTAATTTTATTGCCTTTGATATTGAACAGATAATTGTGTCCCTGACGGCCTGTTACCCTGAAGGTTTTTTGTTGCATCCCGCTTTTCAATCAGCGAACCGAGGATCTCTCACGAGGAGTAATATCAAATTGCAAATTGCGATGAAAGCGAACCGTCGATTTCAACCGAGCTGCGTATTTTTCATGAAGAAAGTACGTGACTTGTGATTTTTTCCTTATATAACTCTTTTATTATAATCTCCTATAACCACACTCCATTCGATTAAAAGTTTATTACAAAGACAATTTCAGGATAAGTATTTCTTTTGGAATACCGGTGAACAAATCGATCTACATTGATCATATGCTGGAAGAATAATAACGTGACTGTAAACTTAGAAGGAACGCTGATTTTTTCAAATAAAACAAACATTAGCGGAAACCGCAACCATTTGTTCCATAATACTCACACACGTTTATCATTACACTCATATCATCCGAAGTACAATACGCGGTTCGAGCGTATTTAGGTTGGCGTTCGGGTAAGCTCGGGTTAGGACCTCAGTCTTGATTAGTTTCTTATAATATATAGAAGTTTTTTTCCCCCTTCATTGTGGAGGCCTGAACAATGGGACAAGATTTACATTTTCTGAGTTAATAAACAGCGTGATAGAGACTCAAGCACTTACTAGGCCTGCAGAAGGTAATCAATCTACACTTTACTAGAATCCACTTTAGAGACTTATACTAAGACGTTTTATTTCATAGAAAGTATCCAGAAAAGTTAATATTTCCTGTATCAATAAACAAATTATGATTATACGAAGCATAATCTAAAAGGATCTGTTTTCAATCACGTTTTGTATTCGAAACCTGCGATCCATTTCGTGAATTTTAAACACACTTTACATACATTTATCGTAATATAAGGAGGTATAATATAGTACGCACTATTCAGGGGACCTACAATGTGAAGAAGGCGAGACTTAAGCTGAGTACTAACGCAATTCAGTCACGTTGGGTAACGAAATCTCGACACTTTTAAACCATATTAAATGCTGATTGGCCTAGTTTATCCCGTTATCTTATTTTTTTTTAGTGCAACAGGCTACATGAGGGTAATCCACGTTTGGCAACTCCCCTTTAATAGCATAGGAAGGGATTTGAAAGGGGGGATGCGGTTTGGTAGAAGAAGGTAGCAAAGGGTTAGCTAGGGACCCCGGGCTATATTTTAAGGATCCTACCCGGCATTCGCCTAAAGAAATGCAGGGAAAACCCTAGAAAAACCTGCATCAGGTAGGTCGGGCATACGGTACTTGTCCCACACCCTTCCGATAGCGGGACAGGAGTTTGCTGTGGGGACGCAGCATTCCCTTCTCCGTGCGTCGACCAGTTTAGGAGGCAGCTGGCCGACTATTCCAACGGGAATAGCGAACAACTCTTACCGTATGCCCAAGGTCTGCGACCCCGGAACATACACCTCTCAAAACAGGCCGAGGTGCCTCGGCTTGTGGGAACGTTAGTTCAAAATCGGAGAGGAAAAGGCATACCCAAAGGTAGCCCCTTCGTATCTCTCCTAAAAGGTTCTGCTTGCGAGAGAACATCCCTCGCAGGTATTGCCTGCGAGAGAATAGCCCTCGCAGACCTCTCCTATTCCCACCTCGTTATCTTATATCCGACAACTTTTATTAAATTTTAACCATTTCACGTAAAAACTTAATTCAGTTGCTTATCTAATTTCAACAGCATCAAAAAATTCCCCGTAGCTTATTTTTGGTTTTTAACCTTGAGTTTTAAGGTAATGGGATTGTATCCTCCATTTCTGATTCCCGATAAACAAACGCAGGTCATCGGGGACTGCGATTATTGCTATAGAAGACCCACTGAGTGATGAGATGAATTCGAGGACAGAGATGATGTTAATGTGAACACAGTAGCAACACATTGTCGCTTCGTCTTTTGCGATCAAAAAGTGAGTTCTTTTTATCAATGTGATGTGAAATTGAAGTCACTCCAGAATTTATTATTCGGGTAAAATAACATCCTGATATTTTCATAACCATAATTTGCAGGTGTTCTCGCCAATCATTTTTTCTTGTAAGTAACCATCATTAATATTAAACTTATGTAGACGATTTGGTTTAAGGGAAAAGGAAAGATACATTCTTTTCAACCATGTAATAATATTTATGGAGGCAAAGGAATAATCACTCCGTAACGTTGAAATTAAAATGTCGTTTGCTATATCCTTCAGGGCTTGCTGCATTTGAGCAGTCCTTGAATTGAATCTCCCAATTACGGCAAGCGGGGAACAGTTCTTTCACTGCGACATTTCCTTAATTTAACTCTATTACGGAGACCCATCTATGTTCTAATTGTTTATCTGAAGATATTTGCGAGTTCACCAAAGCACAGGTCGGAAGATGGCGAGAAAGGGAACTAGATGGCGGTTTAGATTACACGAAAGACATTCGCCTGTTTCACTCAGGAGAAATACCATAGCCGTGGGCTTCAAAAATACTACCTTCAAAGGAAGAGCGTTTCTCTTTCACTTTCGTGGCTCATTTATTTCTGTCTCAAACAGTCTCTTCTTTCCGGCGGATGGCATATGGTGATAAATTATTAAATTCTTTGCTTTGCGCTCGGCTATCCCTGGGGGAGTGACACTATACTGTAAATATCGCTCCTAATGGACTAGTTTTGAATAATAACTGAGTTCTAAATGAAGCTACAAAAAGCTTAAATTAATAGCTTTAGAAAAATATCAAAACGAAACATCTAACAATCTCGTGCTTGCGAAACTTGGAAAACTAGATGAAAAGATGATGTTATTTCTAAAATTTTGTTGAACATGTTCAGAAAAATAGTAACTCAGGTACCAAAGAAAATTTACAATTTTTTTAATCATTCTATCATTAGAGCAAAACTATTTCCGGATATCCTAGTTATATAATTACTATGTTAAAACAATTACTGTCACAAAACCGGCAATATTGCGCATGACCATGTTGGCACTATCGATGTACAAGATTTCAATGAGCTTGGAGCCAGAATTTTTCAGTTAATGATTTCAGTTGCTATTAATGTCACGGAGATATATACATCCTCAGTACCTGTGGGAGCTAGTCTCTCAGGTACTAGGTCTCGCAGATGGAACCTTACAGGATAATAGTAGATGTTTAATTACCGGCTAACTTTAGTGATTCTTTCTTCCCTTTCTCTCTAATTTTGAATTAAGGTTTCTATAGGCCGAGAAATCACGGTTAGTTTTGAGAGGTGTACGCTCCGGAATCTCAGAAGAGTTCCAACCCGTTCACGTCTATACCTTGTCGAGGCATGGAGGCGGTAATGCTGCATCCCCACAGAAAACGCACTCCAGTCATCGGGTGGGCGTCGGACAAGTATCGAATGCGCGACCCACCTGATGAGGGTTTTCCTATGGTTTTCCTTCAACACATTTAGGCGAATTTTCGGATAGGATCCTTAAACTATAACCATGGGGGCTGTAGTTAAGCCTTTCATAACTTCTCTCATTTCCGCATCCCCTTTTCTAACGCTTCCTATACTATGACAAGTGAAAGGTCATCATTTGTTTGTACCTTATGCAGTCCATTACTAAATAAAAATTACTTATTCAGTATTTTGGTTCCACGATGAAACTGGGCTTTCTAGCGTTTGCCGATAGTTTCAACCAACCCACAACATACGGTATATAAAACAAAACGCACGGCTTCTTTTCTATATTTTAAAAATGGTTAAATGAAGCTCAAGGACAAAAATTAGTGGAGAAAAATATTTTTTCCTATATAAATGTTAACAATTAATTTAAAAAATAACCGAAAATGGAACCAATAATTGAACTTAAAAAATTAAAAGTACACTACATTCGTTTCTAAACATTTGTTACTTTCTTAAGATGTGAAATATGATTAAAAATTAATTTTGGGTACAAGAAAGCAAAATAAATATAAAGATTTTGCTTAGTTCTCGTAACACAATTTATTCCGGATGTTTTGATAATTGCCTAAACGTAAGTTGTATTTTTTAAACGATTAGTTTCTTATTTTTCGGCTATTTTGTTACTTAAGTACTAATTATCATATGATATTTTTTGTGCAAAATTTTGTTTTCAGTAATCTGAGACAATGAAGACGAAACAACGAAACGATTGCGTGTTATAATTTGAAAGTATAGTTGTTTTATTCATGAATATCAGGAGTAATATGATTGTCTACAATATTTCGATAAAATAACATAAAGCTTGCCTTAGGACATTTCCCCCAGTGTGCGATGATTCCTTCGGTTAAATCCGAGTTACGTGGAATCATCCATTCCCTGACGATCACCAATGAAACAAAGGGGATCGACGTGTGTTAAGGAACACTTAACAATCTCTTGTAAAATTTAATAAGCCCTGATTTTTACTCACATGATTAACTGGACAAATACACATTTTAGTCTTTCCATGGAGTTGGGTAGGTAGTGTTACCCTTTCAAATGTCCTCCACGAAGTCGTGGAGTTTCTGTACTGAATAACACTACACACCCATCGTAATACCATTACAGTAGATGAGAATTACACACTGCTGTCGTAGCGCTTAAAGCCGTCATTCCTGATTACAGAGCAATGACTATTGCACAGCCACGTTACACACAGATATTGTGTAAAATACGACAACCAATGGAGGGAACCTCACTGTAACACAATACTAAACCAGCTGTCTTGACGGAGAGAAACTGTTTACGTAATGAAAAATTCAACCGCAGGAATTGAGGCCCGGGAAACACGGAATTTTATTTTTTGCCTTATGTAGTTAGAGGAAAGTCTGGGGACGAGTGGAATGTCTCGTCCGGCTGGGCTCGTTAGCGCCCATTGCCCCTAGCTGCCGATAAAGCCTTCGTGAGGACTTACTCATGACAAACTTTGCTCTCCCGTCGACTGCCGGCGCAAAACTTTGTCCACTCTGGAACTTAGCTTGAAGAGAAGGCGCGCACACCACCTACAGATGTGTCTCTCTGCTCGAGTCAGAAAGGGAATTTCTGAGAACACTTGCGACTCAAAAACATGCAGAAATGAGGGGCCGCAAATAGTTTTTAATTATTCATTACCTACAAGAATCGCGTCCAGGGCGGCACGTTTCTTCCGCAGCCACTTCATCTTTACTGCGAGGACTTAACACATTTTCAGCTCAGTTAACGTTTATAAAAGATTTTGAATAATTAAGGAGAAACTTTTCGACGTGGCTTTTCAATATGAAGTTTCAAGAAGCTTACCTGCCAAGAAATTGGCTTCCTACTTCGCTTTCTCATTTTTAACAGGCTCATATTTGCTTAAGCAGTATTAAAAAGAATCACCAAGCATCGTTGCTACATAAATGTTGTAATAAGGAAAATAATGTCTAGTAATTAGAGAAAATAATATATAAATTGGCCATCGTAAGCCGATTAACAGCCCCTTACACTAAGAGTAAATATTTTAATATTTAAAATCTACCTTTTCCAGATAAATAATAATCCCCACTAACGTTAAAATCAAACTTAAAAGATACAAGAATATGAAATGTATGGGCTAAATAATGTAATATTGAAATATTTAATCAGATAAATTTAATTGATAATATTTGATTGGAAAATTCTATAGTTCTCGACGCATAAAAAATTATGCATTCACACATATATCGTTCAGTTTAGAGAGCCGAGGTTATGAACAAGGCGAGAATTTAGTAGAGCCTGAACGCAACTTATCCTTACGATAAGAATAATTACGATAAAATGTATGAGATTTAGAGCATTTGATAACAGTTGCATAAGAGAGAGCGGATCCAGTCGCTTTCTGATAATTACACCGAGTGTGTTTAACAAAATTAATAAATGAATTAAATTCAAAGACAAATTAATGTACGGGGTTCTGTTTTAATTACAGTCCTTTATAAATATTGAACCATACAAAAATCCTTGTTATTAATAATCTTTTCACTTGTATAATACAACTGTGTGATATATATTCTTACAATAATTTTTATACAATATTTTTCATAAATATATAGTACTCAGCAGTGACGTTATAATTTCCCAATTAAATATATAGTTGAATGACAATATTAAGAATATTTTTTTCTTAAAAATAAAAAGAAGTGTTTTGTGAAGACTTTTATGAGATAAAATTTTAGACGAAGACAATTACTCAAACAATAATTATTTTACTTTATTGGTTAAAAATATGTCTAAAAAATGAGTGGTTCTATCAGGCGCCAATTTTCACAAAATAACTCCGTTGACTGTTACATAATTCAGTTTATACCAACTAACGTATGGGTGATTAACTAATGTCTCGAGTAAAACTTCACTGTTTTGTATAAAAACGCCTTCTATGCCGTCAGATTTGTAAACTGTAAACCAAAGTAATTTTTTTTCTGTAAAATATTTGTGTGTATAATGCTTACTACAGTTAAATTACATTATTTTAAAATTAAAATAAATCACACGAGTCCCTTCTGAGCTAGTAAAGAGAACGGATTATATTTATATTTAAGTCTACTAATATAAAATTTAGATTGAAACGATACACAACAAACATTTCTGTACAACACACTCATAAGAACCAAATTGTCCTTTTATTTATCTTCGTCTGGCTACAAGGCCTAACCTCAATTCCTCCCCATACGATTCCGCTTTACCCCGACTAGCTCAATCTGGAAATCAATTTTCCCCTTGAAATTGTTTTCTTTCGCGGCCAGGGAGAAGTGTTTTAGACTTCCAAATTGGGTTCCCCCCTTCTTTCTTGCTATATTCGTCTGTGTGTATGTGTTTGTGTAAGGCTGCACATATTTGTTCCCTATCCTGATCTTTCATTGCTGGAAAAAAAAATTATTCTCTTAGAATAAGTGAAAATTCAAATTTAACACACGCGTCATATATTTTTCATTAACGGGTTTCCTTTTTGACAGTGTACTTAATAGTCTCTTTACGTATTTTATATTTATGTTCAATTATATTAATAACGATATTTAATCATTCTTAACTCCTGCAAAAACTAACATCGATCTCTTGAGACATTTCGTTTGAATTTTGTAATAAAGCTAACATCCATTGGCCGCCTGATTACTCAAGTCTCTTAAATAACATATTTGGAAACATTCATTTATTATACTCTGTAATATAGATCAATTTTTTTAAACAATATATTAACCTACATATATTAATTGTAAGGTAGAATCAATTGTAAATTTATTTTAATTAAAATTTAGTGTAGTAAATATTTAAATATTAATGATTGCATTTTAATCTTGCGTAGATTAATTAAATGAAACTCCAATTTTTCTCTGCAACTACTACCAATTTTTTTTACAGATAAATGTGATTTAGTAATTAAATCGTCAATTTTGCATTCTTTCACGCTACCTAAAAATTCAGTGTATAATTTGGCAAAATAAATTTTTACATAACAATTACTTGTCAGTAAACGTGAATTTTATCACAATGCTGAACTTGTATTGAATTAAATTTTGGAGACAATCTCGTTGCGAACAAAAAGCGAGTCTCACAAAGACAGAGAAAAATCAGACAAGGAGTTTTCAAAAGAAAGAACCTGACATTCTTTCATTCTCTGAGGAAGACTAAAAAAAAAGTTCATGCCAAGACTTTAAAATGAAAGAAAGAGGTGAGGATGGACTGAAGAGGTAAAGAGGAAGGGAAAACAGTCTGCATTTTGTGAGCGAGATTCAATCGGATCACATTATTCTGGCGTCAATCACATATAAAATTGGTTTTTCATCTCGTTGGCCGGGACCCATTCAGCGCAGACTTTTTAAGAATTACTCGCTTCAATTATAGCTTTACATTCCAATCGCCCGGAAAGTCACTAAAGGAAGGAAAGAGAAAATGTAATCTATTGAGTTCAAGGGACATAATTAATATCTCAAAAGCAAATAAATTTAAATGCCTTCAAGAAAATTATTACACGTAATTAGGTCGCATCAGTATGTTAAACTGATTTTTTCACGATGAAATCCCACATAAACCTTCACCCTGTGAATCGAATGAAAGGCATAAAAAAAGATTATGAACGTAGCAAGTCGATCAAATCAATTTCTTTACGCCAAAGGAAATTCCCTCCTCCAATCGCTTCAGAGAAACGCAGGTGATCAAATAAAGATGTTTGCTCTTTTGACGAGTTTGTCAGACGAGCAGAGCCTCGTAAAACTGCAAAGATGCTCACAATTTATTATCAGTCTGTCGTACCCGTTGAAAGATTCTGTTGTCGATACTAGTGGATAATTTTAAATCTGAAAGCAATGTTTAATATATGTAGTTGTACTTACCATATTTGTCAGGTTGGTTTATCTAGTATGTGTGTGTGTTGAGCTTCCCCACTGGGGTACAAATGCGCTTGTCCCGCTGTTACTTAAAAAAAAATTTTAGTAACGTCAGTCACCGTATGTATGAACTTTGAACGGGTTTACTTCACCAACAGGAAATAGATCACATATTAATGCGATTAAAATTAGATATCCTTCGGCTTTTATTTCCCGAGAGGAATGTGATCTTAAATCCTTAGATAAACAGGTTTTTGGTCATAGACAAACAGCTTTGCCGAACAATCGCAGTGCATTCTACTGTTTTCAATGTGCTGTCGATTGACGACCACGTCTACGGGGAAACTCCAAGTACCATCTTATTTAAATCGCCCTATAATTCCAAAATTATAAATTCTGTTCCAGCAACCGTTTTCAATTACAATTCAAAGGTTTATTATCGAATATATAGGATTCCATCCAAATATTTATATGTCTAACTGATTCCTAATTCTTAGACAATCTGCACTTTTAATCATTTCTTACCATGCATAAATGTTCATATAAATATTTGTGATCAGAATATACTTACCAAAACGGCTGAACTAATTTCAATAAATTTTCATTAATTAAACTAAAAATCAGTTCATAATTAGCCGGTGTATTTTTATGTAGTATCAAGAATAATGATATTTAAGTGATTTGGCATTAAGTTACTTGGTCCACAGTTCATAAGAAATTCAACTTGTAAACGTCATTTAACCAATTTATAAAATTTTTAAAATAAGCCAAGATTTAATTACTTCATTACTTGCATGTTTATGAAAATTATAATTTTCAGATTATATTAAATAAATTATCGTATTTTTATTGTACGATATAGCCTATATAGGCCCCTATAGTTTCCCGAATCTCAAGTCAAACGGAGTGACCCAGAAAAAACATTTGAAGTAATTTCTATAGAAATATCTTTATAAACGAAATACTTGCACAACAGTTGGAGTAATATAATTTGGAAACGGATATGATACATGTGTTACGTATAAATTAAAATAGGAGGAGGATGCAAGTAAATCAATATTAACAGTAGTGAATTTGATAATATATTAATGAACGGCATAATTATGTTTTACATTTTTAAGTTAACGTTTTAAAATAATGTAATAATATATTAATTACGTCATACTTTGTAGCTTGAGGTTTTTGTCAACGGCTCAACTCTTCAAATCTGTACATAAATAGTTGTGATTATTTCTTAAATAATATCTGATTAAATGAAAATAATAAATTATTTGCTGTTAACTAAATTACATTTTAATATTGAGTCCGAATTTATTTAATTTTCCTTGCGTGTCATTTTAAATATTCCGAACTAAAGTTTCATTTTATAGGTTATGATTACATGATGTTTTGCTCTACGACTTAATGATGAATTTAATGTTGTTCGCGTCAGAAGGCCTAGCTAAATTTCGTCTCCAATCAACAGGTGCCCTGCTCCCTAACGCCCGACACATTTCCTCCCCGAGCACTGCGAGGGTCGCTGTTTTTATTCAGCACTTCAATCCTCGTATCATGCTCGCAGGTCAAGTGCCTGTAATTAGTTTCCCACAATCTAGCCCTAGGGATGGGCGCAATGGTTCCTATCTTCCACTCTTCCTACTCCTCTCACTTCCCAGAATCCCCGCTGCGTTTCTAATTATATCACGCAAAATCAAGAACAGACGAGCAGACGTCAACACACACAAAAAAAAATTAAAACTCAACATTTCCATTAAGTTTAACATTCCTGTTACACAAATTTAGATCTAACTTAAACCAAATAAATTAATTTATGGACATTGCGAATAAAAAAAATTAAAATTTGAATTTACTTATATAAATTAAATTTTTGAAATACTTAGATTATTTTAAAGTTAATCTGGCTTGTCCAAATCAGTTGGAATAATAAAATAATTTTTATTAAAATTAAAAATTTTTCTTGAACCAAAATAAACCATCGCTGTAATTGCCTTAATTCAAACCTTGCTAAAATCAATAAATTTAATCTCTAAAACACAATAATTTAAGTAAGAGGAAAATTACTTGAGTATTTCTAAAACGAGAATGTTATAAAAAGTGATTGAACGCTAATTGACAATTAATAGCCACATAATCTGCTACGAACACAGTTGAAAAACAAATCATCTAAGTACACTGACTTATTATAAGTAACCCTTTTTATATTGTACTGTAATGTACAACATAAGTTATAATTTTTAAATGATAAATTAAATTGCATTATTTGATAATTTCAAAAAAGACGCTTTTCTAGTGAATGTCTTGTCAATATATAGTAAACGTCGATAAGAAGAGAAAACATTTACTCCGATTTATGTAAACACCAGATCAATTTTTCCTCTTTAATTCCAAATTTTTTTTAAAACATTTCTAAAATAAATTTCAAAAAATATACTGATGATGTCGTTTTGTAACTATTTCTATTATTCTGCGTCGTCGTTGAAATAAATCCAATGAAAAATCTCCAAATTAAAATATGTAGAGAAAATGTTTTCAAAATTATAAGTATCCTACACTAGAAACTTTCTAGTGTGTCAATTTATATATTTCGGAAATTGTAAAAAAGGTTTAATTACTTTAGGGAAATATTTTGATTCTAAAAAGTAAAATTATATGTACCATTTAATTTGTCTACGGCTGTTTTAGATATAATGTACTAAGTTTTATTATTTAATTATAATATTTTGTATCTAAAATCAAAAATAGATACTTTAATGTAGGAGATTTAATAATTTGTGTTATTTCATTACTATATAAAGGTATTAATGCTGTATTGGAGTGCTTATATCTATATGAAGGTAATATGTAAACTAATACAGGTTATTATTAATTTATTATTATGTAAGAAGTGAGAGATTTCAATTATTTAGATTCTTAACGACATTTATTACAGGCTGTTATGTAAAATGAGACTTCAGTTCTTAAGTACTCAATTTAACTATTTTCCTTTAATGATATACGAGTTAACGTTTCCGGAATCAACCCATTATCTTTAAATCAATTTTAATGTAATCTTCTGACGACTGCAGAATAGCAAAAACAATGTCCAATTTCAGTATTTACTGAAAAAGAATAGAATATTGATAATTTAAGAAAAATATTGAACTTTTATTCTCTCGTGATTGAGGCTACCGTACGAATAAGGAAAATAACCAAAATTTCTGATTAACTAAACTCACCATTTATGATAATTTTTCATATTTTCTCGAACAACAGAATGAAGATAAAATTGATTTGGATTTACCACCAAATCACCATGCAATAAGTAGTATTTTAAAATGTTTCCCTTT
Organism: Zhengitettix transpicula; assembly: GCA_037074705.1. NCBI lineage: Eukaryota > Metazoa > Arthropoda > Insecta > Orthoptera > Tetrigidae > Zhengitettix > Zhengitettix transpicula. The sequence goes on along the minus strand of CM073593.1, from coordinate 66,350,085 downwards.
AACATTTCATATGCAAATATAATTAATATAATTACTTGAAAAATAAAATTTAATTTTGTCCACAGTTTAGTGACCCTCGAATATACGATAAAAAATAAACAAAATACGATTAATTTGCTGTGTTTTCACGCGTTTCATCACCTATATTCTATAAATTATTCACACTTTGAATTTCATTTGTATTCCAAAATCAACTCGTGCGTCTACGCACAACGTTTCAGATTCCAAGTAATGTGTTGTAATGTAGCGTTTAATTAATGTGCATGCTAAAATGGACAGATAAAAATGCTCCTTCTCGTTCGTTTTAATATAGAGTTATAATATGTAAAACATAATATACATTATGGCTTAAGAAATGTTTGACATTCTGTGTAATTGGGAATATTGTTTAAATTTTCACACAGAAAATAAATAAAGTTAAATAAGCGATGTTTTAAAAATGTTCTCTCATAAATGTGAAATCACTTTACGTTAAATTTGATCTGGATTTGACGAGCTGTATTCTTTACCAAATTTATCACAGTTATCATTTTTAATTTTGGAGATTAGAGCAGATGTACGTGAAACAAATATGCTCCTTTCCAAATGAGTGGTTTCGGTTTTTTACGTGACGATTTTATTTTTAAATAATTTGAATATTAATTTTTCTTGCCTAAGTAATTATAACGGAATCGTGAATGTTTTTAGAGAAAAAAATATTATTTACAACGCGTTGAATTCTTGGTGCTTTCCAGGATATTTTTCTTTTGAAACTTTGGGGTTCTCAGCGTGCAAGAATGGAACTCGGCGAGGAAATGTTCACGGACACGAAAATAAGAGTATTTAAGTTCTGGAACGGAACACTTGTCGTGGTTCGAGACGGGGAAGAAGCAGAAGGGACTAGGAGCAACAAAGAATGAATCTGCTTGGGGGAAGCCTACCAATTTAACTCGCAATTTGCGCGCAGCCCTGATTAAAGCTCGCAAGACCGGCAATTTGAAGACAACGCTGGTCTCGTCTATCCACCTGTCTCCGGGGAAATTAGCCCGAAAGTTTTCCAGGACTCGGGGTCCGTCTCCATTAGAGGTAATTACCTGGACTTTTGTGTTGCGGTGTGGCCAGATGCTGTAGGGGCACATATCAGCGCTCGAACGCTGTAAACAACGGGGGAAGGATCCCTGATAGGAACTGTCGCAGTATCTGGGGGAATTACCCAGCCGAGCACGTGCACAGCTATCGGAGCCCGACGCCATTACCGCTCCCAAGTGCACCAGACTTCTTGCCAACTTCTGCGAAACGAAACAACTGAGATACATTATAATTATGTCAGCTGCGAGGCGCAGTTGTGAAATTCCTTCTTGTTCCTGTCTGGCCATATTCTTCTTCCGCTCGGCTCTCTCGAGAAAATGAACGTAAAAAATTATAAGATAGAAATAAAATTAGCATACTTCCGTCGTTTTCCTGAATCGAGAATTGAAATCTTCTTCACAACTAAATATTTAGCTGAATTAAAACTAATTAAAGAAGTACGCGACGAAGTGCTCAACTTACTCTGAAACTTAAATGGCTGCTCTGCTTAATAATGTCCGTGCAGCAAGAAAAGAAGTTAGAGAAAGAGACCTGTTCGCGCGTTCGATAAAACCTGAGCGTTAATTCGTGTAATTTACTAGAATATGCAGAAATAAATCAGCCTCAGCCTTCTTCAGTCTTATATTAAAGCACCTATAAACAGATCCTTAGTTTCTTAAGTCCCATCTACCTTGCCCAGTATTAAAATATAAACAACTCAATTTACGAACTAATCTTTGGAATATTCTTTAATTAAATATAGAACAAATGATCTGTTTGAGTGCACTGTTATATATTAAGATATCAATGATAAAATCCCTGTCGATGTGGTGTGATGTCCTGGTGTTATATTAACATAAAAATGCTTAGAATTATAAATTAAATTTATAAGTACATATTAATTAAGCTCAGGTGTATTTACAGTTATAATAATATCTGTAATTAATATTATGGCGCTTACAAAAATGGCAAGGCATAATAAACAAATAAATTAGATACAGAAAAATGTTAGATTTTCATAATATTTAGATTAAATTCAGAACAGATGAGGATAAGTATTAATTTCTTAATACACCAATTGGGGATGTGAACTGTACATAAACGTTGAGAAATTTTATAAATAATAAAATATATGATATATATATAAATATATATTTTAATGATTGATAATTATATATTGGTTTAAATATATATATATACGTTTAGAGACAGTTTAGTATTTTATCATTAAAACAACCAATTTTCAGTTCTCAGTTAAATTAAAAATGACGTCAAAATTTTAAATAGAAAAACAAAACAACATGGGAGCTGTCGCCTTATCCAGGTAAATTCTCAAAAGATTGTTTAACTTATATGATTGTATAGATTGCTTTTCTTTAACTTGTGCACTTTTTTCTTACAGATTATTATGCCTGGGTAAGGGAAAGGCTCCTCTGTTATTTTGTTTATGTGTTTAAAATTTTATGTAATTTTTTTAATAATCTGAGAACTGAAAATTGGTTGTTTTAATGATATATCTTATTATTAAAAACAGACGTTTGAATAAAATATTATATCTTTAAAAATAGACTAACGATCGAAGGACAAAATTATTTTTAAATTGCATTCAAATTTGAATTTATATTTTTTACCCATTATTTATGTATTATAAAAATTCAATTTTTTTCTAAACTTTTATTTTTATTAATTGTGCTCTTTAAAACTGAAACATCCGACTGTTACCGATTCCGTATTAACAGGAATATTAAAATAAATTCAAACACGAGTATTTATACATTCATTTAAATCTTCCGCATTGATATTATTTCTTTAATATAACAGATTAAAGCGTCAATTTCATTCAAAAAAATCCCGCAAAATATCCTTATAATTTATATAATATTTATTCTAGGAAAACAGTATTATTGTCAATTTACTTAATAAATGATATTACCGTACATGCGAATTAGTCTTCAATTTAGAGCACTGCAGCTATTCAGGTTTTGCTTTGAGCTGAAAGTAACAACAATATGGTCTTTTTTGTTGATAAATTTAATGATGGCTTACAGAAGACTAACAGTAACTTGCTGCTAACAAATTAAGCGCTCTCTGGCTACAGGGAGCTAGGTTTTTAAAGGCGTAATTCCGTTGACAAATTACCTGTCAAAAGTGGCCTTCACATCCGTAAGAGAAATCGCTTGAAACAGGGAAAAAGTGCCAGTTTCTTTGGGTTAGAGCGGGGAGGCTTGGTGTAAGAAGAAATGTTACTTCTTCCCCTCTTCTCGCGAGAAACTTTGGTAATCACGACTTGCCGGCGGTGAGAAGGGGGAAATATGATGCTGTGGGGGCTCAGAAGTTAGGTCAATACGGAGTCCATCTTATGACTCGCAACGTGGGCAACAGACAGCCACATGCTGCTCCTACATATATTGAAAGCGACACTCTTATTCGTATTTGGGAGAATCGTGTTGCCATATGAATGACGGACTCAGAAATTTTTAAGCCTTTGTTCAAAACTCTTGGAATACTAACACTACCCATTACGTACATTTTGGAAATTTTATAATTAGAAAAACATAATGAAAATGCAAAACGTGAGATCCTGTGAACTGACACTATTCAGGATAAAAACTATGTAATTACCTAACTCGGAGCGTTGTTAATATAAGCACCTACAAACTGTTTGTAAAGAAGTCATACAACTCTGCTCATTAATGGCGCTTATTATTCGGTTGATGAATTCGTAAATCGGTATGAACCTAATGTACTGGGTAATATGTTCGAAATTGATGAAATAGTTGCAGTCTGTTTGTATGTCCATCGGATATTGCACAATTTTCACGTTAATCTTTGTCATCGGACGAGTCCTTCATTCTGAAAATTTCACTGCTGAGTCCAGTTGCCACGAAAATACTTTAAGAGTAAACTGAAGTGCAGTGTTATTAATATTTTAAATAAATTCATCTCATCTTAGCTTTTCATTTCATATAATTTCTCATGTGTATTTTTTTCTTATATTTGTAGTTTATAATATTTTTGTATTTTTACGTTTATGAGTATATTGATATTTAGACTCGTCCAATTTACTCAGTAGAGGACTAATGGAGTCAATAAATAAATATGAAATAATGAACAGGTCAACTGATTCAAGATCTCAGGAAAGAATTAGGAAATTCTGGAACTCTAAGTGGCTCCATTTATTATGAAGCATAATGTTGGCTTTACAATTATTATAAAAACAAAATTACAAGTTTCTGCGAAATGGAATCTTGCTTCATACATAAATAAAGAACTGGGGGGGGTCCGATTTTACTCAGTTTGAGCGGCGAATACATTTCACGTTGATGGAACGTTTGAGTTCCAGTGCACGTAATGTATAAATGGCATATTACTAACTGCATCTTGTCTTCAAACTTAAGTGAGACGAACCCCTCGCTGTCGTCTTCTTCTTCTCTACAATATATCCCAGGAAAAATGTATCCAGCATGAAATGAACAATCCCGGAAATCCTACTTTTCTTACTAGAACGAAGACATCAGCAAAGCCGCTCCTGAGAGAGAAGGAAATATGAGAAACAATTTGTCTTGCTGGGCCGTATCAAAGCGACTCCCATTTGTTTAATACATACAATCTCTGACCCAGATACTTGAAAACAACGCCCTGTCTTATATTGCCTCCTTCGCTGCGAAAGCCTTGAGCTGTTTTGCTCATATCGCTCATGTTTAAAGCATTTTCGTAGCTGCCGGTACTCAACCGCTGAGAAAAAAAAAATCTGAAAATCTCCTAGTGCGCGTTTCCGACAAGCTATGATGCCCATTTTCTTGGATGGCTTCAGACCGAACAGAGTGAACGAAAAAAAGAATAACGGTGGTTCTGTCAAACTCATTTAAATGAGAATAAATAAAAAAATTAAAATGGAACGATGCGTTAGTATTATTAAGTTATATAGCACAAACGTCTAAAATGAGTCATTCAATATTATTTTTCATTTTATCCCATAAATTAATTACTAATTGTTTTTATCATAATACTATTTAGAGGTTTACATGGACAGTTTGAAGTGATATAGACAGTTCAGTATGGCGATAGAATTGACAAATATCACAACAGTTGATCGAAGCGTCTACTCACTTTAAAATTTTATTGTTCGAAATTATTTTCTGTTATACGCGTCGTTAATTTATTGCTTTATTGTCTTACAGTCGTGAATTGTTTTATTTCATGTTAATATGTTCTGAATAGATCATGTAGCCTATTGCCCTAAAAAAATAAAAAAAATAAAAATTATAGTGATTCTCCTCTCCGTTTTTGAACTAAGGTTCCCACAAGCCGAGGCACCTCGGCCTGTTTTGAGAGGTGTATGTTCCGGGGTCGCAGACCTTGGGCATACGGTAAGAGTTGTTCGCTATTCCTATTGGAATAGTCGGCCAGCTGCCTCCTAAACTGGTCGAGGCACGGAGAAGGTAATGCTGCGTCCCCACAGAAAACTCCTCTCCCGCTAACGGAAGGGCGTGGGACAAGTACCCAATGCCCGACCTACCCGATGCAGGTTTTTCTAGGGTTTTCCCTGCATTTCTTTAGGCGAATGCCGGGTAGGATCCTTAAAATATAGCCCGAGGGCTAACCGTTGGCTACCTTGGCTACCTTCTTCTACCCTTCCGCATCCCCCCTTTCAAATCCGTTCCTATGCTATTAAAGGGGAGTTGCCCAACGTGGATTACTCTCATGTAGCCTGTTGCCCTAAAAAAAATTATAGTGATTCTTTTTACTAACATGTTAGTGCAAGAATAGCCAAGTTTTTATACAATATGTATGATGTATCTATTTAGAAGAATAAAAATATTCTTCCCAGAATAATTACCCCAGAAAATTATACTTTATATCAATAAAAAGTAAAAGTATCTAACTCATTACTAAAAACAATCCTTTACTTCGTTTGAGCATTTTCAAAAATAACGAATCTATTCCCGAAAGTTATCAACGTAAGTTTCTTACGATGAAATTGTGGAATTATGTCGTAAATGAATTAAACGAGATATTTTGGACTTATAAATGTTTTTTAATTTATCATTGAATTCAACAAACTGAGGATAGATTGTTTTTCAATTTATTCTGAATTCCAAATCCGTATAAAGTAATTGCATTGCGTCTACCACGATATTTATTAGTTTTTGCGCAATCCTAATATTGCATTAAGAATTTTTTTTCTTGACTAACAGAGTTCCTATTAATTTATAATCTTTGTGCAAAACGCGAATTTTCTCAATAATACATTATTTCAGAATCCTGTTTTCCCAAAATCCGTTGAAAATTATTTTGCGGAGGTAAACAAAATCTATAGTTGAAGCATAAAATTAGTATCAGTTTTATTTCTGTATTTATAGAGTATATCTGTATTGTTTTTAATTGGGAATTTATACGTAAAATTTACTGACAAAATTTCGTTCAACTTCTTTTGATGTGAACATGATCACGTGTTTCAATGTGTTATTTTACTCCGCGGTCGTTAATTGAATAATGAAATTCAGGAATTTTTGTCCATGTTATGTTACTTCTACAAGCTGTCAGTTCCAGTAGGTAAGATTTATTCTCTCCGCTTTTGATGGCGCACGACAAATATTTTTCTTTATTTCAGTTTTTCGTACTTGACAATGATAAATTTAGTCTACACGAGAAAAATAGCACGATAACTTTATTTCCATGCGCCTTTCGTCGTAATAGAATATGTGATTACGCAAAATTAAAATATGGGTACGATTTCCTCAATTATTTTTACAAGAAATAGATTTATAACTTTTTAATTTGTTTCAAATGTGTAGTTTAAAATCGATTGAGGCTAATTTAAATTGAAAGTTGAGATAGAGTTTTATGCAAATACATTATGATCAGATATCCGTAATAATTGTTAAAAACCAGGGTTTGGTTGACTCTTAAAAAAAAGAATCTAGATTTGACCCATAATTTTCGATAAAAAAATTAATTTTGACTGGTAAATAACTTAAGCGATAGTAATATTCTTCAAATAAATTTCATTCTCTAACAGGTATTTTTGTTTTTCTAGAAAAAATATCCTGATATATCTAATGCTATGAACATGGAAGTATTGTGTTTAAGATATTAACAGAGAACAAGTTCTTTCTTATCAAATATTTTAGTAATAATTTCCGAAAAGCCGGGACATTTTTTCACACGAGATGGGAGGATAAATGATCGTCCCTATGTATAAAATTTTTATTTCAAGTATCAAATGAGATGTAGTAAACACCAAAGATGTTAAGGTTTTCGTTGAAGAAAATTACGTTCTCTCCGAAAAAGAAAGTAATGCTTTCGTGTCATGTGTCGGAATTACCCGATTAATGCTAGTCTCAGAAAAATATACTTTTTAAAGAGAGGATAGAACAAAAAATAAATGTATTAATTATCCAATCAAACACTTACTGGACGTAATAGTAGTAAAAATACAAAATTACAATTGGTAAAAATAAAATCGCATCAGATTTAAGCAAATTAAAACTAAATATAAAATTCACAAGTGTTAAATTATAATATTACGTACCAAACTTAGGAAGGTTGTATTACATCGTTATTATTTGTCATTACCAGAAAAGTTATTGGATCGCATTAATTTGACTTTAATATGTGTGTATAGGACACGTCAGCAGCGTATACGCGTGGCGCAGATTCATGGAGGTGATGAGAGACAGCGCATAATAAACACATACACGATAATTATTTAATGTGATCAAGCTCTAACCGCTTACTGAAGTTGTTTGGCAGTGCACCTCCGAAGGACACTAAATTGGGCCGCCAAGAAATATGTCGCGCACTATAGTAATATTTTACATTGGTCATTAGTGATAATATAATTAATAATTTCAGACTAAAAATGATATTATACTTGTAGTTGAATTGTACGTTTTCATTACAGAAATTTTACTAAAATTGTTTTGAAAAATGAAGTTGATGCCACTGCGAAAAGTTTCTTCCACAAAATAAATGAATTATAATTTTTTATCTACTGCGATTGACATAAAAAAAAACTATGCGACAATTCAATCAACAATAATATTGTAAATATTGGTCTTTAAAAAAATTGGCAGTAATTATTAAAAGTTTACTTTATGTTTTTAATTTTACTATTTATTAATTGACACATATTACCAACTTGGTAATTGTTCAATCTTGTGCCGGCTCTGAACTCCATCGTTTAATGCTTCCGCGAGTCTCAGATAACGGAAATATCACCAGGAAAGGTAATTCGAGTATCAGAAATTTAAGAATAAAAAAAGTATTATATACATATATATTTGAATCACTTTCATTTCCCTGTAATTTTATGCGATCTGGAAACATTGTGGCACATGCATTTCTCCGCCATGGGTTGCTTCTTAACTGACATTTCCCGCTAACATATCATCCACCGCATTACACAACCTGTATAAAGCTTTTGCCCGCATTCAAATACATAAAGCTGTCATAGCGAGAATTGAGCAGAGTGCGTCATGTATGCAAGAGAATTATCTCTTATCTTCTGGCTGTTCCCTTTCAGTTACTCTACTTTTCCCTTTCTCTCCCGGTTTAATTCTTTTTACTCACCACAGTCTATAGATCCCAACCCCATGACTGTTTACTTACTTCTACTAATCAACACAATTATTTACAATTAATATATCATATTCTATCTGCGCAGTATAAGCTAGAGCGTTTACCGCTGAAGAACTTTATAGTGCTGTATTTAGTAGGCCTACAGCATAATTTTATAATGAAATAATTTTATGAAAAAAATAATTTACAATGAAACAAAAATTAATTAAATAATTTTCTTTATTGTCGGAAGCGTCCGAAATTCCGAACCAACACGTTACTTAATAAAAATTCTCTTATTTTAGTTATAATTAATATTAGTAAACAATAATAATTTGGTGTTACGTTCGATGAAGAAGTAAAGTGAATTAAGAGACGCAGTCAGAACAAACAATAAATATAGCAGATTCATGAATCCGACCCGACTGCCGTTTCCTCCTCAATTAATAACGATTGGGTTTCCAAATTTTATTACCCAAATAAATTGTACGTTTCAGTGTCGATCAATACTGAGTTATGTCTCGCGCAGAATGTTAACTGCTTTAGATAAATCAGATCACGCCAAGTTCTAATCGTGGCTTCTCCTTCCTAATTGCCGATTACAGAAAAGGATTATAATTAGGAACTCGGAAATATATTCCAATTCTTCCGTTACGAATGAAAAGTAAATCATTCTAAACATATTCATTCTCATTACTTTTATGAAATTGATATAAATCCGTCAATAGGCCTAGTATAATTTTCAAACCTTAAGAAACGAATTGTGATTAGTGTGTTCACAGTTGTAGATTTATAAGCACATATTTTCTTCCCCCTGGTTAAATTATGTAAAAATATTTTTATTCAACTTCCCCTAACTTCATCACTCGCAAAACTTAAATTAATTTGTAACTAACGAATTGACGTCAGACAAACACAATTTAATAGCTTGATGAAGAAACTGGAGGATCTAAATATTCCGTTTGACAGTCGAGTCTTTCCAACGAGGTTTCCAGTTTCCTTTGTTCCCACAAATTCTATTAATGAGTCAGAATAGAGCCAAAGCTCTGCATTATCGCAAAACTTTACTAACTAAAAATTTGATTAAAATACTAAAATATCTTATTTATGTCATTCACAGCCTAAAATCCATATAGTTTTGAAACATTGGCGCAGTAATATTATTAGATGTGTTAATCGGGAGTTCCAATGTCTCAGTAAGAAGAACAAGGACAAATAATCATCAAGGAAAGCTTTAGAGGAAACAACAGAGAAAGAGTCCACAAAATAAACTATGACTTAAAAAAGTAGAAAATGGCCTAAGATAAAGAAAACAGAATAAATTAGAAAATTAGGCTTCAGAAAAAAATAATAACGCTAGGAGTAAAGTAATGATAATACAAAATCAAAACAGAATTTTCTAATTTATTTTCATTTCCGTTTGTCACCAGTCTTGAACTTTCTACGGTTTTTCTGTTATTTACTGTCTTCTTTATTCACTCTGCAGTTTCCACTACTGTCTTCACAATATTAATATTGGCTTGCATTTCAATCCAACCTCCTTAAATAAAGAACAAGAAAATATTATGTAAATGTTCGATAACTCCGTTACGACTTTTTAAAATTATCAAATACAAATACTTGGTACGTTTCATGTGTGTATCGCGGGGACGTATAACCAACTCTCAACAGCCTGTTAGCGGGAGAGATTCCTATAGATTATATATAAAGCTGTAGAACCGATTACAAACTGGTTTAATTTAAGTATAGAACTGCTAATTTCCTTGCTAGAAAACGATTCTGTCTCACTTACATCATTACACAAGTACAACATGGTCCAGTAACTAATCATGGATTGTATACGCAGGAACAATTATTCTTAATCCATATGAAGAATTAGTAACTTTCCTAATCTTCAAACTTCTTGTTACAATTATCAAGCAATGGTGAATCCATAAATAACATTTTCTTAACGATATAAACATTAAATTCAGTCTTCATCAAGGAAATGAACACCGATTCATACTTGTAAGTCTGAGATTAAGCTGTTAATTTGGGTTGAATACAAAAAATATATAGAATTCTAATATAAACATTTATACTTACATTGCATAACATTTATCTTATGAAGCGAAGAATGTAATTTTAAATTCGTAATATGGTTGAAATCTGTTGAAAAGGTTCTACTAAATAACTAATCCAATTGATAGCTATTTTGGTTACTTAATATTTTTTTATATATATTAATAAGTCCTTTATTATTTTATGTCAGTTTTTATTTATCGTTCCATTTCTTTAATTTAACTTGCGGAAGCAAATTTATAAAGCTAAATTTATATTTAAGTCATGAGATAACTGAAAGATATAAATTAATTTTACAGAACTAAATGTTAAAAATCAAATTTCTCTTCAAAGATTCTTTAAAATAAAATTAAAGCTTAGGAGAATTGTAAAATTTCTATAGTTAGGAATCTTGACGTCTCTTAGGCTGATGGAACTTCACTGACTACAGTATTTCATTTCTTTTTGAGAGACGAGCGTGCAAACACGAGTAAATAAATTCCTGTTCACACGTCACAGATGTATTTTATGTGAGGAAAGTATTGCTGTAAGAAGGGGCAACAGTATGGGAAGAAAATATGAGCCTATATCCTGCAGTCGAAAGGAGTGAGGGAAGCCAGAGGAGGCGGAGGCGACAGAAGAGCAGAGCTGCACAAGAAAACTTTTTCCTTTCGAAGAAATGTTTGGTTCAGTGAAGCGCGCGACAGTCCTGCCATCTGTCGGCGTCGACCACAAGTTCCCAGGATCTCCGAAGATGTCGCTAACTTGACAGCGCGGAATTACAAATTCGTCGCAATATAAACATCTCAAATTTCTTCTTGAAAGCAACCCAGTTTGGTAATTGCCACGTCCACTCTACTAGTAAACGTGGTTTAGAAAAAAAATTGCTTCAACTTACATTTTTTATTATGTAAACCGAAAACATGATGACGTTTATGTCGAAATGCATGTTTGTGTGTTTCAAAATTAATTTTCAATCACACAATTGTCGCTCTCGGAAGCGCCGGGCTCGTAATAACTGGAAAACTAAAACTGAATATTGGAAGCCAAATAATTAACAGAATATATCAAGTTTTTATTTTTATAGCTTCAATAATTGAATGCGGTTGAGTTTCTAGAAAAAAATACAATTTTCATTACATAAAATCTGCAAACGTTGGTCCAATTTATTAATATTTAATAATTCGACCGAGGTTCGATTCCTGGTTCGATCTCCTGTTTTTTAATTTATTAATATTAATTGTATTTGATAGTGAAGAATAACAGCAAAAATTCGCTTAGTTTACAAATCATAAATTTTATTTTTATAAAAGGAATGTTAGGTCAATCGACTCTAATTATTAAAAAAGAATAATAATGATAATATACATAATAAAACGTTATTAAATGTTAATTTAAATGTAATTAGTGTTTTTGTTGTAGAAATCGCGTCGAAACCGTAGTAAAAGTGCTCATCGACAGATGCCACGTCGAAAACGTAATGTAACGTAACACATTTTCCAGCATGTAGAAAAAAGCATATTCGTGTTAAAATAAAGTGACCAAAATAACCGAATTACCAATTTAATTTAATTTCGTCACAGCTGGTAATTAGTTGATATCGTTCAACTAAATTTCGAAAAATATCGTGACTCACAAATTTTTTATATTACGTTGTTCTTGAAGTTTATTCTTTGTATTAGAATTATATTATTACTAATAACCGAGAAAATTATTACGTGTAAACTGCTTTAGCAATGATCGGATAATTTAACCTACATTTTTATTCCTGAATTTAAAAAATCAAAAAAATCTTAGATTGTAATAGAAGTTAAAAAGTCTCATATAATTTGTGATTGCGAACTGTTTTTATAAACTCGATTATAACCCAGATAAAAATTATTGATTTGTATTTTAGTACGCAATGTTTCAAACTTTAAAACAAAACATTGAAGACATTGATTACATACGCGGCTACAGACATAAATGAAATACAAGTAGACTAGAAGGAAAGTATTCGAGGAAAATAATTATATGCAATTACAAAATTGTTTAATTTAAGTAATTAAATTGAGATGTGTTTGTTTGTTGCAGAGGATATGAATGTGGGTTGAACGAAATCTCATATTTCACAAAACCCCAAAAGCGGAGGCTGCGTGGTTATTGAATTACCTTTTGTTTTGATGGTAGCTGATCCTGAGTTGGCAATTGCAGGTAATTACATGAGAAAAAAACTTTTCAAAATATCACAATGAGTGTTCCGAAAACGTCTAAACAAGCTAAAGTCATTCTACATTACGGAAAATATACATATTTCTACAATAAGCTTTCTCGTGGAAAATAACATGTAGGCATAAATTTTAATTAACGTATGCAACGCGAATTTTATAATATTCGAGAAAGAACAGGATTAATCTCAAGTAACTCTAAAATCTATACATTTTAATATGAAATCAATTTTTCCAGCCGAATATCTCTCTCATTGTGAACGTGATAAAAATTCTGCTTTTATTAACCTGTCATAAAAATTGGTTTGTTATAATAAAAAATATTTAATCTAATTTAAGAAAATATTATTTACAGATAAAAAATGAAATTCCTATTTATAGGAAATTTATGGGTCTTAAAAACGAAAATTTTTAACTGCATAATTTATATATAGCCATCCTGCGTTTACCAATATTTACTACTAATTGTTAACAGCAAAGGTCCCTGGTAACTGGTATTTCTTATATGTCAGACACTGCTATTTTTCTAAAGACTGTGGTCTAAGCTCCTTGTCTTACCACAAACAGGCCCAGCCATTTCCTCCCTACCCTCAAACTGTTACAAATCTTGTTAATTTCTTTCATCACTCTGTCAGAAAGCAAATGACAAATAGTGCCTAAAATTTCAAACTAAGGTTCCCACAAGCCGAGGCACCTCGGCCTGTTCTGAGAGGTGTATATTTCGGGGTCACAGACCTTGGGCATACGGTAAGAGTTGTCCGCTAGTCCCATTGGAATAGTCGGCCAGCTGCCTCCTAAACTGGTCGAGGCACGGAGAATGGAATGCTGCGTCCCCACAGCAAACTCCTCTCCCGCTATCGGAAGGGCGTGGGACAAGTACCCAATGACCGACCTACCTGATGCAGGTTTTTCTAGGGTTTTACCTGCATTTCTTTAGGCGAATGCCGGGTAGGATCCTAAAATATAGCCAGGGGGCCCTAGTTAACCCTTGACTACCTTTTTCTACCCTTCCGCATCCCCACTTTCAAATCCCTTCCTATGTTATTAAAGAGGAGTTGCCACCATGTGGATTACCCTCAAGTAGCCTGTTACCCTTAAAAAAAATCAGTTTAAACTATAAAAATAATTATTTTACTCGCGCAAAAATTACGCGCCTTACAAACACACAAACATCTTGCTTTTTCTGCCTATTTAAGAATTAAATTTTGTTTCCGCCGTTAATACAATCCTTTGGTGAAATAAAACGTATAATAATTTTTATTCATCACAACTTATTGTTGTGATATAGTAAAATTCAAATGTTTCCGTCGTTTTGAGTTATCCTAGAATTTATGATTTCTGCTCTCCACAGAACGTGCCAGTAAATAATTTTACGGTGATCCTAACGAGGACGTTTCAATTCAGTCAATTTGTGATCATAGATAATTTAACCGTACTAGTCAATTGTTGAAATATATTCCTAAATATTTTCAACTCTTCTCGCCTTGGAATCAGCTCCCCAACTAAATTATATTTACTCACATTTATCAATGTTTGACTAGTGGTCGAGATTTAGCTTCGTTTCCTAACTTTTAATTTCCATTTTATTTTCTTGTTGAGCCGTAGACTCCAATGATTATCATTTTGCGAAGTATTACAGTGTAAACCCTTTGATAAACCAAAAGGAGCCGCACTTCTAGGTTGCCTGTGACCCACACACAGGTCTCGCATTAATTTGCGGTGGTGCCGGTTTCCTTGCCTAATCAGAACGTTGGTTGAATAAAAGATTCTCATTATCAACCGGGTCAACGGTTAATTAAAACGCAACGTTTCAGCAAAATTCATCACCGCCATCGTCAGGTGAGAGGTGAGCCGAGACAAATTTGATCAATTTTGAAGAAAAAGCTTTTTTTAAAAAAGTTAGCAAAAAACCAAAATTGCTTCTTCCGATGTGTTTATGATACTTTTTTGTAATCTGGCCACACGGAATTGAATCATCAAAATAAATCCCTACAACATCTTAATGATTACCACAGTTTTGTACCATTTCAATGGAATTAGTAAAATATAGCTATTCTGTTTACCAGTTCACTGTTTAAAATTATATTTATGCTCTTTAATTCTTGTATGTAAAGTTCGTTTAGTTTGACTGTTATAACAAACGTTTCGTGGTAAAAACAATCCTATCCCTAAACATTTATCAAATTTAAATCACTGATTTTGAACACGCCTCTATTTTAGACGAGAACCTTACTATTTTAAAACATTAATTTCTCAAATGTACATTAAAAATCAACCTAATACTTTTCATATTAAGCGTGACACGGAAAATCTTTTATAGTTATATCATGCTTTATTTGAAGTTCTTTGGCCCTGCTGTATTTCTCTTTGATTGTAGTTGTTACGTTTAATTTCCAGTTTTTCGCTACGAGAAACAGACAGTAATCCACTTTAAAAAATATTATTAGTAATAGTTTCTTAATTATAAATTTGTCTTCATCAAGTTTTTATTTATTATTAACAAATTTTTTCTTAAATATACTCCATGAGTATTGCAGTATATAATTGTCCCTCAGTCTTCAGACATTACGAAAGATTCATTTGATGAAATTCTTAGCTAGACAAATAGTCGCCATATTGGAGTCACTAATATGGCGCGAAAATTAACTTACATTTTCCGCAAGGATCGTAAAATATTTGGTATTGTTTTTTTATTATCATTCGATGGAGTATTTCTGGATAAAATTAAACTTTTTATTCAATCAAAATATTTCTGCTTTATTTCATTACAGAAAAAGGAACTATTTCATTTGTTCGTCGCGTAGTAACGTCTCTCTCTCTCTCTCTCGCGTGTGTTGTGACGTCACGTTCTCTTGGCGCGCAGTAATTTGACACAAAATGATCACGTTTCAATTATAATTCTTTCCACCTTTATGCTAGGGGTTTCTCACCCCCCACCCCCCCTACAGTCCGGTTCTCGAGTTTGGCAGAATATGTGTACCAATTTTTGTTGCAATCTGCCCACGCAGTAAAATTTGTATAGAGAATAACTTAAATACTAACATACATACATCCTTTTTTATTATATAGATTAACAAACGTTAATTTCTATGTTATAAATAACTATTTTTATCACTATCAGTGTAATCGTCAGCAAATTCACTACACGGCCATAATAATACGGAGCAGAATGGAGAGGAGTTTTTTTTTTAAGAAGAAAAAAAGTAGCAACTCTTCATCTCCGACCTTTCTGTCAGTCGGGGAATGGATTTTATTTGATCCTCTCTCCGAGTCTAACTCCCCTAACGCTTCTCTTCCGGCCCGGCTCTTACACTACTCGGATGCGGTTCAGAGTTCCGCGGAATTTCAGCAGACTATTTTCTTTCTGTATATCTGGCACCTCATTCACGCCTTGTCAAACATCGCGCGCGTTCGCAGGGAAATTATTACAACAGAGAATCTTGCGGCGCCGGCTGTTTACTCACAAGCCAAGTTACCGTCGCGACGCTGCAAAAGTTTTCTCACGAGCGCGCGATTGTGGTCGCCCGTGGAGAGCTACCAAGAAACACTTCATTCAAGTTGGAACAACAAAAAACATTATTTACTTTCAAACTTTAAGTGACTTTATCTGAGCACTTGACGCTGTACACTCAATGTCAAAAAACCTTGAAGGAAACTGAAAAATTATGCAAGTTTTTAAGTTTCGCTTGTTTGGTTGAAATGAGCCTTTTTAACCAGAAAATTACTCAATATTTTAAAACTGGATCATGACCAATTTTAGAGTTTCATTCCATATATTTTTAAAAAGTCCATTGCTGATAATAGCCTATAATAATGTCTGATATTTATAATAATATAAATTAATAAATATTCGGTCTCGGGTCAGAAAATTATCACGTTTATTATCAAAAATTAATTTTACGACTTTTCGTCCTCTTTTAGGACCTCATCAGGTTGGGCAGTTTTAATCTACAATTTATAAATTAATAACATAAGTATTTATAAAAAAAATTAAAAACAATAAAAATTATTTTAACTAATTTAAATGTACTTACAATTTTTTAATTCAAATTACTCAATTTTTAAAAAAATTGAATCATGACAAATTTTAGAGTTTCAAGTTTCAAAAGTTTATTGCTTATAAAATCAATAAGTAGGCCTATAATGATGTCTGATATTTATAATAATATAAATTAATAAATATTCGGCCTCGGGTCAGAATATTATCACGTTTATTATCAATATTAATTTTACGACTTTTCGTCCTCTTTTAGGACCTCATCAGGTTGGGCAGTTTTATAAATTAATAACATAAGTTTTTATATAAAAAAATTAAGAACAATTAAAAATTAATTTAACTACTTTAAATTTATTTACAATTTTGTAATTCATTTGTGCATAAAATTTGGAGGCAAAGTTCTGCTGCGTTGCCTGTTGTAAAATCAAAGTCTTAAGTGACAATGAAAAATGGCCGGAAACAATGTACTGTTGCTGGTACATCTTAATAATCAAATGAAGTTTTAAATTTCATTACTATATTACATTACATAAATGTCTAAAAAATTAAATTAACAAAGTATCATAAAATAGAAAAAAAATTATGCTTTGTCAATTAAATATTTTAGACATTTTTGTAACATAATACAGTAATACAATTCACAAAGTATCATAAATTTTCTTATTATTTTGTTAATTATTTAAAAAAAATTTTAATTATTTGTTGATATTACAAGAAAGTGTAAGTAATATTTCTATATATTCACATGTTATAAATAACAAGTTTATTAAAAAATCTCTTTAAATTTTTAGATATTTGAAGTTGTAAAAAGAAACAAAATTTTTATATTTGCTATAAGAGGTTCCAAAACTAAGGAACAAAAGGTACTAATTTTCATTTTATTACAATGTGCTGATTTTTACTGTATTAAAATGTTTCTGATAATTTTTTTCCCAATTTTACAAGCTTTATATATTAACTAAGAAGTTGGGTTGGTCATTGTAAATAATCCTACCATGATTTGATGCGAAACAGAGCCTATTTAAGGTTTTTAAAAAGTTTGCCTTTATCTCTTTAGCTATAGAGAATTTACGGAGGAAGGGGATTGAATTAAAAAATAAAATAAATAAATTTTCTGAGTTATAACGCAAAACGTTTCTAGCATTACATTTACTTATTGTTCATAAATAATTACACTTTCCTAAAACAACTTTTCTTTAAATATAATCAAGAACAGTTATATAATTAAATCAATTGGAAGCCTTTATTGACCAGTCCTCTACATAAAATATATCTTTCGCAACTATATTACAAATTCATTGTCGTTAGTTCAGTATTGGACATATTCATCTTACAACATGAAGTTCACTCAAATGTGTTTATTTTCGTCATTTGACAGAATTATTTTATTACTTCACACCTTATCTGATCTTTTTATAATTTCCAACGTTGAAAATCATTGTTTTATCCCTGTGCTTCTTTAACATTTCACATTAAAAATCATCCAGTCAGATGTTGGAAACCCCCGGGCTAAAAATATTTCAGCTACCCTTTCGTCAAATCTAAGATAGTAAAAATATTTCGTGCAGAACAAGTGTCGACATATCATAGAAAGACAGTGATCGATGTTTCGAAGGAAATACTCAGGACGCAGCATTTTCAATCAACAGAACAAATGGACGTGATTCCATTGTACAGTTAATAGTTTCCGCAATTTAGCGGGTCCGAGAAGGGGTCATGAACGTAGATCAGTTACTCGCTGATGGCGCCCTTGGGAAATTCCCCTTCCCTGGGCATCTTCATTGATGGAACCAAGGGATCAAATAGACACTGGGAAATTACCTCGGGTAGAATTTATCCAACGCTTATTTCTGTACTGTTCTATACGTATAAAGAGCTCCTCAATTAAATAAATCGTTGTCAAACGATATATAATACGGTCTCACAACGGGGCTATTCTACGGACGAGAAAATTTGTGGAAGTTGAAAGTCAAATTTACTTTTATGTAACACAGCAAAACTATATTATACTGTGTTTTCCGTTGAAAAAAACAATTATTTATTACATTTTCATACTTAGATACGGGATGAGTATCTTATCAAGTGACTGAACAAAATAGGTTTTGTAGTGAAACTCCTAGTCAAATTTACTTCGGCAGTTCATTTTGTAAATTTGTAGTCTGTACTCTGTTTTTGTTTTCTCTGGACTGTTGTGTTGCAGATGTTATGCTTCACCAAAATTGAGTACGAACTATGTAACTTTATTCTACAGTAAAGTTCATTATCCTCAAAACACGAAACTGAGGAAATTTATTTCGAACTATAATTTCTTGTTGTAACTTGGAAAATTCTAATCTAAATAATCCAGTTTCTCGCTCTTTATAGAACACTTGGGTTTTTATCTATAGCTTTTTTTTATGGTAACAGGCACATGTGAACCTTCCCAGAGAGCTCTGGCGGAGGCTACCTTCGGGGATGCCTTCACATCTCTCTGGTTTTTTGAACTAAGGTTCCCACAAGCCGAGCCACCTCGGCCTGTTTTGAGAGTTGTATGTTCCGGGGTCGCAGACCTTGGGCATACGGTAAGAGTTGTCCGCTGTTCCTATTGGAACAGTCGGACAGCTGCCTCCTAAACCGGTCAAGGCACGGCGAGGGGAAAGCTGCGACCCCACAGCTAACCCCTTTCCCGCCATCGAAAAGGCGTGGGACAAGTACCCAATGCCCGACCTACCTGATGTAGGTTTTTCTAGGGTTTTCCCTGCATCACTTTTAGGCGAATTGCCGGGTAGGATCCTTAAACCATAGCCCGGAGGCCCTAGTTAACCCTTGGCTACCTTCCTTTACCTTTCCGCATCCCCGCTTTCAAATCCCTTCCTATACTATTAAAGGGGAGTTGCCACCATGTGGATTACCCTCATGTAGCCTGTTACCCTAAAAAAAAATAATGCTAAAAATGACATATATACAGACAAACTTAAAGAAGGAACTTAAACTAAGTAAAATTAAATTCAAAAATGCTGGGCGTTTCGACACGTATTAGTCTTTTTCAATCACTTACGTCCAGAAATTGAACAAGAGCTAAAATCAGAGATAATATCTAAGATCCAAATAACTTAAAACAAAATATCATATAATTTGTCGAGACTTTCTGTGTAACGTTTAATATTAACAGAATGTGTTTCATTTTTTAATACACAGAATTTTATAAATTAATGTTTTCCAATAAAGTGGATTTCTGTCTAAAATGGAGGTGTTGTCAAAATCGAAACTGTGATTAAGTTTCATACAATGTTTGGTGATTGGACTATGTTTGCAAGATGACAGTTTGAAATTATGTTCTTTGGGCCTAATATTTAAAATTCTTTTCGTTTGTCCTATGTAACAAATGTCACAATTTGAACACTTACTTTTATAAACAACATTTGTAGTGGAAAACTTTTAATAGGATATTTGTGTCCACTGATGAAACCAGAAAAAGAAGAATTAGACTTAAAAATTACAAAAAGTTGTATATTTTTAAACTATTGTATTAGATGAAATTATAAAATAACGCAGAAAGGTAAAACAATAAATTCGTTCCACATATTTTTCCTTATAACATTGTTTTGGTTGAGTCCTAAATTAATTTCAGATAATCCATGTGTAATATAATAGTCTACACGTGCCCTCTTATCATAACGTCTCTTCAGCTTAGCGGACCTAAGAGGGCGCAGCTGCAAGAACGCTGATGCAGTTAAAGACATCACTTTAGATATAGCGAGTAACTAAACACAACAACATAAATATTCACCCCTTCCACTTAGGTAGCTGTGATAACGCTGCGTCTAGACGTGAGCATTTTAAGTACCTTATGCAGACATGCTCACGGCAGCAGAAATCTTCCACCCTGTAAGAGTTTTTCTCATTGGTGACTTAAAATCATCAAGGAGGGGGAAAGGAGTCTTCGAATTGTTCAGAGCTTCTTGGGAACGAATGTCGTGATCCAACCTCCAGACGGGTCGGTGGCTCCTGGTACTATCCACCAGTTTGTCTTACTTTATTTTATTTCTAACTATTAAATCTATTGATTCTTCATCAGCTCTTATTTGACTGAAGTGCAGCGAAACACCAACCACTACGCCTAGGTTCAATTAGTTGAACCCGAACCCTCACGTTACCGACTTTCCTATTTCCTGTTCTTAATTCTTCCTTTATCCTCTAGATCGGTAGCCAGGTGAGCTAACGGAGGTATAGCTCGGTTGGTGAACGATCTATCTGGACTTCCCATTTCCAACTGCTGGAATGTTACATGTTCACAGTGGTGGAGTGTTACATGATGGCAGGCGGGATGTTACACATGCTATTCGCCGTTAGAAAAAGACGCTAATTCGCATCGAAACGTCCGGCATTTTTACCTTCAAATTCACTTAGTTTAAGTTCCTTTTTTAAGTGTGTCTGTATATAGGTCGTTTTTAGCATTATTATAGTATTTTACACCTTCCGCATATCCCCTTTCAAAATCCTTCTCATGCTATTAAAGGGAGGTTGCCACCACGAAGATAACCTGTCATTCGCAAAAGAAAATAAAGAAAATCAGCAATCAAACATAACAAGTGTGATTCTTCAGTGAATTTATTGTCGCTAATATTTGCTGTTACACATTTCACTACATTTTCACTTCACTAACACGTTCACGTTCTTTTTCATCATTCATATTTTTCATTTATTTCGACTTGCATTATTTACACTAGGCCTTAGCACAATTAAACTTAATTAGGTTTAAGGTTTTTGAAGAAAAACGAATTGGGTTAAATTATTGCATTAAACTTTCTGATGATACGTAAATCCTGCAAAACAAAGAATCCTCTATAAGGAATAAATCAAATGCCTGTGTAAATGGTGGAAAACAATTTTTACTAACGATTCATATAAAAATAATGATAACATATTTTGTTAATGGAATTTTTCCACGTCGAATCTTAGTTTTCATTACTTTTGCAACTCGTTTTCAGTGTTTCAAAGTTCCTCAACACCTTTTCATGTTTTTCAAAGTATACAATTTCACAATACCAAGACTTTCAGCAAGATTTACGGCCGAAGTGATAATTAGAAGCGACCTACCCTCGTTACCGGCAGGGGAATAATATTTCACAGCTAAAAAAAAAAAAGCACACACAGTATCTTCCAAAAACAATTACTTTTACTCTCTGGCGCTTTCTCGCGTTTGTAGAAAGCACGCATCTGGCAGCTTTTAAGCCAGACTAATTCGTCCAGGAAACGAGCGTATTACATAAACGTATATGTCCTTTATGAAAAGAGAAACAAGCCTGCAATTAACAATTTGGAGATTCCTGCGGTTTTTACCGAAAGAAAAATTAAATAAATAAATGGGCCTAATGTACAGGAGTGACTTTACAACAACAAAAATTAAGTGGCTTCTGCATCCCTAACTTAAAACATGTTAATTTCAACGAAAGTAAAAAAATTATCTTCAGAAACACAAAAATTCCTTACGCACGTTTAAAACAAAACTAGAAGTATTTAAATATATCCTGTCTGGATATTATTTCCTCTAATCGCATTCAGCTTTCCCCTAAACATCAGTACAAGAATAATTTATTTGACAGAAAACTGTGTGTTTACCCAAAAAATACTATTAGGTTCCACATACGAATACTGCATTCTGCTAAACTCTTTATTATCCCATATTGTGTCTTTAGTAGCGAAAAAAAAATATGTATTTCTAAGATGGCAACAATGAAGCGTGAATCTCTTTGGTTATAAAAAGTCACCAATATACTACAGTAATTTTGAATGTACAAATAATAATACTATAGTCGCTGTTGGTTAATAGTGAGCGCATTGCTTCTGTGTAACATTTGGGACATTCCACTCTTTTTGATGTAAAGTAATACAGATAAGTACGAGTATGGTAGAAAAGATCTATGGACTTTTTTTAAGGTCACTGGACAGTAAAAAAAATGATTACCGATTCAATTCATTCATAAATTGCTCATGGTTAAATAATAAACTAATATATCATTAAAATAAAGAATTTAGATCCTTAAACCATAGCCCGGGGGCCCTACTTACCCTTGGCTACCTTCCTCCACCCTTCCGCATCCCCCCTTTCAAATCCCTTTCCTGTTCTATAAGAGGGGAGTTGCCACTATGTGTATTACCATATACATAGCCTGTCTACACCAAAAAAAAAATCCATCTGTCCGAGGAATAAAGACTGTGAAGGTTATTCTCTCGCAGGTTATACCTGCGAGGGATGTTCTCTTGCAGGCAGAACCTTGTAGGAGAGATATGAAAGGGGCTACCTTTGAGGATGCCTTTTCAAGTAAGCCTGCGAGAGGATTTCTCGCAGGTGAACCTTCCCAGAGAGCTCTGGCGGGGGCTACCTATGGGGATGCCCTCACATCTCTCTGGTTTTTTTGAACTAAGGTTCCCACATGCCGAGGCACCTGGGTCTGTTTTGAGAGGTGTATGTTCCGGGGTCGCAGACCTTGGGCATACGGCAAGAGTTGTCCGCTATTCCTATTGGAATAGTCGGCCAGCTGCCTCCTAAACAGGCCAAGGCATGGCGAGGGGTAAGCTGCGTCCCCACAGCAAACTCCTCTCCCGCTATCGGAAGGGCGTGGGACAAGTACCCAATGCCCGACCTACCCGATGCAGGTTTTTCTAGGGTTTTCCCTGCATTTCTTTAGGCGAATGCCGAGTAGGATCCTTAAACCATAGCCCGGGGGCCCTAGTAACCCTTGGCTACCTTCCTCTACCCTTCCGCATCCCCCCTTTTTAATCCCTTCCTATGCTATTAAAGGGGAGTTGCCCAATGTGGATCACCCTCATGTAGCCTGTTGCCCTAAAAAAAAAAAAAAAAAAAGGATGCCTTTTCCTCTCCATTTTTGAACCAAGGTTCCCACAAGTCGAGGCACCTCGGCCTGTTTTGAGAGGTGTATGTTCCGGGGTCGCAGACCTTGGGCAAACGGTAAGTGTTGTCCGCCGTTCCCATTGGAATAGTCGGCCAGCTGCCTCCTAAACTGGTCGAGGCACGGAAAGGGAATGCTGCGTCCCCACAACAAACTCCTCTCCCGCTATCGGAAGGGCGTGGGACAAGTACCCAATGCCCGACCTACCCGATGCAGGTTTTTCTAGGGTTTTCCCTGCATTTCTTTAGGCGAATGCCAGGTAGGATCCTTAAAATATAGCCCGGGGGCCCTAGTTAACCCTTGGCTACCTTCCTCTACCCTTCCGCATTCCCCTTTCAAATCCTTTCCAATGCTATTAAAGGGAGTTGCCCAATGTGGATTACCCTCATGTAGCCTGATGCCCTAAAAAAAACATCCATTTGTCCTATTTTCATAACGCATGTGCGGAGAACAGACTTTCACTTATTTACCTTAACAGTTTACAATGACGTTCAACGAATTTCACAAAAAAAAATTATTTGTAAATGTAGCTGATGATGGCAAACGCCAAAAGCTACTACATGTTATTAAATATTTCTGAAAAATTTACCTTTTTATTTTTAAGTGACTGATAAAAATATCCCTACTTCATTAATTAATTACTAGTCAGTCTTTAGTAAATTTAATAATAATAATGGTATTGAATTTAGAAAAACAAAACTTGCAATAGTTTGTTTTGCCGATTAATACTACAGAATGCATAATAAATACTATTTCCATGACTTTGTTCAAGGATGTTCATGAATCTTCAGTAGCTTAATAAGGTATTAAATTTAGAATCTTGATTTTTGAGCATTAGCACAGACGTCAATCAACGCTCTAATTTTCTTTACTGAAACTGCAAATTGATAAGGAATAAAATGTGTTCTGTGACAATAGAAACACAGTCAATGCTTTGTTAGAAAGAAAAGTTTATTCCGTAAAATAAAATATGCTCAGTCGCTGTTCGTTAACAGTTGACGGAGTACTAAATATGTATCCAAATTAATTTATATTTGCGTCTTAGTTACCAAACACTAGAATTTCACGAATAGACCTAGAATATTACCGTTTCTATTCACAATCTACAGCAGCATTCGGAATGATAATTTATAACTCATTGACACAAATATTGTAGTTTTGCTTTTGAACAGTATATATGTAAATGGTGGTGCGTTGTAAAAACATTGTCAATGAAGGGTTTGTGTTAAAAGGCTATTATATGATTTTATTTTTACTACTAGCTGGGTGCCCGGCGTTGCCCGTGTACTTATTTATATAAAACCGAAAAAGTATTTAATTCTATATTAATCTTAAGTCAAGAAGTGATTTAACCTAAATCAAACTGTTCCGTACATTCTTTAGACCGATTGTGCATTAATTGAAAAACTATAAAATACATTAAATTTTTTTTCATCAATCCCAACAAATATATCTCCGAAATTCTTTACGAATATAATACTTAAATATACTCATTGAGTATTTAGTATATAATTGCCCCTCAGTCTTCAGACATTATGGAAGATTAAATTGATGAAATTGTGAGCTAGATTTACAATGTAAACAAATGGTCGTCTTATTAGTCACGAAAATGGCGCGAAAATTAACTTTCATTTTCTGCAAGGATCGTAAAGTATTCGTAATGTTTTTTTAATTATCATTCGATTACTATTGCTGGATAAAATTATACTTTTTATTCAATGAAAATATTTCTGCTTTATTTCATTACTGAAAAAGGATCTATTTCCGTTGTTCGTCGCGTAGAAACGTCTCTCTCTCTCTCTCGCCTGACGTCATGGTATCTTGGGGCGCAGTAATTTAACTCAAAATTATCACGTTTTTCAATTATAATTCTTTCCACATTTATGTTAGTGGTTTCTCCCCCCCCCCCTCCCCCTCCCCAACAGTACCGTTTCTCGTGTTTTGAAGAATATGTGTACCATTCTTTGTTGCAATCTGTCCACGCGATTAAATTTGTATAGAAATTAACGTAAATACATTCATACATACATGCATACATACAAATATACATCCTTTTTTATTATATAGATATAGGCTTAACATATCTAAATTATTCTGTTGCAATATCAATAGTCGATGCTCTTGTTAGAAAGATAAGATGATTCTGTAAAATTTTAGCGGACCTTAGTGAACACCAATTGTTGAACAAACTTCTGTTCCGGATTCTTAGCAAAATGTTTATGTAAACATTTCAATATTTTGCTGCTTTCTTCTGAGAAAATATTCTTCAAATAATTGAGAGTATATGTCCTTAAAATATTTATTTGATTGTTAAATGTCCTTAAAATATTTCAATGCATGTGTAAGCGTAGTTATTACCAGAAAGCAAGAGAATGTTTCACCCCCGAATCCGATCAGTTAATATTTGTAGAAAGGATTAACTGCAGATTCTCTAAGTAGGGACTGCTTGTAACGCTTCATGATTTATGCTCACTTAATTATAAAATACACCTATGTACTAACGATTAAAAAGTTGGAAATTGTTAAAGTTAATAAGCATTAAAAGCAGATTGTAGATTATCGAGACATCGAATAAAAGTAAGCAGGAACAACAGGTGTTAACAACTCTCAACAAAAATATTTACCTCTCCAAGACAATATCGAAATAGTATAGTTTGTTTGTAAACAGTACTAATTTCCCCTCTCGGATGATACGATTCAAGAATTTCATCCTATTGTTTATTTCTCGCGAGGAAATGAATTTTACTTACGCGCAAGTGAGGTTAAAATTATCTATGAATCTCGGTCTGAATTGGAACTGCAATTAGTTGTAGATACACATCACCTCTCAGCACTTCACGCACCCGCTCTTTGAATTTTATATTTGAATTCAGAATACCACATGTTTGCTCGCCTAAGTGGAAAAAGTATCGACGTGTGCGATGGTATACAAGTTAAACGTGTGATTTTCGACGTTAATAATGTTTTGGCAGATAGTTTTGCTTATTTCATGTGTGAAATTGCTGTTCATACATTGCTAGTAAGTGAAATGTTAACTATGCAATATTTATTTTTCCTACTTTTGATTCTTATTTACGCTTTTATTCAATGCAGCCGGTCAACTGATTTTGAAGTTCATCGAAATTGGCTGGCTATAACTTATAGTTTGCCAGTTTCCAAGTGGTATGTTGAATCAACTTCAGAATGGACACTGGATTATCCTCCACTTTTTGCATGGTTTGAATTTATATTGTCACAGTTTGCACAGTTTTTTGATCCACAAATGTTGCAAGTAAAGAATCTGAATTATGCATCAGCAGAAACAGTTTTGTTTCAAAGATTATCTGTCATAATTGCAGATCTAGTATTTGCTTATGGGACCAAAGAGTAAGTATATAATTTTATTAACAATCTTATAGATTAGTTGGATTTATTTTTTTACTTTTTAAATAATATAATTTTCTTATGTGTATATAAACCAATATTAGTTCAGTCAAGCATTTAACAGATGAGGTTATGTATTTATATATTATAATAATTTACTGTTTATGTAGTTAAAGTGTAGCATTACACATTCATACACTTCCATGGTTGTTCTTTTTATTTTGGTATAATATTTATTACCTTAAGTTGTATCATCTCAATTTATCTAGTAATGATGGACTTTATGTTCCTGTCTGTAACAAAACTTAATCAATGAACACATTCTCTTCTGCAATTAATTATTGCATCTATTAATATGTTTGTATATAGTAAAATCAATAATTTGAAGCATTAGTTTAGTTTACATGCAAAATCTGCAATTTGTGGTGTATAATAGGAAATTTGTTTATCTGATACTTGTCAAAGATCCATTGAGCCTTTGTCTTAAATTTCCTCTCCACTTGTCTCAAATTGTTCTTATTTTTTATTTATAACTGCCAAAACTGAATTGGAAGTCCTTACATAAAATGTTTATAGGATAAGATTTATCACTCTAAAAACATTTCACATTTTTAAGTATTCGAATTGGATTTTAAACTCTCGGACTTTGAATAACAGTGAAACATTTACCTACTTAATTTTTTTAATGTATTTGAAAAATACTAAATGAATATGCTTTCATAATTTTCATTATATTCTTTGAAGATGCTGTCAGTATCTAAGTACAAGTGGGGTTAAGAAAAGTAGCAAATGGGCATTTCGATGGAGTTCTCCAGCCACTATTTTGCAGTTGCTTTTGCTTGGAAATTGTGGTCTTCTTCTTGTTGATCACATACATTTCCAATATAATGGAATGCTATTTGGATTGCTCCTTATATCAGTTGCGCATATGTTACAGGTTGGTAATTTGGAACACAATATAATTGATTTTACTAATATTGTAATGAATTATTTTTTATTTTTTCTAGGGAAAATTCCTGCAATCTGCTTTCTGGTTCGTAGTGCTCCTGAACATGAAACACATATTTTTTTACATTGCCCCAGTCTATTTTGTGTATCTTCTACGAAATTATTGTTTTCGGTCATCACAAGCACCTAAACTCTCTGCGTTTTCTGTTAAGAACTTCATGAAACTAGTTCTTATATTGCTTATAGTGTTCAGTATTTCATTTGGACCCTTCATATTCTTTGGGCAAATAAAACAGGTAAATTATTATTTATAAAGTCTACTAAATAGAGTTAAGATAAATGATTTTTATGAAAGAATGATTTTTCATGTATTGGGTAATTGAAACAATATTAAACATTACCATAATTAATGTTTCAAACATTTCCACAATAGACATTTATTGCTTCGATCTTCTTTAATCAATGAAAATTAAATACTTTGTTTGTATTTGTCAATGAAAAAACTACAATATTAATTTGTATATTGTAAAATTATGTTTTATTTTCTAATTATATTATTTATTTATTATAAAACTGTGAGCTTACAATTTTTGATTGGTTACATATTTAATCAAATTATAATTTTCATTCTTTCAATTATTTTAGTGTGTATTGAATTTATAAATTGTATGTATTGTGTTAAATATAAATGAGTTTTTTATTTAAGAGCTGTCTTCAACAGAAGTTTATATGTAATAATAAGGAAAAGTAACAAAATACAGTCAAAAGAAGTGGTGATATTAATTATGGGCATATATACACATCTTATTATTATCTTATTATTAATTTTCAAAAGAGACATATATTTTTAATTTTCATAATTTATATTTGCTGAGTGAAAAAACATCCCCAATTGTATTAAATAAGATGATTTATTAACTTTTTACCAGGTAGCATCTCGCCTGTTTCCTTTTAAAAGAGGATTATGCCATGCATACTGGGCACCAAATGTGTGGGCAATATACAATGTGATTGATAAAGTCATGACTGTGATTGGTAAGTATGTGAAATTTCTATTCATTTCTTTGTGTGAAATGTGCCTTCATCCTTTTTTGTTTTTGTAATTTTAGGAAAACAATTGGGCATTAATGTTCCTCATTCAGAAGCCCTTATGACAGGTGGATTAGTAAAAGAATTCCATCATGTAGTATTACCAGTAATTGAACCAAAAACTACATTCTTTTTGACAGCCATTGGTATATTGGTAAGTGTTAAATGTATTTCTGTCAACTTAAAATATTTGTTTATTATTAAAATCTTGCTTTACAGCCAGCTTTATTAAAGCTGTGGTTTTCACCTGGGAATCCTTTCCACTTTGTCCGGTGTATAATAATATGTGCAGCCACAGCATTTATGTTTGGGTGGCACGTTCATGAAAAAGCCATATTGATGGTGATTGTACCTCTGAGGTATGTTGGTTCTTACTTTTTCTTCCAGTATTACATGTATTATCCATTCATAATATTATTCTGGTTTTTTTTACAGTTTGATGGCTGTTCTGTGGAAGAAAGAAGCACAATTTTATTTACTTTTTGCTATAACTGGACACTACTCATTATTTCCTCTGATTTTCACACCATTTGAAGTACCTTTAAAAGTAATACTTTTACTAATTCACTCTTTGTATGCCTTTTTGAATCTTTCAAGTTTATTTGACACTCAAAAATCCAATTTGTCATTGCCCTTGCTATCACCTTATCAGTCAATTTACATTTTAGGCCTAATGCTACTATTCCTTTTCGAAACAGTAATACATCCGTGGAGTAGACTTCATGATAAATTTCCATTTTTGCCTCTCTTATTTACTTCTGTCTACTGCTCTGTAGGTATATTATATTCCTGGTTCAAATATTATTGGAATTTTCTGACTATAAATGAAGTCAATCATAAACGTAAAGCTCATTAACATTGTGATACTCTAGTGTTTTAACAGCCAAAGTTTGCCTCAAAGTAGGTAAATAAGTGTTATTGAAAAACACAAAAATTATTTCGTTATTTATTTCTACGTAACAGAAAATATTTTTATATATATATTTTTTAATATAAATACATGATGTATGAAAATAATTTTGCATTTGAAGAACTTTCTCTAAATGCTGTATATTGTGTAGTGTGTGTGTTCATCTATGACTTGCCACTATTTTTGTTATCCATCAGACATGGCAGCATATTTTAATTCTTTAGGAATACCTTAAAGTACTTTTATTGCCATGACTAATTAAGGTACTGGATCTCAATTCTAGGAAAACAGGGGGGAATATTTTGTATGCAACGGTTACTGTTGATACATTTATATATTTTTTGCCATAGAGTTCTGCAACCACCTTTAAAAATATTGGGGAGACATAGTTATGTATATCCTTTTATTTTGTGGAAGTAATAAAATGGTATTTTATCATATACAAAATGTATATTTCCAAAACTTAATCAGTTCTTCACATTCCGTAGTGTTCCTCCAAGAATACAGGTAAACTAATAAAGCCTGCCTATTATTAACAAATATTGAAGCCTTTCCCGGTGCAGTTGTTCAATATATTGTTCTTGGAGTTCAACCGGGTTTTGCATAATTATATAAGATCTTCGCCTAGAAGATGACGACAGAGCTTTTAGTCGTCGAAACGTTGCGTTCTACTATAATTATGCAAAACCCGGTTGAACTCCGAGAACAATATATTGACCTGCCCATTATTATTTGTGCACACAAATTCAATCATTACTTTTTGCTATTAAAGCAAAATTTGCAAAATACTGTGTGATGATCTAATATTTGCCCTTGTTTCTGTTATGTGATTATAAATTTGATGAATATTTCGTACTATTCATACATTCCTAAACCCTACTTGAGGTATATTACAGGTATGCTATATTCCTGTGACCTAGTCAGTAATTGTAAATATTCTTTGTTTTGTTTGTATAAAATACATTATATAAAACTGGATTTAACTTTTCCTGCACAGTATGTCTTATCAGTAAAATATTGGTTATTAATTTGTGAATGTGATTTTGCATATAACTTATTCACAGTAAAGAGAAAAATTGGTAAACCAAAAAAAAAACGTGGACTATTAAAATGATTCATATTTATGTTGACTATAATACTGTTTTCATTATGCAGGCATTGTGAAATACCTAATGTATAAGTGAAATTATTTTACTGTGTTCATTGTAATGTTTATAAACATGAAATATGATGAGTCATTATATCCAATATAATTGAGTTTATAATGTGTCACAGTATTAAGATAATTGTCTCAATAAAAGGGTTTTCTTTAAAAAAAATGTTCTTATTTAATTAAACCTGGAAATCATTTGGAAAATTTAATTAAACATGCATTTTTAGACCTTGTTAGTGAGCTTATGGCTGGTGTCACCATGGACAGAAAAATTAATTCAATATTTCTTTTAAAAAATTGGAGGTGTTATCCTCCTCCACGATATGGCAGTCAAATAAATAATTGGTGGGCTGGGCCACGGAATACAGAAGTATGATGTGGTTTACCTGAGTGTATCCATAATCTTGGATTATTAGTGTAATTTTTTGTTTGTTTGTGAACTAAACTGTACCAACTTTAAGAAAAATTCTGATGGTGTTACCATCTACATAAGATAAAATAGCCAAATGACAGAGAAAATGAACCGATTATATAAATACTGCAATTGTTTCTGAAAACTTTGTACCTTTTTTCAGGTACTAAAAAAAACGAGCCAAGAGCGACAAACTCAAAACTGAAGCAAAACATAAATACAATGGGAAAGCAGAAGGATTAGCATAACAATAAGGGATCATAGCAATTGTTGAGTTTTATAGTACCTGTTTGTACATCAATAGCTGTGATGTTGGATTTAATAAGAAGCCTTTCTGATAAAATTCGGAATGGTACCTGGTATTCAACATTTAAATTCTTAGGATTTTGCTAATCAAACGAATATTAAGAGACTACAGATTGTTTATCGTAGAGAAGTTTGATATTAGACATGTTCCTTGACACAGGTATTAAGGGAACATTTTGTTTGCCCTATGTAGCAGGAATTACAATTAGAACAAAAGATTTTGTAAACTATGCAATGTTTGGTATAGTGTCGAGTTGGTCCTTACGGTGTTTAATCAAGGAGGAAAGAGTATTAGTAGATCTGTAAATGATAGATATTTGATATTCTTTAAAAATTTGGGCAAACGATACAGAAATTTATCTATCTATCATTGTATGTAAGATGCACACAAGCTCAATTAACATGAAATATGTACTGAACATTGTGCACATAGATTCTTTAACAATGTTATTATTTCTTTAGGGTAAATAAATTAACATTGTATAATAGTGTACTTACTTAAAAATTCAGACAAAACCTCTCTAAATTTGATTAAGTGCATAGAATTTTCAATATTACTGGTAGATAAAACAAGTCAGCTCAGCTAAACAAGATGTTCCTAAAGTAATATGTAAAGATATTCACATATTAGAAAGACTATTCAGAATTAAACATGATGATGATCTGAAAGAGGGAAGATCAGGAGTGCTCCAAGGTAGCATACTGAGGCATTTCTTCTACTTGTTATGGAAGAAACTGAGGTAGCTACATATGCAAATTACATCACGTTACTTGCATAAATTTATAAATAAACCATCAAAAGACCCATCACTATATACAAATGGCACTAGTGTGCACGATGTGAACATATTAATACAAACTTGGGTGGAAAAAGCACATTAAGAAAATTATAATAATTTGGAAGAAAACATAAAGAAAATTCAAAAATGTATTGAAACATCGTTACACAATAAATAAAAAATAAAGTGTCTGTATAAGGTGAATAATTGATTTATTAATTCGAAAACAGCTTTAAAATAAAAACTTTCAACAAAGAGATGAATTTAAGCATCATATATTGAAAATACTGTTGAATAATTGGAAGAAATTCAGTAGATATGAACTGCATGCTGGCTAGGCACAGTTCAGATCTATTATCCTGGTGAAGGAGGCTCAGGTCCTCGAAAATTTTATTTATATTTCTGCACAGCCTGACTGGACCAACTGTTGATTACAATAGTGTAAATGGTATCTTATATTAAACAAATAAAAAGTTATAGAAACAAATTGAATCCTTATCATTAAATATTAAGATTATGAATCGCTGTAATTTAAATAAGTAAATTCAAAAAAGAAAATATGATAAATTTGTTTCAAATTTATATTTATTTTTACATTATTTATTGCTACAAACATATTATACAGTTCAATATTTATATTGAAATACAAACACAAATCATTAACACTTTATTGTGGCATCATCCAGTAAGGTCCATACTGGTACTGCGTTGGAGGTGTGTAATAAGAGTATTGATGCTGTTGCTGCTGCTGTTGCGGTGGGGGTGGTGGAGGAGGAGGTGGTTGTTGTTGTGGCTGTTGCTGCTGTTGAGGCTGAACTTGCTGCTGTTGTCCAGCTGGTGGGGGTGGTGGTGGTGGAGGAGGATACATACTGATTCCATGCATATGGAAAGGCAAATTTGCATTATAAAGTTGTGGTTTTGAAGAGTAGTGATTAAATGATGGACGATCACGTTCACGACCTCGTTCTCGTTGAAAATCACCTGCACCCCTGGAAACAGACCCTCCATCCACTTCTTGTTCATGGACTTCACGTTCTGCAGCTTCATCATATCCTTATGAAAAAAAATAATTAAAAAATTAGTGAAGAGAATAGGTACAGACATTTAAAATGAGATAAAAATACACTTATTTATATAATATATTTTGTAATGATAGTCATTATATAGCTTTGTTCTACTTAGGCCCCTACCATCAATCATTTTAACAAATAATATCTCACTGTATCAACAGATTGCCACATTTTCAGAGATTCCTTAAGAATTTCTGATCGAAAAAAATATTTCTGTTAATTAGCTGCAGATGCTGCACATAAACTTTGATTTTTTAATTGTGTGAATAATTCATAATTGAAGAAATGCCTATTTAATGAATTATAAAATCATTACATAGAAACATACACCCATAAATCAGTAAAAGAACAAGTACATCATTTAATTTAATTTAATATTTCAATATCTATTAATAAAAGTATTAGAGAATATGAAAAATGAATCCAACATTTTTAACGGTATGGTCATCTAGTAGTAAAGCAAAAGCATAATTTACCAACAATTCCAAAACCATGAAGGTACTACTGTATTAGTGAAAGACAGCTTTAAAACTGGTGACCTCACAAAAGAGAAAGATTTACAATCTAGTATTTAGAATTCAAAAATATGCACATGTGTCAGGTTTTTAAAGTGTGACAACATCATCATCCATTTCAGACATATTAACACTTTTTTAAAAAAAATTGTAGCATCCAAAGGAGACCCAATGAGTGATTGGCAAGTATGTATTTGTGTGTGTGTGTGTGTATGTATGTTGATACAAACTTTCATACTTGTGCCTCTATGAAAATGATGCTGACCATCTCACCATTGCAAGTCTATTTAAAAGTATGAAAAAAAATTAGTATAGTGAATTCACGATACACAAAGCTAATGCAGAAGCAAAATGATAAAAATAGCAACTTGAAACTAAACCTAAGTAATTTAGATTATTATTTTACTCTGTATATATATATATATATATATATATATATATATGTTTTGATAATTGACTTGTGTTGCAAAATGAAAAACAGATTAACAGCTTGTTAGCTTTGTGCTTACTATTACTTACAGGAGTAATTTAGACAAATAAAACAAAGATATATTTTGTATTAATATAAATACCTTTAAGTCTTTTAGATCCATTTGATTCTCCTTCAGAGCGTTTGTCAACTGTTCCCAATGATGTAAAAATGAAGTGTACCAGAGAGTAGCGGGTTGATTATTTCAATGTCATGAAGAGCGGATATGAAATAAAAGTAATATATTAGATATTATGAAGTATAACATTTAATGTCAATAAGAAATTTAGCAGCATAGATGAATCCCAAAGATTGAATTCTGAAAACAAACACAAATTTTCACACACATAAAAAAATCAAGTTTATGTGCTTAAAAATGTATAGAAATACTTATGACTAAAGGACACTTCATTTGAATATTTTCTATTTGTTTCAAAATAAAGTATGTTTTCAAAAATAAAATTAAAGTAACATGCAATCATAACATGCAAAAAAACATATAGCTTTATTTTTCAGATAATAGAAACTGTATGCCAGCAACACTTCTGAAAACATCACAATAACTTTCTGGGACTCTTCTGTGACATTACTAAAAAATAATACTTGTAAAGACACTCATTTCATACATTAACTTAGGGAGTTTATGGTTCTTAATAAACACACAAGGTTTTCACTGTCTCAGAGAGATATCTAAGAAAAGTCTCATGTCGTCTAACAAGAATGAGTTGCAATAGTGTGTTAATAAATTAAAATAATCATAAAATTAAAACAAAATATCCAAGATTTTTTATTCCAATAATATTTTGATAAATACTTTCCAAATCAGTAAAGGCCAAATAAGAAAAATGTCACTTTTTAATGTGGGGTAATTACAATAGGGATATTCCTGCCTTCAGTTTCTTTAAACACATGCAATACACCTCATACTTAAGAAACAAAAATAAGTAAACCTAACTTAAAATATTTTCTTAATAAAAAAATTAACATCAGCCCAATTGTATCGTTTTTGTTTGTTTTCTTACATTTCATTTACTTCTGCCAATAAACATTAAGTTGGTTTTTTATTGAGGATACTAAAAATAATTATGCATATTGTCATAATGTGATATCCAAATAATCACATAACAGTTAGTATTAAAACACAAAACAATTATTGAGACTCTTTTGAAATAAATACTAATAAGTCACTTAATTGATCAATATACTAATTTCTTCCAAACCCTAAAAACATAATCTGATTTCATACACCATTCTGCTGGTTAGCACTAAAAATAATGGAGAAATTTTATTCAATATCCTTCCTGATATATGAAATAGATTTAGTTTTATGTCACATTTGAAAAATAAATAAATCTACCAATTTGTAAGGTTTCATAGTTACAATTTCATATACTTTGTTATGACTTTCTAGACCATACTCTTTCAATGACTACTGCAACTAGTTTCATTCTATTTGGCCTATATTGAATATATTGACGTACAATGATCTTTTCAAAATCCAAATTATTTTTGGAACTAAATAACTATGAAATAAATACTTCAAATATTTAAGATTGGGGTAGTAATAAATGTGAATTGCTGAATGGAAAATAATCATCTAACAATTATTAAACTCAAGAAGTATTAACACATAGTTTAAAAAAGATTATAGATTCCTCAATAAGAATGGCTTAAAATTACATTTTTAAGTCACTACCTTTAATTTTTGCATATAACAAAACTGAAGCCAAATATTCATGTAAACAATCTATTAACATGACTTTCTCATCCCAGAAATATTAACGAGATCTTCATGAATCGGATAAACATATCAGTTAGCAGTGTACTCAAAAGGTACCTCCAAATAAGTTGTTTTTATTGTAATTTTCTTTGTATACAGGAAAGGCCCCAACTGAACCATTCCATAACATAATACTATATATGCAGCTAGCAACTTTTTCCAACAAATATAAAAAGTTAAACAAACTAATTGCTAAAAGTTTAACAAATAAATTGCTCAAAGTTAAAACTGAGTTAATGAATTTGAAAGGCAGAATACATTTAGGCTCCCCTTGATTAAAGTAATATTTTAAGGAAACTGCTATGGGAAATTTACAAAATTACTGGCATTATATTCTTTCTCAATTCTTCACATTTTTGTATTATTTTTTAACATTCTAGAAAACACTTTTCATATCTATGCAAATAAAATTTTAAAAATTTGATTTTATATTTTTATCATGTCCAGAATCTTTAGCTACCTCTTCCTTGGCTTTCTGAAAGCAAGAATAGATTCAGAAAATAAAACCAACTCTTTTAAAAATTATTTTTCACTTCCATGAAAATCCAATTCCTAGAAAATAAACATTAATATTCTTCACATTTTAAAATAATTTACTGTTAAACATAAAGATAAAGATGTGAGTGACAAAAAATACTCATTATACAAATTGAAAATAATATAGCCTTCTAATTACGCACACATTTTGCCTGTGTTTCATGAAGTGATGATCCAAATTTGTCCTGTGTTTGGAAGACTAAATATGATACTATAATAATTTCTTACCTCACATATCACAGTAGTCAACTAGTCTGTAAAAAATATGTCTACATAAGCTCAACAAAAACTACAAAAAGAAAAGAAAATGTGGCAGAAGTGCAGAATAGTTGATACCATACAGACGATTTCTGGAGCCCTGTAAACTTATAGAAGTCCTTACCTGATGATCTTTAGAATGACTTCCAAGATATTCCAAATTCCAAAATATTGCATGTTTTGCAATAATATTGCACCAAGGTTTAAAAACTAATCTCTTATTTTGTATAAATAAACTTCTAAGTTTTCAATATAGTAAATAAATACATGTACACACATACACTCACTACACAAACTTGCATCAGAAATCTCCAGCTTTCACAACCTTGAAGTTGAATATTTCTTGTTGCATCTTGTCATCTCTGTGAAGGTTGATGCTAAATAATAAAGCTGTCCTCTAAAGAGAAAAATATATACTCTAATTTCTTAATATAAGCAGAAGACAATTGAACTGAGCTAATTGGTTGTATATCCTGCAACAATCATTTGTTTTAACATAAATCTATTGAAATGTGGTTCTAATTTCATTTTTTCAATCAACAGAATTCTATGACAGTAAAATTATTAAAAATATATATGCACTCTGGGTACATAATTAATATTTTCAGATTACAATAATAATTTGAAAGCTTTAGAAAATGAATTTACTAATTTATCTTAAAGTAAAAAAACTTTATAACAAATATAAGACTAATATTTATACTATTGTGTCCATTTCAACCAAAAGACACAGGATATAACCAATAGGAAAGAAAATAAGAATTTTGTAATATTATAACAAAGAAAGTATGAAGGATGACTGGCAGCCATAGCTGAAAATGTAGTTCTCTTAGTTTTCCTAATAGAGCCCACATGATTAGAATGTTCTCCTGAATCTTCAAACTGGCTCAATTTTGGCCTCAAACAAAATATTTAAGAAATTTTTACAGAAGAAATCCAATTTAGTAATTATAGTATTTTGAATACAATCGAGTTGAGAAAATTATTTATATGCAAGCAAATTGTGAAACTTTCTGCAACTGTTACCTTGAAGTCGATAAAAGTTTTGATTATTCTTTTCTTTTCATACAAAAATTATCCATTCTTTTCCAACATTATGGATGAGGTATCTGCACTGACAACATACAACACATTCTCTGTCACTCTTGATACATCACTATAATCAACAAAGGAATAAGGGTGCAATATGATTACTAACATCATGATCTTTCAATTAAATTTTACACATCCCTGCAGTATTCACAGGCCAATTCTGCTTAGCTGCCATTTTGCATGGCAGTAAGAAGCAAAACTTTTCATTATATGACAACTGCAGGTATAACTAAGATGGTGAGAAAATACAGATTTTAGGGCCTTAGTCACTCAAAAACTAAGAAACAAATAAACTTACCAATATCAAATCCACAGCCTAACAATATCTATTATTTCAATGTGAATTTTTTCTTTAATCAGTTACTAAACAATCAGATATACTAATGAAATAGCTCCAATCATTAATGCTTAGATTAATAATACAATTTGATTAGTATTGTTAAAATGTATGATATTCAAATATTTATTTGCCTGTAGAGAAAAAATAAAAATGATTTCAAAAATAATTTATAATCTGTTCAAGTAGAAATAAGAGTGATGTGCAGGTTAGACAACCAATGAGCATCAGCAACAGTTTACCTCAGCCAAGCAGCAGTGAATCTAGCTGAGACATCTCACTGGATAACAGGATCTTGGAAAACCAAGAAGACAAATCATTAGGGGGGTTAGAGGGGGGACCAACCTGCAGAGGATGGAGGTGGGGGGGGCGGTGGCATTAGCTGCTTGTCTCGTTCCGTATTACGAGGGGCTGGTTGCCCTGCCTGTTGTGGTTGACTAGACTGCTGCTGTTGAGGTTGCTGAGGTTGACTAGTCTGCTGCTGATGCTGTTGTCGCTGTTGCTGGTTCAGCTGCATCAGCTCCTCCACTCTGAGGGTGAAATCACAGTTACTTTTAACAGGTAGTTATCACCACTTTGGCTGAAAGTCTGAAAGTTAAATTGGTCTGCAACCTTCAACATTACTAATACTTTTTGGAAGAAGCAATTACACTTGAACTTAACCACAAACCTTTTTCTATATTATGAGTAACACTATGAACAACAGATATCAACAAATATTCTATCAATAAATAATGGAATACAAAAATATGTTGGTGTTGGAAGTTCAAATAAGTAAAATAAATACAAAAACTTGATGTTTATTCTTGTACTGAATATTTCAGCATATGATATCACTATTCAATGCCACAAATTACAGAAATAGTTTGAAAGTATATATTTTGAAGTTATTGTTACACAATTACAGTAGTGAAGGGTGTATTAAGATTTGAGAAGCAATTTATAATTTATTAAACTGAAGCCTGCAGAGTTACAAAGACTGAAAAGAGAATTGTAGAAGCTTATATGGTGAAAAATTGAGATAATTAATGATGATGTTTATGAAGCACTTTGTGATATTAGTGTGACACTGTAATAAAGGCAGCAGTGAAATATTATAATAAAAATAGAAAAGAGAGTGATTACAGCATAAACAAAAAATTATTAACACATAGAGTGTGGCACTAGCTGACTTTTCATTCATGTAGTCAAAACTAGCAATAATAAATTCCCCAATTATTATCTTTGGAGAAAACTGTTGAATTGTTCTATATAACAGTTTTTAACAAATATATATTTGGAATTCCCATTCCTTGCAGCGAGTAATGATCTTTCTGCTTTCTATTGTTTTATAACATGTAGATGAATATGTATTTCTTTTCTCTCATATGTTTTATCTTCTATCAAATTGAGTTGAAATTTATTCACTCAAATAATACTTTAGTGTCCCTTGCAAACTATTGTAAGCAGTGATCTAACAAGAAAAATCAAAAGCAGTTTTTTCTAAAGTGTGTTAAACTATCAATTTTGTTAGAGACAAAACCAATTTTCTGTTTGTACATTTACCATTCTGATAGAATTTCTTGTTGAAAGGAATAAAATATTTATCCTATCTTTCAATTTCAAAACAGGTAATCCTAGTTACTAGTTTATTTGTAAATTACTTCCCAACATTTTAATTTACTGCCACCATTTTTAATTTAGTTTTCATTAGAATATTTAATGGTGGCATATTTGTATTATCAAAAACACAGTTATTAAATAAATAAAAAATACACCACACTCAACATGTTGAGGATGACAGACATAGTATGTATTGTAGTATGAAGAAATTAGCACAAGAAAGATCAAGGTGAAGAACTGCATCAATTAGTCATTAGACTCATTACTCAATTACATGACCAGCAATCATATCTATTGAATCTTCGATAATTGGATTCTTTAAAAATAAGCAATACTTATGAGCTACTCTAATTGATTGTAATAATAAACAACATTCCACAGACTGAGGATTTAGAATAACTGGTTAACATTAATTTGGATGGCAAAATGTATGTACTTCATTACACTTAAGCACATTGTTCATTTATCAATTATTGTAGCATTTAAATATTATTACTAAACAACAACTAAACCATTTTAAAATGCACATAATTGCATTTCAATTTCAATGTCAATGAAGCACAGAAAGTGAAAATAATCGAATTTTCCACAAAAATAATAACCAAAAAATTTAAAAAGTGTGACTATAACTACTACTTTTGACATTGAGGAAGCAAATGAATTATTGATTTACTTATGGCTTGCACTTCTGTTATTAGAAATGTGTCATGAAAATTGTTAACATGATTGCATTATCTGAGAATGAATGACATCTTGATAGCTGTAAAACCAGTGAAAACATCACGTTAATATTAGGCAAAATTACTGTAAGAGTTGTTTTCAATAAACTAGATCAAAAGTTTAAAACTACATATTTATGCTACTGTTTTCTAATTGCTAAAAGATATACAGGATATCAATTAATTGAATACATACTGAGAAAAGAAATACATCAATAATTTCCTCTCATATTATTCAACTATTTTTTCAGAAAATAATATCAACAATTATCCTTTTCATCTACCAGTTACATTGAGAAGAAAAAGTAATATTCCTGACATTTAAAAATATAGTTATAAACATATCTGCCATTAAAACAGCCTAATCATTAATGTCTGATAACAAATTTTAACACTG
This sequence comes from Zhengitettix transpicula, assembly GCA_037074705.1. Taxonomy (NCBI): domain Eukaryota; kingdom Metazoa; phylum Arthropoda; class Insecta; order Orthoptera; family Tetrigidae; genus Zhengitettix; species Zhengitettix transpicula. The sequence continues at coordinate 66,308,602 of CM073593.1, read as the reverse complement.
CAAGTATTAATATGAGGGTGAATTGATAAAGTCTGAAAGAAAGACACAGTAAATTTTTTAGCAAAAATAAAAAATTACTTTTTATTTTGCTCAATACATTTGGTTTATTAAGATTTTAATTGTTTTACCCTCAGAAAAATATTTTTGGAACAATATTTGTTTAAAGCATAAATAAACTATTCACACAATTATATTTTCTTCCCTAACAAGCCAATTGTTATGGTAAAGAAAGAGAAAGAGTCACACATAAAGCACATGATGGGTGGTAAATATTTCCAACCCCAATTCATGCACTTCTGCAACCACAATGGTGATGTGTGCACGGTCGCTTCTGCTTTACCACATTTCACAACATTATTGGGCCATTTGCATAGTACGAGACAACCGCTGTTTTACCATTATCAAAGTATTTAATCATGATAGTGTGTCAACAGTGGCAGCCAACAAAATGAATCTCACAAAACTTAATATGTTAGAGTTCCATAATTATTATCAGAAAAAACTTAATCAATACACTGCATCTAAATCATGTTTAAATTTTCATGTCTTTAAACTCATTCTCGAGTCATTAATTTATTTATATATAAAATTAAGCACACCAGGAATTAAAATGGTCTTACATCCATTCACTTAGTTATAGTTTGTGTACCAATTTAACTATATTGTAAGTTATCACAATACAAGCCTGGTACGTATATGAAAAAAAAAGTGATTCTTCACAAGCCACAATGACTTGCTTTTACTTGCTTGTTATGGTGGATTTAATCCCAGTTGGAAGTCATTTTTCCTGGCTCATTATTTGACCCACTTTATTTATGCTTTGTTAGTCTTGGACAATTACTTGTATCATTGACATTGTCTGTAAACAAAATGTGTGAATCCAGAAAGATAAATACATTTTTCTGTACAAAAAAAAGATCATTTTTCTTTTGGGAAAATATGGGTGCATGTCTTATACGATGGCATGGCATATCACCAATTCAAGCAAACAGAAAGCAACAATAGATCAATTTGATTGAAACCTGGTGTGTGCTACTAGTTATAAATATAAATAATCTTAATGTTAACATTCAGCACCATCACTCAAACTGATTACAGGCATTTTGATGTGTTTAAATATTTATTAGATATATATTGTATTGATTGATATCACAATATAATGAAAATGATAAAAATTATGCAATTAATCAATACACCTACAGTTCATAGTATAATTATAACTGGAAGGCAATATACACTGGTTTTAAGAGAGCTCCAGTTTTGAATAACCATATTGGAAAAAATATATCATAATCTTGATTTCTTATAAACCCACAACATATACGGTATTCCAAGGATGAAATAAAACATTGGTATATTCATAAAAAACACATTTACTCGTATCTGTTTAACAACTACAACTTATGTTCTCACCAATTGCGCATTAGAATTCCATTTGCTCTCATAAACAAAAAAATTCAGATTTCCAATGAAATTGTTTGTTTGCATTACTGAATATAAGCAAATTATTTTATGAATATTGAAATTATGAATCATATTATAAATATTCCCTTGCCATTTGCATTATTTCATACAGAATTTCCACTGTAAGCTTGCACTGCTTTGTCACTGAGCAAAGAATTCTTAGATGAAATAAATAATCCTGTATATTTTGGATTTGAATACATTTTTTTAAATTAATTTTTAATGATTTTGACAACCTATCTATTTTGGCATGTGAAATTTGATGGTATTAACATTTACATTTAATACAAGTAAGGCAATTGTCCTTGTACAGTACGCTCAATGAATACACATTAGTTAACATGACTTTATTAAAACAATCATTCACTATTCTCTGTCCAAATTATTTACTATTATAAAATATTGAGAAAGCGATGTAAGAAAATATTTTCAATGATATGGAAAATAAGACGACATTAAAATCACAAATTTAAAGTGTAAAAATCAATCATCCAGAACTATGGTGTAATATACCCTGGCTGCTTTAAGACTATAATTACTACACCCCAGGTTGTATCTTAATGAGAGGTGACATAATTACAAAATAACTATGGCAACAGCAAAGATCCCACCACCCTTGTAGTAAATTCTCAGACAAAAACTAGAGTAATAAATATTTACTGACTTTAGGTTAACTTTTATTTAAATTCATTTCTGAAAAACAAATAGTTCCCTATAACGATATATTTCCATTTATTTTCTATCTTAGTGCACAGCATTCTCCATATTCTATCTTAAGGTCAAATACAAAGATCAAAATTCAATACCAATGAAGATATCACCAAGTAATATCTGGAGTTGAATTATGCATTTATAAAACTAAATGTTTCTGATTAATTTTTTCAAAATAAATTTTGTGCTTGTAATAATACATTTTTGAAGTTATAATTAGTATATTAATAAATACAAAGATAGTATAAATATTTACACTATGAACAATCCATGGAAATATTGGTTTATACACAAACAACAGGTAAATTAAAAGGAAATATTTTAGATGAAAATGTTTCAACATGAAAGCAGTTGAAGTAGAAAAAGGAAATAAAAGTTTGACTCATACTGCTATTAAATATATTAAAAATCATTTAAGAAATATGGTATTAAGTAGTCAACTGAGAAAACATTGAAGTCGCAATAAAATATTATCAATGAGTTTGTGGCTCACATTAATTTTTAAAAAAATAGTCTAATTCTTCAGTTAAAATTTACTAAATTATATATATTACTAGACTTTATGAGTAAATAAGAATTTTAAAAATTCCAATAACTTCATCACCTGAAAATAAATAGGATGCTTCAAATTTGCATGGAATTCAAATGTAGAACAAAGTGCAACAAGTTGCAATAATAATTTCTCATCACAACAAAAGATGTAACCATATCTGGTTACAAAAACCAGCTGAAGCGGCAACACAATATCTAAGGGTAACAACTTATAATTTACTCATATGAAAGTCTTCACTATAGTACAGGTTGCATAACATGGTAAAATATCTATAATTTCAGTGAAAATTAAGAATCCATAACACTTAGGCATAAACTTATGCTAAGATGACACTTTATATAAAGAAAATTAAAAATCAATAAACAAAATCTAAATCTTAAGTTTCGTTCTTGGCAGTAATTTATTTAAAAGATTTTTTCAATTCCTCAACGTAGAACTTGAAATATATATATATAACTTATTCACAATATGCACACAATTCATATAATATGGTTAAGACAAAGTGGTTGGCTTAAGTTCAAAACTCTTCCTCACAAAATTCTATCTGTAATACTATCTGTAACAGAAGATAATATTTAGGACTATTTCACAAAATTAATATGTAATTACTGTAAATTCACTCATTCCTTTGAATAAGTGACACAATAACACAATTGAGGGGTTACTGTCAAAACAAGCACACAGATGTATCTGATTTCTAGAACTTAATAATTATGTACATACAAAACAAAATCTTTCATTAAAAGCAAAGTATATTTTTCCTATATACACGACATTTCAGTATCAGTTATGTCACATTTACACTCTCCACAATACTTCTTCAAAAGTTTTTATTATTATTTGAAGCTAGTCCTACAAATAAGATTCCATCCTTGAATTATGTTCCTAGCAAATGTCAAGTAAGTTTTAAAAACTGCTCAACAAAATGATGGCAAACTGCAACAAAATAAATTGGAAGAAGCTGAACACATCGAAAAACAAACTGTTAACTGAAAATATTAAATTATTTTCGGATAAATAAATACAAAATGTACACTAAAACTTACCCCATTCCTTGTCTCTGCTGTGGTTGTTGAGCTCCTGTTGATGCCTGGCTGGGCCCAAGGTTTCTATTACCCTAAAATATAAAATTCAATCATTATCATCAATTGATATTCATTTAGGTTAAAAGCCTAAACTAATCTGTAAAGAAGAAACCCTTCATTTATTTTTAGATTATTTATTAAGTGGTCGACATGGAATGTTGATGTTAATGCATAAAAAAAATTAATTTGTTTTGTTTCAAGTATAAATGCTTTTTATCCATAAAAAGGAGCATTTAAATTAGTCAAATAAGATTGCCATTGCAATAAAATTAATATTGCCACTGGTCAAATAAAGAATTAAAAATATTTAACACCTACCTGAAAATTATCATTGGCATCTTCCCGATCTTCAGTGAATCGTCTTTTCTGTGCTTTTCCAACTGTTGACTTTAGTTGTTGCTGGGGAGCTGGTGTTTGTTGCTGAAAATTTGAGGTTTGTTGGACTGTTCCGGGCATCTGCTGGCCTTGTAAGTGCCATGTTTGAGGTTGCAACCCAGGGGTAACTTGTGCTTGTGAAATTTGATTTTGGATAGGTGGTCCTTGATTGTGCAAACTAGGTGCAGGTGTCTGCATAGGTGAACCTTGAGTTTGCATAGCTGAAACAGGATTCTGTAAAGGTGGAGCCTGATTCTGTAACTGCGGCCCTTGTGCTTGCATCTGTATTTGATTTTGGATTGGTGGTCCTTGATTTTGTAATTGCATTCCATGGTTTTGTAATGGCGGCCCAGGATTAGGTAAAGGGTGTCCTTGATTAGATAATGATTGTTGATTTTGTAATGGTTGTGCTTGATTTTGTATAGGTGGCCCTGGGTTGTGTACTGTCTGCACTTGTGTTTGCATAGGAGGACCCTGGTTTTGAATTGGTTGTCCTTGAGCTTGAAGATTGTGTGCTTGAGGATGCTGAACTTGACCTTGGATTGTTTGAATTGTCTGCTGCTGATCCAATCGACCATATGCTGGGTATGTAACAATTGGAGGTGCTGTATTTTGTATGTACTGAAATAAGTAACAAGAAAATCAGGTTATATCTATACAAAAATATTTTTTTAGAAATCAACTGAAAATATGTCCTTATACTATTCATATACAACATTCGCTCAATTAGGAATTAAAATTATTTAATATCTCAGGCAGTGACTAGATCTTTTAAAGGAAATTCTAGTTTTTGTTTCAGCAAATCAATTCTAGTTTTCAATCTTGAAGATGTTAAAATCTTAAATTCGATTTGGTTGACTTTTCTTGGAGATTAGACTAATTGTACACTTTCACTAATTGAAATTTAGGATTTGTGTACAAGTGATGTCAATTCTGATAAAATTAAAAGTTAATTGAGTGTGTACCCACTATTCTCTCTTATTCTGTGAAATTAAACATTTATTCATTTTTTTCTGTTTAACTAAAAAATCACCTCTTTTGCAAATAAATAATTTTATTTTCCTTTTATTTTAGTAAATTCCTTACTTTCACTGGCTGTTTTTTTCTATAGAAAAAACTAATCACATTTTTCTCTTTAAGCTTTTACCTTCTGCACATTCATAACTACATATTTTAGGAGTGTTTTAGGGTCACACTTTTTAACATACCAGATTTCCTGTTATGTTTCGAAACTTGCCCCAGAATATTTGAAAATCATTTAGTACACAATTTATTTTTTGGTCTGTAAAGTGTATTTTTTTGTATTATTAATCACAAAACTAATTAAATTAATTTGCCCCTTGCTTATTCCCCAAACAACCAATGTCCACATGGGATCATTTTTTCTTTAATTCCACTGTTTCAGAAAACAAAACTTTGTCATGGAGCTCAGAATAAGTGATTAATTATTGGTTTTGATAACCGAGTTTAACATGGCTTTCAAATATAAACTTAATTTTCCTTGTTCTGTACTTAACTGTATATTATTGATATACTAAAATAAATACCTGATATGGGTAAGATATGGATACAGCAGGCTGTGCACCTGGTGGAGCACCAAGATAAGCTTGTTGTTGTGGAGGTTGTTGTTGATGAGGTGCTTGCACAGGTTGAGGGGTTTCAGAACCTTGTTGCTGTGATGGAGGTTGCTGTAATATAGGGCCACCCTGTGCCAAATAAATCTGTTGTCCAGCAAAAGAGGGAGGAAGCTGTTGATTTGGAGGTGGAACCCCCGTAGGTGGAGGAACCATATTCTGAGTACCTAGTTGAAAAATAACAACTGTGTGTCAGTTTTGTATAAATTTATTAGATTATTTGCGCATGTATATAATTGCCATGAATAATAATCAAAAGTGAGTCTACAATTAATAAATAACTTTTTGTACACTTCAACACAAATTGAGATCTACAAGATCATCAATATCACAATGAAAGATTAAACATTTTAAATGTGTTTGGCATACTCATATATCAGTTTTAAATATTTTCTAGGCACTTAGACTGAAGCTTGGCATCTAAAAAAAAATTGAAACCGTTCACAGATAGATACATTTCTAGTAAGTACATAAAGTAAGTTTAAAAAGTTTGTGCATTCACCGCTCTCATGCTACCCGATTGTTCACTACTACTTTACTTACCAAAAGCAGCAAATAAATTTGCCCTAATTTTTGCTTAAAAAGAGATTTGTCTATCTTTAGATAAATATAATTGTGGGTTGAAGAAAAAAAAGAGATAAATATAATTGTGGGTTGAAGAAAAAAAAGAGATAATTATAAAACCATACCTGGTTGTTGCTGAGGAGGTTGCTGTGTGGGCACAACCAACAACTGCCCTCCTTGTGTTACAAGCCCTTGAGGTTGGTTAGGTGGTGGTTGCAGTAAAACTTGTCCAGTTGGTTGAGGTTGATGTTGTTGAAGCATTTGCTGCTGTTGAGCATGTTGTTGATGGTGTGCTTGTTGTTGAACTTGTACTTGCTGGTGTTGAAGTTGTTGTTGATGGTGAATTTGTTGAGTAATTACAGCCTTAAAATGACAATAAAAAATATTTATCAATCTTTTTCTGAAGTATTGATTACAATTTCAAAATATTTGAGTGTTTCATTAACATGTTTAAAACTGATTTACCTATCTTATTTATACTTATTTACATATGTAGTTGTATTTTGAGTTTTTCATAGTTTATCACAGGGAGAAGGAAAAATAAGTCATTTTAAATCATAAAAACTCTGCTGAGGAAGAGGTAAAAAACATACCTACTGCACAAATAAGTCAATACAAGTTGTGTTTATCATCATACACTGTTAACCATATTGGCAGCAATTTGAATACATCTCATTGATTCTGTTTATATAGATGTTTTGTCCTGTTACTATAATTTCTATATTAAATTCAGTTATATTAACTGTAAGTAAATCAATTTCATAATTACATATTAATGTTTCAGACATCTGTAACTCCAATTATGACATTATATTATTATGATATAATTATTATGACAAATTCCCAGTAAACCACACAATAAATAACTTATAAAAAAAACTGCACATTCAGGTGCAAGCTGAGGTGACTGAATCTCTTGGACAAATCATCTTTAATAGGTCCATAATTTTATAAATGCTCAATCTCTCATGCTCTACATCTGTGAAAACAAACTGGGTGCAATCTTCCTTCTCTGGTCTTTCTACTTTCACAGAAAAATAAATTGATGTTCACAACATTGACAACAATCTTCTAAACAAGAATGAAATGGAATAATTCTATATAGTATTTATAAACAATTAATTTGCCATCTTTATTTAAGAAAAGACCATTTTAAGATGAGCATAAGGTGACACGGAATCAGAGCAAATAGAAGGTCATAGAATAACAAACACAGTATAGACATTTGGGTTTAAAAGGGAAAAAAACTAAGCTAGTGCTTTAAAATAAGAGTTCTCTCATTAAATTGTAAATAAATGGTAACTAGCACATTAAGAACAGTCCGGCTTGATATTTTAGGCTAATTACTCTATCGTCACATTTATACAAAACATAATTTAAAAACTTGTATTAATTTTATAGCTCAAACCTGTAAATGGTGTTGCTGCTGAGCATTTTGTGATTGGGGTGGAACTAGAGGTCCTTGATGAGTTGGTATGTGTAGACCAGGTGGAGGTAACTGAACTTGCTGTTGCAAATGCTGTTGTTGCTGTTGCTGTTGTTGAGCCATTAATTGATGTTGCTGCTGCTGCTGTTGTTGTTGAATAATTTGTTGATTAATGTGGGGTGGAGGGACACCTATCATTGGAGGAGGAGGACCTGTAAGTTGTGTCACTGAAACAAAACATTATAATATTAGAATTTAATTAGTTATACATGAGGTTATAAGATCAGCAGTGACCTAATACAATAGCTATCTAATGGAGATAAGTAACATTTTTATATTTTTAGTTTTGTCTATTATTATTTATTTTGATAATTTTCCAAATTTGATTTTCAATCATAAATAACATGTTTGGCTGTAAATTTATTATGTTTAAAACTGTAAATTTCAAGTAAAAACAAAATGTGGGTTAGGCCACTACTGCTCTCATAGCAATGAGATAATTCTCTGTTAATTCAATTTTTAAAAAAGTCATATAACATAGAATTACAGTAAAGTAAAATATTTGAATTGTGACATATTTCTACATTCAGAGATTTAGCCAACGTGTCTACAGTCGTGTGGTGTGGACCAATTAAATGCTGAGTAAAGCAAATTTTACCTATCATTCCAAATACTTTTTCAAAGTCACTGCCACTTTGTAATTAATCTTTACCTCTAAACTGATATTTAGATTTATTATGTAATTGTTCAGGTGTTCCATCCAATTTGGAAAAGTATGTGAACTATGAGTGGTAAGAACAGACATTAGAACTAGGTAAGAAGAAAAGATTAGTATATTGAGGGAACATTAATTCAGAGAGATGCAGAAGTGATAGACACTTCAACCCATTAAATACTTTATTTGTTATGTTGTAAGGAGACTTAGTTCAGGATAAAAAGGCAAAAGCATTTATATGGATAGGAAAGAGAAAACGTGAGCCTATGCCATACCTGAAACTGAAGGTTAAAATTGCCACAGGCATAAGAAAATAGGTTCAAATTTTTAGTGTCTGGGAAGTCAAACTTGAGGAGCAGTCTATATCTTGAACACCACAATTATTAAAAAAAATTACCTTCCTGACATGACAACACTAAATTTTAGTCTCACTGTAATGCTCACTCTCTACCCTTATAAATATATAGTAGTGAAATCCAACCATAATTTACTTGATATTAAAAATGTAATATAAATAACCATAAATATCTCCATATCCACCTACCTTGTTGTTGTTGCATTTGATTTGTGAAAACAGTTGGCACATTAGATACTACTGGCAATGATATTGATGTTGCAACAAGACCAGGTACACTGCCATGTTGTTGTATGAGTTCTAAAATAAAAGATTTATTATTCTTATTTGTAGGCCAAAACGGTGAATTTTAAATAATCTTAGATTGGTCAGCACAAAAATTTAGGATGACAACTAGTACTTAATATAATAAAATTTATAATTGGGATATATTTACTTATATAATGATTTGTAACTATATCATTCCATGGACTACATTTACCAAAGCATTTTTGGATTAAAGATTGATTGTATGTAGCTGGAAAGACTGACAAATTTACAGTCAGAAAGGCTTTACTAATTAATTAACAGGTTTGGCACCCCTAAAAATTCATGAAATTCAGCTTAAAAATAATAAAACAAAATCTTTCTCTCTACTTCCTATTGTTACAAATTTTATATATAATTAAATAGCACGTGCCCAACCAGCATTCAGTTCAGATCTTTGTTCCCGATAGAGTGGGCTCAGGCCCTCGAAAATTTGGAACTTTCACCAAGGCCAGATTGGATCAACTCTTGATTTCAGGATTTCAAAACTTATATATATAATTATAACAATCTGTTCAACCCTTTTTCTATTATCAATCTTTTACTTTTTACTTCATATTATTTTCATTTGTTTTTACCTTCCATTCTAATGTATTTGTATGTGTTTGTATGCCTGAATGTATTTTTAGGTTATTTTTCCATTGTTGTAATCTTTCCTTGAGAGAGAGAGACAGTGTTGTTGGCTTTGTTGGGTGTCGATTGTTTCTGTCTAATGCACCTCAGTTTGAATTCGTGCCCAATCAGCACACAGTTCAGATCTTCCTTCCTGACAAACGGGGTTCAGACCCTCGACAATTTGGAACTTTCTCTTATCTAAGCCAGACTGGACTAACTATTGATTTCAGATAAGGTGTCTCTCTTTCCTATCTAATTTCGTTATTTAATTTCACCTCATCATATTTTACAATCACTAGCTATAGTGAATAAGTAAAGTTTTTATTTCCAAATTTAAAATTAAATATAATCCAAAAATATCTACAGAACTATTATAAGATAAGAATGAGAAATTAAATATATTGCTAAAGTATCAAGTGTTAATTAAATACCTTGTGGCTGTAAAGTCATCATTCCAGGTTGACCTATAGCACCAACATTCAATGTCTGAAGTTGAGCTAGAAAAACAAAGTATTTTATAGCAATATAGAAACACTTAATCAGCTAAACGCATCTTAAGAATACACTACAATGGAATAGACCTCAAAAATAATCCTGAACTCATACTGAAAGTAAAACATAAAAACTATTGTTTGTAGTATAATTGCTTTTTAATTGATTTTCAATTTTCACATCAAACATTTTACAAGAATTACAATGCTTTATTAGCTTATAATGATATAAAATGAAATACCTTATTATATTTTTGACAAACAAGTAATTTTAATAATTAAGCAATTGATAAGTGTCCACCAAAGGAAATTATTTTCCCTAGGGAAAAATTTTAAGTAACAAAAAAGTATTTAAATTGATTTATGTGATAAAAATCACTGTTGAATACAATTAAAAAATTCAGCATCACAAATACACAAACAGTAAAGAACACAGAAATAAACAGAACACTAATAAATAGTAGGTGTATAAGAATGACATAATTTGCAAACTATTTTACATGTCGAAAAGTATTTATTTACTTACTAAGGAGTGGCAATTATTTTAAATCTCTTTTAGGGGAAATCAGTATTATAGAAAATATTTATAATATGACTAAATATAAAAGGGAAAATAACTGAATTATAGTATTAATTTCTAGGGATTTGGATTAAATATGTGCACAAGTTAGCAGGTATCATCTGTAGAAAGAAAGTAACAGGAGTGAAAAGAATTTTGTCAAGTATAATTCAATTTTCTCATTTTAGGTATATATCATCTTTGTAAGTATTACTATTCAACTTACAAATATACAGCCAGAAAAAATTTATTTATTTATAGAACATTACACTACATTTTGTCACTAATTTGTGACCTCTTCTTCTCCCATGACTGACGTCACCGAAATTCTCAGGAAGGAGACTGAGAGCCTCTGAAAATTTGAAGAACAACCTTCAGTTCCTTATGGCGACACCACACTTCACTTTCAGGTAAGCCACAACCTATCTCTCTTTCCTTTCCATACCAATATTGCATTTATTTTTGGCAATGTCACATCTTTACTAATATCATTATAGCTATTCAACTATACAGATTAAGGTCAATATCACTGTTGTAATAAAACTCACCATGTGGCATACTTAAATTAGTTAGCTGGTGAGGCTGAGGTTGCTGCTGCTGTTGATGTTGCTGCTGCTGCTGTTGTTGTTGCTGCTGCTGTTGAAACTGAGCAAATTCTTGTTGCATTGTTTCCACAAGATTATGAGCCAGCTGACGAGCTGCCTGGAGACCCTCAAATTTGGGATGTCTGTAAATATAAACAATGTAACTATAATTTAGAAACATGACTCATGATCAAATGTGTTATAGTACAATTAAAATTAGTTTAAAAATAAATACATTTAAAGATAATTCATCATCGCCCATAATTAAAATTTGCATTTACCTCAATACTACACAAAATTTCCTCCCTATGCCCATCTAAAGATAATATAATGAAAAAGACAAACAAATAAATTTATTATAACATCAACTTTATTAAACAGAACAGTTTTATGAAAACTTCCATAGTATATTTTAAACAATCCAATTCCACATCATGTCATTCTAACCGACTATGTGCAAACATTACCATATATTACCTACCATTTTTTATTCCTCTATTCCACCCATTATTGACTCATATATTTTAGGTTTTAACACAGTTTTTTTTGTTAGTCTTCAAACAATTAATTAATTATATATCATACTAATAGCATTTCAACCATTTAGTGTATATTTAATGTCTTATTTTTTTCATAGGCTTTATAATCTGTTCACCTGATTTCCAAGACAGTCATTTAGAAAAAATTTGTTTCAATTACATATTAAGATATATCTTAGGATTCATTGAATAAACATTCAATGCACATGTTTAAAGTGGAATCACATATTGAGTAGTTAACACTTCTCTCTTCAGCTCAAGTAGTATAAAAGAATCTATATAATAAAAAAGGATGTATATTTGTATGTATGTATGTATTTACGTTAATTTCTATACAAATTTAAAAGCGTGGATAGATTGCAACAAAAATTGGTACACAAATTCTTCAAAACACAAGAAACGGTACTGTGAGGGTGAGAAACACCTAGCATACATGTGGAAAGAATTATAATTAAAAACCGTGACCATTAAATACGAAATTACTGCGCGCCAAGAGACAATGACGTCACGCGAGAGAAAGATGTTACTACGCAACGAACAAAGGAAATATCTCCTTTATTAGGAATGAAATAAAGCAGAAATATTTTTTTTAAATAAAAAGTATAATTTTATACAGAAATATTCCATCGAATGATAATAAAGAAGAATACGAATTACTTTACCATCCTTGGGGAAAATGTAAGTTAATTTTCGCGCTGTATTAGTTGTGAGTCTAGCTAACAATTTCATCAATGTAATATTTCGTAATGTATGAAGACTGAGTGACGATTATATCCTGAAATACTCAAGGAATATATTTAAGTATTCCATTAAATACTTTTTCGAGTTTATATAAATAAGTACACGAGCAACGCCGGGCACCTAGCTAGTTGTAAAATATTACTTAACTATGGGTTTGTATTAAATGCCACAAACTTCAACAGAGATAATAATTTTTAAAGAAAAAATACACTACATGTTTCAGACCTTGCTCTAGAACCATCAGGTGATGAACTAAACAATTAACTCCAAAATTACAAACCAGGTTAAAAAGTTGATTAAATTATTGTTAAATATTCTTGACTCAGCTTTCTACAAATTTGTGGGACATAAAATTTGCATCAAAACACAAATCTTATTCCATTATAATTTATTTTCAAACATATATAATAGCAAAGAGTTACACTACTTACTCCACACAGAGATGCAATGGTTCCATAGATTCCGTTCCAGTTGTTGGTTCAATGAAACCAGAGCCTTTCCCTCGTAAAGTTACCATAGCTCCCGTTTCATTTCGAATGTAATGTAAATTGGCTCCTCCTTGACCAATTAATTTGTTTCTCAAATCGAATGCTGGAGGTGTATGGTCTAAACCAACAAGAACTTTTTCCTATAACAAAGAGACAAAATTTAACTGATTTCAAACACACATTATTGTGAAAAGATCAAATATACTCAACAGATTATAATACTAAATGCTTTATAGAAACTGGAGACAGTTTCAGTGTGAATTTTCAAATGTCAGCCAGAGCATTGAATTTGAATGACACACTTGAAACTTTAAATACATTCTGTTCAGGAATTTTGACATATTTGTCCAGTAAAAGTTTATCATTAATGATTGTTTAATACATAATATGTGCACCATTGTATAACAGAAAAATATTTCCACAAATGTATGCAGTTAGTATTTTCCATACGACCACATAATTTAATGAAATCTTGAGGACTAATTACATATAGAACTGGAGAATATTTTTATTATTATAGATACTTAGTAATAAATAATAATAAAACAGTTGTAATATTAAACAAGTAAACTTCGATATCTAAATGAGAACTTATAGTAATGGCAAAAACTAATTGTATGTCAATAAGACATCCGTTTATATCTTAATAAACTTAAAAGAAATTCATTCTGTTATTCAGAAATGATTTTTACTGTGCTTAGATAGCATAGTAATAATAAAAATGAAATAAATGGTGCATTTTCCCTTACACTTTCATTTGAAGATTAATTACAAGAATTACAAAAATAAAGTTATCATCAACTAAATTAGTCCTAGGCCAAAATTTTAGAAGAAATATGATAGAAAATTTTGAGGCAGTAATTATGGACAAATTTACTTTATGAAAATAATTTTTTTATGTAGGATAATAAAGAAAACCATTACACAAAACATTCATGCTGAATCTCATACATGCATTATAAAATATCATATTTACAATTGAAGGCATATTGGTATGTAAACTCATCAATGGTGGAGGCATTGCTTGTTGAGGTGGTCCCAACTTGAATTTGCTAGGCCGTCCTAGAGGTGGGCCTTGGTCCATTTGTTGCTGGTGCAATTGTATAAGTTCCTCAATCTTCTGTATAGCCACTGAAAATGTACAGGTATGTGTAAATCGTAAACAATGCTAGCTCCCTATATATTCACATACTGTCATGATTTAATTAATTGTTGAACAATGCCAATGAGTTCTACTTGAAACAACAGAAGCAAGTGCCTTGCTACTGCAAAAATCCAATTAAACAATGTTTACAAATCAAGAATATTGAAATATTATCACAATAATATATTAATAGATATAAATACAGAAAAAGGAATACTTAAAATATGAGGGCGGAGTAATTTTGTACAAACTTTATAATAGATAAATGCATTTTGAAGAAAATTGAACTTAATATACAGCTACTTTACAATTTGATGTGGCGGGAATACCAAAGGATGAAAGCAACATTTAATTCTCGGGTTGTAGGGCATGACAATCAACATTTGTGAGACACTAGAAATATCTTAAGTGAAAGTGTCCAATATGTTATGTCAGTATTAACATTAAAGTCGTAGAGAAAAAAAAACATTGTACACAATTAAATAATGAATAGGAAAGGTAGCCAATTCAGACAAAAAAAGTGATAATATAAATACTACACAACGTTTCTGGGATTCTTGCACCTTTCCTCAGGTGTGAAGAAGAACCTAGAGAGCCACAACTGAACTTGTCAGTTGCCAAAACTCATAAGTGACGAAAACACAACAACAATGGGAGAGCCGAAAGGTAAACTTAATAATAAGGGAGCAACAACAATGAGAAAACAAAAGGTTTAGCATAATAATAAGGGATCATAGAAATTATTGAGTTTCATAGTGTTATTAGTACATTAATAGCTGTGACGTTTGATTTAATGTGAAGCATCTCTGAAATGAGTTTGGAATTGTACCTGATGCCAATGTCTAAAATCTTAGCATTTTGCCAATCAAATGAATGTTTAGAATTGAATATATGTTTGGATACTACAGATTGTTTATCAATGGGAAGTTTGATATTAGATATTTGATATGTGTATTAAGGGAACGTTTTGTTTGCCCTATGTAGCAGGAATTACAATTAGAGCAAGATATTTTGTAGGATGATCAGTCCAGGATTATGCCTGGACTGTAGGATGTGTTGGAAAGAGAGTTCCCAATGATGGGTATCAGCACATGGTGAATTGGGGGAAGGTAAGGCCCATTTCACACGGCGATTCTGTGTCTGCAAGTTACATCTCCTTTACACATTGGCGGTTCAAAAAAGTAATTCCACAGTTGCCTTCCCAGTGCACAGAATGGAGTAACACTCCTTCCTGAAGGAGGTTGAGAGCTTTTGAAAATTTGAACAAAAACCTTCAGTTCTCTGTGGCTACACCCACTTCACTTTCAGGTAAGCCACAACCTGTCTCTCTTTCCTTTCCATACCAATATCGCAATTACTTTTGACAGTGTCATATCCTTACTAATATTATATATATTATAAGAATTTTTAATTAATAAGTAACGAAGTCTCAATTAATAATATATGGCAAAGGTTGGGAATATGCTCTAAAGAAAGAATATGCTTTAGGCACAGTAATATGCTCAAAGGAGGCATACGTTCAAGTACAAGTAAGGATGTGACATCGTCAAAATAATTAATCAAAAGTTGGTTTCACAGGGCAGGGAACCAATAACATGTCTAAGATTCCTTCCACAGGAAAATAGGTCTGAAATTAGTTACATTAATAATATGAAAAAGTTGATTTAATGAATTATTATTACAATACTAGTTCCTTTCTTACAATCAATTGCCTGCTTTGATGCAGCTTGGATGTGAAGATATAATGGTCTTTCTCCTGTGTTTTTGCTTTTCTCCTCTGGAGACAAGTATCGTCCTCTAGTTGAAACTGCAGCACCTGCACAATAACATAAATTATTCAACTTATTTTAACCAAACCTAGCTCATTCTTAATTTCCTACACAATATACAGAGAAACCAAGTAGATTCAATTTAAACTATACATAGTATTAAATACTAGTGACTACTTGCTACACCCCTCCAATTCACTTGAATTGGACTGAGAAATATAATACTGCATAAGAAAATGTGAAGAACAAGTGTAAAAAGCATGGATATGTATATGGATAGTAGCTCTGAATCATTTTGCTTTACAATACTTCCTCCAACCTTCATTACAAAGGTATAGATTGAAATATTGGAATGTCCTGATTTCAAATGTTTCATCAGGGCCTTCTTTTACTAAGTCCTTACTTCAGTCTTTTAAATATGGTTGAAATAATCATTCTACACACACAAACAAATAAATTTTCGTATCACTATATTTTTTAGAAATAATAGCGTGTTTTCTATTTTATAATAAACCACACACAAAATATAATTATTAGTCCAAACTCATTTTAAAGATTAAAAAATTAAACAAAGTTGATATCAAAGTACTAAAGGCCTTTCATCAACAACAAATATTGATTTCTGGTTAAAAGGTATAAAAGATCTGGTAATAATGTAACAGACTGTATAATGCACCTCTGACCAAGTCTGGATTAAATGTACAAGATTACACTATTTAGTACCATTAACAAGTCAGGGGGCAATAACACGTTATATTTTAAATACATGTGAAGTGGTTGTTCTTTGTATCCAAATGAGTTTTATAATTGTATATTAGGAAAATAGAACAGCAAAGAACAATGATGATATTTCGTCAAGAAAAATATGGAGCATCAGAAATTCTTAATCAATATCACTATTGCTACAAGGCATATGAATCAGAAAAATGGAAGATATTGTTTCAAAAACTGGTTAAAATAGAATTGCTTGAATATACCCAAAAATTAGTATAACTGTGTGATTAGCCACAATTTAGAATATAATATAGCATATGTGCAATGATCTTTGACAAAATATTTATTTTCAGTGTATTCACTCCCTTCTGCTACCCCTAATCTGTGTCTAGACAACATATTCTGGTCTTAAAATGAAGTATCCATCACAATAGTTACCACTTTAGGACAATGAAAAGTATCGCGATAGCTGCAAGTGTTCTTCTAAAAGTGATTTCATTAATTGACTTACAGCTCTGCTATGAAGTGTGACAAATTCTCCGGCGATGTGTAGTCATCCAAGGGAACTATTTTGAAGGACAAAGTTTAATTGTGGTTAGAAAATAAATACAGAAGCATACTTAATCAGTCATTACTTTATTCACAGATCTTTTACAAATGTTCCATACATTCTACAAGCTCCTCAACATCAGCAATATTTTAAAATAATTAAAGACAGTTTCAGAATTAGTGTAAATGTCCCATCTCAACAAATGACAAATTACTATGTGAAAAAAATCTGATAAGAAATTAAAAAATTTTCAATGCAAAATCCAAATGCTAAGAAATAGAAAATTATGTTAATATTTAGAATGAAATGCTAACCTGAGAACAGATTAATTTCCTCTTGGGTTAGCCCTTTTGTTAGAAGATTACGAGCTGCTACAGGTACTTCATTTATCTCATATTCAGATGTGAACAAATCAGCAGTATTTCGGAAACTGTTACCAACCTGGATTTTAATCAGTCCCAATTATTGTTTGAACTATATCAGTTGTATGAAAATCAACAAATAATATGTTTGAAGTGAGGTGAATTAAATGTTCCCTTGATTCATTAATTGAAATAGCTCAAGATGAGAATCTATTATTAGAAACACTCAGAATTATATATAAGTATAAAAATGTCTTAAATCGAAAGAAAAGTATTATAATCTATCTATCACTACATAACTTTTAACATCGTTATCAATTTCGTGGCAAATTTTGTAATGGATAGACATTACATATTTTAGTGTTAAGAAAAAGAAAAGAACTATAACCTTGACTATTTGTGGAGCAGGGAGGTTTAACTTGCCCTTCGCGATCAACACTGCGTTTACTTTAGCTGCAGCTTCACAAGCAGCTTGCAAACTGCTTCTGTTTAACATAGCCCTAAAAAGGCGATACTTTTGTAAAACATTTATTAACGTAAGATACTAATTATTAAATTACTACGTCATAAATAGTTACTACCTGAATCCCGCTGAGGAGAACAAAAGTCATTATATTTTATATTGCTAAGTAGAGAGTTCCTAATTAATATCCAAAAATATTATTTGTAATGAGGTCAACGAATTATATTTACACTACACACAAACATTCATGCTAGTAACAATCTTGTTTGTAACGAAGATAGTCTATTCAAAGATATTTATATTACAATTTTCGTCGATAGCACATAATTTAACATAGGAGTATCTGTAAAATAATTTTAAGATTTTCATTCATTAAATACTATACCACAATGTGTTATATTCAAAAAGCTCAAAATCAAGTATAAATACAGAAACAAAAAATGGTTTCATTATCTTATTTTTTATAGTTGAAAAATTTCTAATTAATTTTTTTTTCGTTCACTTTTACGTCACAGGGAAACTCTCAACAAAAAGATCGATTGAATACTCAATGAAACTGTTTTTTTTTTTCAATTCAAGGGAAGTGACTTTAAATTATTTCGGAACTGTTAAGTGAAACAACAATAGGAAAAAAACATTATTTTGTTGGAGTACATTTTTATTCTCTGCATAATCTATTATCAATTCTCGTCACTTTGCCGAGCGGTTTCTCCAACTTTTATAAAGCCACCAAAAAAGTAAGCTTTTGTTAGTATAGGAGTTGTTTTCAATAATTTTTTCCACCGAAACTGAGCAGGTTTTGTGTTGATGAAAGGCAAGTGGCCTTTTTTTCAAACCGTCCAATAACGACGCATTATAGTCTAAATTTAACGTCCGTCCTTTATCCAAATAGTCTATGTGGATGATGTGTGTGCATCCTGAACGCCAAGGGAATCATATATTCAGTATATTACACCGTTTTCACCTTAACAAAGCCGGTTCTATTGCAAAACCCCACTATTTCGGCTGTTGGTTTGCGTGAGTACAGTAATTAGGGATCAGTGTTTCTTTAAGAGTTATGTATCTGCGTAGAAATTCGACAGTATTACCACGAAAAAGCCCCCAACTAGGCTTAACTGTTGGGTTTACTTTTTATTACGATCAAACGCGGCATCCGTCTTGCGGAAATACAAATTATAATGCAAAATTGAAACCAGAGTTCACGAGACTTGTCCCGTTGTTCACACCACATCGTACATTTTTTTCTGGCACGTAAAAACTTCCAGTGGACATCCCGACCAACATTTATAACTTGGGAATGCCGAGCTAGTTTAATTTCATTCGGTTGTAAGCACTACGTCATTGAAAGATGGTTGTTCTTACAATTTTTTCGGTACTACCTTACGACACTAGAGGAAAGGATTATTTACTAAAATTTTTATGTATTGACTTGACTTCGCCACTAGAGTATTAATAGAATCAACGAGTCTTAAATCTACAAGCAATACTAATAGCGATCCAACTATTTTAGAAGCAATTTTTTCGATCATCTTTAGTATGGCGATCAATAATGTTGAATATGGGCTGCAGTGTTTTGGATTATGTCTTCTCTTGGTTCATTTTTGTGACTCTTTAGCTGCATTTCCAACTGACAGAATTGCTAAAAAATACTCTGAGAATATTTCTTGTTATCCATAGCTGTACATAGTTATGTATTTAAAGCGAATAATTTCATGGGACATACAATCAGTATTTACAAAACAATAGGGAAAAAACCATTATTTTGTTGATTTTGCCGAGCGGTTTCTCCAGCTTTTATAAAGCCACCAAAACAAGAAAGCTTTTGTTAGTATAGGAGTTGTTTTCAATAATTTCTTCGACAGAAACTGAACAGGTTTTGTGTTGATGAAAGGGAATACGAAGGTTGTGAATCTATTACTACTTTACGGAGTTATATGAAAAAATTACAATTACATTTTGGAATTAAAAGAAGAAAAGTATGATTAAAAAGAATTTAAACCTATTTATTTGTTAATTTGGGTTATACGGATCCCGTCCACAATAAACCCAGTTATCTTCAGATCTGTAAGTTTGTCAAATAAATAGCGAGTGACAGTTGAAGTCCGGAACATTCTTTATAGAAGCTATTTTGGGTCAAACCATTCTAAATTTATAACAGTAAACTTCCACTTTTTTATCATAGCCTTTTTTTTTTAAAAAAAACAACCTATGTTGATAATGGGGTAGTGCGTAATGTTATTCAATAAAGCAGAAATATATTGCAATGCCTGTTATGTGAGGCATTGTTTCGGATGGATAATCTGGACTGTCGGAGGGGCAATTTTTGTAACGTATTTATTTAGATTCTTGAGAACGCTGGTCGTGAGAATTCGGAACCGTGGACGTGGCCTTTCTCAAACTAAATCTGTTAAGTGAGGCATTGTTTTTGATGGATAGCCTGGACTGTCCGAGGGGCAGTTTTTGTAACGTGTTTATTTAGGACTGAGTATTTCATCGTTTTGAAAATCTGGGTGTGTGAGGGTGCAAAAAGATAAATAGTCCTGTCTCGATTATCGGCTTTTGACAAGACAGAGTAGTTAGCCATTTGCTAACTAAGGAACTGCAGTGCATAATATAAATCTCGGGATAATGGAGGAAACTGTCAACGGGCATTTGCGACGAAGTTTTGGAACAATGGAAAAAGGAAAAGACTGGAGGTATATAAGCGGGAGATAAGCTTTTGAGAGGGAGTTATTCAGCGACCACCGAAGATGGTGAATGTGTTTAAGAAGTGAGTTATTCTGCGACCACCGAAGATGTTGAATGTGTTTAAGAAGTTAGTCGTGCTGTGATCACCAAAGCTGGAGACTATGACTAAGAGAGACATCGTTTAAGTGAGGAGAATGTGTTATAAGTTGCAGTCCGCGAGAGAAACAGCCAAATATTCATCAATAAACATTTGGTAGGCAGAAGTCTAATCTATTCTATCCTCAAATTAGACCACTGTCTTCAATTGTAGGAGACCAGGACACTGCATCCAGCGTCTAGTAATCTTCAGAACGAGCAAATGATATTTCCTTCACGAACGGAGAACCAACTTTTGTCAAACCAGCAGTGTTTAAAAACAGCCAGTATATAAGATGTGTGTGTACGAACGAGCCAAATTTTCCTGAGTAATCGTAAATTGAAATTTCATGGTATTCATAGATGTAAACCGAATTGAAAGATAAAGTCAGATATCGTTCTTTTCTTTTGTGTTGATAAAATAAACTTTTTAAATTTAAAATCAATCTTGTAGGACAAGTTCATTGATAATTAATTTCGTCTATGTCTAGACGAGTAAATATTTCTTTTTAATTTAAAGCTAAATTTTGTGTTTTTTTATTATTTAAATGTTCTGCCGTTAACAAACCCAGTTAAGACCTTTGAGAGATTGAGATTTTTTTGTTCTAATTAAATTGTTAACCTTTTGTTAAATAAAATTGTTTGTTGTTTATAAATATTAATCTTTTTATATAGATACCCAATTATTTATTACAATATAATTTTTATTTCAATTGCTAACTTTTAAGGGATTTCACTTACAGCAATCTGAAGCCTGTCAATTGTTTGCTTTTTAACTTTTCGCAATTAATTCTTTTCACCACTTAGCAAGAATGCCTTCCGATTAAAAGTTCGATTCTTTCAGAGAACGAGGAAAAAATTCACAGACGCATTTGCTACTGACTTAAAGGCCTCATAAATGAGTAACAAAAAAATTGTACATAAAAAGGATTAAATTCTTTGTAATGTCGATTAAAAATTCTTTTTAATAATATTTTACGAAACTCTAGCCCGGCAACATGTTGCTAGCCATATCCCGACCCCAGTGTAGCCCAAGCATTTACCGCATACACGTAGTACAATATAATAACGGCTGAAAATGACGTGCTTATTAGCGCAGCATATATTGTGATATAAAATTTCAAGTAATTAAAGAAGAGAAGAACCTGGATTCGACCTTATTTAGACTAACGAGAAACAGTCGACAATTTAAGCACCGAATTAATTCTTGACAATTAGACCCTATTTATTTAAAAACTTCATATGCCAAATTTGTTGGCTATTGCTTGCCAATAAACTTTTTCCATCTATTGCATTATATCAAAGACTATATACCAGAAGACTGAACAAATTAGGCTGGATGAATGGACAATTGTTTTATATCAACCAATAGTAATTTAGGATGTTAATTTTTTTAAAATACATTCATATGGCCAAGCTGTATATCAAATCAACAAAGTGTAATATTAATTGATAACCAAGCTGATTGACTACAGAGACCTCCATAAAGATGGATTTGAGTGAAGTACAGACTAATTTAGTACAATACTGTGAAGTCAAGTCAAAGCATGTGAAGATATTAAAAATTGTGTAAAATTATTCAGTATTCCATTTATGTATTGGTCAAACAAGAAAACTATGGCATTTATCAAATTTTAAGTGCTGATCTGATTTAATAGTATATTGATTCTTAAAATATACCCCAACACACTTTTTCATTTGATCTGACTAATTTCTGCAGGTTACTTCAGTTTGTTACTTTCCAGATTTTCCACAGTATTTTAT
The DNA here is from genome assembly GCA_037074705.1 of Zhengitettix transpicula. Lineage (NCBI taxonomy): Eukaryota > Metazoa > Arthropoda > Insecta > Orthoptera > Tetrigidae > Zhengitettix > Zhengitettix transpicula. The sequence continues at coordinate 66,285,808 of CM073593.1, read as the reverse complement.
TACAATTGACATGGTCATGAAGATCTACTGAAATGTACAATAAGGTACACAAAATGTTTCCAAAAGGCATATGTTTCAATAAATGGTCTACTTAACTAGGCATAACAGACAGTAACAACAAATTTCAAAATACTTCACATCAATATGCTGTTAGTTTGCAATCAAAATTCCTATATACACAACAGCAATTGAAAAAAATTGTTGTGTTTTAGGTTGAAGAATGGACTGGTCAAAACAAAAATAATCTGAGGAACAAACATGAAATTGTAAAAACTTGGTCTATTAGTTACAAAACCCAAATCTATTTGTAATTAACACAAATTATTTTTTATTAAATAAAAACACACAGGATTTTAGAAAATGAGGGTAGTTACATTTATAAAGAAATTAAATAGATGAAATAAAAATTACACATTTTTTATAAAACATTTAATCCTGAACTTATACATAATAGTATACAATGGTGTACTTAAAAATTAATGACTTTATTTCAAACTAATTGCAACTTAAGTGTAATGTAGTTACCTGATTTTTGGAATTATATATTATATTCATGACTGCAATTCAGGAAGTCATAGGACTCAGTATGCATCATCTGAGCATTGGGCTTCATCGGTATAGGAATGCTAGTTCTGCTTTGCCATCAGCTTACAGACAATGACTTTGTATTTTGCAGGTATTACCCTCTCTCGTTGTAAGACAGGACATTAGGTGAAGAAGGACACAGATACTTACAGAAGCTTAGGCAGAAACCTGTCATTCTTCTCTGTGCTAGGTCATTTTGGACTTCTTTCTTCAAACATGCACACACCAATCCTTGGAAGGTACTTAAGGGATAACCCAATCCCCATACTACTTGCTACCCTTTTTCATTCATTTTCCTTCTATCATTTTTAAGGAGGCTGAGATCAAGATAACCGTAGATCTGGCCACACCAAGCTAATCAATCCTCACGGTGTTACAAGAGAATCATTTCACACATTGGATTTGCTTCACCAAACTATGTACTTTCATATGTTTTCTAAATCCTTTTAAATTAGTGAAGCATTTGTCACACTCCATACACTGGTATGGCATCTCTCCACAGTGAGTTGCAATATGAATAGATAATTTTGATGAATTTATAAAACACTCATTACACTCTATACACTTATATGGCTTTTCTCCAGAGTGAGTCCTTTTATGCTTTGTTAAATTTGATGAATCTGTGAAACATCTATCACACTCTAAGCACTTGTAAGGCCTCTCCATTGTATGAGTTCTCATGTGTGTTGTTAAAGTTGATGAGTAAGTAAAGCATTTATGACACTCTGCACACTTATATGGTTTCTCTCCATTGTGAGTCCTCATATGAGTGGTTAAAGTAAATGAATGTGTGAAACATTTATTACATTCAATACATTTGTATGGCTTTTCACCAGTATGGGATCTAATATGCTTTGTCAAGCTTGATGATTCTGAGAAACACTTCTGGCATTCTACACATTGGAAAGGTTTCTCTTTGGTGTGAATTCTCATGTGCGTTATTAAAGTAAATGAATAAGAAAAACACTTTTCACACTCTATACATTTGTAAGGCTTTTCTCCAGTATGAGTTCTCATATGTATAGTTAATTTGGATGAGTCAGTATAGCATTTATCACACACTGTGCATTTATATGGTTTCTGGCCAGTGTGAGTTCTCATATGTCTTGTTAATTTTGATGAGTCTGAAAAACTTTTATCACATTCGGCACATTTGTATGGTTTTTCACCTGTGTGAATTCTCATGTGTCTAGTTAAGTGACCAGACTGACTGAATGATGTTTTACACTCTGCACATTCGTATGGTCTTTCCCAGGAGCCAATCAAATGCTTCTCTAAATATGAATCATCACTCTCCATAACTGTATATAATTCATCTACATCAACACTCATATTTGAACTGATATGAAAATCTTCAACACTGGAAAGGAAGAGAAGCAAAAACTGTCAATTAAAAATAATTTTGTGAGATATTACATAAAACCCTGAAATAAATAGTGTAATTTAATTTACAATTAGTAATAATCAACAATTTCAATTAGTAAAATCATTTCTAGATTTAGTTACCAATATCAGTATTTATTTTGAAGATTCATATTGTCTGGGAAAACATTTGATTATATTTATTCCATTGTTCAAATTCTAATTTTGTTAAAATATGTTTAATAGCATTGAAAATATTTTTGTGTCCCTTCAATTCCAAACAACAGGTTGTAAGAATCTGAAAGAGTAAAATAAATTCAATTCACTTATTACATTAAATTAAACAAGATTTTATTGATGCTGAGTTAGTTCTATACCTAGTACATTACATGAAGAACAAGTTTTATGTGTCAGTGACAGATTGTAGTACAGACAACAAAATTAATTTTGTTTGATTCGTTTGGAATTGCTGCAGATTGGCAGTAGGATATTTTATATTATATAGAGATACTGATGAAGAGTGAGACTCACGTACAGCTAAACTGTATGGCTGTGACAAAATATTTAAAGTTCAAGAAGAAACGATTATTTAATAGGACGAAATCTGAGGAGTTCATCCTGCACACAGTACCTTCCTTGCAGTTAGGAATTACTGTACAGAAAGAACTTCAACATTGTAGGCAATTTGTTCAGGGTCATTAACTATAATCAACTTGAGTTGTCAGAAAAAGACTTACTGGAAGAGTCAAATTTCTTTTAATTTTGAAATCTTATTAGTGTTGTATTTCCAACATTTAAATTTCGCAATTTACCTGGTTTATGACTTTAGAGGAAATTGTTTGACAGAAATTAATTTTGGTATAAGGATTTTTTTTAGCATGAATCCTAGTTTTATACTTATTTAAGGACAATGTTGAAAAGGATAAAAAATGGAGGGAAAATTGGTGATTGCGAAGTCTAAATCATTAGCATTTTTGAAGGTTAATATATCCCTGCTTCTTTGCAGACTAAAAGTTATTTTGTGCTTGCCATTGTTTCATTAGCTATTATAATTAACTTTTTAGGCATGGTGAAGTTTGTTTACATAAATGTATTATTCTTTTTTATAGATATTCTTAAGTTAAACTGTTTGCTAGTCAAATAAATAAAATAAAGGAATGACATGCAAGACTGACACAAAATTGGAGCAAAAGTAAATAAAAATCTTTAATATAAAATGTACAAACCTGTGTTTACCCCTAATCACTTTCAAACACTTGAAAAAGCAAGGATCCATTTCTTTACTTCACAAATTTTTTTCGTAATTTTTATGTAATGCATTCGCGAACACGTTCAAAAATGATCCGTATTACCGATGTCAGCTTGTCACAACAAAACATTATACTAGATCTGTAAGACAAATTCACACCAGTTAATTACACAGCACAATGTAAACAACTAGCGGTGAGACATTGCCTTCTACAAGAGGATCATTACAAATTAAATAGCATCTTAATATATTTGGATACGCCGATGAAGTGCTTTGCAGACAATTGACTACTGATATGGGTGTGCTAACAATTTGCTAAATTTCATGCATTAAATACGAATTCTGCCTTTTGCGTTTAATCATTTTGCTCGTTATTTTAATAGTTTTCAGTTATTCTATTTTATGCAAATAAGACTTTTAAAAAATATGCAAATTGAATATAGTACTTAAATTTAAAGTGAAACGTTTTTACTAAAACTAAACTCAAAAGCTTGTTGAAATTTGATAATGAAGCTGAAAAACGCTTGAAAATCTCAAAACGTTGTACGAATTAAAAGTATACCACTAAACGTCTTCCAAGAGAAAATGAGCTGCACAAGTGACCATAAACTATAGGCTGCTTACATGATTAGGTCCAAGTGCAATACTGCAGGTCTTATAGAATGGTCAAGACTGATTGAATTTTGATAAACCTAATTGTCAGCATCACGAATAGATTGGCCGACACTGGGAAGTGAACCAATTTGAGAAATTGGCAACTGTTAATGTTGAGAACAAGTACAGTTAATTGAAGCAAATGATTAATACAATTTCTTTCCATTAGTGCACAAATTTTTCATTCTTAAGTTACAAATAAAATCCCCCAGTCTATAAATATGTTAAGAACTATTGGTTAGAAAAAATGGTTTCCCCAATCACAAAAATCAAATAAATTATTAGTCCCTCATTTTGAAAGAATACTTGGTAACTGAATTGTAAACATTTAAAAGAATTTGCAGTTCAAATAAGTGATTGTGAAAGACACATTTATATTAGTTTACATTATACTTTAGTAAAGAATTTCCTAAATCAAATTTTTCTACAAAATGTTTAATAGAATTGGCACAACGGGAATTGAACATGTTTTAATTTCATTTCCATTCCTTTCCAATTAAAAGCTTGAGAACTAATGGAGCTTTCCTGAGCATAATTGATAATATAAAAATAACTTATAACAGCTCCATATAAAATTTAATGATCAAGACCATAATTAAGAATACAAAAAACAAGTAGGCTAGACTACTAACCAGTCATTGGATTAAACAAAGGTATGACAAAATTAAATACGAAATACACGAAAATGTATTTAAATTAAATTACATGTTATAGAAAAGGTCAGTTTAATGAAAAGTTCAAAATAATTTAATAAAAAATAAATCTCTTTAAAAATGAAATTTTAATTGTTTCAGTTTATACCATACATATACAAGATATGCTAATATCATGGAACCAATACAGAAACTACAATCATAAAGTACAATTATATATAAATTTCATATACTGATGTACATATTCAACAGATGCTGACTGAATGAAATAATGGGAATACAGTGTCATCACTAATAAACATCAGCTAACGGCTGTTTCACTAATTTCAGCACGCTTCAACAATTTACTTAACCTCTTTCCAATTAATTTAGGGTATAGTTCATTTTTTATTCGGAATTCCTTGCTTTGATGAGTAACAGCTCCATGGTCAAGCTGGAAAGAGCACAAAGCTTTCATTGGTTGCAAAAGAACATCCTTAACATCAGTCCTTCCTTCTAAAATAGCCAATGCCCTTGCAGCTGTTTCTAAGGTAGAAAGGCATCCTTCAGTTGGCTGTGTTCTAATAACATATTCACTGACTTGTCCAGACATAAATTTCACCTAGAATAAATTATTAAAATCAATAAAAACCATAACAATTTGATGAAGTTGTACAAAGTAGATATTTAGTAAAATAAAATGGTAATAACATTCAAAAGATTTTTCGTATAAAATATACTTAACACCGTTGATGCCTGCTATAGTTAGTTATGCTTCAAAGGACTACAAAAATATTATCTTGAAATATGTTTAGAAATTCAAAGCACATATGTATTTAAGATGCTAATTTCATTGTAACTTTTTTACTTTGAATAAAATACAGTAGTTCTTAATATGATATATCCAATTCTCTCGCTTCAGATGTTGCTTATGAACTAATTTGAATTTTCCTAAAACATTCCACACAATGGAGTATATTGGTATAAGAGACAAGTCAACCAATATTTTGCCAAAAGCAGAACATGACTTATGCTAACAATGTTCAAATTTCTTCCAATGTTTGCAAACTTGTAAATTGCATTTGGAAGTAAATGTGTGTTGATATTAAAAACTAGCATTAATAAAACTACCATACTGAATTAACCAGGAAATTGAAATAATTATGTGAAAAATCATTTGAAATAAGGCTGAGAATAACTTTAAATAAATTTAAACAATTGCTCTAGGGAAGCTGACCTGTTTCAAACCTTGAAGTAATGGAGTGCTGTGATAAATTGCTTTTGCTTGAGGCCATGTGCCATCAATTATTATAATATTATATGAATCTGCATTTTCTTGCACAAATGGTAAAGAATCTATATCAACAGCATCTTTTGATGGATACAGTAGAATAGAATCAGGTGATTTTAAAATATCTTCCAAGCCTTCATGCCTAAAAATGTAAAAGAAAATTAGTCCACAAAATATTATAGTCTAAGTTTACATCAATAGGGTATGGATGATCTCAGAGAGAAGATTAAACTCGTCATTGAATGATCATCAACCAAGTGATATCATTCAGTTAATTTAGTCATCATAGGAAATAAGTGCAGAACTCATGTATAGTTACAAGGGGTGACAGAAATACTTTTATTGGTACATAGACAATGTTTCACATAGAAGCCAAGACAACAGTAAAACAAAATATTTTATGTTGGTACATATATATATTTAAGAAATATTTTTGACAGATAAAAATTTGTGGAACTATCAGACTATTAAACTGCTTAGTTAAGAAAATATATAATTTCAGATTTGTTATTTTCCCATAATGAAAAACATTTTCAAAATTGATCTTCAATTAATATAAATATATATTTATTAATTATTTATTGTAATTCCGTGTAACTGACACCGGGCAAACTGCACATTTAATTAAATAAAGACTGTACATACATACAAGAATATAAATAAGTACCTGCTCAGAGGAAATTTCTTTCCTTTAAATATTAAACATTTATCTGGCATGAGACTCAAAGACAACATCGGAGCAGTTCTGAGACATCGTTTCTCTTCCGCTGGGTGCTGAAGCAAAACAAGGCGACACTTTGTATTCAATCTTGACGACGGAAGATATGAACACCAACATACTACCGACGGCCTCCTGAAATGATTGCTTATTTAAGTTACGTGTAAAAGTCATTACAAAAATATACAAAACGTAATATCCATACAGTACCTGCATACAGCACACACAGTACGCATTCTCGGCGGATCAGCTGGAAGGCCAGATAAATCTTGCCATACATCACTTTCATCAGCCATGTTATAGTATTAACTATACGAAACCATTACAAACGTAAATTGCTAAAAGACACGCGGTTAGTATGTCACGAAACATTGTTAATTGTAAACGTGTGCTCAGTCAACTATATTACTATCTGCCATATTAACATTGCGTTACGTACAGTACTCATAGTTAATGCTTGATACCCTTAAAATCCACTGACATAGTTCCAAGAACATTTCCAAACTACACAATATTCAGTATAACACAGCCACAACACGTTTTAGTCAAAGATAGTATATTCAAAGATATGTTTGTTTGGCTAATAATTACTATCTTTGCTTTATGTCTATGTGAAACGCATAAACCTTGAGTTAGTTTAAATCCATTGAAGCCGACTCAGAAAATAACCATTACTTTAATTTTGTTTGATTCATTTGGGATTGGAGCAGATTAGGAGTAGGATATTTTCTATTATAAACACATTATATAGAGATTATGGCTAGAAGTAAACATCAAGTACAGCTAAACTGTATAGCTGTGACAAAATATTTAAAGTTCAAGAACAAAATATTATTTTTATAGAGTGATATCTGAGGACTTCATCCTGCACACAATACTTTCCTTGCAGTCAGGAATTACTGTATCGAAGGAGCTTTAGTTTGGTATGAAGTTGGAGGCATATTTCCAAATATCAGCATCTTTACCTAAGTAATTCACATTTATTAAATAATTCCAGTGTTTCATTAACTCAGTCTGGCAATAGTACTGACAAGAATCACAACAGTTGAATGAAACGTATATAAATATCTTCAAATTTTATTGATCAAAATTAATTTGTTTTCAGTCTGTTACGCGGGACCTTAATTTCTTGAGTTAATACTGTTTCTTAATTAAATTATATATTTATATAATGTATATGCACTATTTTTAAAATTAATATATAAAGTTTAGTTACAGAGAGAACATCTTACTCAGATTTAAGGTTTTCTCTTAATCTGCATGAGTAACTATTATTATTAGCTAATTATTTCAGTGTTCATCAGAATGTAGACTAGAATTTTCGGAATCTTTTAAATAAATCGAAAGAATTGTAAATAGACAAGAATGGATTGTTCCACAGGGATGACTTATTTTTACCTTCGAGAATGCAAAAAATGTGACAACTTTACTAAAATATATAAAATTCAATATAAAAAAATCTTAAAATTACCCAAGTGTTTGTTCTTTTTGTGTTATTTATTCTTAAATATTATTTTGAGTTTCATCCGTCCTCATGAATGATAATGCACAACAAATTTTCATTATAAAATTTTGTTTCTCGCTATACATTAATATCCTTTGATTCCTTGATTTTTATTTCATATTTGCTGCAGTTCTTCAATTTACTGGTTTACATAATTAATTTTTTTCATCATATGAAGTTCAACTCTAATTTTTAGTGTTTGAACTGCCTCTCTTTTCTTGAAGCCATCAATACCTTAGTCTGTTCGGCAATACATATCTGCAACATTTTTCAGAGTTATCTTGTGATACTGGTGCACTACAGGCATTACTGTACTCCTCTTCCAAACTTTACCTTATACATAGGATTACTTTTCTTTTTCAATTTGTTTATTCGAACACATTGGGCTAGATCAAGAAAATTTTCCATTTATTTCGTGTGTTGCTATCATTAAAAAGATATTCCTATGATAATCTTATAAGCAAATAATTCTTCCAAAGAAGTATAACTTATTTGAAGTTCAAGAAGACAATAGTTTTTTCAATTAGTTTCGTTTTTTATGTGCTATATTATTTGATTCCATTTATTGCGTATTCAGTGAGTGGAAGTAAACAGCTATAAACGGATTTCCTTTGAACCTCATTTTTATTATCACCTTGATATTGGCAAAAAAGAATTTTATGTGTTGACGAGTAAAACAGATGTCCATGAAAAGACGATGGTGGGAAGAAGCCTTAAGACTTCTAATCCTATTATAGGATCCCCCACCGAAACGCACCTTGACAGACCATTGCTTTTCTAGCAGCTCTGTTAATAGGAAGTTTCCTAATTCAAATGTGACATAATAGATTAATGTTTCGAAATTATAGGAATTATTTGTCTTCGTATTCAATGGTGTAAAATGTTATTAGACTTATTAAGCTTATTTGCCGTTTGGATAATCGAGCACCGTGTTCGTATGGAACTTTATAACTGACGTTTCGTACCCTCTATCTGTGGCTATTTATAAATTTGCCAAATAATAAATATTAAAAATGGAAGCTATCCTGGATGCGTACTTTGAAGACGTGTTCTCGAGATTGGCGAGAGATTACCTTCTCGCAAGACACCGACGCAAGCAATTGGCCGATTATTTTGGGCATGTGATCGCAGGATGCTGTATGGCGACCACGGGGAATTTGGAGTCTGAAGTCTCTCAAAGTGCAGCAGCCAGAGTTGTTTCCGCCGCAGTGGGGTTTCACAGGAAGTCCAAGAAGGACAACGGCGGTTCCGTCTGCCTCATGGGAAAGTACCACGACCTGCTGTACGTAGCGGCGAAATTGTGCTTCGACTGGAAGCTTGAGGTACGTTCTGGAAACCTTCATGAAAATTTAAGTCGCGTTAAGAATATTTTACTGTCACTGAATTTGTAGCGAAAAACGAATGTAGTTGTTGAGTTTATCTTTCTTCCCAGGGCGTAACATATCTGATATGTGGTAAAAAGTTCAACTTCTCGTCAAACATCACGTAAAAACACATCTCATCCCTCCAGACAAATAGTTTTTTTTTGCCTTTAGTTGGTGACCCAAGATTTGTCCGAAGACTATTGTTTGGCATCTTTTCGAAGTAGAACTTCATCTTTGCCCTTTCTCACCATTGTACGACTTGTTCGCAATTCCGGGCATAAAGACATAGGAGATTTTTCAAAAACGTGATAATATAAATACCACACGCAGTATGGTATTTATATTATCACTTCTTTTGTCTGTATTTGGCTATCTTTCTTATTATTACTTTTCAGGCGTAAATTTTTCATTTCTTGTTCTTTCTTCTTGGAATAACCATAATATGCCATTTTCGCTCTCATCTGTCATTTGGGAGTCTTTCTTTATCCCAACGTGAACTGCGTTAAAAGGGATTGTTTCGATGGGCAATGCATACGAAATTTAAATTCTTGATTCGGAACGAAGGTTAATGAGTGTCATGATAATGACGGAGGTTATTGTATACATTTTCATATGATAATCTTGCACGTAGTTCTTCATTATAGAAGTCGTGCCAATCACGCAAGTCAAACGGATTTATCAATTCATAATTATACTTCAATATTTTAATTTTGATACGTATCAAGATGCACATTATTAATGATTATATTGACTTCGGTGTTAATAAAACTTGAAAATGAAATTTATTCCTGTATTTTGGTTAGTTTCAGGATTAACAAAGTTGGACGATTAAAATTTTTATCTGGGTGTAGGTTTTATACCTTTGATTTGGTTTGTTGAATAGCTGAGATTTTTGCAGTCATTTCAATAAATTCCTTTACTAGAACGGTTTATGGGCACTTTAAAACATATTTGGAATTATAATTAAAAAGTTAACTTGATATGACTTGTATGAAATATAATTTACAAAAAACTAAAATACATGACGCTTCATCCCTTAGTTTAGGGGCCTACATCTATATTATTAATCAATTAAAATATGTTGTAAATTTGGTTAAAACAATTTAACAGAAAAAAATTAGACATACTCCATCAACGTCTTTGGCCGAATTTATGGTCAATTTACACTAATTGTTACCAATTCAGACAAAATAAGTGATAATATAAATACCAAATGTTGTGTGGTACTTATATTATCACTTATTTTGTCTCAAAATATTTTGAGTTTTTGTCAACTGACGAGTGCAGTTGTGTTGCTCTAGGCTCTTCTTCACACCCGATGAAAGGGAGTATCACTTATCATCCTTCTTAATTATTTCAAATCAGATGTAAAGTTTTTCATTTTTTACACTAATTATATGTGGGTTTATATCATTACTTACATTCTGAAGTCGAAAAATCGGGTCTCTTAAAATATATTTTATGTGTTTTGAATTTGAAACAGTGCCTTCTTAGAGAATTATTTCCGCGAAATGGGCAATAATACATTTACATAACTTACTTTGGGAATAACGTTTCGGCGGTTAACCCAACAATCGTCAACAGAACAAAAATGTCTTTCCAATCGCAGTCTACTATGCCATTGAGTATATACGAGAGTCCGTAGAGTTCATATACGACATTCATGACCACTGCATCAGTTACCTGATAATGGTGCCAATAACTCTCGAAACGTTGCGCATTTTTCAACGATTTCCAGTGAAAATTTCACTAAAGTATGGAGTTTTATAATTTAAAATAATTTAAAATAGAAAATAATTGTGTAATATTTGTTACCTTGAGATAGATCGATTTTTTTACTTTTATCTCTCTTATTGCTATTGAGTTTTCATGATAATATTTAGTAATAGTTAATACTGTAAAATATGTTTTCTCTGAATGTTCTGCACTGTCATAACTCAGTTATCATCAGGTGGAATGAGGTCGAGAAAACTGTGTTGAAATTTTTCAGTGATATTATACCTGCATAAATTTTGCTTACCTTTTTTTTTTCAGGACAACTCGGTCGTGTCCTCAGTTCTGAAGGAAATGTTCGAGTGCGAACGTTCTTTTGAGAAACTTTTCGCCGGATCCATCTTTGGTCCGAATGTGACGTACTTGATATCAGGCTGGAAAAGCGACTCCGTGAGCCACGCTGAATGCATGTACGCAATGCAATACTTCCTGAACCATTCGTCGATGGCCAGGCAAGAGTATGACGGGCAACGCATGGTGGATGTTATGATGCCCGAGTACCACAGATCTACTCCTTTGAAAGTTGCCTTATACAGGGCAGTGCCTGACGCGGTATTGCTGTTTTTGCGGTATGGAGCCAAGCTTAACTTTACTCTTAGTGAAGAAGAGTTGAAGTTACTTTCATTATCCATTTCTCCAGTGTAAGTAGAAGGAAGTTCAATTTATTTGTTAAGGATAGTGTGATCTATATTTACTTGCAATTATAAAAAAACATCGCGTCATATTAATTTATCATACTTAGCTAGAGAGAGTAAACAATAATACGTCATTCGGTACTACTCGCCGCTATATTTCTGGAGGAATCAAAGCATGAGATAAAATAATTTGGCACAGTAAGACAATGGTCATAGAAAAATTTAAAACAGCCCAGGCCGCGATTAACCTACATTCTTAGGTAGGCATAAACCTGCAAAATTTATGCATGGTCGGCTATTGTAATCCTTTAGGGAAGTAAAGGTTTTATTTTAAACCTCAACTTTCTCCTCAGGTTGCGCATAACCACATCAATTAATTGTTTTATCCTCTTCAAGAATTTAAGTTGACTAAAATAAAAATACATTTTTAATGGCGTACAGTCTGACAACAAGCAAACAACAAGTGATAATTATTATTTGTTCATGCAATCAGTACTCTTCACTAAGGATGATAATAGTCGAAATGAAATATGTTCCATTCTCGTAAAATACAACATTCACGTCCTTATTAATTTGTTGAATAATTTGACTTTTAATCACTGATAAGTTGGAAATGACGTAATATTTATTCCACTGGGGACTTGGCAACTCCATCACTATAATTCACCTGAGAAAGCACATCAATTCCGAGCTTCTTCAGACACCTTTCTTCCCCGACAGGATTCAGTAAGGTGTAAACGCTGATGATTTAATATACGGCCAAGGTGAAAAACATTTTTAAAAAAATCATCCCTACAAGTAGCTTGAATATTTTACGTCTCTCTTAAATGGAGGAACGCCAAAAGAGTTCGAATCATTAATATGTTTATAGCCTTATTTGATGTTACGAAAATTTATCTACTTGAAAAAGGATATGATGAACTAATATGTGACAGGTGACATTCAAGAAATCATGTTCTGTCTGATAGAGGTACCTCAACCTTTACATATACTACTGTCTTCATAGTTATGCTGTACAATAAAATAATAAGTTGATGAGCTGTTAATGCGACTGTAAATAAATCAATGATTCCAATTAAAATATAAATATAAAACGTCTGTTAGAAGTATAGTAATTATATAAATAACAGACAAAAATAAATTTGTACTAAATAAGTTTTGTCAACTGACGAGGTTGTGTCACTCTTCTTAGCATCTGAAGAAAGGGACAAGGATCCCAGAAACGTTGTGGTGGTATTTATATTATCACTTATTTTTTCTATATTTGACTATCTTTCTTGTTATTAATTTTCAATCAGACGTAATTTTTTTCATTTCAAGTACTTCGTCATCTGACTCCAGTTAATGGTGAAGTTAGTGTATTACCTGGGCGTCTACCTTGAAGACGATCAGATTAAATAAGTGTGTTGTACGAATGCTTGTATATTTCTCCATTAAAGAATTATTTTTTTCTTCAAGTGTATGTATGCAGTCTGTTTCTTCAATTAAAAACAAACCTGAATTTTTTTTTTCGCAGATGCGACGAACAGTTGCCTATCGTCGTTTTTCCAAACATCAGTAATAGCTACTCGAAGATGTGCGTTCAGTTCGTCCTTCGTGCCGTCCCTTTGGCCCTGCCTTATCCCGGAGAACGACAGTTCGACCCCACGTGGTCAGACGCCGTGTATATAAGATACGACGATTACGGCGGACAGGATGAAGAAAGACTTCCTCTAGTGATACCGATGGTTCCGAAATTAAAGCATCTGAGCAAATGTGTTGTGCGTCAGAAGCTGTGGGAGAACCACCAACTTCCAAATGGAATTAAACACCTACCGATTCCCACGAGCATTCAGCAATATGTTGACCTCATGGAGGACTGACAGAGGAAAACCGCAGTTATTATATTTATACACTTGCGCTTCCGTAACTAACGGGAATTAAATACGTCTCAGCATAATGTGTGCCCAGCATTTTCGCATGTGGGTGACAATGCAACTTGTTTCAGGTTCAGTTTCCTTATGATTTTATTGCGATCTAACGAAACTTTTTGCAATTATTTCGGAATTGTTTTTCACATTCAGATGGAAAATAATTTTAATCAACGACCCGTCCAACGGTCTGTTCTCCATTCTCAAGAAACAAAATACGTGACGGGAAACATACATTCTTACGGGCTAAGAAAGAATCGCGTCTTGATAATTCATTTCTTATGAAGTTAATCTGTGGTAATCATGAATTACTTACTAGGATAAGAATCCTTATATTCATTCTCCTCAATAATACTTGAAATATGTATTAATTTATTGATTAATAAAGAAAAATAGTAATTAAAATTGCATTTATATTTTAATTCCTTGTTTCCTACTATTTAGAAGGAAAATTATCTTATTATTCATTGGCGATAAAGGTAATTCTCAATAACCTTTTCTGTAAGAAAAACGAATTTTTCTATTACTAGAATGATTTAATTTAAGTGATTAAACATTCAACTATAACCGGAAAAGGCGTGGCATAACTCATGTATTTGTCTTTGTGCTTCCTGTTGCTCCTGATTAATTGCTCCTTAATTACACCTCTTCACTCCAACCAGCTGCGTGTTTGCTCAGACGTTACACATAAGTCTATCATTGGCTACCATATAATTTTTTCTAACAGAGGAGATTTGAAAATTTTCAAGTCATTAGAACGTACACAGTCATCTTGAACATTAATACTGAAAATGTTGTCCAAAACACTGTACTTGTCGCTGATGTAATGTTTCTTCTTCACAAAATGTGATAAATAACAGATATTCTTTCCAGGAACACTCCCTTGCAGTTCAATACTGTAAATTGTTCGTCACTCATCAAAAGAGATATGGACATAAACATATGTAGACAGTTTGCAGTCGTTACATAAGAATCCGCCATGGATTCAAAATATAGAATACTGTTGTCTGTTAACAGGAAAACGGAAAAGTTATATTTATACGAAAAAAATACATTTATTGCTCAACAACAATCAATACATAAGTGACATTATATTAATTAAAAATATTTTTTACAATTTTTTTTGTGTACTCCATGGCCTCATAATTTTATCTTAGTAAAATAGTTTACCTTAGGGTCAGAGATTAAGAATGATTCAGATCAAATTTATAATATAAAATTTATGACAAATTTCTTCCTAATGTTTACTTTTATGCATCACATTTTGAACATTCAACGGTTTTCATGGTAATAAAATAATATTAACGTTGCTCGTAGTAATTAAAATTTAGTTTACATAGAAAAATATTGACGGAAGAATATAGTTCTTTACAAACAACGGAGAAGGAATATGATTTATGTTTTTAAGATTAAACACGATTTTGGCACACTTATTATTTTTCCTGACAGAAACAACTATGTTATGAAACCTATAAAAATTTACAATATATAGATGATTTAAAAATACAAATTAATTTCAGAAGAGATTACTTTCGATATTTATTTTATTGTAATTTTGGTCTTGGAGCGTTTGTGATTCAGAAATAGCATAGAGGGGCGCATAGACATAATAATATTATACTTAGATAATATTAATAAAATATATTAATTACCATAATGGTTTTAACATATACATATATAAACATTGTTTTTTTTGGTGAAATACGTAACTCTTCTTTTATTTAAACGATGAGTTCCTTACTGCGAGATAGGAACCATACTTGCATAGGTTCCGACTTTCCCTTCATGCTCACTGGTCCTCTATATTCTAAGTGAAATTGCGGGTCTGCATTTGCACCACGACTCAAATATCTGAAATTCCATTAAACGATAATTGTCAACAATGATAATTAACTTTACCATAATAGTAAATAAATGAATTTTCATATCGAAGAAAATAGCCATTTGTTCAAAAACTCATGGACATGCAAATGTAACATATATTTGTAAATAATTTTTAAATGAACGTGTTATTTACGAAATTTTGTCCGCGCCATCTCACCCAAGTAAATACGATATCCAACAAATGTGTTTACTGAATGAAATCGTTTATGTGACGTACGGTAATGTTGACTCGAAAATTATTCACGTAAAAGTTAATAATTTTAAGCGACACATCAAAAAATTAGATTTATAAGAATAAATTGATATTTACCTGTAGGCGTCGTCTGACACGTTGATGCGTCCTTTCTCCCCAGTTGTTTCTGTTCTGCTCGTAAGGTTCACAGTGTTCCCGAACAGACAATAACGAGGCATGCGATGCCCGATTACTCCAGTCACCACCTCTCCGGAGTGAATTCCAATAGTAATTTGCTGTTTAAAGAAATTATAATATTATATAGTAACCATGGATCCACGGTAAATAACCAATTCAGTCACATTTTAATTTTCCCTAACACAAATGATCATGAATGAAGTATAATTAACATGAGAACTCTTCACACGTTTGTAGAAGATTAAATATTCCACCTGAAAAAGGTATAATAAAAGAAAAGTTGTCCAATCGCTAGGCACTGTTCAGACTGCTTCTTTTTCAGAACGAGTGAAAAATATTCACATTTTGAAGTGAAACATCTTTAAGTGTGCTGGAAACCTGAAGAGTAAGCTGGTGAATGCTTTACTAATTTTTTTGCTCTGACGCTGCGATGATTTTTTTAATAAAATCAAGCAATACAGATTCTGAATACGAAAATTAAGAAATTAATTTAATAAATTATGTGGAACAGTCAGTTCTCATTAATACCACAAAATCTCCTGATCTTGTTATAATTTATTTTCTTCAAAGCTTTATATTGACCAACAGATAATATTAATATTCTTACTAATAGAATCACAATGTAATAAAAAGTTTTCAGTTATAAATCAAAATAATACATATAGTTAAATATAATTCAAAATTATATTAATTTTATAGACTCTCGTACTCGCAAATAATTTGCTACAAATAGTGATTGAGAATCAAAGTGACTGTATGAAAATGGTTGATGAAAGTTGGATGCAGAAAATATATGAAAAACAAGACGGATTAGTAAGCTGAGGAAACGTATTTCATATTATAATATTTAGATACGAAGTATTGATGTGTTTCACCTCTGGTGTGTGGCCCACCAGTCAGTAATATTTTTTAGAAACAACATGTTCTTAGGTGTACCTTACTTTTGAGTGTTTCGTGGTGTAAGGGACAAATAAAAACAGTAACGTATAGATTCTTTGGTGATTGGAAGACCTCAGTCGCCGACAACATGAATTGTAAATTTGCGCGGCAACGAGATCTAATAGGCTGAAGTGTTTTCAGACTCACCACAGGCTCACCGTCCACTAACACCTCCTGGCTGAGGTCCATCATGTCCAGCGCCAGACGCGCGATGCAGCGAGCGTGGGTGTCGCAAGGTTCTGGAAGGCCGCTTACCGCCATGTATTTGTCACCCACCGTCTCCACCTTGTATACGTTGGGGTTCCTCTTGGGGTCCGTGAGTACGTCGAAGGCTGTGTAGAGCTGGTTCAGCATGCGGACTATCTTCATGGCACCTCGGGCGTCCGTGTTAGCAGCGCAATAGTCGCTGAAGCCCACGATTCCGGAGAAGAGCAGCGTCACGCAGTCGTACTTCTTAGCAGGGACGGGGCGTCGATGGCGAAGCTCGTTGGCGACACTCGGCGGCAACACGGAGTACAACAATCTGGAACGGTGTTCACATAACAAAACATGCAAGTAGTCCAACAATCAGATGTGAAACGGGGATGTTACAGCCGTTAGAACCAACTCTTAGCTAACAGAGCCCGAACAAGGTCAAACCATTAACGAAACAGCCATGTTTCCTCAGACAGTTGGGCATGGATTGAGTTGTTGCACAAACGGTTTGAAACAGATCGGTCAAGCTCGATATGTTGCTCAACACTTCCTCGTTTGACGAGCCGTTTGAACGCGTATGGCATTGTTTGACAGTCTATGAGTAAAGATCTCGTCGTGTTTAATTGTAATTCAACTTCTTCCTCCAGTGTTTGGTCATTATTAATTATTCCTATGGTCTTCAATTAGTGTTGAAGAAAATGTAATTTGGCGGAAGTGTATTATGATTTAACTGAACTGTGAAAGGTCAAAAGTTAAGACCAGAAAAACAGAAATAATAAGAAAATGACGTATGGGAAGCAGGTGAAATAAATGAAGGTAGTCCACCCCAAACCAGATAGGGCTGCAGTGTGCTTCAAAATTAATGGCGATACCGCTTGTATCACGACCGTGTTACTTTTTCCAATTAAAGGTGTAATCTGTTCGAGATGTTAACCGAACGTATCTGAGTCTATTCGAATCGAATAGTCAACGAAAAGTCAACAGCTGAAGTAATCTGTTGCTTAAGGGTCATGACTAAATACATTCCTCAACCACACCCTGTGCTTCCTTTCCTTAGTTTTTTCTACTACGTCAACCAATAATAATCGTCAGTGTCAGATATATCCCGAGAAAACCAAACAATGAAAAGAGGTTTGTAAAAGTGGTTGCGATGTGTTTGTTTCAATTATTGCGTAAACATGGTGTTGCACAAACACATTTGTTGCGCAAATGGTTTGTTCGTCTATTTTTGTAGCCACCACTAGCACTTTAGTTAAAAAAAAGAAGAAGGAAAAAAATATGTAATTGGATAGTATGTGTTCTGACGTGTTATCCAGCTAGCGGAGACATGAGATGATCTCACTGTAAAAAAATAATAATGAATAACGGAAAAGTTTGGGCCTGTGTATCGACTTATTGTTTTTGTCCATCTTCCGAAAGAGTCAGTATGTGTCACACTATATTGTCTTATTTTCTTGTACTAAGCTTTTAACTACTCATTCCTTCGGTAACATTTTATAATTTTTTCTCTTTCCTTATTTTACCTGTAAACTTTAATATCTATAGAACTAAGTTTGTTCTTAAGAAGCGACGTATCAAACATGCATCACGATTATGACTTAGGTTTTTTGAGTGACAGAATCTATGAACCATCAAGAGGATTTTCTCGCACTGCTCACTCATCGTCTAATACTTGAGTGAATGCTGTGGGATGACAAGTCAAATATCTATATGAAAATTACACAGAAGGATTTAGTTAATGTCTATCTTATCATACACGTCCTTTTAAGAACCATCTTATACAGGGTAGAACTGAATTTGAGAGGATTTGGAGTTTTGGAGCAGAACGTATTACTTTAATAAATTATTTCAGTTCATACAAACCTGTCTGTTTTCTGTTTCTCTGCTTCAAGTTCGCGGTACGTGTGTTGGAGTTTGTCAGTAAGCATTTCCAAATTTCTAGTGAGCTTGTAGTCGGCTTCGAACTGCTCAGACATTAAGACCAAATCCCTCGTTGCGTCGTGCAGGGGCAGATCGCTTATGTAGAGGCCTCGTCTGTAAAGGAACGGTTAACTCCCAAGAACACATTTCAAAGACGGAAATCAAACTAATAATGGCGATGGAGAAATGAATTTCGAACGAAACGGTATAATGATCCAGTATTGTATCAGACACTGAATCTCAATGGATTAGAAGCGTCATAATTATTTAAAATTACGTTTTAAAATTAGTTGCAAAAGAAAATAAAATCAATGGAAAAAAATAAGTGGTCGAGAATAAAAGGTGATGCTGCATAATTACTTAAATTTTTGAATGGAACTATTAGAAACGCAAGATTTCAAAAAATCTCTACCGATTGACGAATTTTATGGAAAATATATGGCAATTTTCTTTTCATTACCAATCGCCTATGTAAATTTTAATAGACATGATATGATACCATGAGTGGTAGAAAAATATTGAAGAGACAACAAAATACGTGAAATAAACAAAAGGTTTTTGAATATTACAAAATTAATTGTCTAACCTGGCAAGGTCGTCCAAGTTCATCACGCTGGGGTAACACAGAAACATGACGAGGTCCGATTCTGGAATGTACACCATCTGACCCTGTTGGTAGAAACTATTATCAGATATGCACTGCGTGATGCTGAACTTGACGGTGATGTACGTTAGGGAAGAAGCACAAACCTTTAAGCGTAAGCTGGCGTATTCTGGGGCCACGTCTAAGTGAGTCACGTGCATCACACCAGGCTTTGTCTTCAGCACATAAACCGTATTAATGTGGGATAGAATATTTTCAAATGTAAACTCCAGATGAGGGCGAACCTGAAACACGAAATGCATTTGAAGTTTCTTCAGTTTGTCCCTGATGAAAATAGACATTTTTTCTGTCTTGCTGTGAAGATAAAAAATGTTCACTTTCTTAGAGCAATATAATTTCACCTGAAGTTGATTCAAACGGAATTATTGTTCTATAGAATTTTTTTTTCGAGTAGTATCTCGTTCAAGAATTTTAATTCTAAATGAGATTCTGCTCAACAGACATCACATGTTATTTTGGGAAACCTCTAAGCAGATGCTTCCTATGTTGTTCAGTAACTTACTTATTCAGCATCAGATAGTTTTCTGTAAAAGCCTGAGATATCCAAAATAAATTTATGATTATTTTCCAAGAAAAACAGATGTTGAAAATGTATAATAATACAAGTCACCTTAAAGATATCGTTCATTGGTAAATAGACGAAACCTTGAGATTCCATATTCATTACCTTAATTTCCGACAATCTGAAATTTTTCAAACGTATTGCCATACACAATTTGGTCTTACATACGATATATAGCGAAAGTTATAAAATTTTCTAGTGAAATATAACAAAAGATCTTTCGGAACAACAATTATTTTTTTAATTTTAAAACAAATGTTACATTTACATATCTACAAAATACATTTTTCCTTCTTGATAAAAAAACCCCACAATGTTCTCTTGATAACTGTAGAAATTATTGGATAGTTTACAAAACTTCTTGCTCTGAGCTTGGGCTAAAAAAGGGTCAATTTATCAGTGTATCAACGAACGAACATCTGTCAAATATAAAACGTCCCATTGAATAACAATCTGTAGTCTCGAAAAATATAAACCATTCTAAACATTCATTTGATTGGCAAAATGCTAAGACAATGGATATCGTCCCGTGTTTGCTTCTAAATGATCTCGTTTTAGCTTTTGAGTTCGTCACATGGATTGTGTTATATGTCGTTCTTGCGGCTCTTACCTGACGAAAGAAACAAGGATTGCTGAAGCTTTTATGTTATTTACTTTTTTCACTCATTTTTGTCTGATAATTGGCTACTTATTTATTTAATTATAATAATTATTATACTTTAAATTCATCGTCAGATATACATATATATATGTATTTGTTAACTTGTACATAATTTAATTTCGCGGTAATTTTTTTTATGACGTCTTGTACAGATGTCACCAAATATTTTATAATTTAAACACCAAATATTAAATTTTATGCACTCACCGTGTCTAATATGTCAGTGATGAGACACTCCGGATCTATGGTCTGTGGCAGGACCCTGGAAATTGTGGCTCCTGCTTGTACCACGCGAAGTTCTCGGTCGAACATCAGGTGGAACGGAAACACTCTACTGAACGTAGCCGGTGAAACCTTCGGTTCTGAAATTCAGTTGAGCCAAAATTACCCACACATACTGTTAAGTACACATAAATCACAATGAAAGTGGTATCTTCATGTAACGGTCATGAACTGGTTACCTCTGGACCCATAGTGAGTTCTTCAGCAGATAATCCTATTTATTCACCATAGAATCTGTATCTTAATATTTCATAACTATTATTAGAATGTTAGGAATGGTTTATAAGTCAGTAATTCTTAATTTTTGGTAAAATAAACAACGCTGAAAATTGCTGTATTTTTACTAACAGGTTTAAAAGCTTGACTTGTCATAAAGTGCATTATTTATGAGAGAGTTAAAATTATAGGAGTAGAAACAACTTGGGGGCTCAAAATTAAAAAATCCAAAAAAATTTAATATTTAGAGTCAGTCAGTCATTCTTGCATTTAATTATTTAAACCACAACTAAACGGTTCATAATTGATAGTGAAGCATTTTTGAACGACTCGTGTGAGCAAAATATTTCAGCCTAAAATCTAACAGTGCGGCACATATCTCACCTAGTGACAGAGTATCGTCTTCGTGGACCTCAGGAGCAACCACATTGTCCCTTTTGGATTGTTCAGTGATGAGAAACTGAACGTGATCACACTCCTCCTTGGTTCGCAAAATCTGGACGTCGACTTCTGTTCCGTGCAGTTTACTGGCTACAGTCTGAAATAAAAGATTCAATTACAAACGAAAAAAGATTAAATATTTGCCTTGAAATTTTTGCCGTGCGACGCGTATAAGGCGAGGTACGGAAAGACGAAAAAACTTTGGTTTCGTTAAAGTCATAGTTTTGTATATGAGGCACATTTTCAACGTTATTTAACTTGAACAATAAAATATTTCAGTTATAGAAATTATTCTTGAAGTATATACAATATTAAACAGATTATACAGTATTAAAATTGTTAGCGCACTGGAAACAATATTTTAAATAAAAATCCGCAAAATTAATAAACTGGATTTGAGCTTATAAAAATATAGTTCCAAGCTTACTTTTTCACCATTTAAATATTATTTTTTAACAAGCAACTATTTTCATTAGAATGTGTTTCGCATAGTAGAACTGTCACACAAGTACAGAAGAATCCAATGAATGTAGAACTTAAAGTAGGTGAAAATGTGACTCGCTACTCGCATCTGACATCGATTAGCTTTGATAGTTTAAATTGTGACTCAGTTCAAATTCCGTATAAAGGAAGGAGAGAAAAGCATATATGCTAGGTGAGCGTATATTATAATACTGAACCTTGACGATGCCGATTACAATGTGCTCGAGACCTGGTCGATCAGAGTAGTAATGCAGGACCAGAGCTCCGTCTTCAGGCCTTTCTGTGCAGCGGAAAGAAGGAGCTCGCATTCCAGGATACAAAGTTCCAAGGTGATCGTGGAGTGCATCCAGGTTCTGTAAGAACATTAATCCCTTCCAATGTAGTCGTCCCCTCAGGTGAAATTTTTTAAAAGAATAATTTTTATTACTTCAATTACGAAACGACAAATTTACCCATGACATTAGGATTCTGTTGTACTATGATTATTGTTGACGAAAAATATAAACTTATATTTCCATAAGAGAAGCGAAAGTATTACGTTTATAACTAATTATTGGATCAGAAAATATTCGCTAAACAAGGTGCTTGTCATTACTAGGTTTCAAAAAACTAATTAACACGTACTGCCTCTAAAATACGAAAATTTTACGTGAGAAATACATAAATATCGTAAATATGTTCTTAAAGTTGAAAAAAACTATTGAATTTTATTTGGAACCACAATGTGATAAAAATAAATTGTCGTGATAAAAAACAGTTGAAGAGATTATTTTGAATTAGATAACATAAAAAAATACGATAAGTGACATGAAATGCGTTACTGAACTCATTAATATAAACAATATGGTGTAACAGTTTTCAAGTTACATCACAAAGTTTTCATGGTTTAATTTGTTGAACTCTCAGTATATGAACATTAATTTAAGTTTTAATATAGCCAAGTTTTCATGGTTTAATTTGTTGAACTCTCAGTATATGAATATTAATTTCCGTTTTAATATTGTCAAGGTGTATGTACTTATAACCACATTGCATCATATATTGAGAAAGTTTTCTGATTTACGATTTTAGTTTGTGAGGAGCCTTTTAATGTCCGTCGAAAACGCAAGTTATTAAGGAAAATGTGGCTCTATATATCATTAAAGGGAAGGTATACTTATATTTTTCGTCCTTGTAAAATAAATTCATTATAGAGTAATAGCCTCGGATAGTTACGGGTATTCAAATAATAATTTTCAAATTGATTGGAAAAGTTTTAATATGAACTGTACTATATATTGTATATTTTATATATACGTACTACATACTATTTATTCACGGTGTAATACGTTAAATAACAGTAAATGTGTAAAATAAAAATTTGTGGATTCACCTGAAGGAAATCACGCGGTGTTGCACCTAAAACTTGCAGAATTTTATCGTAACCAGAATCTTGACAAAATTCGAAAAACATCTTCCCAAATAACTCCAGGATGGTGTTGGCTGGAATATCTGTTAAAAAATCCGTTCACTTATTTATCTTGCAATATTACTGTAGTTATTTACATTATACAATAACAAAGAAGAAATTAATTCTTGTTATTTCTAAACGTACCTTATAAATTACAGTAAATTAAATTGGTAATAATACTATAAATTAAATATTTTCGTTTATACTGGCATTTATGTCATTATGGCGTATAAATGCAAACATATTTAATTACTCGTGCACTTACTTAAGACATCTACAGCTGCATGAATCAGATTGTATGTGATCTCGTCTTCGTATATTTGTCTTACGAGGAATTGGCCTTCCATCAGGACATCTGCGTCTTTCCTAAATTTGTAAATGTAATTAATGAACAATTCAAAATACGACGGTACTAATACAGGTTATTTATAGCAGCCATACATTTATAATTTGAGATACAATTGTCGTGTTTCCTATATCTGGAAATTATTTATTTAGTCTAAATACAACTTGTAATCTCTCATTTCCATAACCGGAAAAAGTATTAACTTGGAAATATTTCAATATAAGTGGGCTGTAGATGTGAATCAAATCATCATACTCATATATATGGTCATTTTAATTATATTAATGAATTTTCCTTAGAAATGTAATGGTAAAAAAATAAATAAGAAGACAATATGAAAATGAGGATTATTCGAGAAAGAAAAGTAAGGGGAACAATTATTTACTTTTTAATTGCATCTTATTTGCAATATTCTGATATTTAGATGTGTCGCACTGAACATTATGCAAATGCAAATTGATTCAATAATGCAATTATTATACACGTATAAGAAAGCCATACAAATTTAATTTACGGGCAGCACTGTCAGTAAGCACCACTAATCTAATGCATGTTATGGTGTTACAGATTTTATAGATCATTACTGAAATTCACAAGCATATTTAATGAAAAAGGAAAGAAATTATTCATTAAAACTATTTTCACATTATATTTCATAATCACTCCGCAGACATTAATAATGAATTTCTCTGTAACTGATTTTTTCATTTAGAAAATTGTTTATTTCCGACGTGGCGTTTGATTATGATCTAAGATTTTTCAATTAATGATATATTAAAAGAGTATCAATTTAATTGTTACAATAGAGTATTGGAGACTATATTGTATATAATAATAACAAAAGCCTGAATATGTATAAATAATGGTTAGGGAAGCCAAATTAGAACAAAAAATTTGAAACAAAAACTTCCAAGTATTTCTTGAATAAATTTATATTTTATACAATTTGTTAACCCTATGTAAAATTATGTTACCACACACATTGCTCTTATTATTTTGTTAATTAATAAACAATGGCTTACCTAATCACAATATTTTAATACTTTTCAAATAAAACAGTATAAAAAAAGCTGAATTTTCTCACTAATTCAACTTACACTTAACTTCCTCCAAACAGTAATTTTTAATGTTAATATCTATTTTTAGGCTGCGTAAAGCATTTATTTTTAGACACACTACTCTCATAAAATAGTTTTATGTATTTGGATATAAAGTGATTATGAGAGTTTATGAATGAAGATTTCACTAAGAGAAAAAACAACTACATTCGTTTTTATGACTATAATTATTATCGAGTTGATATATTGTAATTTAAAAATCGCAATCAAGAAACCGTGCGACGTGACCAGTTATAAAAGTTATTTAAGTATTGTACCATTACGTGCTGTAAACGTATTTTGGTTTCAAATATTTTATTGGAATATAATAAACGCGGTAAATATATGTATTCTGCGGCGTTTATGTCTAAAACTTCAACACAGTTTCTTATTTTCCGAATATGGGCATAGTTTAAATAATACAGTTATTATTTAACTTACTTTATCTTGTCCCATGTTTCTTCTCCAAATGTTTTAACTACCAAGAGTTCTAACGCGTAGTTGACAAACCCGTACTGAAACATGTCATGAAGGTATTATTGTTTACATATATTTTTCTCTTTTTGTTTATGACAAATAAAAATAATTGAATCTCATAATAATGTTTTATTAAATACATTTTTCGTATACTTAATTAAGCGTATTTAAAATACGTACCATGGCTAAGTTTATTTGTGGCGCCTGAAAACTGCGCTGAAAGTCGCTCAGTAAAGTTGCGTGGGTTGCAGAGCCACGACCCGTCAAGGGGCAACTGAAAGCAGCGCCAGCAAACGGCCATCTATCGATCTTCTCAGTACAGAGCGCCACCTGCAAGGGAGGGAGCTACGTAACGTCGCTAGCAGATGTCGCTACCTTCCACACGGTTATGAATGACTGAATTATATTTTTAGCTACAAGTGATAGTCAGAAAATAAGCTCATCAAAACTTTATTAAAGGGTAAATTATTGAGGAAAAAATGATGGAATAAATAATATATTGCCTATTAGTGTGATTAGGTCATTTAAAGTTCATTTCTGAAAATTTTTACACGAAAGGATCCTGTGATCTAATAATGAACTGGTGAACACATACGACTAAAAAAGTTTTTATTTTACGTCTGTTTTTGAATTAATGAATCAATTATTGACCTTACGCTATAAATAGAAAAATAAAGTGTCTGTGGAAGGTCAATAATTTATTTATTAAAAAATCAAAAGATCAGAACATGTTATTATAGACAATGTTCAGCAGCAACACAAACAATATAATTTATTTATATTGCTGAGTAATTCTGGACATAAAAATTATGTATGATGAAACTGTTGCTATAAGAATATATCAATCAGTCTCTATCGTCATTGGTGTATTCATCCTACAGTCTGAGTAACTATATTCTACAATAACAACACTTCCTTTAAATGTACGTATCCCACAGAAGGAGAAATACCCTTTTTTGTAAAACTCATTTCGGGCGCTTTAATTGTGGCGTCGTCTCAAAGCAAAGAATTAAAGGAGGAAGCAGACTGGACTCCAGAGAAAGTTCTTCTGACGTGTGGGGTTTACGACTATTTCTTTTAGAAGCTTAGGTAACTTTTTCAATTTAATACAAAAATAGTAAAAACAACTAACAGCCAGTTTTTCAATCCTCAGAGTTTTTTATAATATAAAAATAAACGTTCGGAAGTTTTCAACTTATATGTAAACTACCAGTGACATAAGTAACCACAACGATTTAGTAACATTGTATTTAACTTTTTGAGACGTATTAGTATATTTTACTTCTATAACACTTTATAGAAATTTTATGTATGGATGCAAAAGAATTTCAGATGATATATGACATAATCTTCTGAATTTTTCTATTTCATGTTACAATATATTACATCTGAGGACAAGCTGGTTGTTGTTTTTGTGAAACATTTCAGATCACAGCTCTGGATATTATATTTTTAAAAAATGCGTTTGAGTCTCATATAACTATCTCTTTTATAGATAACCTATAATCCCTTATATTTCCTTTGAGGTATAACCATAAAAATTACCCTGTACTATAAAAGAAATGAAATTAGTTTCAGCGTGACTTCAACCTAATTCCTATTACTTTTTATAACAATGCACAGGGAATATATATATATATATATATATATATATATATATATATATATTTATATTGATTTATTTACAGTCGCATCAACAACCCAAGTTATTAGCGACTCATTATGGGTTGTCATTAAGCCTGGTTTTTGAACTAAGGTTCCCACAAGCCGAGGCACCTCTGTCAGTTTTGAGAAGTGTATGTTCCGGGGTCACAGACCTTGAGCATACGATAAGAGTTGTCTGCTATTCGAATAGTCGGCCAGCTGCCTCCTAAACTGGTCGAGGCATGGAGAATAGGATGCTGTGCCCCCTCCCAAAACCTCTTTCCCGTCATGGGAAGGGCGTGGGATGAGTACCAAGAGCCTGATGCAGGTTTTATAGGGTTTGTACTACAACATTTTTAAGCGTTTCCCGGGTAGGAGGTTTAAACCATAGACCGGTACCCTTGTTAACCCTTAGCTACCTTCCTCTATCCTTCCGCATCCCCACTTTTAATTTCCTTCCTATGCTATTAAAGGGCAATTGATTACCAACATGTAGCCTCTTACTCTAAAATTATTTGTTTAAAATGCGTATGCTGAAGATGTTAATAAAAACTGAACGTTGTACCGAAAATGGATTTATATCAAAATAATCAAATGCAATTACAAACTCAATAGAATCTATTAGTAATAGGTAATTGTGAAATCAGCTATATAAATGGAATATTTGATTACAATCTCTAAATTATCTACACTAGAGATACCTTTAATTATAATTTCTCGTATTGAAATACTGTTTTAAGTAATAGCCTCATTTTTAGGGGATGCTTGGATTTAAATCTTTTTATTAAATCTCTCGACATCATACAGGACTTTATAGGAATACTAATTTTGTCTGCTAGGCGAAGACTTGTGTCGAAGCTAAAGAGAATCTGAAGTGATAGTTTAGTGAGCAGTATTCGGTACTCATATATAATACAAAATTTCCTATATTGAATGTAAAGATAATTAATATTTAATATTATTATTGGAATATATTTTTCCTGTAAAATATACCAAGCTCATGTAGTGGTCAGTGTCATTGCCTAGTCTCACAGAGGTTCCGGGGTCGAATCCCGGAAGGAACGTGGAATTTTTTGTTTAATCAAAAAAAAAAATTCACAATGTGTCATGTAAGATGAAAGTCCGACAGAGCGATAATTTTTTTAAAAATGATAATGTTTTGTTCGTATAGCTTTATTGAATCTTTCAGAAGTCTCCATCGATAAATAATTCCAATGATATACGGACCAGGCTGCTTCGTTGGTGACACTCGTGAAATTCCAATATTACGGAACATACACCACCGGAATTCGGAATAGTGGTCATTCTGATTAAACAATAGCACTCGAAATCATTTACCCCTTCAATCCTCAACAACGAAGTAGTTGAATGAAACTTGAAATACCTGGAGTTGACCAATAACAAAATATCTGTACATATTCGCACTACGTAAAAATAGGAAAAAATGCTGAGTCAGTCGAGAAATGGCAAATTTTAGAACACGGTTGATTAACATGATTTAGAAAGGAAATGAAACATCATTCAAGATTAAAATGCATATCTTTTGTATGTAATTTCCAATAATATATTATTGAGCAAAAATTGTAATATTGTCCTGATAAAATACTTTTAAGATCGTTTCAAATTTGATACAGCATATACTTGGCTGATATGTTTATATATATATGTCTAACTGAATAGTTCTATTTAGAAAGAATTATTTATGTTCACTATTGTTTAAATTCAAAATCTCGATAGCTCATAAAAAGAAGTAAGTCGGTAATGTGTGAGAGACACTAATCGTATTTATAAGTCTTTATGAATTAATTCTGTTAGTTTCAGTTTGTAAATATGATACATTTAACTTTACCGTGTTTTCATGTAATCTCTTAATGTTACTTTTATGGCTATAAAACACGAGATATTGTACTATTAAATGACCTAGAAACGCTCTAATTAACGGTCGCACGTTGAGCAAAACAGTTAATGGCTTGTTAATGTGTGTTGAGCTGAAAATCAAGTGTCCTTTCTTCTTTGTCACAGGACAACACTCAGGTTGGAAACATTCAGCCGGAATGGCAACTTATATTAACCTCTACGCTTGCATTCTTCTTTATTTTCTCACTTAACGGGGACTATTACAAGGGACCATTAATGACCGGCCTCTAAACGAGATCTGTTAAAGTTAAGACTTATTTGGTTTTGGAATATTGCAAGTCTTAAATACATATCGTGTCTTCATTAATGTTGCTGTTTTTATTATGAGTCCCTTAGCTTCCTTCAACTCATGCGTTAACAATTATTTTCATAAAACTAAAATTGTTATGGAGTATTGCGAGATCAGGGAAGAAATTTCTAAAAAAGAGATCCTCAATTTATGAAAGGAAAATACTAAAAGCAAATTTTGGTGCCGTTAAAACATTATTAGTAAACGTGATTACTATGAGTTCATATTCAAACGACATGTTTTGTAAAATTCCTATAGAAGTTACATTTTTGTTTTCATACGTTTTAATTTCGAAACATAAGTAACATTTATTTTACCGAAATTCGTTATACCAAAGTATTGATGATCTTAAAATGCAGAAGACTAAAATTCTGTCGCAATATAAATAGTTATTTATTCATAAATTACGGTTTGAACTTTCACAAAGTGTGTATTTTAATATTCATGATTGTTTAATACCGAATATTTGTGACACCAGAATTTTAACTACATTTATTTTATGAGTGCGTATTAACCCAAATATTTTTTATTGGGAATAAAGTCGTAAAAAAGTTGACGTAGAGCGTCATGTTAGTACATTATAGGCTATGTCGTATATTTCCGAAACCCGATTAACATATTCATGCTGTAATTTCTTAAAACTATCTTTTATTTTATTTATTTATTTCTTACTTATCGCAAGGGTTTGCTTGTGTAATACGAATGTACTGTTTAGTAATGCGAAATAACTTCCACTTTCGTTTGGGACCTCACCTTTCAAAAAGCATGTTTTTTAGAGTGAAAGTGTGTATTACATATTCATTACGAAGAAACGAATGCACGCGAAGTGTATGTTTTACAAAATTAGAGAGGGTCTCGACTTTGAAGATGCCTTCACATGTAATCGATAAAGGAAATTCTACAGGAGATATGTAGAAATTTGGATTATCAGTTTTATTTTTGAATAAGCGGGTCGTTTAAAATTCATAAAATTAAAGTTTACCAGACAGTAAAAAGTAGATTAACGTTTGATAAAAATATATTTGAATTTGAACAGAGTTACATTTGGAAGATAATGAAAACACATTAATTCATTTAGTAATTGTGTAATACAAATTTTGAGATAAATCGTGAGTTCTTTTTGATTAAATAAAATATCTCAGGCCTAGATATTGCTGTTTATGACTCCGTGAAAGCGTTTCTCAGCGTGTAGAATTTAAAGCAACGATAAACGCATGTCGCTTCATTGAATTGTTTGGAGAAAAAGTAGATTAATTACGGAGTGCGTAGAGAGTGGAAGTGATGAGAAAGAAAAAATAGTATTTAATTTCTTCTGAGTAAAGAATTGATAAATCATATAACATCTGTTGCTAGGAATTGACACAAATAATTAGAAGTAAAATTTAAAAAGATTTATTAAGTTGATACACTTTTCTCGTGATTTTTCGGCAATTCCGTTATTGTATTGTTTACTTGTAGAAATGTTTTTTTTATCGCCTATAACTTTTATTATCAGCACGTGATTCGTGTTAATAAAATCGCGTGCATCTATATCATTATTTCTAGAATATAGACATTTTTTTATCTTCTTGGTCATATATAATGAAAAATTGGCAAAATTATATTTATTACTGGCTTACGCGTACGACAGTAAAAAATTCTGAACGTCAGTGTGATAATGTTCGAAAATTTTCATTTTTTTATTTGCCATATTCAACTCAAATCAGAATAACGTCACCAATGGTTTTTTAACACAAATTTATCATGTCAATTATTTTTCTTCAATTTGTTTCCATGAAATCATTGATGTTTGCATTCGAATTATTTGATTGACTGCAGAGGAATACTAGCAGTTAAATTGTCACTTAACAATTAATAGCATCCTACGTTCTTCGCGTGACTAATATTATGACTTCCTGAACGAGGCAAAGGAAGTTGGTGTGTGGCATAGCAAAGGTGAGCAGAATTTTAAGTAGAGGACATTCACAATTCCATAAATTGAAATTGTGCATATCTATATATTAATTGACGTCAAACACAAATAAAACTTATTCATTCCTTGACGTTTTAGTTTTTCTTAAAACTAAATTTTGATATATCACGGAGTCATAAATAATCAAGGAAGTGATTCCACCGAGATTTAGACAATGTTGTGAGCTTACCCAGAGGATTGTTCAAGTTCGTTATGATTCTTGGCACAACAGATAAAAAATCCAGACAGTATTGAATTACGCTATCGTATTCTTTTCTGCTTTTTAATTAAGTAAGTCGGGACAGGTAACAATTCAATAACAGCTGAACAGATTTCAAAGAATTTTAATATCTGTATTTCTTCTTTCTCAAAGAACGACGTAGGCTATATTTTTCCTAATTTCAAGACGAGTTGGGGATCTAGATGAAAGTTAAAACATATTTTAGCTATTTTCTGGGTAAAACTGAAAGATAATTTGATAAATATCACTTTATTGAGGAATATAATTAGAACGAAACGCATATATTATCCAATTAATTACATACATTGAAAGTATTCATACAAAA
Organism: Zhengitettix transpicula; assembly: GCA_037074705.1. Classification (NCBI taxonomy): domain Eukaryota; kingdom Metazoa; phylum Arthropoda; class Insecta; order Orthoptera; family Tetrigidae; genus Zhengitettix; species Zhengitettix transpicula. The sequence continues at coordinate 66,253,777 of CM073593.1, read as the reverse complement.
TATTTTGAATGTTAATGTTATCATTGAATTTAACAATTAATTAAATTTCCACGTTCTAATTTATTGGCTAATATATTAATTTTGTCACAAAAATGACAATTCCAATAACATTAGAACTTCATGTTTAGTTTCTTGTAGTAATAACCAGCGACAACTGGTGTATATGAGCTGTAATGGTAGTGCATAATTAAATTTAGGAAGAATTATTTCTTTTAATTTTAAGAACCTTTATTTTAATTTAGTGTTTAACTGTGTGAATGTCTGCTTGGATTTCAAAGACTTCTAACTGCCCTTCTTACGCGCACTTGCTCCTACTAATACAGCCGGCTGTACTGCCCACGCTATAGCACAAGATCTGTCTTTGGAATAGAATCTCACCCACCTTCTCAACAAACTACCTCCTTTCCGTGCTCACTGCAGCTTAGTACACACAATCATATGCGTTAGTATACAGAGAGGTGGCACAAGTGTACGGCATAAGAAACAAAATAAATTTAATTGGAACCATTCCAAAATTTTATTTCAAAATAGTTTATATTTTCAAAACATAAATAGTATTCCTAAATTTTGCGTAGTACTTTTGAAAATGAAAAACGAAGGTAATTTTATGTAAAAAAACATTTAAGGGGTAGCATTTCGAAGACGCATCATACTGAGAAAACCTAGCGGACGATCCTATATAAAATAAACTTTAATAAATTTAATATATGTAAAGGATAAATTTCGTTTTAGAAATTATTTTGAAGCCTAGTGATAATTTATCAAGATTTTAAAACATTATTGGGAACTGTATCGATATTGTAATATTATTATTTTTCACAGTTATCCTCGTAAAATTGTTGTTTGGGATGAAGTAGCACATAACTTAAATAACTCTCGGGCTACCACTGGTAATCAACGACGCGTACACGCAAATATAATTCTGTCGCACTTAAATTGTAATCATACAATTACCACATTAATACCAAAAAATACTTTTAATTTCCTGCAGTGTACGCACAGTATATATATTTTAAATACTGTAATAACTTTAGAAGCAGATGGCAAGATATTTATTGAACTCCATTCCGCTTCAAAGGCTTCTCTTAGCAGCCTGTAATTTGTACTTGGTTTGTCACAGAAACACACTGTTAGGTCCAACTTCTCTTCCACAACTGCCCTACGACCTCCCATTTACTAAATCGTACGTCACCCCGGTGCTCTTTTCGACTTCCGGCAATAAATCATTGAGGACAGCGCCTGGAAACTCGGGCCATTATGGCGACGACGACGGAAGGGCTGAAGGGTTCTCCGGGGAGCTATATGGTCGCGGTAACGAGACGCCACAGCCGCCTATCTAATTTACATATCGGCACGAAAGGCGGATACTGACGCTCATCACGACCGTAAAGCCCACTTACGAAGACACCTACCTGTCAGCGAAGAGGCAGTATCCGGCGATGAGTCTCCGCGTCTGCGCGTCGCGTCGTGAGTCGCCTACCGCAGGCCATTGCCTTTATGCCCACGGCGTCCAGCATACAGAACAACCAGCGACGATAATGAGCCAACCTATAAAATTTGACGATCCTTATATAGAGAGACTGTTGAGCGCATCATCCATCATTTTAGACGAGAGTTTCACACAACATTACTCGCAGACTCGTATTTTGTCCTGAGAAAATATTTTTCAGTTATTCCATTTTATAATTTGATGCATAATAAAATTAAATACGATTGATGAAGGAAGGATGAAGTTGAGAGTATTATGTAGAAGAAGCTAGATTAGTGATAGAGGGACGTTACGAAAAGAGGAAACTCTAACTGCCTCTGGAAGGAGACACACCAGTTATATTGTTGTCTCTGAGACAATACTACTTCCTCACTATGGACGGAAAATGACTTCAAATCATAATAGAAATAATGATTTATATTATACGTCGCTTAAACTGGACCACGACAGTTAATGCCATATACCGTTTCTAAAAGACAGGACCAAATAGTTGGCGTATTATGTAACGAGTATGAAATAGATATTTAGTAGGTTTTCAAATGGGAGCCGTTATGACTGTCAGCGAATGAGTGCAGGGAATTAGACATTCGTTACCACGTCAATAATGAACCCTTACTGAACAATAATGTGACAACATCGCACGAAATTCGGCGGCATAACGAAGAGTTTCAAGGCCAAAACGATATCCATTTGAAAATAACTATAGTATTCTTACATATAGTGTGATCTTCTATTTCATAATTTTAACATAATCACTTGATGTTTTTAGTAATCAGCAAGGCATTAGATCCTTTCCTTTTAATGAAACTCACGTGAAAATACAAAAATAAAAACTGTCTAATAATTAATATTTTTGTATTATTTTCAGAAAGTTAGATGCAAGAAACATAATGTAGTTCCCACTTTAAAAAGCACAGTTCCCTACTCGACCTAATTTTGAGAACACTACATGCATTCTTTTGTTTGCCTTTTTCTCTCTTACACCGAGGAACATTTCCCTTAATGAAATTGCCTCCAGCGAACGTCAATTGCCACAGTCTTTACCTGTGACGCCATGATTACAGTTTATCAAAAAAGAACAGTGCTTTTTTCTAATTAAATTTCGTTAGACGTACTTTTTGACAAGTTTTTCCAGGTACTGGCTTTTATAATTTTGAATTACTAACTTAGAATCATTTTAATTGACATTACTTGAAACAAATTCCAACGAGAGATCTTTCCCACTTTTTAATTCTACAAACGCTATTACGACAATGATTTTCGTGACAATGGGTTAATGATAATTTTTTCTGTTATGCCAAGCAGACTTTAGTATTTTATTTATTTCTGATGCAGTTGTTGCCAATGATAACGTCAATAAATGTAATCCAGTTATTTTGATTGTTTTTTATTTACTCAACTTATTTTTAAGTACTTGTTTTACTAGATTAACTTCACCTGTTAGATGAATTTCAATTATTTTGCATGCTGTTTAAATTTTTATATTTTTTAACCACAGCCATTAAAATTCCTTTTCTCCAACAACAATTTTCCGAGGAGTGTACAAAATAACAAGCTCATTAGAAAATTGTTGATGCGACTAAATAATAATAAACAAAGTCATTAATAGTATCTTATATAACAGGACGCGGCTTATTATTTTGACAATGTCTTTACGTGTTGAAGTTCTGTAAGTAAAACACTTGAAATGCGATATGAATAATTACCACGATGTAATTGAAACGTAAAGATAAAAGCGTCATAAATAAATACTGTGCAGTATTGAAATTTTAATTTCTGAACAATTATGTTAGGTACAGAAGTAATTTGGTTCTTGAAGGTTTTGTACTTAGCGTCCAAGTTCTCCTCTTCGTCCAATATCCAACGATGAATGCCCGGCCCCCTGTTTCAGTATGCATGAAGATGCTACGTACTAATTTAGCAGCAGAAACTCAGAAACGTGTCACGTAACAAACCAGATCAAAAGCTTATTATAATATTATAATGCTTAAATTGTATACGAAAACTAAGTGTTACACAAACTCACAAAATTTTAATGATATTCCTTTAACAGTCATAATATTATGGAGTAAGGAACGTTGTATTATTATTTCCACGAGAAAAATTGTGTTAAGCCTATGTATTCTTTTTAATATCAAACATTAAAGTAAATAAAAATTTATATAATACTTCCTTAGCTATTACAGGTCAAATAACTGCTAAGCATCAAAATAAAAATTATCATGTTAGCTTGGCGCAATTTTTTTTGTTTCTCTTTAGCTATTCCATGAATGGACTTTATGCTTATTACTTCACACGTTTCTCAAGCCTGTTTAAAAATTTACACCTGAATTTTGAAGAATGTTAAATTTCGTAGGCTAAACAAAACACGTGATTTTATGTTTTTTCCAAGTGACTGACAAATTTTCTGATAATTCGGCAAATACGAAAAACTCAGCGGCAGATTCAAGGTGAGGAAAAAAAATTTGGCCGGTCCGGGAATCAAACCGGGTCTCCAGGTTGATTCTCGGGTGCTTCTTCTGTTCTTTCTGAGTGAATTCAAGGTCACCTTGGACAGCTAGATGCCTATATAAGTTTCCAGTCGACCCTATAACGGCTTAGAGATTTATCTCGGATTAAATACTCTTGATCAATATTTGAAAATGATTAGTAATCATAAGTGTGACGTTGGAAAACACACCGAAAACAAACATGGTACAACATACCAATAACAGATGATTACTAATTACGTTTCATCGCCCACGAAAACAATTAGATATCGAATTAATTTTTTTTAATTAAGATGAGAAAAAATTATATCTTATATAAAAATATTGCAACTTTACAGCGTTACTGAGTTGAAGCTTTGTGGTATGCCTGTAGGTTGTGCAACGTCTTTCTTCTTATGAGCACGTCACGCTCCATTATCGCAACTGGTGCAAAGTAATGTGCAGCGTTTCCGCCAAACTTGGTTTCTCCGAATAAGCTTTGAAAAGTTATAAGTGTACTCCGCCTATTCTATTTAAACTTAAATTTATAGTTAATAATTTCTTTATTCTCATATTCGTTCCACTTTTTAACCGGAGTTGCTCCTTGAATAAATACTTGCAAGATAGAGTAAAATACTGAAGAATAGAACTAATATAATCGCTTTTCCGTCTGTGTTGAAGGGGCTCTCAGTAGAAGTATAAAAATATTTTATTTTTGTATGCTACACGTACACCAGATTCTAAGAGAGTTTTTGAAATCCGAGAGAAAATGGATGGCTAGCAATTCAGAAGTCTGAAGGAGAATAATATTTGGCGTCACGGAGCGGCGTCTTTGATTGCCCGTGGGATTTTGCACGAGGCTGTGGACGTGGAGTTGTCACAACGCATTTCCTTCAGTCAGAGTAGTGGTTTCCTTTCCCACAAGTGATGTCCGTTCTTGTTGTTTCAAAAAATTATGCAATTTTTACATGACGTGGAGTTTTTGGCATTATTACTGTATAAAAGAAAATCTACCAGTTGTATAATACAAAATAATAATATAAATAAGAAAAAAACAGTCAGTAGTAAACAAATGAACCATATTTTAAATCATTTATCTTCCACTTTTAAACTTTCTTGTGCTGTTTTAATGGAATGAAACGATTACAATAATGGAAAGCACAATTTAATATCATTAACACATGGCTGTTGAGCTGTAATAATATATTGAGTGATGGCTCAAAATCATTGGAATATAATAATGATTTGACGCACTGACAGGAATAAAACGGGGATTACGCAGTTTCAGAGGCTGAAGCACACACTAATTATCCTGTTAATAGGATTCTGAAAATCGAATGACTGACGTATCGAGATAATTAGTGAGGTAATTGTTTCCCGATTATTTCATGGACTTGGGAGTCGTGGGAAAACTGAATGAAGAAAGGTAGTATTTAAATCCATCACGTGGAAAAATAAGCATAGAAATAAACGGTAATGTAGGAAATCCTATATAAGACAGAAGATATTATTAAATCAAACCAGATAAATAATTTTAAAGAGATCGATAAATGATTGGAAGAAGATTTCTGCATAAATGTGTGAGGGGAATTTACCAGAGGGTTAAGGTTAAATAGAATTGAAGACAGAATATAAGACAGAAGATATTATTAAATCAAACCAGATAAATAATTTTAAAGAGATCGATAAATGATTGGAAGAAGATTTTTGCATAAATGTGTGAGGGGAAATTACCAGAAAGTTAAGGTTAAATAGAATTGAAGAATGGTTCTTTTTTCAGATTTAAAAAAATTATAATCATAATTACGGCAGGGAATATATTGAGTGAATATTTTAGCAGAGGGAAATCTTTTCTAACAATTTCTAATTTTCATATTATCATTATTAAAATTAATTATGAAATTAATGTAAACAAATTTAATACGAAAATGATTTTTTAGTAAATAAAAATAATTTTCTACTACCAACTTTAGTGGATTTTATTTTAGTGTAAAACTGATTTGGAATGAAACTGAAAAAATTAACAGTTAATTTGTTACAAAAATAAATTAAAAATGAACAGATCGAACACGAAAACACTTGATCAAATGAATTAAGTTTTTTTAACGGTACAATAAATTGTTTTAAATAATTTTGATGTAATATGTTTTATATGTTTACATTAACAATGTAATAATAAATATATCAATATATTTATATGAAATATGAAGCGATTAGAGTAATTCAAACAGTATTTATTTATATTTATTAAAACTGAATTGACACAAACACTGATAATGTCACATTTTAATGCACAATTGACTGTTAATTTATTCAATTTTTTGTACGTTATACACATATAATGATTTTGTTTGGTGTCACATTCTTGAAAGCGTGTGATATCAAGAACAGTTGATATATCTAGAATGTTTGTTAGTAATCATCGTAAAATGATTTATCGGAAATGAATGCAGGAAGAAATTTGTACAATTATTTTCGACTAATATTTTGGAAACTTGAAAAATTTAGCATTAAGTCTACAGTTTGTGGAGCCGTACATGAATAATGCAAGATCTTTCATGTAGTGGATTTAATGGAACCTCTCTGACAGGACCACTAAAAGCGACGGGAGGCTATTCCAACATGCAGAACATTAATTATTCAAAGCAAGAGAAGAACAGTCTAAACGGTTCCAGACTAATGCTCTAAAAGTTTTCGTTTTGTTGTGTAGCTGTATAGTTAAAGGTTCTACGTAAAATGTTAATTTCTTTGTTTTGAAATATTTTATTCATTCTGCATTCCGTTTCCAAGGACAGAATTTAACCTGATAATTCTGCGAGAACTGTAGTATAAAATTGTGTTACGGATATTTCTATTTTACAGTTAAGTAGTCGTTATTTACATAACAGCATGTAAATTGTTCTTGTATTATATTTTTTTCATATATACATTTAGTTTACATGAATTTTATTAATTTCCGTTAAGATATAGAGAAAATGGAAATTAATTTTCTATCTCATAACAAATTAAAAACCAGAAAAGTAGCGAAATTTCAAACTTAAATATGCTCTGGTGGAATCGAGCGCAGGCATTTTTCGCAAGCACAAACCTTTATTTGGCGTTCTTAAATTCCTTTCGCTGTAACTACGTGACATCAAATATATGCAAATAACATTACGGAGATAACTCAATTGAAATTTAGTTACCCATGAATAAAAATGAATTTATTATCTGGATATATATGAAAATAATATAGCAGGTATTTTTTTAGGAAATTATGAATTGGAAAACAACTAAGTTATAATTATTACAGCACATTACTCGTGACACACAAATGGTTTTTAATTTAAATAATACAAGACTAAAAGATAAGAGAAAATGTGACATCGGGAATTCATAAAAGTAACCTACTAAGTAGAATTTCAATCCAATTCAATTTCATAACAAACACGCTGCTAAATTACACATTACAAAGTTTTTTGTGACAGTCTCGAAACGTAGTAGAAGATCATCCACGTGAGTCGCACCGAGAAACATAATTGTGAGATCAATTTGTGACTCAAGATGAGTCTAAAGAATATAAGACAGCAGTTGAATATTTATGCAAGGAATTTACGTATTGGATGGAAAACTTTTATCGGCTCGACGAAACTGGTTTGCATGAACAGAAAACATCTCAAGGTATCTTTATTTAATAATGATATAGATGATACATCAACGCAAACAGCAAAAGTAAGAAAAATGTAGCCAATAAGTTTTGAAGCAACGTTTATAACCTATAAACGGTTTCCAAGGCAACCACGTGATATTGATCGCAATGAAGTTCGTCGAGCAATGAGCTGGACCACGGCTAAACTTTTTCTTTCGTTACATCAACTGCCAAGGATTAGACTTTCCAAAGCGCATCTCATTCCCAAGCGTAGAGTGAGGTCATGGCAGATTGTCTTTCCGAAGAGGCTGTTTTGAATTTGAACACAATCATGCGCTTAAATATTTATAATTTATTATTTTAAAAAAAATATGTAACGATATGATTATAGGGCAATGATTGTTTAGTTTTTAGTTAGCCCAATTGGTTTTGGCCGGAGTAACATTGTTCATCAATGTAATCAATTTTCTTAAATAACATTATAAACATAATTGATCCAAATGATCTGTCATTCCAAATTATATTATAAGTAAATTACACCAAGAATTTTAAATAACAAATACATTTAAAAATTTCGCGAAATCTATTATTTGTGCGCGATTTGTTTTTTTATGACTTTTTACACATACAAAATATCATTACATTTAGATTATGTTGAAATACGAATACATTGTAGTAGAGAATGCCGTTAGTTGTTCCGTGACGGATCAATAAAAAATGGAGTATGTGTTAGACAATATTAACTTCGAAAAGATGTAGATCTTACACTGTAACGGTGGACGAATTAGATATAAATTGAAACGTGGAGCTGCAACACCGAAACACGGCGCGGTGCGGCGTGATGCTTTCGGATCCCCTGATACCGATGTTCCAGCGGCCGACAGCTGGAATGAGGAAATGCCTTTGGGGCACAGCAACGCTGTTTCAGTGAATTTACTCACTGGGCAAATATATGCACAACCGAGGATACACCTGGAAAAAAGGATTTGGGGGTTTCGCAAATATATGTCAACAGTATAAATAGATGTAACAGGGATCACGGAGTTTAATTGTTACCTTTCCCTCTCACAGGTATTTGCAATGAACACTATGCAGATCAACAAAAAACCGAATATATATTACTAACAGTAAAAATTGGAAAAGATCTATTCTTTGAACTTTTTAGAGCACAAATTATGAATACACCTCATTGTGAAAAATTTATCTGTTATGGTTTATTTTAAGAACGTAACATAGAGTATTTTACCTCGAAATTAACTCGTATTACGCTTGTGGGCTTCCCAATAGTATTGAAACACTAGTAGAGAAAATGTGAGTTTCCTTTTCTTAAGTTGAAATCTTTAACTTGCGTTCTAAAAGACATATTCGCATACAATCGGCGAAATTTGATCCAGAAGCTTATTGGGTCATTTTAGATGCTAATTTAAATAGTATACGAAATATAGGAATATAAAAAACAGTTATATATCGCAGTTCAAGTTTCCTAACAGACAAGGTCTCGTATTATAATAAATTAAAACATATATTTTGGGCAGTTTATGTCTCAGTGTGAATGAAACAGTCTAACAATTAATATTTAAGTAACATCAGTTTCAGCCGGACCGTTAAGAAAATTTTTATCTATTGGCTGTTTTATCAGCGTATTTAAAGTAAACCATTATAATTTCCAATATCTGGTTCTTCTAAACGTAGAATCGAAGGGCTAGCCATTTTAAAGGTGGCTGTAAATTAATTTTTCAAGTTTGAAACACATCTTGTGGGGTTCAGGTAAACAGGTTTACCATCTATTTTTGAAACTTAAATAATGATCATTTGTTAATAAACTTATTCAATAATACTTATATAACGAAATATTTATTATCATGAATTTAATACACTGATAATTTTAATGGAAAATATGTCATATCATGTGCAGATTGTTCAAATATTGGGTTTTAATTTTTTTAGAGTACATTTATTGTTCGTTAGTAATCTATTTGAAGGTTCCTTTTGCCTCAGGAAGGAATAAATTCAAAGCAATACGTAAAGGTAAATGAAGCACGTATTATTGCCCGAGGGCTTGCGAACTTCGAGAAAAAGGGAACTAACAGCCATGGAAATATTTCGTATGCTCTAACCACATTATCAAATGCGATTCTTCGTTACAAAAGAAGCATCAGAGCGGATAACGGCTCTAGAAATGTGACGGTGGCTTCATAAGCCTCGAGTACGTGAAAAGATATGAAGAGAATACACGTTTACGATCTTGTAGAAATGTACTTTTTTCCATTATAACAAAGATTATTTTTATTGTAATGTTTTTTACCATTTTCATATATCCCCGGGGCAGAAATTAGCAGTAGTCATACCAGTTAAACATCCCAAATTTATCATCAGACGCGAACTGCTAACATGAATTACTGTTATTCAGATAGGATTAAAATAAATACTAGTAAAATATGTTATATAAATATAGTTATTGAATTTTAAAATGTAGTTATCATGAATCTTTGTGTATGTTCATAGAACATTAAAAATTATGAATTTTTAAAATTGTGGACAATTGACGTATTTTAGAGTAATTTAAAGTTTAAGTAATATTTACCTTCCGTTTACAAATCCAATATTTTTGTAAAGGTAAATTTTTTTGAGACAATATTTTAATTTAATTTATGGCGAATATTCAACAGGCCTGCTGTATTAAATAAATAGGAGAATTTTCACAGCTCTAGCAATTGTAAATATTATTGATATGAGTTTATATATATATATATATATATATATATAAATGGTTTGATCAATTGCATGAAATTTCTGAGAAAAATGTTAAACTAATACAGAACAGTAAAATACCAATGTGGTATTAAGTTACCCATCATCTCTGTACATCATCTATATGTATAGTTTAAAATACTTATTTTCTATGTGATATATATTAACGAAACAATTCTGCTTTGTAAGTAATATTATTTCAATATATTTAACGATAATTTTAGCGGACTGTTATAATTGAAATATATTTTATTAAACAATCATCAACAAAGTTCCCGTACATGTTTGTACTGTCATCAGGTTGGTTATTAAAATTATTAGTTATGATTCTATGGTGTCATATTACAGAACAGTTTAAAAATTTCTCCTCCGTAGCATAAAAGTGATTGATTTCAGTTTTTCTACTTATTATAAAATTTACTTATCATGTGCTGCACGATTTTATTGAGCTTAATATATAATAATAAATCAGTTAAACATTTGAAGATGTGATGGGAACAATACATTTATAATTACAAATTTATGTAGAAATAATTTTGTCATCTTGTGTCATGATTCGTAAAATATATTATTAAATTGAATAAATATTTAAAATTCATTGTTTCATTTGAATTATTTTAAAATTCATTATTCCTTGCAACATTTATGACAGAAGAATGCTCAAGTCTTTTAGGGTTTTTTAGAATATATATATATATATATATATATATATATAAATTTGTGGCGTTGAAATATTATATATTTTGTTCCTTACACAACTGATGACAAAAAATATTGTTGTTGTTCTTATATATATATATATATATATATATATATATATATATTTTAAATTGAATTGTTGTAATGTATTCACCGCTTAGAATTTTTACATTTTTTGGGAGCCTTTTTTATTATTTTGAAGATAAATAAAACCGTGTTGAGTATAACAAGTAAATTTTAAAATAAGTAAAAGAACTCATATGAATGAGTTTCATGTTATGGAGAAAATAATTATTTGTTCTGTAATCTGTTACTGTAGAAATATAACAGATAATATTCATAGCCAACATGATGAGAAGATAAATATGTACAGATGTATGATTGATAAACGACATATTTTTTAATTATTTTAAAGCTAACGTTAACGTTAAATAAATTAACAGACGTAAAAACGAAATATTATTTAATTTTATTTCAGTGGGAAACGTGGAATAACTTTCTAACTACATACTAAGTTACTATAAAATAAATCGAAATTATGGCTAACAAAATTTACGAAAGTTACAGATTGTATGAGAAACGTGTCACCATTTCCGTCCTTTGAAGCTTCATTCACTAAGAATTGTCAGGAGACATGTACTTATGAGAGATGTCATGTCGCAATTATCTCCGTCTGTCGTGCCGCTAACTGTTCTCTTGCTCTAAACATACCGCGTCATTTCACGTGGTCGTTAAACCAGGGATTTTGGTCGACCATTAATCTCAAACACGTAGAAAGTGACTGGCCTTTATGACTCTGTTGTGTACGGCAGAACTGAGGACCATATTTTTAAGATTAGTTTCAAATGTTGTCATTCACCTTGCTTTTCAACATATTTCTAAACATGTTGGCGAGGAGCGGCACTCATAAATTAAAATAATGAATTGTTGTATTATCTGTTTGCGGTTAAATCGTTATTATATTTGGTGTTCTTACTTCCGATATAGTACTGGGATATGTATTTGGTATTTCTCTTTTCTTAACATAAACTATTTATTTATACAGAAAAATAATTTAATTTCCTAATTAACTAAATTTCGCAGGCTTTCCCGGTGAATTTATTTTTGGAAGAGTTCTCGGGCTTCCAAGCGGGTGGCGTCGTAAATACACGACGTTTCGTCGACAATCCCTATCAACATCTTCCTAATCAATTGTTTGTATTTGGAAGAAAGCTGTAAATTTCATTAAGGTAATTGCGCTTAATTTAATTTCTTAGTGAAGATCGTGTAATTCAAACAATCGTAAAATTATTTCAGTTGGAAATGTAGACATCCGCAGGAAAGTTTTTTTCATCCAATATTCCCGTCGTTGAAAGCAGCCACATCCTGTTTACTGTGTTTCTCTGGCCTCTCAAGTTGGCGACAGTTCGGATGTGGAATAACAACTTGCTTCAACTTTAATCTCAAACACGCTTCCGCATTTAGACGTTTTCGGTTCCCCTGCCTCCTTTTGCACTTTTAAAGTCTTTTTTCCCCCTGGTATTCATCACGCAAGCTCCTTCACATTTGACAAAAAAAAATACTTTGGTTACACAACATCTCTGTTACTTATGTCCCTTTTGGCATTTCGTGTGAAATATTAGCTGGAAATAAAAGAGCTTTTCCCTTGCGGCCTACTTTCTCAGTCGAGGAAACACAACATTGCGTGAAGCGTGAGGCAGGGACGTGCTTCATCCATAGCTTTATTTCATTCGTAGCTTCTGCAAGACAGAAGTCAAAGGCATGCGAAGGTAAAATATTTCCAGTAATATGAAAATACTGACTAACTTATTTATAAACTATTACGGAGAGAGTGAAATAATTGTTAACTTATAAAACGAATTTAGAAATTTGAAGTATTTTATCCACATATGTTTTTTATTTATAGATTACGTGAATTTAACATGCACGTCTGTTATTCGTATTGCTACGGAAACTGATATATTATCCGGTTTTTGAATATGAAAGCATTAATTATAATTCAACTTATTAACGAATTAATAGTACGTTTATGCTATAATATTGAGATATATAAATGGAAATTTAATTAAAACATATTATTTTTAAACTGAACCTAAAACATCGAGGTATGAATATGTATTTCTGAGTTTAGACTTGGCTCAAAACAAAATGCGCATAAAATTGTGTACTGTGTGTAGGAATTATGATTTTACGTAGTGATACAGAACCAACTAACGTGTATAAATAGGATGATCAGTAGCCACGGAAATTGACGTAAATCTACTATCGTGACGCATCGCCGGTCACGATCATGATTTATAAGGCACAGATGCTCTTAAAACATATACATAACGTCCTGTTTATGATAATACCGTAATATGAAACTTTTTAGATTTATTATATTAACCTAAATAAATTATTTTTATCTTTTCATAAGAAATATTGCCTCGTATGCAGATTGATGGAGAATTTAATCTTAAAATCAGCTTATATAACATATACTTTCTTAAATTAACATAAAATTAAGTATGTAATTATTATAAAGTACTTTTATATTTTCTTGAAATTATTTTATTAAGGCAATATAAGTATATTTTTAGGAAATATAATTATTACAGTTTATCATCGATCAATAATTTAAAAATCTTGCGGCCCTAACAAAATTAATAAGGCCAAAAAGAAGGTAAGTGTAAATGCATTCGAAATCTCTCTTAATAAATAGTAATAATAAAATCTTCTTTGTGACTCTTTTCAAGTCTTTAAATTTTCAAGATTGAGGGGTATTCAAATCACATTTAAAGTATTTTGAAAATAATATAATTTTTTATGTGCAGTGCTTTATCGAACGTCAGAATACTATAATTATAGCAAATTGGATGGATCCGTGAACGCGAATTAATCCTGGAAGCGTAATGAGATGACAGGGATGCAACATGGCCCGGGTAAGTTTCCTTGAGTTGTTAACACTTGATGCTTGACGTGTTTGTAATAGGAAGGCGAGCTCAAGTAATCCGACAAGATACATCGCTTATACATCTAATTGAGAAGCACCTCGGCATGTAAGCAGGAAGGTTTTGCCGTGGAGATTATCTGTGAGTAGATAGCGAGCGTTATATCGGTTCTAGGAGACGCAGATGGATGAGCCCGTCAGGTGTTCCGGCTCGTCACTCCGACTTCACTTGTAACCATTAATTCTAGGGCGCTAAAGTGGAAGTGTCATCTCACCCAAAAACTCTTGATGGGATCGCACACAAACATTTTTCCCCGTCGAAAGAGCAATTTCTTTCACTGTCTTCATTTCATTTTGCCTGATAAATGGTCCTAATAAGTAGAGAGATGCGCTTAAATTTATCACCATTACGCAAGAAGTTGACTCGAACACAAAATTAGCAATATTTTAGGACTTCATCGATTTAATTAAATAAAAAAACAACAGAAAAATAATATAAGAAATAAATTTTAGGGAGTACCTATAATCTTTACTTCCTTCAAGACACCAACAGTTGAAATTCTTCATTAAATACTTAAGACGTATCTCCTTCCACTACACTTCCGCATCCCGCCCCCCATTACAATCCCTTCGTATGCTTTTAAAAGGGAGTTGCCACCACGTGGCTCCTTATGTAGCCTGTTACTGTAAAAAAAGCTGAATAAAATCCTCTCTCTGCTTTTGAACTAAGATACCCACAAGCCTTCAGTCTGTAGTCGTAGACCTTGGACCAGAATTGTGCTTAGTTCCCATTGGAGCAGTCGGTCAGTTGTCTCTGAACTGATCTAGGCACGGAGAATGCTGCGTCCGCACAGCGAACCGCTCTTCTGCCAACGGAAGGGCGTGGGACAAGTACCAAGCACCCGACCTACCTGATGCAGGTTTTCTAAAATAAAATCCCTTTTAGGCGCATGTCGGGTAGAATCCTTGAACCATAGCACGGGGGCTCTAGTTAACCTTTAACTATCTTGCTCGACCCTTGTGCATCCACCCCATTCAAATCCATTCCTATATAATTAAAGGGAAGGTTCCACCACGTAGATTAGCCTCATGTAACCTGTTACTAAATATAAAATAAAATTAAAAACTGAAGAAAATACTTTAACAGATAAGTTCGCAGATGAATACTAATGAGGCGGGGAAGGTACACTAATGTTGACCAGGTTATGTATCGGTTCCTATAAAAGAGGAATCACAAGTGGAGAAAAATATACATAGAAACTTTATTAGAAAAAGGGAAAAATAGAATGGGATTGAAAAGTACGAAGAAGAAAAGAAAGGAACTCAATTTGATAGATAAAAATACATGTACAATTCTATGTCAAGAATGGTAAAGAAATTATATTAATATTCTATAATTATTTTAACTAAGAAAAGAATCTATATTTGACTTATATTAAATAAAATTAAAGAAATTGGATAACAGACAGAATATTTATTTATTAACATGAAATCTTACATATATTATCTTAGATGGATCGTAACTGTTCTTCCCTTTTATTAGTGAGCTATTGATGCGAATTAAAGAAACAATTAAAATATGTTGTAAATGTGAATAACTTATAATTTTATCCATTAATAATACACATCCACAGTTTAATACATTTCAATTTATCAGAATCCTACTTCACGTAAAATATATAACACAGAAAGAAACATTTTTTTATTGTCTGTAGATCTGAGACAGTATCAAGGGTCTATTATTCATCAGTTTTATTAAAAAGTAAAAAATCATCCATACAGCAATTGTTATTAAATATATTAATATATAATTAATTAGAATGAATTTATTTATTTATTTAAGGAAATTAAGTTTAATCTTGGTGACATTTTTTATTTAATAAAATTGTAGGCTTAATTTATCCATTAAAACAGCTAAAAAGTTATTTGTTTTTCTTGTCATTATTATTTCTTAAAAATGAAAACTTTCAATCAATTATCTATGAGTAATAAATTTTTATAACAATTTATCATATATATCACTTCATATATTAAATTGGTTTGCAATTTTAGCGAGCCAATCCGTTTTAGATGACTTGTTTAATATGTAAAAGTTATACACCAATATGTGTCATGAACTGAAAAACAGAATTCGACAGCACAAAAAAGCTACATAAAACACTTAACATGTAGTCAAAACGATGCAATGAACTTAAGGTTGTTGTCAGATACTTAAAACGAGTTTCTATAAAATTTCTATATTTATGAAAATCACGCTACTATTACGATATATGACCATAATTTAATATGTACATTTTTTATTTTCCTAAGGAGTTCTTGGTGAGGACGTTAAAACTGATCGTTTTATGTTCCAAATTAATAAATCGTTCTTGAAAAAATATTCAGTTCCTAATTTGGTGTCCCGTTTAAACGCTTTGGCTTGAACGTCAGGCTAACAACGTGTTCTGCGTAGAGGCTACAACGTATTAGTTTGCAACATTAGAACTGTCGCTCAATGAGTCCTGTGAGCCAATTAGAGACGTGTTCCGTAATCCTCGAGGGAGCCAACGCTGACTTGGGGGACTTTCCCGCAATATTGTCCTCATCGTAAAGTCAGCACACAGACTAATTGCCCACACCCAATCAATCACTCGCTTCATTTGCTATGATCAGACCTGCTGGACTCACTCCATTGCTAGGAAACTAATAGTTTGTGACAACTATTACAACATTAAGACACATATTCTTTATTTGAACAAATTTAATTTTTTTCACGTGGCTGGAGAATATTTAAATTTTCATTCATTTCAAATAATTTTGTTTTTAATTTAATTATTATTTACGATATCGGTAAATCATTTCTCATTTAATATATTTCGCATATAAAAATATTATAATAATTAGAAGTAGTTTTATTCTTGATTGACGCAATCTTTTGCCTTTACGTACACTTATGCTATACTTTTACCTCCAATTATGAATAGAAAGTTACATAATCCGTAATTCACTAAATGTATAACAGATATTCAGAACTTACTATAATAAGCCATCAACTAATTTGCTTTCCTCTGGGTAAACGACTTTGGAAGACTCCATCCCCACCAGTTAAATAAAACTTCAGGGTTACGTATTTTATGTTCCTTTGGATTTTCAACTTCCTCTTCTCCGAAAGCTCCCAGTCTTCTCTTTTATGGTTTATCGGCACCTCATCACTCACTTTCATACAATCAAGTAGTTCTTAATTTCATCTTTAGAAACGTATTTCACAATTAAAATATTTCCCATAAATGGAAATTTTAGCTGGGAAACAGTTCAATTCCTATAAAAATTCACAGAATAACTATTTTCTTACAGAATATAATTATTATTTCTTCCATACTATATTGTTTTTTGATTATACACAAAAACATGTACGAATCTTCCTTTTATGTAACAATGAAATTGGCTGCAAAACCGTTTGTGTTTGATTTATTCTACTTTTATTCTTTAAAAATCTTATTTTTAGTCGCTTGAATAACTAGTATAATTTATATAATTATATAAGTATAAATTTATAATTTATATAATCTTTAGTATAATTTAATTCTTTCTATTATAAGAGATCGAGCACTTTCTCAGTGTAAATTAATTAATTAAATTTAAATAAATAATAAAAATAAATTAAAGTATTTTTTTTATTTGTTGAATTAAGGTTGCGTCAACCTATTTTGTTTATTGGCGACCCTCTAAAAGTAATAACAAAATTAACTTACAGTAGGTTAGAAAATTTCTAATTTTGAACAGCGTTTCAAATAGCAGATGACAGTTTAGTGTCGGAGACGAAATCCAGGACGCTTTTGATCGCCGTGGTGTGTATACAGAAGTCTTCTCCTGAGTATTCAGCTAAATTCCTCCTGCGTATGTCTATTAATTAAACTTCTAATTAAAGTTTCCGCTAAAAATTTGTAAACTGCAAATAATTGTTAACTGTAACACAAGCATCCGCAACCCACCCGACAACGACAGCACAGTAAACCATTGAAACGTTGTGTATTAATGAATATTTAAACCTCGTTGTAAACCTGAGATTGTTTTATTAATTTTTATGTTTTTTAATAGAAAAACTTTCACCTCAATTGCAGGTAAACTATTTGCTATTGTTATGAGGTGTGGCAACGCTGTTTCCTGTTTGGATCTGAATAATTCTGTAACGAAGGGAAAATCAATCGGGATTGGGCGGATGAGGGTTTAAATTTTAAATTGAGGATTTACTGGGTGCTAACATATTTGTTTATCTGTAATGTAACGTGTAATTTCACCCAGTAAACTTCTACTATTCTTAATTTTGTTTTCATAATTGACAACTTAATACTATGATTCGCATAATGTGTCATAATTATTGCATATCATAGTATAAGTAATAGCTGTAAATGTGTAATTGTATTACAGGATTGACAGATTCTTCAACATGAATAAAACTACTGTATGTGCCATTTCGTCAGTAAAACGGGGATCTGTAAAACTGGTTTTACTGATTCTGGAACTGTATTTTTGTAAGCTACGAGAAATGCACTAGATTATGTGGAAAACTGTCCAAAGTTGGAATTTCTTCAAAATACAAGGAACGTCAAAACATATCTATTAACTAATGATAATGTACACATAATTATTAATTTAATTCAATGAATATAGCACGAAACGTTTTTTCCCTTTTTAATTAAACACAGAGCAGTATGTTACACGTATGAGAAACGAATTCTACCAACCACAGATGTTTTGGGATTTGTGTCCGCTAACTTTTCACTAGTTATAAATTCAGAGTTCACGTAAAATTTTGCGTCAGTGTCAGCCAACAAACGGGTGGTTATAACTTGAGGATCGTATAATTTAAAGGGAGTTGCATAAATTTTGCTACATTCTGCTGGTTGAGTTTACCGTTTAAAACACGGAATATGTTACGCTAAAATGTTGTTTGCGCCTGTTTTAATTTACACGATATAGATGACTACTTTTACATCTGTCAATTATTGTTTATGTTTTTAACAAATATAATAATATCTATTTTTAAGTTTTGGATAAAATTTTCAGGAGTATGTCAATTTAACATTGGCATATTAAATACTTCCAGTTGCTAACTAATTTATTCCTCAGATTTTTCTAAGAACGTGTATCTGAATATTTCTAGACATTGATTATAGTGAGATATAATTATGAGTGAGAGATGAACGCGCGGTATCATTTTCGGGTGTCTGTGAGAGGAATACGAAAGATCCTATCTTGCGGAATGGGCGCCTTGAAAATAAAGGAGCGAAAGACTTACGTCATCGAACATAGAAAGCATTCGTTTACATTTGATCTATGTGGTTTATTGCAGACATTGTATCGGTTTTCCCCGCTACCTGTTTTAGTTTGCCCGGAACAGCGTAATACTCAGCTGCAGTCAACCCCACGCAGTGTAAAATACGTCTTCAAATAACGAAAAAAAATCAGAAGGTGTCCATGAGTCATAAAATATTCTAAAATTTAAAACCATTAAAAAGATATCAGAGGATAATTTGTCTAAATGTTGATTCTTTTTACTAATCCTTATTTTTATAAAAGGAGATATGTATTCGTTCTTAACAACATTATGTTCAGTAACCCTCCGTTCGTCGCGCTAGGGTCCAGGGGACCGACGCAATTTAATTTCTTTGTTATCTCCGGAGCCAGGCCAGAAACACTGATGAACATATCAGAGGAATGTGTTTAGAATATTCTGACAAGGCCACACTGCAAAAGCAACCGTAGTTTCTATGTAAATGGCGTTTAAGTAAGGAAGTAACGTATCTTCGGTCAAGAAAACCTACTGCGATCATCCTGGCCGTAGTAGTAAGGAATGATAATATAGTTCCTTTATGTAAAAATCATCGACGGTTATTCAGTTTTAGTATGAAATATTTCTCGTTTGATACATTTTTATTGTCAAAAGTAAATATTACTTTGTGGTTTTTTAATAAAATTTCAGTTGAACTGTTTGTGGAAAATGAGAAAAATTATATACAACTTGGATAATCCTCAAGATGAAGATGAAATTCGTCGTCTTCTTTTAGTCGATAATTATGACACAAATATACCAGACAAAGATATTGAAGAATCATCAGATGAAAAGGAACACATTTTATGAACTAGTTATGATGACTCGGATACGGATCATGAAATAGTGAACTAGATTTAGAAAAATATTTTGGGCCAAGGAAAATAAAAACAATATAAAAAAACATATTGATGTGAAAAGTGTGAACGATTTTTGTGTTTGCGTACACACACACAAATAATTTGCCCAGAATGCTTTGTAAAATATTTAAAAAAATTTGAAACAGACTTTGATTAATGATTGATAGATTTTTCCAAAAATGTAATTATTTATATTACGATATTATGTATACAAAAATTATTTATGAGAATTTCATCAGCATTATTACAAATGTAGAACACCGTCGAAAATCAATAAAAATTAATCAAATAATACCTAACTGCATTTTTAAACAATTATATTTCAAGCACTCTGGAACTGTTTATCTATCTGGAATCAAGCAGATGTGTGGTTTAGGGCCTAAATATATTATGCTTATAATTCTAAAGAGAATTTGGATATTAGAAAATTACATGTTTATAGCAAAATTTATATAATAAATATTTTGTTTAAAATGACAAGTTTTAATTAATGTGTGAATTATGTATATATGTCCCTAAAATTCGTATGTTAAATGCCTTTAAATATTCTGATGAATAAAATAATTGGAGTTCTAATTAATATTAAAAGTTAGAAAACTCCATATTCAATTCTAAATCCATTTTACGACTATAAAATTAGTTTTAGCATTAAACGTTGAAGATTTTGTTCACCCTCAATGTCCAGTAACCGTACACTCCACGCATATAATTCTATTAGAGTATTAAAATTTTATTTGTCAATATATTGTTAATAATTTGTTCCTAGCTTGTATAAATATTAAGTGTGAAGCATACTGTTTTAGATTTCTTAACTTTTGATTCAGTTATTTCGTCTGTGAAATGTTTTATTTTTAAATCCGTGTCGTATAAAATCAACTCGACAAATATAAATTATTTATCAGTGCATATCAAATCGACTCAATGTAGTTTTAGTCGAATTATAAACATGAGTGAAGCGTGATCTGACTGACTTTCTGTCTGTGGCGTCCATACTTGAAGTGAGACTCTTCAAGCGTCTCGCATTCTGACGTGCCATCTCAGACGCGACAGGAAGATGCCAGCATTTCCCCTCCGAATTCTTTCCTTTGTCACGGTGCAGAACTCTGACACAAGAACCTTAGCAACTTTCTCTCCAACTCAGGAACTGCTCATCAGTTTCTTGAATGCATTTGAGACAGTGCTCCAAGATCAAGCGACTCTCTTTCTTTGTCATATTTTTTTTTCTCCATGGAAATTTCAAATTCAATTATTTTTAGTTATATTTTTTTTTACAAATTATTGTTTTATAATATATGTTGTATTATGTTTTATATAACAAAATCTTTATCTTTCAAACCGATATGAACTAGGTCAGCCGTAGCACATAAAAGTTACGAATACTGAGAGCTGTATTCTCAAAGGTTATTTAGTCGTTATAGTTCGTTTTATGATGAAATAATATTTCCAGTGATACTTCAAAGTTAAATATAGCAGTGAAATATAATAATGCCTGGTACTTTGAATGTGCAGTATTCAGGAGCAGAAAACTGGAATGCAGTCCAGTAGTTCAGTTACCGCTCATCTATATTTATCATCGAGATACGGTGGCATAAACAGAGATTGGTCCGCCGGAGATGAAACTTGCATCGTTATTCATTGCCATGTCAATCGCGTGTTCCCGGATGCAGAGCTTAAAATAATACATTCACCCTATCCTTATCTGAAACTCATTACTCGAGGGATAAAACCTTTTACTCGTGCACTTAATGTGCATGATATAAGCGAAATATCAGGACAGTTGAAAATAGCTTTATTTTAATTATTTATTTAAATATCAGTTATTGGAGAAAGATAAATATTAAATAATGGAGCCGTTTATATCCTCCAAAAATTCGTTGAAAAATATCCGTGGACTTAATATTACGTCATATAATTCTTATGTTAATTTTTTCTTCGTTAATCGTTCATACACAACGAAAATCATGCTATCATTATTACCAAGTATAATTACAAATATCACCTAATATCTTCATGAATTAACTCACTGAATATCACTTCGTATATTTAAATCATCGGTATTATAATTTTTAAAATTTCGATATTTTCTTGCGATTTATTTTAAATAGATATCAGATATCTTTTCCAGTATCTTTTATTGTCTCATTCATTAGGCAACCAAGACTTTAACATTGTAATAAATAATAAACACAAGATCAATGGAACATTTACACACATGAACATTCGGTTTACGATATTTTAAACTTAACAGTTGACTAATAAAATAATTGAACAAAATTTATCGCATGTAATTAAAAACAAAAACATGATTAGAAATCTAAAACATCCGAGTCAAAAAGCTTTAAAATTTGTTCAAATTTCTAAAAATTATAATAATTTTTTGCTGATAAATAACATTCAAAAATACACATTAATACAACTAGGCGGAAAAATAAAGTCTGAAAATGTTTCAAATATTGGGAAGTAGACTAATTATATATAAAGCCACTACAAATTTACATATGCTTTTATTTTTAAGGGCCATCATTGAAATTTTTTTGTAGCGCTTAAAATGGGTTAAATAAAAATATATTCCCACGTCACAGTAAACTTTGGACGTACTTAAGCATCACAGATTAATGACAATTTTGAGTCTGTTATTGATGCCGATAATATTGTTTGTTCTCTCGTCTCTGGTATCAAATTCACACCATCTTAAGGAGCGTGTTACTGAAACTTTAATAAGAGAAATAAATATATACATTTAGCACATAGAGTTTATTTTAAATATTTTAATAATTAAAAGAAAGCCTTTATTTAGTTTAAAGAATTTACCTCACGTGAAGCGCCATTTAGGTAATAATTAAATGGAAGGCGTTAATTATATGAAATAATAATGAAAAATTTACAAACAAAATATTTATTTATTTTGTGGCAATAAAGATAATTACAACAAATTTGAGATCTTTCTCTCTTTCAGGGCCTCTACAGGGTTTGATAATAGACACAACAAAATGATTTAAAAATCTTATTAACTAACAGTTCACAATTTACCTAAACAATATGTCGATAGAATGAAAGAAATTAAAAGTAAAGAAATTAACTCTGATTGACATTTAAAAGAGAACGAAATCTGACTTTATCCTTTAAGTAAAGTTTACAATTAATCATTAGTTTTGGTTTTGTTACTGTCCTGCTGGTACCAGCATTCTTTTTGGTTTCGGAAGTACACTATTCCAAAATTATACACTGATTCTAAATATTGGCTCACAGATTTTACACTAATGAAGTCAAAATTGATAGGCTCCCAGGAACTCGGATGATCCTCCTTTTTGCCAGCTATCTGATGTCTGCTTGCCTTATACGAATCCATTGATTCGTAGATTTGTTAGTCTTTTACCGCTTTGGACTTAAACTGCTACGTATCTCCTTGAATATTTATTTTAAGTGATTATTCTTTCAGAGCGAACTAACTTTTTTTTAGCTTTTAGACGTAAAAAAACTGACTTCCTTTCCTGGCTGGCTATAGACGTAAACTGCTTTTACTTAGCGATATTTATGAGATAATACTTCCGTGAATGTTTTTACTTTTTCTTAAATTCACAACTTTGTTTAATAATACATTAACGACGGTTAGGCTCTGCTCTAGTATTATTTGTTCCGTCCTCTGAAATGTCCCGTCACCAACTGACTCCTAGTGCTCTCGAGTTTTAGCGCGCATACTCCATTTTTGACTTTTCGACAAAGTAAAGTGAGCTCGCTTTTCCATTGTCGCTTTGTTCGATTAGACCGCTATAATGGATTTCTCAAACAATTCAAATTTTATGTCCAAATAATTAATGGCCTAATTAATTGGCATTACAATATTATGTTTCTATAATCATATCCCCTGGCTCCATTACAATAAAATAAATAAAAAACATATTCCAAGAGAATGTGAACTAATTTATTCATTTTGTTTCGCAATGATAAATATATTATGTAAATTAAATTATATTGTCAATGAAAATTAAAGACTATTTTGAATTTACTAGAGCTGTATTTATTCAATTGCAGAAAAAAATTGTCACAACATTTTCGGAAAAGGGATTTATTTAAACATACTGAGAAGAGTGAATGAAATATTTGACGAACAGTTAACAGGAATGGATTTAGTGGTAGGACGCCCACATTCATATTGCTATCTGTATTCACGGTGGCAACTCCCATAGTCGTTAGTCCTACAAAACATTGATTGGACAGTGCCAGGTATTCCCAGCTGTACTAAGAAGGTAACAAGGCGAGCCACAAGGATATCCAGTAAGAAAACTTCCACAACCAACAAAATAAAAAGACGCACGTCAAAATGTTTCCTGATGAATGGGATATTTCGCTAGAAATATTAAAATATAGACTTTTATTTGATAAATTTATTTATTAAATACTTTATTGTACTTCTTTTACATTAAATTCATATTTTAATACAGTATAAATTATTTTATTTATGTAACGCTTTATTTTACCTGTTATATTTATAAAGGAACAGACATTGATCTACATTAAATTGATGAATCATTATAACAGTCGAATGAATTTAACAGATAATACATGACATCTACCATTTTGTATTGCAACACAAATAAATCGTAATTAGTTTAAATTTATATGCATTCATGATTTGAGAGTAAAATATTGAAACTTTATATACTTCGTGTACTTAGTCAGACTTTCATTCCATTATCTGGCGTCTGGAACAGTAGAGAACTCTGCAAGTCGTCAGGGAGGAGGTTTATCAGTAGAAATTATAGGCATTGCGTCACGAGTAGCATGAAAATATAAATATAAAACGTCGCTCTTAAAAATTATACTAATTAGATAAAGAAGTAGCCAATAAGCAGACAAAATTAAGTGATGAGTTAAATACCAAACAATTTTTCTGCAAACCTTATTACTTTATTTGGGTGTTTCAAAAATGAAAGAGCCACTCTTGCGTTTCTTAATCATCTGATGAAAGGCACAAAGTTTGCAGATGCGCTGTGTGGTATTTATTTAGGCTATTTATTGACTACTTTTTTTTTATCTAATTAGTGTGAGTGAAAACCACTTAAAAACCTAAATATACTTAATTAAGTCGAGTCGAATGATTATTGCAGGTTTCTACATTTATAAATGAGACTCCGGAAGTAGCTCTTACGACATGATTTTTTTATCAATGAATATGTAGCCTATTAAACGTTTATTATATTGCCAAGATTTTCTAAACGTGGAAGAACAAGAGCAGACAATAAAATATTTAATGGTAATCTAGTTACATCCAGTGTGCTGCATCCTTATGGAACAGAAATTAAGACAAATTCTCTATTGGTCGGTGACTAAAGCAGCCGCGGACTTTAGACATCTCCTCCGAGATAATTTATCTCGCTTCCAACTTCTAGCAGGCAATTATGAAGCTGAGCTGTGGGATTTAACTCGCTCCGACATGTTTAACTTGAATTTGACCACCTACACTCGATCGGAAGTTATTAGTCGCAACATGGGGAGTTAGATATGACAATTTGACCGAGGAAATGAAACTTTTAGTTAACCCATTACTAAATAACCCACAAATTTAATTGAATAAATCCAACATTTTTACTACCCAAAACGCGTTTTTATAAGAGACCGTTTTGACTTATTTATTTTAGAGAAATAAATGGGAACAAAAATCAAAGGGTGTCTGTGATAAATTATCCATAAATTAAAATAATATTTTTATTACTCAGGAGTGATTCTGCTTTGTAACACAATAGCACCTAAAATTCGATGATAAATTGGAATAGCACGGCCATTATGAAAATTTATGTTTTAAACAAGAATTTAGTCAATAACATTATTTTAAGATAAAATAATGATTTCACAATGTAATTATGCTCAAATTCTGAAATCATGCATTTTTATCCTTACGAAGTATAACATATTTCTGAAACCTATTGTATTGATATCTTTAACCCTTTTCGTCTTTAACCCTGATGGCTCAATGAATCTGAATCTTGGGACGCGGTTGCAGTGGGAATTTCAGTTTTTTGAAAAAGTTAATTAATTATGTAAGCAGGAATGAATATTCGTCGTTACTGGTAGATTTTATGAAAAATTATAGTGAATGTATCACCAGATTAATTTATTTATGTAATGTTAGAAATTTAAATAATATATATTGTAATACCCCTCTTGTTGATAATTATTGTTATAGGAATTTAGATTAAAAAAGTTATTAAATTTTATTAAACAACAATTTTATTAATCTAGAATACAACTCAAGAAAATCTCTGTATATTTTATATCCTGTTACCTCAACAATTAAATTACACTAATAATCCAGTTACATTTTATAAATCAGACTCTGTACCCCAGGGTATTTACTGGGTTGATAAGGAAACGGAAAACTAAAATTTACCATTTAAACAATGCAATTAAATAAAATGAAAACGAAATCTGACTGATTACCCTTATTAAACAATTTACAGAATTTATTACTGAATGTCTACTTACAATTTTATTTGGGGTTTTCAGGAATGCTCTTTAATCTACAATGCCCTTCTGTGCACAGACACACGCTTCACAGACACGTTCACTTTATCCTCTTTGATATCCCGACTCCTGACAGCTTGCATGGACTAAAATGTTTATTTTATTTTTAGGCACGGCCACCATTCAATTTGACCGAATATTTATCACCGCCTCCACGTCCTCCTCCTTTGCGGTCTACATTTCAACTCCTACGTCCATCTCCTCCCAACTCTTACATCCTTCCCTCTTGCGCTCTGGCACCTAACTCCTCGTCCATCTCCTTTGAGATCTCCAGTCCAACTAACTTTATGTGCTTCCCCCTCTCCAGAATATTCTCTTTTTTTCACAGTTTTTGAGTTTCCACGTTCGCCAAACAAACACTAACTGTTGGCTTTCTCACGCTCCGAGAGCAACTCAATACAATTAAAATAAACATTTCTTTTTTATATAATTTGATGTCCACAAAACTTCTGTCATAATGCCTTTAGGGTTCCGTCCCGATGTCTGTCAAATCCATTAGCTCTAAGAGCCGCTTATCCATCATTTTATTATTATTTTTTATACAAACCACTCAAGAATCCCCAGTCTGAGTTGGTAAACAAATCTGATGAAATAAGAACAAAATTTATGTCCTTCTTAACTGGGTATTAGAATATATTAATTATTTATCTAATATGGAAATGAAGTTTTATCCCTTTTTAAGCACTCAACAGCTGTAACCGCATATAAATTAATTATTTACGGAAAATAATATTTCAGTGTAGGATACTGTTATTCTCTATACTTTTCCCTTTAAATAATAACCTAGTGGATGTGTAAGAAATTAGTAGACTAAAGAAAAAACTTCGGTCATATGCGGCAATCATCGGCAATCTTCGGCAAAATATTTAGATTATTCGTTTTACATTTCCTACAATAATATAGTCCAAATAAATTTAGAAAAATTAATTTTTCTTACATTTTTAAGAAATAATTCCCATCACTTCACGTTACATAATATCATTCTCATAGTTCAGGACTGTGTCGGTTTTGCACGAATCAACTAGTGTTGTATTATGACACTGCTGATGCTATTAATAAAATATAAAAAATGTTGAGGACCTAATATCGGATAAGAGTTATGAAGTTTTAATTTTTTTACACAAAAAATAAGTATAACCCAACGCAAAACTGTCAGTGTCTAATTTTATCTTATCTTTTGTAATTACTGAAAATCCGCCTGGAACATTAGCGGTTTTTCATCTGCTAGGAGCGTAACTTTTCACTGTGATTAGTACAGGGGCAGTAACGCTAATTTGCGCGGGGAGGCAATTGGTTTTGGCCGCAATTAGCATTAGGAGGCCACAAAGGAGCCAGTCTCTGAGCGTCACAGCTGCACGGAGACAAATTGAGAGCGACAGACGAGGATGATCAATACCCAAGCGCAGACACACGTGAAGAAGGCGCTTGTCGCCCCCTTACCAACTGCCTTCTCGCGCAATACAAATTGTTTCTCACCCGACGCCACTGTAATTCTCCAAGGGAAAAGTGATATTGCGAATCGATCAAGATGCAAAAGCGCGTGGGAATTTCATAGATATTCAAATACTATAAAAAATGTTATACATGTTGGTTGTATAAGAGATATTCTCCAAAATGCTATACTTTTTAGTTGTATAAGAACTATCATACGAGGGTGCATCAATAAGTAATGCCCTCTATTTTTTTCTACGTAAATAAATTAGTTGTGTGAAAATTTTTAATATAGTTCAATTACTCAAAATTTTTTCTCCAATATACTGCAGTCACAACTTCCTAAGTCAACTGGTGACAGAACTGTAACCACTTGAAAAGTGGCTGAAATTGACGTACGCATTAGAATCTATAAATGAATTCTTAAATTCTGAAGGTGAAACTCCCATTCGCAATATGAAAGTCTTAAAAATGAGTATGATGATGCAACAGTGGATGGCAGCACTGTTTGGCGATGGATTCGTCGCTGTAACGAAGCTGAAGGGCAAACACCGTTGGATCATTGAAAGCTAACAGGCAGGCCAGTTACTACATTGACTACACCTCAGCGGGAATATATGCCATCGTTAAAAGATGGAAAAAATTGTGGAAAAGGTCAAATACTATATTGAAACGAGAGAATTTAATCAATAATATTGTGGGCTTATGCTGTGTAAATTTCATATAATTGCATTGACAAATAAAACAGAAATAAATAGGAGGCATTACTTATTGACTCACCATCGTATAATTAAATCCTGTGGGAGAATAGAAATTGAAAAATTAATACTTAGAACAATTTATTAAACACAATATACTTGCTTCAAATCTCAGAATCTTGGTCAAAATACTCTTGGGAAATTATTTTTGGGTCTTTTATTAAATATTCTCAAGTTATTTAATTTTAAAGAAAGTTTTCTTGGGAATTCAGAATTTTAAAAAGCTCTTATAACTATTTTTTTATTTATCAAACAATATATACGCCCCTTTAAAAATATTAAATTACTACCACAGAAGCAATTAACAATGTATTTCTTACATTATAATAATAACATTGCTTTGTGCATCACTTTTTACTTTTGATTGACAATGATGTCAGATCTCAAAAGTCTTTTCACACTGATTGTACACACTTTTCTCATTGTTCATCAACACACAATATTTTGGCATTAACTAATATATAATGATATTATAAGCCAAATAAACAATTAATTAATTACTTCCTTTATTCTTATAAACCGATTTAATTTTTTTTTCGTTCGATCAGAACGTTTGGTTGCCTTTGAACATATTTGATTCCACAACCATCTGGGTGGAACGTGCTGCCGTATTCGTATTTTAGTGCTGACTGAAATTTATTTGGAAATGCCGGCAACCAAGTTAATGGCACAATTCGCTTGCATTTCACTTTCTATTTTTAAAACCTCGGACACGTGTGTGCGTTCCATACAGATTTAGCTTTTTGTTTTCGTCATGTACTGAGGTAAAATAACATACTTATATTAGTGTCAGTATCTAAATATGATTAATATTTTTTTCAGATTCTATATTAATAATTGAATGGTTTGCTTTGCTGTTACTTCTGTTAATTTTTACACACATCATAAATAATTAATGTCTACACAACGGAATTATTTCCTTCTATACCTCTATAAAAATTAGAACTTAATTGGATGTTTGGAGTTTTACTATCAATCGCAAAAGAAATATCGTTACACTATATGAATGCTGTATTTATTTATTTAATTTGTTTCTATATTTGAGTAACGAATTGTGTTGAATTCTGACAAATGGAGCCGTTTATTTTCTTATCATGCCTGTGCTAACATAAAATATAGTTAATTCAGAAGTATTTAATTATTAAATGGAATTGAGTGAAATGAAAAAATTGACTAGAGGATAAAGAAGCAATGTTGCGGAAATGAGCAATGTTTGGAGCGTTTGGTGATTGCGTACAAATGAAATTACGTGACCAGTGCCAAGAGAATTTTCTGCGCCGTTCCGATTGTGAGCAATCCTCTTACGCAAATGAAGGTCCGGCTTCGTGTCCTTACCGAATAATCATGCTGTAATTTAGTTTCATACAATATTTTTTACATTGTGTAGAAAATTTAGATTTCATTGTTCGTGTAGTGAGTTTTTAAAAACGAAAAGGATGCTAAAATAGAAGTATAAAATTTCGCTTGATATGCTGAATACAAATAAAATGTTAAATTATAATAATGAAAATTTCCATGAGATCGAGAAATTTTCGAAATTTTATAATATTCATTTAACAATTATATTAATTTGATTTCATTTAAATAACTAGGATATATAACCAGCCTGTTAATGAGAAATTTTATTATAAAATCTTAAACATTATGATTTAAGTAACAACGTTTCATTATTGGGACCTCTTCAGGTGAGCATTTGAACTAAATTCGTTATAAAAAAATTAAGAAGATAAAATTTTACAAAAATAATAGATTAGCTTATATTAATTATTACAAATACAAATTTATTTGTGGTAGTTATATTACAAAATTTATTGAATAGTACTTACATTTTATTATATGAAATTTTAGATCAATATAAATTGCCAAAGTGCAGTTTGCACACACTTTGCGCCACGAATGACAATATTCATTTATCTTCACCACAGTTCCGAGGCAACTCTTTTCAACACTTATGACATATTAATTAATTTACGGTAAAATTCCATTTAAGTAGAACATTTAAAAATCAACTGATTTTGTCTTCCGCCGATAATTAGGAACGGGTTTAGTAAATAGAAATAAAATATCTAATCAATTTATTGGCGACATTTTTGCGGGATGGGGGAAACGATATTATATTAACAAAGAGAATAGCTTGAAAAAATCCTTTTTTAATATAAAATTAATGTTTATTTTCAATTTGAATACGACATTCATCCTCATAAAAATACGTTTATTCGCTGCAAAGTTAACAAAATCTTAGAAAAAATAAATTGAGATAGTTACTTTAATATTCATATCACGAAATCAAACCGAAGGATCAGAATTTTATTAAATTTAAGTTTCCAAGGGGAACGAGAAATGTATTGATTTTGTAAACTTTGTTGGAATCATGAAGTTGTATGCAGCCTTTGAGCCTTAATTAAGGACACAATAGTTACGACTTCTGTGGAAACGTCCGGAGACGTCTACGGTGAAGGACGTGTGAGTGAATAAAAATTGTCATTAACGATGAGAAATATGTAATAATTATTAATCTTGAAACAATTTTTTTGAATAAAGGCTTACAGAAAGCCACTTCTCTCTCGAAACTTTTTGAATTTGAAATTACAGTGTGTTGGCTGCCAACAACTTCAACTAGAGCTTGAACGCGTTTGATAGTAGTCGTGTGTGTGTCTATTATGAGGTGCCTTTCTTCGACTCATGCTTCACCTGAGACGTGCTATAGCGGTACTGCAGAAAACTATGGCATATTGCAATTTTTTTATGAGAAAAATTTGTATATTAAATTATGTAAATAAAATTTGATGGGGTACACTTATACTTTTAATTGTCTAATATCCCAGAGAATACGCAATTAAATAATTCAACGTAATCAACCACAAATATATTCCAGTATCATAGCGGTTTAGATCAGAATTTATTTTGTTGAGAAAAATATAACGTTGGTATATAATTATCTCACAATACTTTAATAATGAAAAATGTATATATTTCAAATAAACCTAGTCGTTTTCACCTTTGTTTGTGAGGAGGGGTAATTCATAACTGATATTCTGGCAAAGCCGGACTTCTGTCCGCCTGGACGGCAGCCAAAAGCAATCTATAGTTTTTTCTACAAAGAAGTTACGAGCCACCTCCGGTGATACGGCCAATTCGCGACCTTCGTAACACATAACTTCCATATCTGAGATATCGCGAAAGGTCAGCGATTGGTGGGCATTGCTGCGGTAACTTTTGTTTCATTTCACACCGGATTTAAAGTGGGACGAATCTGAAAATAGTTTCGTGTTATAGAAAGTTACTTCACATGAAATAAAAATATTTAACACGGTAATTAATATAAGCGTTACACCTAAATATTTGTTCAAATCGTATATCATTGTTATTATGGGAAAGGAGTCCATTTTTTAACGCGTTATTTTTAACTCATAGTTCTAGTATTGTTTAATTTAATATTTATTTTAACTTATTGGCCTATTTTTCAGTGAAACTATTAGTTTAGCTACCAATAAGACGGATACTCCTTAAATTTAAAGTAAACTCTACAGACTGAGTCTTTATTTTTACTTGGTAGAAGTCAATTTAAATTACCTTAAATGTTTTTAAAGCCACAAAGAATAATAATTCAACAGATTGTCTGTAAAATGAACAAAGTCTCAAAATACAGAAGCAAAATATCACTTAATGGAACGTTCACAATTGAGTCTCGCTGATATGGATGGCAGTTTTATTTTGCTGAAAACCTTCTTACGGCTCTGTATAACAACAAAAAAAATTATAATAGAGATGGGGTCAATTTTTTTTGGAGTTAAAATTTCATTGTTTTATAACGGTTGAAATTTAGTCTCAAGAAAAATCTCCGACGTCACACATTTCCTTCCCGGCGTCGCAGGCACAATTTAGTGATTTATAGTATGAAGATTTTTCCGCCAAACAAACTTTATTCAACTTTATTAAGCTACCCTAATACTGGACGTTATATCGAATTTGGTACAATTAATTTCGCCGCCCGAAGCACTGGAAGGCAGCCAAGAAAGTGTTTCTGTATCTGAAGGGAATACGAATGTTGTACTCGTGTGTAGATCAGAATCAGAGGCATCAGGGGATTCGCGGTTGGGGACTAAAGGGGATGGTCATGGGGAAGCTTACACATGGTTTTTACATATTATTGTAAAGAAGGAATTTGTGGTAGCAAGTAGAACTGATCTCTCTCTATAACAATTACAATAATAATGATAGTTAAATAATGTTTCTTAAGGATGTAAGTCTTTCACTCAGGGTATTGTGGGGGTATAAAAATGATTAGAATAGACAATGAAATTTTTTAAACTAAAAAGTAATAATCAATTTGTGGTTTTCTTGATTTAAAGGTGTTTTTTTTAAAGTGAACACATACAGCTTACAATGGCACACTGGTGTCATCCCTGGCAATCCTCTGTGTCGTCCTGCGATCTCCGCTGTTGTCCAGGTCCTCTGTTGTTGTCCAAAAACTTCGGAAATTAAAATTTTATAACTAAATTTATTTTTGTCTAATATCCAAATTCAAAAAGAAAACAATTCCACAAAAACGATCCTTCGCCAACAATAAAGCGAGGAAGACTCTTTCAACAACAATCTGCTTTCCCCCAGCCAGTGATAATTATTAATCATAATTAATTATTAAGTATCTCAAAGAAATACACAATTTAAAAGAGTATTTATTACAATATATATATATATATATATATATATATATATATATATATGATTATTGTTTGTCACATTTGAGATTTTGTTTTAAATTTTTGATACATCGACGCCGTATTGTAAACGGTTTAAACACGTCTAGATTTGAATAATTTATCACTAAACTTGTATTGTATGTAAATAAAATAAGCAGGTTCTGTAACAATATTATCGAGAAGGTTATTATGTGCTCCAATTGCTTGTACAGAATTTAAATACGTGACGATGGTAATTGTCAAAATTAATCTAAGCTAATATTAAATAGTGGTTATTTGAAATTCAGCTGATTTCCATCAATTTAGTTATTAATGATTATTAGATTCACATCGGAGTAAGAAATGTACTTCACAATACGTGGTCTTTTTTAGAAATTTAATTGTAATTTCATTTTCTCCTTCTAAATACATATCATGTTATTAATTTAACGTTCATTACGAAATCGCAATTAAATTTGAAATTTGTGTATAATTGAGTCAATTATCGACAGAATTTTCAATATCTGAATATCCTTTGGGATATAAGTGATTTACGTGGTAAAGGCTAATAACGTTCATTTATATATTTATTTTTACATACAGTGTATATATTTGTTTGAAAACTTATTATCTAGTTAATAATGCGTTTCACGTAAAGAAAAATATATAAATGAAGTGAGGAACAGACGGATAAAAAATGTATTGAATTATTTTGTGGCTATAAACCGAGATTTCATCGTTTAACGACACAGATAGCAGAAAATGAAGTCGTTATATGTTTCCAATACTCGTATCGCAAATATTTATTTCTAACACAAAATTGCAAAGTAATAATGCCTTTTTTACTATATCTAACATCACATTTACAGTAAATCATTAACATTAAATATATTTTGTTATATAATATGAACCTTATTTTTATGAAGTTTTGTATTAATAAAATAATTATTAGAATCCAAGAGACATGTAAAGCAAATAAGGAATGGGATTAAATGTAAATGAGGAGGCACAGTCAGAAATGGCATGAGAGGTAATTGACAGGCGGTTTGATACTAACAGCATTGCTTATGAAAACTTGGTGGAATTTTGAACCGCACGACAATTGAAGTCTCCATTTTGAACATATAAGTTTAGAAAGTCTGAAGTAGAGAGGAAATAAGTAGTGTTAGAGTCAGTTATTATACAGAATCTGTAGTAGGGAAACATCAAGGATGGCACCAATAGACGATACTAGAGTCGGCAACCTTCACAGACGCCATACGAAAAAATCATAAAGCCGGGAACATAAGTCAGATTTACGTGAATAGTGCGTTCTAACTAGTTACAGATGGTCGCTTGTCATTTTTATACATTTCTTTTAGTTATATTAGGGTAACAATTGTCTAAAACTTCTTCAGGTTAATTTAATTTTCATATTTTAATTTATATTATTGTAAAGAGTAGTCATATTGTCACGGCCTTCGAACACTAACCTACAGTATTTTGAACAAATTCACCAGTGTGAACTGTGGGCGTCTAATTTCCCATAATTAACGCTTAAAAAGCTGCAAGTCGCCTGGGTTGGAACTAGAGCTACTTTCCGAGTCTGAGTAGCAAATGCTACAACATCGTTACAAGAAGGAGACACCAGTTGTTGTTCCCCCGTCACCTCTTCTCGTATCCACGCCTACGTGCCGGGAATGAGGCGTGAGTTTCAACTTCTTCGCAGAAGAATCA
The DNA here is from genome assembly GCA_037074705.1 of Zhengitettix transpicula. Taxonomy (NCBI): domain Eukaryota; kingdom Metazoa; phylum Arthropoda; class Insecta; order Orthoptera; family Tetrigidae; genus Zhengitettix; species Zhengitettix transpicula. The sequence continues at coordinate 66,218,533 of CM073593.1, read as the reverse complement.
GTATCACGGCTGCTTCTGTATCTCCGTGAGTCCGAAACGACGTATAATATTTGCAAAATTCACGTAGTATAGGAGAGCTTACCTGAAAAGGATCATCTAAACACTTTAAAGTTATTGGCGGGAACATCATTGTCGAAAGTTATTTAATATCAGGTTTCAGGAACTTAGTTCCTTTGGGATCATATAAGTACGATGTATTACTTAATCGGCCATTTACATTTAAAAAGAATAACAAGTACATAAATTTATTCATAACATGTCGTTCTAAGAAGAGATACGAAGTGTATAGGATTTCATCGAAACAGAAATAAACCGTATAAAACAGATAAAATTTTATTTTCTATTTAACTCCCTTGAAAAATAAGTATAAAGGGTTTAAAATAATGACTTTACAGGTTACTAATATGTGTGTAGTGGAAAAGTATTATCATAGCTGTCGTCAAGTTAACGATGCATCCGATTATATCCAATAAAAACTTGTGATTAGTGATTCAATTTATTTTAGGAATATTCATTTTATGGATAATAATCTCAGCAAAATGTCTACTACCACTGCCTTTAAAACTCCTCTTGTCTTTGATCGACCTTCTTATTAAGATATAACGGCTCAATGTCAACTTTCCGCAAGGAATATCTTTAAATTCCGACAATTCACTGCGTCGAATTTCACACGTGAAGTTAACCGCATAGAAATTTTAAATCCGATTCGGTAAGCTTTTATGGAGTAATAAAACAAATGAAAATGAGGTCCACGTTAGTTGAAATATTGGAGTTCATGGATTATGCTCTTTCAGAGCAAGAATCGTACCCATTACGCTAAGGGCTGAAGCATTTCTTCTGTTGCTGAATTCAAATATTGATTGTTTAAGTTATTCTCAGTTTTCGTGTAACCTAGATTGCAAGTAAATCAGATGCGAATAATTTTTTCTATTCAGACTAAAATGTTAAAAACACGAAGACATAAAGAATATGCATTAAGTTGTAAGGGAAATCAGAAAAATTACTAAAAGCGACTAGAATGTATTAATTTATAAATTTATAGCTATTTACGTGTATTGTTTGGAAATGTATTGGTACTGCGACAAACAGATTAATGAAATGATTTACGCCAGTCGCTATGCTCCATCGTTTGTCTGCAGGAATGTTGAAAACGTGGCTGTAACATGGATTTAGGTTGTAGATGGAATATTTGATGCTTCTGGGCGTGATGAATGTGTTTATGCAATGATCGGGTTTCTCTTGGCACGGGATCAAAACACGTGCAGCTTCGAGGGACAGATTTCAAAAGAAGTAACTGCACAATGCATGCAGATCCTTGGAGCCGTAAGATATTCCTTCAGTCTGGCAGGGTTTAAGCTGCAACAGAACTATTTCTGAAAAGAATTGTCAGTATCATATAATCTATGACGTAAAATATTGTTCTGTATTCAATACTATAATTTCAGAGATTATACTAATAAGGTTAAATTTTAAATAGATTAGCTTATATTAATTATTACAGATACAAATTTATTTGTGGTAGTTACAAAATAGTAACTAATTTCAATGATAAAACTCAATATTTATATTTACACTTTAAATATGCGTCTGGATATGTTAACTTTAATCCAATAAATCAGAAATTGCTATCTTAAATAGTTTAAACAGCAATAATAATAATTAGATATTGTACGAGTGAAAAAATCGTATAAATATCATAAATGTATTAAATCCAAATTCATAAAATACTAAACGTGTACGATAATTAATAAAAAACTTCTATAAATTACATTACAGAATCAAAAATATAACACTTAAATTTAAACTATTTATACATACATATAGTATTATTTTTAGTTATGTGCTACTTCACCACAAGAAACAATATTTTCGAGGATAGCTATGTAAAATAATAATACTACAACAGCGATAGTGTTATCAATACTCTGATACGACGCGGAATTTATAATTCCGTCTACATAGTTTCCAATAGTGTATAATTTTTAAAAATGGAATCCTTTTAGAACCAATTTGACACAAATTTATAACATAAAAGTATTTTTCCTTCGTACATATTTTAAATAAAGTTCATTTTTGGAGCAAGTTACGCATGATGGCATGATATGTAGCGGTAGATTTTTGCACTATGATGTCCCTTAAATAATTTTTTTCAATAAAATAACCATTAAGTTATTTAAAATACTAGTAATATATATTTTTGAAATTATTAACTACTTTAAAATAAGGATATTTAAATTAATGAATATGAGCTATTTATTAGTTAAAATATTTTTATTTTAAACTAGTTTATAATTTTAAAAATAATTATTTTGATTTAGTTGTTTTTGTCGCCTGATGAGGCCGATTTTGGGTCATTTTACGCCTCGGCCCGCTTTGTATGTGCTTTCTGCTCCTTAGCACCGAAAGGAGGTAGTTTGTTAAGCTTTACGGATGGTGCATGGGGTGAAACGGAATACTGCGTATGAAATATTCCTCTCAGAAATCGTGTCCTACATCCGCGAGTTGCGGAAACGTACACAGCTAGCTGCATTAGTGGGAGAGAGTGCGCCGCAAGGAGGACAGATTTAAATATTCGATATCGAAGCAGAAATACGCACTGTTAAAACAATTATTATGCAAGTTCTTAAAGTTAAGAAACATTAATTCGTCCTAAATTAATTTATGAGCCGTAGCAAATGCGCAAATTTACATCAACAACACATATATTTTTTTGAGTACAGAGAACAACAAAAGGAAATTAATATTTATAGTATAAAATCAACAAGGAAGCAGCCGACAGAAAATGTATTAGATAAACAATAATATTGCGATAGAAAAATTAGAGACAATATCCCTATCCTTAATCTTACTTTTCCCCAATTTATATAATAATTTAGATATTGACTGTAAGGTACATTCATGAAAAATTGGGTGAAGTGCTTATTCTCTAGTTAATTATATAATATTTGATAACAAATATCTGAACTTGATTACTAGTATTTTTCGTCGAATCTTACTGGAAAAACGCGTGTTCTTAATTTATTAGCTCATTACAGTGTACCGTGATGAATCGAGATCTTACGTATAAAAATTGATTTTATAGTTTTACTTGATTTTTATTAACAAAACGAATATTTTAGATATTATTTTACAATTTGTTATCTGTGAATAATGTATCTGACAAAATAGTCTTTATTTCAACTCTAACATAGATCTTATTGTTGATAATAATTGGAATGAATTATTTATTTTGCAACTGAAAATTATTGTGGCCGATGAATGTTGATAAATGACTCCATTCTATATCTTGCTTCGGCTATTGTCCATATACCGAAATGATAAATGTTCGTTACTAGCGTTCCATGAAAAAATGGTAACAAGTTAACTATTTAAAATAAGTTTTCATTTAAACAGCTTTAAAGCATCTCATAAAATAAATTTTGTGTTGATCGCAAGTTTCTTGTTCCTGAGTATTGGCCATTACCGCTTATGTCAGACTTCTCCATTTCCGTGACTACTTATAGTCATTCTCGTTTTTTCTCCTTCTTCTGGAAATGGAATTCTTTGTTGTGCGAAAGCAGCGGGGAAGAATTGCGTGAAGAGTGCGGTCTGAGTGATGGCGGTCACCCCAGACGAGCAGCATTGCCAACATGAATAATGTAGGCGGATGGACGGAGAGGCAATAGACAACAGGGTCGCACAACTGTTGCAACATGCAACACTCAGAACAGCCCGATGCTTCCTTTGTGGAAGGAACAATCTCAACTTGTCTGCTCGCCGAACGGCTGTCGACTGATCCCAGAAGTTTACGAGTCAAAGGCTTACAAGTGTTATTGATGCAGCTGCAGAAAACCGGAGAACATCCCTCCTCTTGGGGAGTTTGACACTTCTGCAGTACGGTAATCCCCGTTGGTGGTAAAATATTTTCTGGATGCGACTGAAAGGGCTTGGCGCCTATTGGTTACGATCGCGAGGTGAATTGGTTTTAATAAAATAAAAGGCTGCGGATCTAAACTTAAATCAATATAACTCGTGGATAACATAGAGACCGTAGTAACTAAAATATTAAATGCCTGCTGTAAAGTCTCGAGAATTTTATAATTACTTTAAACGATAATATATTAATTTTAATCTGACACGTGGGACTATGTGTAGATAACCGAACGAAGGGTCCTGGTTCCATTTCATGTTCAATTTATTATCCATTATAATCACTTGTCTCATTTTATTTTTAGACTCAAAAACATTATCACTTTTATACATAACACTAATAATTTGATCCCAATTTAATCGTACGGTTGACAACAATACGATTTAGCGCCAATAAGAAATTTAAAAATGCAGTTAAAAATCCTAATTCCTAAATAAATAAATTGAAAAATAGAACGAAAGAATTGGAGAATCGATCCTGGAATATTAATGCGTACAAAAATTAGTGACTTATTCTGCAAGCAATAATTTATTAGTGACAGAATCTGGAAACATGCTTTTACCACTAGCTCATGCTTTTCCTGTGTCTTGAATTGCCATATGAGTGATTTACATATTAAAGCGAACTATAATGATGCTATGTGTTAACATTATTTAAGAATGCTAGGTACCAACTGTTATGAAACTTTGTACGAAATCAAATATTTCTTCTCAATAATTTTTAAATGGGCTTAAATATAGAGAAGAAGAATATCCTTCAAACGCTACCATATTCAAGTGACCATCAATAATACCTTCCTTTACTTAATTAACTAGCTGGGTGCTCGGCGTTGCCTGGGTTGTCGTATATCTATAACGCCCGATTTGACTCCAATCTCGGTCGTTATTACGTCAGTTTTATGTTTCACCCCTCCACCTCCACCCCTAAGTGTGCTCCCCTCCCATGCCGAAAGGAGTTGAAATTGTACACAGAGAACATATAGAGAAATTTTATCTGACTAATGATGCCAAAATATATTTATTGACGTAAAAATCGGCTTGTTCAGATGTTTGTAAATTTCTACACCCGGCCACCTTAGCTCAGCTAACCCATGCCCGCCCACCCCTGCGCGTTGTTGAAGTTGTTTTAAATAAACTCAGCGACCTCCATAACCCAGATTGGACTCTAATATCAGTTATTTTTGCGATATTTTTATGTAATCCCCCTCCTCCCCTAACCATAAGCGTCCTCGCCAATATATTTTAATTTACAAGTATCTATCTGAATTACTGCGTTGGTTTAATAATGTGAACGAACATTTCCAATGTCACTGAGTTGCGTTCGCACTCTGCTTAATTCGCCGCTTCTCTATAACCACAGCTTGTCCCAGAGTATTATAATATTTTTTAGATAAAATACTGTATATTCCATTGTAGATTTATAAGAGTCACTGAAGACTTCTTCTTCAAAAGTTATTTACAAAATTTTCTTATAAACCACTTTTCGTGTACAATTATATTAAAATTAACGTCTGCGTATATATACCACGATTATGAACAATATTTCCAAAAAGCAGATCTCACAAGAATAAAAAATGTAACTGAATGCTTGTCAATTAACAAACACATATTTGGAAAAAAAACTACACAATGTAAATTGGTCCAAAATTAATATTCTTGACGTTGATCCCAATTATTATCAAAGACTAATTTCGGAACTGGTTCACGTCAAAATCAACAAACGGAATGCTTTTAATATTCAAAGTGACACTGAATTTTTGAGAAAAATTTACAGCCTTTTGATACCCTCTTGACCCCTTCGATCATCTTTGGACAAATCTGTGGAAGAAACGTTTTACTTGTTTTTATTATTGTGAAGTCTGTTTTTTGTACATTTAGTGTAAATATTATTTGTTTATTGACATACAAAATTCTGCCTACACGGGAAACTGTTTGGGTCTTAAAGACTCAGTCTCTGAAGGTCTCAAGTCAATTCGGAGATCGACTAAGTGTTTGAGTCTGTAAAATGGTTTCTTAATCTGTAACTAATAATCTTGTCCCATTTCACAGGCCTAAATTTGAAAATTCAATGCTGTAATTTTTTTAAATAAACGAATGTTCAACAATGGCGTGTCTCTTTCGTAATAAACCGCCAACACGATTGAATTACCCGTGTATTCATTATATATATTTTTGGAGACAACAATGTTAATAAAAGAAAACATTGCAAGAAATACGAATGCTAAGATTTGGAGACGAAATAATCAGTAATTTAACTTAGGAACATGAATAACACCAAATATTACAGATTTAAAAAGCTTCAAATGTTTTTATTATGTCTTTTTAGTTTGTTTGCGAGCGTATTATTCTGGTTTGGATACATCGACTGCTGTGGAGTAATATTTCCAAGATGGCATATTCATGTGCCTACGCGATGCTAAAGAACCTCAAAATAATAATCGGCGAAACGTAGTTTCTGTAAGCTTTTACATTAATGTAGTGTAAAGTGAATTGGAGTCACTTCCCTTTTTAATAAATGGATATTCTGCTAAATTGCTTGGAGAAAATTCGGTGCAGCATTTAGAGCACGTGGTCAGTGGAGCTAATAATCCTCTCTTGCTATACAACAGCCGTCCTTACAGCTTTGTCAGAGGAGAGGGCTTTAATTGTTGAAGTGTAGAGAGACTGTGTGAGGTTAATTACGGTCCTGTCAACCAAGCACAATACGTGTAATGAATGGAAGCTCATGATTGAACATCTGACTTCCGTTGCAGATTGCTTGAATAGGATGCAATATTACACGGCTATCAATCCAAATAATTCCAATAGAATTTTATTATAGTGAGCTGAGATTCCTATATTCTTTGTAGTATTCGGACCTTGTTTCTCTATAGAAATTTTTTTTTCTTCTAAATTGAAGCAGTTTTTTTTAAAAAAAATACAATATATATTGTAATATCACCGCTTGATAATTAATTTTAAATTAATTTTGAAACTTAGTCGCTCCAAAATATAATAATCGACAAATCTTTAAATTTTTTGTTTCAAGTTATTATCCAAAATTTGTTTTTTATTAACAACTTGAAAAATTAATTAATTTGCTCCCATTGAATACCCAAACTATAGATAAATTATGATTATAGGAATTTAAATTAAACAAGATATTAAATTTTATAAACAAAACAATTTTATTAATCCAGAATACAACTCAAGAAATCTCTGTATATTTTTTTTTATTCTTTACATCAACAATTAAATTACGCTAATAATCCAGTTACATTTTATAAATCAAACTCTATACCCCGGGGTCTTCACTGGGTTGATAAGAAAACGGAACACTAAAATTTTAAATTTAAAAAATGCAGTTAAAATAAAACAATGCTCATCTGTGCACAGACTTTCACACACACGCTTCACAGACACGTTCACGTTATACTTTCGATATCCAGACTCCTGACTGCTTGCTTGGACTAAAATGGTTTTTTTTAGTCACGGCCACCATTCAATTTGACCGAATATTTTATCACCAGCGCCAAATGTTAAGTTTGTTTGAAATATTTCGAAATGCCCAATAATGTTTATCTCCAAGCTTTCTTCTTTTCTATCAGACGATTAAATCTCATTGATTAAATCCTTCCACAAAGTCAGTAAACCAACATTTAGTTATACTTCAGCACCTATTTTCTATTTTCCACTGCTCCAGCCTCCACCTCCTCCTCCTTTGAGATCTACAGTCCAACTAACTTTTCTATCCGCTTCCCCCTCTCCACAATATTCCCTTTTCCCCCCACATTATTTGAGTTCCCACGTTCGGACCTCATCTGGCTTTCTCACGTTCAGAGAGCTACTCAATATTGTTAAATAAACATTTCCTTATCAAATAATTGGATGTCCACAAAAAACTTTTGTCATTATTCCTTTAGGGTTTTGTTCCGATGTCTGTCAAAAACATTATCTCTAAGAGTCGCTAAAACGCCCAATTGTAGTCCTCCCTTTGGTGAGCTTTTCCGCTGTCAATCATCATTTTTTTATACAAGCCACCCAAGAATCCCCAGTCTGGGTTGGTAAACAAATCTTATGAAATATGAACAAAATTTATGTCCTTCTTAACTGGGTATTACAATATATAAGTCAACAGTACCCTTAAGAAACTACAAATATATTGTACACTAGTTTTTCAATCATTCGTTTATATTGGAGAAAACTAACTCCTACTTATTTCCTTCACAAATTGTGTTATTCCATAATGAAAACATTTATCTGGAGAGCCATTGATATTAAATGACTTTTTAAATGTTAATTACTATAAGGAATTAGCAGATTACGATAGAAAAATCTCGACGAACCAAGGATCATATGAACATGTAAAGAACATGAACATGTAAAGAACATCAACAACTACAACGCATTCGTCAAGGAGTGTAAAACTTTTTTTGTAAATGGAACTTATTACTCCGTAAACGAATTTTTTAATCGGTCTCACATTCCTCAAACTTCCTTGCCTACAAAATTGCCGCATATGCTATAAATCGGTAAATAGTTTATCCAGTTTTCCCCTTTTGGTTCTGTTTTTCCTGCCTCTGCTTTCTGTTTTAGTAAATATCCATGACGACATCCCTCCGTACCGAGCGACAGGAGATGAATACCAGGAAGTGATTAGTGTCGTGTGCGTGTTTCCTAAAGATAGTGTGTATGATTGTAGTGACTAGACAAATGTGAACAGATATGATTTTGTGTGTGTGTGTGTAACCTGTTAATATTAATTCTCTTTATATGTAATTTATCTACTGTACATTTGTGACGAATCCTATTTCCTCTTAAGAGGGCTAATGGTGAATAAATCTATCTATCTATGTAGATGCATGGTAGCTCTTACCATTGAACTATAATATGAACTTTCTTTTTCCTATGTACAGACTTGAACGCAGGTTCACCTACAATTTTTTTTACTGAATCTAATTCGTACTGTCGAGATTTTTCTAACTTAATCCGTTCATTCACTTTCATTGCATTTTAGAACTAAGCTTGGTTCTTCTGTTCTTGAATTAATTCAATTTATACAAAGTATCCATTCTCCGTTGAAATTCTAAATTAGGTCTTGAAGAATCAGTAAATTGTATGAGAAACTGTGTTTAGAATTATACACGGGATAGAAAAAGTCGAAGAGGATTGCTCAATTGATGGAGCGACCGAGTAATAAGCGGTGTTCCATGGCTCGATTCACGGTCCTGTATAAATTTTTCTTTCCTAATCTGTTAATTCACTTTCACATGCATAAAATTTCAGCTCAATTGAAAATATTCATTCTTTGCTTGAATAAAAAATTAATTACCTACCGTGGATGCATATAATTCTAAATTTTACTACGATGTAATTAACTTTTTATAATATTTTACATAGTAATTTATTATTATTATTATTTAATATTTAATACAAAGTGACAATTATGAATTAATAAATAACCAGATAAATAGCAACATTTCTTATAAAAAATTTATAAAATTAATTCTGATTATTTAGGTATATTACCTGATTAATATTATCTGTAAATAATAATAATAATCATAAACAAAAAACCAACAAATTAGTCAAAAAAGTGTATTAATGTATTAAAACAAAAGCATTATAATACGACGTTTCGTCCACAAATTTGGGACTCTTTTGGAAGTTAAGATCGTAATTAAATATTTTATGTTATTATAATATTGCTACAAATTTATTCTAACGGAAATTTATTACTTATGACCAAATCTATGTTGGCAACAGAAAGATACTATGACAACTGCTGTAGCTGATCACAGCAAAGTATCAGTTGCTGTCATAAAAGTCGGTTAAAAATGAATAATTTGTATTTGTAGACTATTTTAATTTCCCCTGAATTTATTTACGACTTAGAAATACTCGTACGGATATAAATTTGAATGGAAGCGAACGCGTTAGTTTTGCCATTACTTGATAACGTGTGATCGCTATTTTGTTACATTACGACCAATAAGTTATTAATGTAGCGACTAATACTGAATAGCAACTCTTCCGGGTTATGGAAATTAATAACCGTTCCCCACACCTGACAATATATAATGTATTGATTATCAATAATATCACAACAATAACTGCACATTATAGCGGGCTGTAGTACGAAGAATTGAGCCACGTCCGAAATGTTTATTGTTCTCAGGAGGATTCGGATGAATTTCAGAGCGACCTGTATTGATTTTCGCAGAGGGTGTCGGAATAAAACTGAAGTGTAGATTTAACTGTCTTTGATATACATTAAGTGACTAATCTAGCGGCTAAAGAAGCCTTTGTGTTTCACGAGGCAAAGGAGTTTGAGGCGCGTATATTAATGCGATCTGCATTCATTACCGTCGGATGTCTTTCACACGCCGCGCCTCATTAGCACGTCCTCGAAAGGGCGTTTCCCTTCCTCCGGTTCTGATTGCTAACAAAGTTAATAGCCACGACACACTTTACGCATCCGGTACAGTAAATAGGAAGTGTGGAGATTGCATTATACTGACGGACATGCACAAGTATATTATCATAGGTAGGTAGGACATTCTTTGAAGTGGCGCTCGTGTGATACGAGGAATCTAAATGAATATTGGTTATAATATGAATACAATGTCTCAAATACAATTCAAAAAAATGTATTTGTATATTTACTAATTATATGAATTTGTTATAGAAATTTAACTATGAATGTGTGTTTATATTAGTAAAAATTTAATTTCTGTTAATCCTTGAATGAGGTACTGGGACTAGTCACAAATGAATATCAAGAGCATTTTTAATAAATAGTATTACAAATATACTTATCGTTTATAACATGTGATCTGATTACCTCAACTAAAAATACGAAAACCGGTTATAAAGTGAGTTATTAATTTTCTGTAACACAGAGTCGTGGTATATATTATATGAAGACTGGCAGGTTCAGGATCTTCAATGTTCGACGGAGACATTTTTTATTTAATTATTAAATAATTATGACGTACCTTATTGTTGACTATTTCAGAGTTAGTTTGAGCCTAAAACTTTATAAATAATCTAAACGTAACGCAAAAAGTTACTTAAAAATTAATTACTTTGAAATAATATTTAAAATAACGCTAAAATTTTGTGTAATACTGATATAAATTTGAAATACTCGTATTCTAGTTATGTTTTAAATCATTAGTTCATTGTATTTGTTTTCGAAAAAATTAATGAATTTATGACTGCAATTACGGATTCATGTTGGAGCCGATAAAATGACAAGTCTAAAGTAAAGTGTCCGTAATAAAGTTATAATCTAGTGACAGTATTAATATCACATAATTATTGTGAAAATATTATTTTCATATCATCTAAAAAATTCATTCTTCACTTAAAAATTATAACAGCGCAAACATATGAATTATTTTGAATCATTAACAAAAAAATCACTTCAGTTTACTTTATATTAAACAATTAGTTGACATTAAGAAAGTTTTAATTTTATTTGACTTAAATTATTTAATGGTATATGACCATTTGCAAAGACTTCTGCATATTGTTTTAATTGTACTATTAAGTTTACTGACAATTTTCCGTTAGTAGTTCATTATAAAGTTATCGACCCATCTAAAAAAATGAATTTTGAATCTATTATCTCTAAATAGCAAAGTCTTTCTTAGTCTTCGACATATTTGATCTAATATCGTCCAAAGCAATTGCCACACTTTCTCATATCCCTGACCAGGCAATTTCTATCTGCACATTTCTGAACTTTTTCTTCATTGATTCCGTTTGGTTATCTTTTAGGAATTCTTTGAATGTAAATATTTGTTCATTTAACTGCTTCAGTTGAATGCTATTGTTTTTAAATCATTTAATATAAAATCTACTGTAATGTTATACTTATTACATTAGGTATATTAAAGGTTTTATAAAGTCTGACCGTCTTTATGAAGGTGGGCGAATACACTGTGACACATTGACATTGTAAATAACAATAGTCGTCAGTTTTGTAGACACGCAAACGCGATCTCTCGAAGACTGACAACAGGAGGTAATGAATGTCCATCTGTTAGTTTCGCGCTTTCAAATAAAGTGAGGCATTGTCTGAAAGTTGAGTGTTGACTCTTCAATGGCGAAACCAAACTATTTCAAAATTAATACCATTACGTCAGACACTTTGACGAATTGTTCCAGTTAATAAGCAAACGTCTGTCATTCGTTGACTTTGAAGCAGAAATATTTCAAATGAATCATGTTGCATGTTAGTAATAAATATTCCAGTTGGGAGAAGTAATTGTCCGAGTAACTCACAGACTGACTGGTTTCAAGCCACATTACTCCCGCAATTTTACGTTTAAATCAATAACTGCTAACATAGTTACAGATATAGGGCCAATAAAAGTTGTAGGAAATGTGTAAAACTTAAATCAAATAGACGGTTTCCTCATTCCAACATCCGACTTTCCAGTTGAATACTTTTAATTTTTCACTTTTATTTTCCTTGAATTGTAGATATTCCTTAAATAAGGTTTATTTATTAAGAATTTTCTAAACGAATATTCTTTCTTTCTTCAGAAAGAATGAATTAACAGATGAACATATTAAGATAATATAATTACTGATATAAATTTAACGTATATGTATCCATTTTTTTCTGGTAACGGGCAAACTGAACGTTTACACGTACCCCACAGATTTATATATATTAAAATATACAAAATATATTATATTTTTTTCGTTCATAAGAAAGAAATTTTTATCGCTGATACGTTTAAATTAATTATTAATAGTTTTAATTAAAATAATACTTCAGACCCTGATAATAAACTGGAGCACAGTAAAGAATAACAAGCAATGTACGATAATATAATATATTTATAAAGTGCTATTTGAATTAAAGTATCTGGATTGAAAAATGTCGTCCTGCGAGGAATGGAACCCGAGAAATGTTTCCATTCTGATATTTTAATACAATTTTTTTACGGCTAGTAACTATATTCTTAATGTTCTATTTATGCAGACAACGGGTATTATTTAATGACAAGATGAGTAAATATTTTATTCTGTTGGAGGAATGATAGGATAAAGAAAATACGGTTATAGATATTAAGTAGAAGTATGAGAAGTTGAATTTCAGAATTTAAACGTTTAGTTTTCATAAGTTCAACAAACAAATATAGTTTCTGACCATACATGAAGGATTTTCTGTCAAAATTAAAATAGTCACATTTTAATAAATTTACTTATGAATTATTTATCTTATACTTGAAGTTTTCCTGAAATATAAGAACAGTGATGCGATTAAGTACATAATTAAAATACTTTCCACAAAAATAAAGAAAATATTACGCATTCATTGTATATTTTACGCATACATTCAATAGTTAGAAATAAAGTAATGGTTAATGCTTCTCGTCTTTTGTTGTTCTTTCATGGGGTTCCTTTTACGGGGTGTGAATATTTTCAACATGTTTTTCTTACAGTAATTTAATTATTTTGTCTTATTCGTGTTTTTATCAGATTGATAAACACGGGAAACGTACTTATATATTTGATGTTAGAAATTTTTTCTTGCACTCTATATTCCTGAAATATTCACACGTGAAACGCAGGGTTAGTTAAATGAAGGTTCAATTTTATTACCCCGAGTTATCTTTTGTGCGAAAGAATAGAAGTTAACATTAAACAGTAGATATAGTGGCAGTATGGAAATTTATTACATTTTATTAGGTATTAGGTTGTATATACAAAATTAATTTAGAAATATTATATTTAGCTTTGAATGATTTTGTTCTGATTTATCCGTATCATTTCTCTCAAATTTTTTACTAAAACTCTTAAGTAACAACGTGAAGGATTTTTCTATGAATTAATTAATAAAATGTACTGCCGTAAAAAACTGATTTTCCTAAATATTTTCTACTTTTCAAGAGCCGTTTTCTCAATCCTTCAGTACTCATTAATATTTCATATTCTCTAGAGCATTTAAACCTCTCGTCGCTGCTGTATAAAACTCTGAATTGTTTTAGAGTAAATTTCCGTTGTTCGCGAGCTAGAAAGAATTTTTTTGTGTCGTAACAATTTTAAACAACAGGTTTGTGAAACTTTTTATTCATAACTAAAGCTGTAAAAGTTTGTTTCAAACCACAAGAGACCATTTTAGTTGAACAAAATTGCTATATTAAAGTATTATTATTATTATAATAATATAATTGATATTATGAAACAATTTCAATGTAATTATAATTTATAAAAATTACTTTTATTTCGATTAACATAAATTATTTATGCCTGCGTGGGAGCGCTGTAGATAATTAATTATAATTCATTCAGAATTTAAAAAACAATGGCATAATCATATTGGCCATAATATTTACGTACAAAAAAGTGTATTGAATGAATCGAGGCATAATATGTTCGAAATTGTATGATAATTCGTCGGAATAAACAACAAATTATTATTATTGCTTGATAAAACTTAATCAGTAGGCTACTTATGTTTGTTTCTACGTAATCACGAAAATTAAAATGTAAATTGCGTTTGATGGAGAATGTGATTAATGTTTACAAATGTAAAAATTAATTTTTAAAATAACATATATGCAGTTGTAATTAAATAATCTAGATTTTTGACTTCTGCCATTAGTTTTTTTTCTTCCTCCGAACTAACTAATATTAATGCATTCAAGGTATAATTCAATTATGTAAGCAAACCGAAATATTAGCTCTATAAATAATAGTTTTCTCTCGTACGTCTAATTCAGTAATTCAGGAAATTACATGTACTGAATATTCATAAATGGCATATTTGTATCAATAAATCTGAAATTTCTCACTAAATTTTAGATGCGATTAGCCTTTCCAGAAATTTTACCATAAGATTGGTATTATTTCGTGCCTCTTGCTGAATTCAGTTTATTTGCTGACTCAAGTAGCAGAGCCACTAGATTCTTAAGTTCCTTCTAAAAGTATTTTATGGCCTTAAATGGGGAAGTGCACCGAAACAATTTGGTTAGTTGCTTTTTATAGTTCATCAAAAGTTATCTTCTGTTGAAATTTTGCTTTCTTGGGTCCCGATGATATTGGAAAACTTTCTCAATAAGGTCGAACATGTACCCTTAGAAGAAAGGAGGCTTTAAAAGGGAATATAGTGTAGAGACCTGTATAGTTGGACCACGAAGAGTTCACAATGTAGTAGCAATAACCCGGAAAGTTCCTACGTGGCAGCAGCTGCAGAATCTGGAAACGCTTTATCAGCCGTAGACCTCGGTTCCGGGTAATCCTCTTTTGTAAGAATTCAATTATTTTCTTAAATTATACTTAAGGGATTCGTATATTGTATCTAGGCTGAAGTCTATCCACTTTCACTTACCGCGGTTTTACTAAATAATTTTTGTTGAATGTGTTATGGGTTAGTGTTAATAGATTCTAATTTAAAGAATTTAATGAGAAATTTGTTTACAAATATCAAATAAATCTACAAGCAACAAAATCCTAATAAGTAGAAAATTATTTATAATATATTTCTCAAATGCTGTGTTGCATAATAACACCATATAAATGCTGCAATATTCAAAAATAAACAGGAATTAATCATAATTAATTCAAAAAACGAATTTTTTCATAATTAATTAAAAAAACTTTAATCTTTCATGAATATTAATTATTCAGCAACATTTAAGTGCCCATTACAATAAAAATTTTGCTTTCCCACAAACCGCAATTAATTGTTGTTTATTATTTTCATTTCGACCCAAATTAGTGCGACATAAAATATTTACGGTATTTTATTTTTTCACTCAGTGATACGTTGTGTTTGAATTATGCTTTGTTTCCATATAATCGTCCAGATAATTTCTTGTGTGTAAAGCGATCCTTTCCAAATGGTCAAGCCGTTAGAAAGAATCTCGAACGATAGAGACGAAGACACATTATAAATAAATACGCCACTTCCATTCAATTAAAATAATTTAATTAAATAAAAATATAAAACGTCTATGTTAAAATTAGGTAAATCAGTAGCCATTTAACAGTCCAAAATAAGTACTATATAAATGCTATCCCCGTTAAATTCGTCAAGTGATTCAATTAATGGACGAACTGTATTCATTTTGCAAACTGAATTACAACTTGTGGTGCTGGGGAAGTATTTAGAAAAAAATAATGTGGACAGCGAATGCAACAACTGATGAGGTGCTAAGAAGATTGCATGAATAGAACCCACGTGAGAGCTAATCCTCTGTGGATAGCGATCTGGATGAGGAAAAGGGGCGGGTTGATACGTAACTTTACAGAAGGATAAATAAATACGAAGAAATGTATACGTTCTGGAAGTATATCGACGATTTGGAGAAAATAAAGAAGTAAAGAATTTTAAAAAAGAAAGCTGAAGAGCTCCATTTTCAGAACATATTATTTTACCTTCCTGAAAGCACTAGTTTTTTATAATAATGTCACAGTCATTTAAAATTAATTTATAAAATAATTAATAATTCTTATTAATGTTTAAGACGTGGAAACTTATGTTTTACCTCTCTCTCGTATTTTAGCCAAAATATCGGCAGTTAACGGCCCAACAGCTACACCGTAGAGACACATAAAATTGATCAATGGATGTTTGCGTGATACGAACACCCATTTCCATGAAATTACTCTGCTTGCACCCGCATCTCCTGCACATTCCACAAAACGTGTTCGGCAAAGCTTACTGAACCGAAAACGGCTTTGAAATCTGTTGCTGACCAACTGCAAGTAATTTGCCTGACATTCAGCTCACTTTATTTTAAAAAGGGTTTAGAATCGGTTGGCTGGTATACTGTTTCGTTTTATTTATTTGATACATAATAAATTTTAAGATTAATCTAGTGTTAAATAGTTCTATCTTTGTATTATTTTTTTTTGTAATATTTCGTGAATTAAGATTATTTCTTATTCAATAACATTAAGTTTTTATCTTTTCTAATTTTTGAACTTACACCCAATATGTTTCTATCCAGTTTCACTTTCATTTTTTAGAACGTCACCTACTTCATAAGGTGAAATATTGTTATTATAGCATTACATACACGTGTTGCGGTGTGGACTATACTTCCTCATGCCAGATAATGTGCTAATTGTAACATTAATATATCCAGAACGACCATTGTGGGAGGATCGCGCTGATGTGAAGTACAGCCGCAGGTATTTTGATTTATACCTTTGCATGTTTCACAATAATAGCGATACACACTAAAGAACGAGTATTTACGGGATTCATTTGTGGGAAGAAATAATAGTTTTGCGGCTAATTCGGGAAACGGTACAATAGTTTATAACATTCACGAAACTTTGTTGAAGTTACGGACTGACATAGTTTACCGCATAAATGAAATGGAAACCATTTACAGAATCTAATTTTTGAAAATAATTGTAATCTATCTTGCCGAGATTTATAATCCTGAATGACGATTAGAATAATAAAATTTTGACCACAGTATCAGTGATAAAAAAAACAACTGTGAAAGACTGTGAACGAAAATTTTTAGTTCGAACCATTAAGGAGAAAATTAATATGAATTAAATGTTGAGAATTAAATATTTAACAATGTACTTAAAAGTGTGAATAAAATATTTAGTGTCACAGGAGTGACGAGAATGTAGAAACACAATTAAATTTAAAGAAATTCCTGGACGATAAATGATACCGAAACACCTTTGCCTTTAATAAAACAGTAAGTTTCAGTTTTCTTACAAATAGAGAATGGTAATGTCAATTTTTTACTTTGAGGGAATATTAAATATAAGCTTTTATTTCAATGATACAATTTTGATTTTGAGTACTTTTAGATAAACGATATATTGTGATGGCAACGCACAGAGGAAAGCAAAAAAAAGAAAAGCTGTAATGAATAAGACAGAGTTACTTACGGACTGGCCGGAATGGTTCAGTAGAGAAGGTCGGAGGAAGCCATAAATTCAGTCAGATGAGATCGGTGGTGGCACGGAAAGGAAGACGAGCATAAATGTCGCAGCCATTGAAGATATTCCTGCAATATTTTTCAGTTTGGGCCCTATCGACTTACTGTACGTTAACTATAAAAGAACGTGATAAATATTTTTTTTTATTCACTTTGAAATTTCCAAGTTTTCCGCAGATAAAATTAACAAAACTAGAGCTTTAATGTTGCTTACTATTCGTTACTAATTTGTATATTTTTAATAAACTTGCAATTATAATTTATTTATTAAGTCTCTTCACTTAATTCTCATAATTTTGCAATGAAAATTTAATGCATGATAGATTTAAAAAACGTAAGACGAGAGAGGATGTAAAAATAAATTAGAAGAGATGAAAACATGCACGCTAAGCTCAGACGCGAGAAGCTCTAATCCACAGCAAGAAAGGCTTCGCATCGGGAGCAGCAGAAGCGCAAAGTGCCGAGAGCCACAAAGCCAACACGTTTTCCTCGAATCCACTTGGGTGACGAGACTGCAGGAAACAAAACATTAAGGCACGACGATTCGAGCCGGAAATGGTCGCTCCATAAGGAGTCGAAATCCTTGAGGAAAGGCCACTCCTCGACATTCAGGAAAGTTAGTCCGGATTTACGATAGCTGCGCGCCGGGACAACATAACTCGTGTATAGTTAATATATATCTGCATTCATTGAACCAAATGTAAATTTTAGAAACAAATTATGTAAAATATGTACATAAAATGTACTGGGGAGACAAAAGTAGTAAGAATACTGGTGTATGAAGACATACAAGGTGAAAGTGAAATTGAATGCATGGGAATGCACGAACAACGGTTTTAAAATGATACCGATAACGTTAATTAATCACAAATCCAGGAATAAGAAATAACATAATTGAATATTTAAATTTTATAGCAAAATTGTTCCCGTATATTAAATTTTAATATTCACTGAGATTATTTCGTCTCTATGCAACTGATTAAATAAACTTAATTACTGTTACCTGAGAATATTTAAGTAAAAGAGTGTGGTATTGGATAATGAGCACATCGGTAATCTAAATGAAAGATTATTATTCGAGCGTCTTATGTGGAAATAGAATAGATCGTTAATAAAAAAAATTATAGGTGCAGAATTATTATTGTTTACATTATAAGAATATTTTTATAAGTATAAGATATTGATAATAGAAATATTAACATTGAGTCATGAAGCAGTTTATCGAAACTTGCAGATACATTTTACTAATGTTGTATTGCTTGCTATTGAATCAGTTTTCAATTAGAAATTGTTGAAGCTCATGGACTCACGTTTGACGTCGTGTGTTCTTAATTATGCATTATCATACTTCAAATTCAATATTAAATTTTAAGTATTAAAATACAGAGACTGATATGAACTCAAAGGACGTTAATGAAATGTTTAGAGTTTAACTTAAAAATGTATGGTTTAGTAAATGGCAAGAACAATAAAAGAGGCATGGATCACAATTTATAGATCAGATAATTTTATTGGAGGATGTATCAAATACGTGATCTGAATAGTGCTGTAGGACTGCGAAGGATGGAGAATAATAAAACAATCCGACTAAAACAATCTGTAATTATTGAAAAATGACAAACATAGCTTTATCACACCAATGTAATTGTACCATTACGCCCTAATAAAATTTCGTTCATATAGTTTAAAAGTATTATGAAATTATATCTGAAAATACTCAATATATTGTTTTTAAAGTAGCACCCTGATTAGTATTATTATTTTTGGTTAATTACTTTTTAATATTTTCAATCATTATCCAGTCCCAAATTTCAACTAGCATTACAGAAATTCTTTGACAACTATGTTTTTATACTTCTTTAAATTAATCTTCATTTTACATTATTGTTCATGTATTTTCCTTCAACCCATACATATGAAGTAAAGGTCTTGAGGATAACGGCATTTAAATAATTACGTACCCACGAATGCAGAGTATAATTATTTGTAAAATATAGTGGAAATTATCGAAACGTTGGCAAGCAGTCAACTTATATATTTTATAACAGTGTTTTACAATATGCATGCAAATTTTGGTACAATTGCCCTTTATCGTGTAACCTCCATAAATACTGTAGATACTAATATAATGAAATTCTGATTTTATTATAGTAATATAAACAAATAAAAGGACTTGAGTTAGAAAGTAATTATAATGTTTATTACAAAAATTGTGAAATCAATATATTTTTGCAGTAAACATTATAATTACTTTTCAGAATTTGTTTATTAAATTATAAAAACCAATTTGTGTGTTTTAATAAATATTTAATAACTTCATACATATCATATGAATGTAGTAATGACTGAAATGAATATATCTGCGTTTAATGTAAATTTATGAGAGCAGTTTTTGTGAATCTTTAATTTTGATTAATTCCTTATATACCATTAGTTAAATTGCGCCATCGAAGAAATATATTATTAAGTAAATTTAAATGATGAAGTCTGAAGGTGATGCTTTACGAGTTGTTGATTTTTAGATATTTTTCTAATTTGAAGTTCGCTTTCAGCTTTTTAAATTAACGGGGTAATACATCATTTCGAAAACCAGAGTAATAGCTGTCCAGGGCAGCTGTTTCCATACACATTACAGAAATTGTTCACTCAATTTCATAAACCTTGTCTGCAGTTGAATTATAACGTACAGTAGATAAATTATTTATCAGTATTATCAGTATAGTCTGTTACCCTAGAAGCAAGCCTGCGAGAGGATTTCTCGCAGGTGAACCTTCCCAGAGAGCTCTGGCGGGGGCTACCTTTGGGGATGCTCTCACATCTCTCTGGTTTTTTTGTTTTTTTTTGAACTAAGGTTCCCACATGCCGAGGCACCTCGGTCTGTTTTGAGAGGTGTATGTTCCGGGGTCGCAGACCTTGGGCATACGGCAAGAGTTGTCCGCTATTCCTATTGGAATAGTCGGCCAGCTGCCTCCTAAACAGGCCAAGGCATGGCGAGGGGTAAGCTGCGTCCCCACAGCAAACTCCTCTCCCGCTATCGGAAGGGCGTGGGACAAGTACCCAATGCCCGACCTACCCGATGCAGGTTTTTCTATGGTTTTCCCTGCATTCCTTTAGGCGAATGCCGGGTAGGATCCTTAAAATATAGCCCGGGGGCCCTAGTTAACCCTTGGCTACCTTCCTCTACCCTTCCACATCCCCCCTTTCTAATCCCTTCCTATGCTATTAAAGGGGAGTTGCCCAATGTGGATCACCCTCATGTAGCCTGTTGCCCTAAAAAAAAAAAAAAAAAAAGTCTGTTACCCTAAAAAAAAATTCTTATAGACTCATAATTCCTATTAGGACCTTACGATTACAGACTTAGAAAAAGAAAGAAAAGTATTATTTTTAGTTTCTCAGGCACAGAAAAAGTATTTATTATTTATTTTGGGATAATTTAATAATAATTTTTAACTATTTTATATTTTGAATTAGAAAATAATTTTGTAATTATTTATTTTTATGATTTATTATTAATCTCAGAATACTAGATGCATATCGTTATCTGTTTATAAAGTTCTAAAATACTCTGTAGACCAGACCTTTGGAAATTATTCAAATAGGGACAACTTAATGAAAATCCACTTTGGTTGAAGATACTCGCAAAATGTTATTAACTTTGAGCAAGAACGTAAGATTGTCTGGAATGATTAAATTATTAAAAGCACTTTACAAACACAAGTAAGAAATTTACTTGAAGGTGCTTGAAAATTACCGCAATAAGAAGAGGGAGTCGCGAATCTGGCTCATAGTTCAGGCACGCGTGCCAGGCATTCCGCGTTTGATTAAAATCAGCCATGTCGCTTGGTCCGGAATTTTAGTCCAGGGATTAACTTGCTCAGCCAGGTTTTCACTATCAGCGTAGCTATGACTCGATTATACGCTTTCATTTTACTTCAAATCGGATTTTTGATATATCCACAGAAATATTTATACACTATTTGTCATGTGGATATGACATATGTATTTTGTGTAGTAATATTAAAAAATAGGACGTAATACATCGAAAATAATATGAAAAATGAAGAAGATATTTAGTAAGTAACATTAATGTAGTTGTGCTAGTTATCACATGAAAGGGTTTCCAAAAAGTGGAACATAATTGGTGGAATAAGTCCATAGCAATACTGAACGAGCGAATTAAATGTATTTGTTGGCAATGTAGATTCTTACTACTGTGTTCACAAAATAAATGATTAGTCAGAAAAATGAAAGAGATTAATTATGTTTTGAATTGTCACAAAATTAAAATACAGTGGGTCATAATAGCGGTTATGTTTAAATTAATATTCCGTCGACACGGATCGGGTAGGGGGAGTAAAATGTAAATGTTCTAAAATGTGACGCTGTAGGTGGCTTAAATCACTTGTTTACTAAGAGATTAACTTCGAATTAAATACTTTTCCGGGCTTATATAAATAAATACCCGGAAAACTATGGGCACCTAGCTTAATAATATAAATCCATTATACAATTAAATCAGACATAATGGAAGGAAGGTAACAAAATTTCACTTGTAATTATTCGTCATTGTTTGCAACAATACACTATTTTATTAAAAAATTTCTGATAAATATCTGCTATAATTTTCATATTTTTGGAATGAAATACATCACACGAAACTAGAAAAATGTCCTGCCGTTATGACGTGACACATAATACACAGTTGTCTGGCCAAAGAAAGAACAGGAATCGTCTCCCTCCACAAGATATGATGACACCCCTCACCATGAAACCGATTTAAAGATTGTTAGTTTATTCTTATGCCATTAAATTATGCTAGAAAAGATCATGCATAAGTGTAATAAAATCATATAATATCTCATATTTCGCAAATTTCTCTCTAAATGAAACATGTTAGAATCTCATCCTTTCGCAGATTATGAAAAGAATTCTCAATCCAGAGTATACACTTCTGCATTAGAGTCAATCTTAAGCTAGGTTGGAGAATCGAATGTAAGTTTAGTCTTGTGACGCATAATGAGAACCACGGTCCTGTCGGCGCAGCTGGAGCAGCAGCGCCCCCTACAGGCAGCATGTCAGCCGAAGCTGACACCTCCGGCCATTGTTCCCAATCTTCCCTATTGCTAGTAGCTAGAGACATCGCTCGTTTTGACACAGACCTTTGGGCGTTTTCCTAATTGTGGTAAATTACACTCAACGCGACAGAAGAAGAAGAATGATCATAATATGTTCCCTTGGACTAATGCTGTCCGACGGTCAGAGGACGATTGTAAAACGATGGAATTTTAGCATTAGTAGAGTTTCATTTCGCTTTAAAAAACCTTATGAATGTAACTATGGAATGTAATAAAATATATGGAAAGGAATTTGTGGAGTTGATATTTGAAATTATGTAATTACGTTCTAATGTATTCGATCATTCAGGCGGACTTGCAAACACCTATTACAGAGATTATACTTACGAAGCTATTATTCAACGGTTGTTGGCTAGATTGGTCAGAATGAACGTTCGTACATTTACCGTGGATCGGTGGTGATCAACGAAAACAAAAGAACCTGTATAATATATTTTCTTTACGTATGATTGAAAATAATGAATAAGGAAGATAGAAATTCTGAATAAACAGTGATAATATAAATATTATTATTATTATAATATATATATATATATATATATATATATATATTGTAATACTAATTAGAGGCCATTAATGATTTTGATAATTGGATAGTTATGGTGGATTGTTAGCGGACCAATTTCAAAGGTGACAATGGACAGGCGGGGTTTTGTTGTGCTGAACCGCGGGGTTTCGGACAGTCGGGTGTTGGAAGTCGAACAACGAACTGCGTGGCAGACAGATAGGTCTAGCCGGAAAAGGTTTCAAGTTAAATTTGAATATAAAGTTTTGGACAGTCAAAATCATCGAATAATATTAGAAGGAGTAACCTAATAAATCACCCTTTTTTTGGGTGTAGACAGGCTATGTATAGGGTAATCCACATAGTAGCAACTCTCCTCTTATAGCATAGGAAAGGAATTTGAAAGGGGAATGCGGAAGGGTAGAGGAAGGTAGCCAAGGGTTAACTAGGGCCCCCAGGCTGTGGTTTAAGGATCCTACCCTGCATTCGCCTAAATAAATGCAGGAAAAACCCTAGAAAAACCTGCATCTGGTAGGTCGGGAATTTGGTACTTGTCCCACGCCCTTCCGATAGCGGGAGAGGAGTTTGCTGTGGGGACGCAACATTCCCTTCTCAGTGCCTCTACCAGTTTAGGACGCAGCTGGCCGACTATTCCAACGGGAATAGCGGTCAACTCTTACCATATGCCCAAGGTCTGCGACCCCGGAACATACACCTCTCAGAACAGGCCGAGGTGCCTCGGCTATATATTATCACATTTTTGTCTGAATTGGCTATCTATCTTTCTTATTCAATATTTTCATGATGTTTTACATTTTATGTCTTCGATATTATTAAATCACATCATAAATACTGAAAGACTCGTAAATTAGACTGCGTAAACGTATTACTGTTGCATATTATTAACATTATTGAAGAACAGTGGACTCATTTTTTTATATATATACTTTTATAGATATCATGGGTCGATATTCACAGAATGATAAAAAAATTACTACGTAGAACTATTAACTTAATTTCGTTGAAAATTATGTGTAAGTGATTGAATGTCATTTTTTTGAGTTTCCCGTTGTTAAATAAAACTTTTGTTTGGAGTATATAACATTTGAGAAAGAAAACAAATATTTCGAACGGTTGGGATAGAAATAAGTTAATGAATACGTCAAATTTTAGGAATATAATCAAGGAGAATTTGAAGAAATGGACAGTCAAACAACAGACAAGTATTTAACTATATTTAAATATATGCTTTTATTTTTCATTATATAGTTGTCTTATTTTTATCTGCCAATTTCTATAATTTTTACTGTACATTTGATAATGAAAAAAATATATATTTAAAGACATTTTTTTCCTCAACAACTCATCAATTTTTTTTAAGTTATTAACATAATTAAATGAGTTAGACTTTTTTTTAGGTTTTCAGCAACCAAATATTAATAAAAAATAGAAAATTGAAACTATCGAATACATTCATATAAAGTAATTATAATCTTTAGCACGAATGCCAATTCCATGTTGAAGGTTAAAATATGTTGTAGTACCTCTTACTTACGAAATATTAATGATAAAAATGTAAATTTTTGTACTGCTATAGACAGTATTAACGTCTTTGATATAATATAAAAATTGGCGTTTATATTAATTTTTTTTTGTTTAAGTACGTTAGAAGTTTTAATAACTAGACAGGATACGTCTTTTTGTCCCAGATATTTAAAAAATATTTTTTGTTCCTAAATCTCACAAGATTCTTGGACACTCTAGTTTTAAATCTGTTAGGAGGTTAAATTTTCAAGTTTCGTCTTTTACGCGAATTGTCTTGAAAATATTCCTCTCATATGAATATCAAAGTGATAAAATCTGATATTTTAGTGGCAAAAATTTATATCCTGTCTTCCGCAATTCATTTGTGTTTTTGTGAGACTGTGATGAAGCTTCCAGAGGAACCTCGTGTTTGCTTAGGACCGTGCTACGTGTTAATCCCTTGAGGTGTTGAGAGATTCATGCCACGAATTCCAAGCCTGGGGAGAATAATATTTGCAATTATTTAATTCCAGGAAAAATAATACGGCTAAAATAATTCAGTTCTTTGAAGATTTTCTCACTCAACGCAAAGAATTTCGTTTCTCATTTTATGAATTTTTAATTAAATGTTTCTTGTGGAATGTAAAACTTAAAATTTTTTAACTCTTCTATATATGAAGACAAATAAGTACTGAACTTTGTAGAAATATTAATTATTTTAACACAAAAAATTGGACTTTTTTCTGACCCATCTGATAAAGCACGTAGGATTATAAAAACTTCTATGGACGAAGAAAAGACATTATAAAAATTTCACTATGTAATTTATTTATTAGGTAAATAATATTGTAACGTAGAAAATTTTGAAATGTTGATTTCCATACTGCCGTAGGATAAACTAAGCTATTTTTCTGTCCTAACCGATGGGATCACGTAAGATTATTGAAACTCCCTAGGCACAAAAACAAAGACAAAATAAATTTGTGCCCATGACACATTTCTTTAAATAGTGTTTTAACCTAATGAAAAATAAATATATCATAAAATTTCGCACAATGACATTTATTTCATTAAATAGTGTTTTAACATATCACATATCGTTCTTGCTGTTGCATTGTTAGTTTTTTCAGAATGATTATTTTATATAAATCTTTAAAGTTGATTTCATGCAATCAGTAGGGGTCTGTTATTTGATTACGGGTAGGGAGCGAAAACCTTAATCACAGTCTGAAATAAAATATTTTAAATGTTAATTAATTATAATATTAAACAATTTTTGAACGAATTTTTCAAAAAATATATTTTAAGTGAGCCTGTAAATAAGGAAGTTTATTACAAGGAATTATTTATAGTTTATAAAGTTTTAATGAAAGTTCTTACGAAAAATCCTGTCCCTTCATAGTTAATTTTAATTTAAAAAAATCTTTAATAAACGAAAAATTCTCCTTTATCAATTATTTTTAATTTGATCGTTTTTTATACACAAAATATACTTGTGAGTACAGACTGTCTTAAAGTTGGACTTTCTCTCCGTCAGGGATACTTGTAATCGAAAATAACTCCGTTAGATATCCATCTTTTCAATCCACTGTCATTCTAATTTAGTGCTAACACAGGAGAAGAAAAGATTTTTTACTCTTAACCTTGTTGACTAGTTAGTCCACATGTAAAAGCATATATATAACGTTAAATTTAAATAATATATTATAAGTTGTCTCTATAGTGCTGTTCAGGGTGAGGTAATGGTACTGAACTGTTATCCCGTCTTTACTTTGTGACATAATAAACTTGCATTAGCTTGTTTGATAATGAAATTAATTCTTCGGAAATGCCCTGCTGGTTGGCTGGAAGTCCGGAGTTAGTACATTATCTCTATACACACAGCAGGATTGCTAAAGAGACAAGACTTTGATGAAATGTAAATACCGTTCAACAGTGTTACAACGCAATATAATCAGATTGTGTTTCACGCAATGACAGAAGAGTATATTTAGGCGAAAGTCGTTTTAATAAACTGTTTAATATCAGGTAATACTTAGATTATAAGTTTATATCTAATAAATAAAATTGACTATACGTATATATATATATATGTATATGTATATATATATATATATATATATATATATGACATTAATAATGTTTCTCCCGATATTTTTAGTGTATAATTTCAAGCCATTCTGGCCTTAGAGGTGGGGGTGGATTTGCTTAACGTAAAAGAACGGGAAAAAAGCCGAACTTGGTGTCGAATCCCGAGTTATGGATGTCGCTGAGTTTAATTATGACATTTAAATGTGAAAACAATGTTAGCCGTATAATCTTGAACACGTGCAACGAATTCTTTCAAATTTTTTACTGTTAATAGTTACGAAACGAAACAAACACTGGTGGCCGTTAAACCTCCCTATCACGTATAGAGGTGAGGATATAAGGGGTGCCATTTTAAAGACGTTCTAAATTACGGGGAGTCTTTTTGACTCTTAAAGTACCGATATTTTTTACCCTATTAAGTAAGATCCAGCGAGTATTTTTGCCACTTTTATATTTTTGCCTCTCTTAAGGTACCGGGATTACTTTTCACCTTCTTAAGATATTGGGTGTATTTTTCACTCTTAATGGTACTGAGAGTTTTTTAGACACTCTTAAGTTAAGTCCAAAAATTTTCGCTTGTTAAGGCACCGGGAGTATAATTATCTCTCTTAAGGTAATGCGTGTATTTTTTTTTGGTATAAGGGCACCGAGTATATTTTTAAGTCTCTTATGGTAACCAGAATATTATTGGCTCTTTAAAAGCACCGGGAGTATTTTTATGCTCTTAATTTACCAAAATTATTTTTGTTAATATTTCGTATACGTATCTCTAAAGGAACTGATGAGTAATGAAGAAATTAGCATTCCCTCTGCATAGGTAAGTTTTAAATCACCTCTTGACTGATAGATTTATATGGAATTAAATGCTTTTTCGGGCTTATATAAATAAATACCCGGGCAACGCCAGCCACTAAGCTAGTATCTAATATATTTCAATAGAAGGTATATTTTCTTAAACCATACGGAAAATAATAGTCTCTATAAATATAATACGTATTATTTTTAATTACGATACGTGTATTTATATGTATAAGGTTTAGATAATCTCCTCAAGCGCTCTTTAACATTAGTTGGTAAGCAGCTTGGTCTGATTAAAAAAACAAAGCATTAAAAGAACATTGTATATTAATGAATATGTATTTTCAATCGATAAATAGGGATGAAATTCTAGTTGAGAAATAGTTTGTTTTAGCAATCAGCTATCAGAAAACGAACGAAGTAAAACTTTAATTCAGTAACTTTTATACTGTAACAATTTATGAGAAACAAGAAATGAAATTAACAAGAATTCAAAACCAAGCATTAAGAAAAATATTGCGTTAATTAAGTTCACGATAGAATCGAAGAATATCGGTATGAAGAGAAAATAAAAAAAATAACATTTTTGCCCAAAAAACCGTTAATATGAATATAAGTATGTTGGTGTATAAAAAATATCTTATAAACACTATAATAGACAACTTCAACATAAGACGACCAATAAATAACGATTTACAAGGACATAATGAAGCTTCATATACTTTTAAAATATAATGTTTACTTACGTTTCAGAAAGAAACCTAATTATAGTATATGACTACTACTGCTTGTTGAACTGCTTTATATTGCGCATAAAACTGTACGCTTGGGTGAAAATTTAGAGAAGAACATTCCATTTAAATAATTAAGGAATAAAGTTTCTTTTCGTATAAACGAGAGAAAATAAGTATTTGCATTCCATCAAAGCAAAATAAACATAAACAACCTTTAAATGTTAGACGAATGAGAATCGCTCTGAGAGGAATGGCGTACATAAAACAAAGGCATTAAATGTTCTGGTCCTCAACTGCTTTCATTGTTTCGCGTAGGACGGCGGAAAACTAATGAAGTGTTGAAAAGGGAAACGTTCTCGAACAACAGTGTGTCCCTTTATTCTTTGTGTAGACTCTCTTAACGACTTTAATGACCTGCCTCAAGGTATTATTAAAGGTATTTCGGTACTTGTAAAGAGAAAGCATTTATAGAAACTCGTTCCAGTGATTGTAATCCATAAGTAACTTTATTTCTTTGAAATAATTCCTCGCGTGCGGACAAATACGCGACTGTACGTGTATTCATAAACATTCAAAATAAAAATCATACTTGGAGTGCAAACACACTGAAGTAACAACGTTCTTGCTGCGTTTCAGTAAATAACAAACATTGCATTCGCACTAGACATGTAAATAATTATCAGTATGTTTGTAATCACTGAAGCAATGGGATATATTCAACAGTTTCACAATGCTTTCACAAAAGCATACATATAAGATTTTAATGAATGATAATGTTGAAAATTCAACTAACACTATTATATATTATCTCCGTCGAAGACCACGCAAGTAAAAAAAAATTAATTTAATTTAAATGCTGAAAATTTATCAGACAATAAATGTATCATAAAATGGAATGTAAAAGAATATGACATTCGTTGTAACACGTACACAAAGCGCACTCATTCACAAACATATGAATTTATATGTATGTGTTGATAATTACAAAACAATTGAACATAATATGTATTTAAAGTGACATTGAAGAAATTAGATTGGAAACCGAAACTCTTAATTTCCACAACTCGGTATTTCAGAAATAAGGAATTTATTATTTAGGATAATTCCAATATTGGTTACATTTAAATTTTTATAATTTTATCACACAAAATGTAATTAAACTAGAATACTTGTAACTGATAAGCTTTTTTCGAGACGTGTGTGAAATGTGTGACGTAGTAATGAAATAATTTTATTTTTGGTTCCACGGAACACAGAAACAAGGAAAATTAATTAAAGGAACATTATTCTCTGAATTGCGAAATATCCTTGTTTATGAACCGTTTACTAATAATGTGTTTTCACCTCCACTTAAATTTATTAAATTTAAATAACTTACGTTTATTTTGAGTAATGGGAATAAAATTGGAATTAATACCGAAAATTTACATCTCTGACGGACTCCAATTTCGGAGTGCCGATTTATCATGTCAAGAATTCCCCGTCGGGAGATAAAATGCCAGCTAATTTCTCCGCCGAATAAAATATCACAGAGCTGGCTGTTGAGGCCTGCGGGCCAAAACAAATGTGCTAACTCTGGCACCTGAAATTTAAACCCATTTAGAAGGAAGCGGTAGACATTTACAAAAGTCTCGCTCCCGCTCAGATTGCAAAAGCCCGGCCGCCACGAATTAACTTTTTTGCTATTCTAATAAAATATTTTATCGCTTAAAATTTCTAAAACTCTTTAATGTAAACAGATACTTCTCTCTTATTTTTAATTTTTACGTTTTTTCCCTCGATATTAATCTCTGTTTGTGAATTCCCTTTTATTTGACTGAACAGATATTCTGTCTCGAAGTGATTTGTGACTTTACACAAATACATTTCACAAAAGAGATGGAGATAAAAGCTGGTGGTAGATCTGCTTCCGTGAACCTGAAAAAAAATATATGGGCGGCTGAAAGAAAACTGCCGCGGCTCCAAAGAAAACCTTGAATTTGCGGAAATTGGAGGGAGGAGGAAGAAAGGATAAAAGCTGCCTGAGTGCGTCGTAACTTGAAGTCCACTGACGTATGGAAAGCTTATTTGGTCTAAGGCTACAGAAAAATGTTTTCCGACATTCGTACGTTTATCACTTCTAGAAAAAAAGACGCGTTGTAGCCATGTTACCCTCTCGGATTTGTACAATACAAATGATACATTATTTAAAAGATAGTTATGAAACTAGTATTATTTAACGTATTTAAACTTTAAGTATATAGCTTAAATATACACTGAAAAGTTTTTGCAAACATTTTTGACATCGAGAAAATTCATTTGTGTCTAATTCTGATTACGTATTTAGAGAGAATGAGCTATGCTTCAACGGGCCAGAGAGTTTGCTTGTAATTGCATGATGCGAGGAAATCTGAAACGTGAGGGATTATAATGATCAGTACTGTTGCTATTTTGGTTATAGCGAGAAACATGTCTCATAAGGTAACAAATAACTCTACTTTGATAAACTATGACTAATTATGTATGAGTAAGCAATATTACACTATTTAGTCTTGGATTTTTCTATAAAAAATATAAAAATGGCTTCTACATGACATTGCTATACGAGTTATGCAGTTCTTATTATTTACCAGTGGATTTCGCTGGAGTTGATTATGTATTATATGGCGGACCGGAAAGCGGGGTTTTACTAAATAGTGCAGTGTCTCAGTTTTTCTGACACCAGTTTAAAATTATGCCAATAATGGTAATTTTTCAGATTCCAAGTAAATTAACCGCAGGTATCTTCGAGAAAATCCCCAGATTTAATTAATTCTGTAACTTCTGATGTTATGCCCGCTTGGACCCGCAGGTTATTATGGGCTAAGATTTTGCAGATCCTCTGATTAACCTCCCGCTAACCACTCAAAATTGTATCTTGCCATTTTTGTCATTAAAAACAGTGCCAATACAGCATGATGTTACTACAATTAAGTGTAAAAATAGATACCCAATTATAATAATAATATATTGGAAGCGCACACATGCCGTGCATTACATTACAACCTTTCCTTGCTGTAAGCTACGATAGATTTACGTCTATTCCTACATTTTACAATATGATATCTCTCACAAGCTTCTAAACACAATTCACACACACATTCGTCTTTGTTTAAGCACACTTTATTATGGTGAAAGCCATGGATCGCCAGTCTCGTCTTCGTGTGGCGTAGTTCATGGTTGGCTTCCATCCATGTCCTGTCATGCATAGCAGATGTTGCATAGAAGCCCTCCGGTATGTTCCGTTTCATCTCATACAGATCCTGTAAAAGCTGTCTGAAGCTGGAATCAGCTGGTAGTATCAGATCATATCTTAAATCCTCTATTAGGAAGGTCTCACTGGTAAGCTCGTACCCAATTATGAGGTAGGGAATATAATTGGTGATGAAGGGTCTTTTTGGTGAGGTAGGAATAAAAGAATGGCCAGTTTAGTTTGGAAATTTTACTGGAAATCCAAGTTAATAAAATATCAAATGAAATTTGCATTTAATCGAAAACATGATGTTAGTGTTGAATATTTTATTCTTGTTAACAGATGTGGAAATTGGCCAAGATATCACTAACCACGGTACCTGAAAAATATTGTCGTGAATGTCACAATAATATGGTTGAAACGTGAGGTCAGAGAACTGAGTCTCTTTTTAGCTCCAGGCTGAGTGAGTGCACTTGTAATTCAACCTTATTTTGGTTTTCAACAGCAACTGTCATACGGTAGTAAATTTGAAGCCTACCTATTATTCGTTGTCTGTAAAAACTGAAGGGAGAGATCACTCAAAAGGCTGAACCGCCACGTGTTATGGTTGCCCTACATGATTCATTTGGGCCCCAGTCTGAAGCTCGCCGAATGACACTAAAATGTTATGGCGGATCTGGAGGGCTGAGGATTGTAAATAGCTCCCCGTGCGTAGTGCGGCTCATCGCTCGCAGCGAAAACACCATTTTATTTTGACCGTTTGAGCGTAAGACCACACGAGGGAATAGAGCCGTTCCGTTCGGAGAAAGCTTTCAACCGCAGGCGCCATTGCACTCTATTCAGAATGCACAGCCGTGATAAGGATGCGTTGCTATAACGTGTACTGTGAACAATTTGAGACGTATACACAAAAATGTAAAAGCGTTCCTTTTTTAAGTCTTATCGAACGTCTAACTACAGTCTCATTTGCATGATTGTTGTTAACGGATCGGGTCTCGAACTCGTTTAATTTTTTATGAGCGATATCCAGTTAACAATTAATAATTAATTACAGAATTTTGTGTCGGTTTATATCCACTCAGAAAGCAATTGATGACCAGCCGAAAATGCATAGTAACTTAATGTATAATATGTTACATTCTGTCCATGAAGGTAGGTATATTATGATATAGGAATAAATAACATTAAAATTTAATAATAAATAAGTATTAAAAGATCCATTTTATTGGTTATTAGTGACGTATATGTTTTCGAAGATAAATAATTGAATACTACTCATTTGAGAAACTATTTATTATCTATCAAAAAGGTGAATTTTGACCATCAACTGCATCAAACTTCTTACCATATTTGCGTATTCCTGCAATTATTGAAGGAAATCAACTATTTTTTGTTATTTCAAATTATTTCAAATATTAAATTGAACATTTCTTAAAATTTAATTCAACAAAACCATTAATATGACCATAAATTTGGCTATTATGGATTTATTTAAAATAGTTTTCATCTTCATTTTAGGCACTTTGCTGAAACGAGAGGTTCATCCACGTTGAGGCCCCTCTCTTTTAATAGCATAGGAAGAGATGGAAACGAGGGAAGTGAAAAGGATAAGAAGTGAACCTAGCTCGGGACCCCTGAATGTAATTTAAGGATCCTACTCACCATTTGCCTTAATGTGACCCAGGAAAAGTTTCAGAATCAGGTAGGTCGGGCATTTGATAATTGCCCCCTCGCTCTTACGATCATTGGGGACGCAGCAGCACCGTCACCATGACTGCTCCACTGCATAATATATTTATCCGCTTCCACAAACGTTTCAATTTCTATAGAGTATTGTTACTACTAATATTCTTCTAAAATGTTTTTTTTACACACACATGATTATTCCTTAATAAATTCAATAAAAATTTAACTTAAATCGAATAATAGTTTCCATAGTAGTTTAACATTTGATTTAATTAAAGACACTCAAATAAATCCACGGCTGTTTGAGATAACAGAAACTAAACTGGGCGTATTGGACGACCGTCAGGTCTCACAGGACTGGCGGAAGTTTTATTACTGAAGTCAAAGCACTAATACATACATTAATGAGTCAGTAATAAAACTATAATCGCATTTATGAATAGATAATTTATTATTTTATTTAAACAAGACGATTGAAGCCACTTTTTTCTTTACTAACAAGGAAACTCATAGGAAAAATTGTTGTTTGTTATATTGTATATTATAATGACCCGTTGTTTTAAATATTTTTGACAAGTGAAGAAATAATAAGAAATTTGATAATGTTGATATTAAAAAACATCACCATATATGCTCAATGTTTAAGGATTATTAACGTAAATAAATAAGAGACTATCAGGGAAGAACAATAAAAAAAATTACAGTCGTCTTGTTTAATTAATTCCATAGCATTCTCAAAATTTTCATAAGTGAAGTGATATTTCTCAGATTTTACGCGCCCATTTGCTAACATTATATACTATATTTATTTAAAGAAGAAACGCCGGGAAAGCAGTAGTGTCGAGAAGTTAAACTTCGGTTAACCAAATTCCAGTTGTTCCCGTTGGCTGGGAAACTTTGTCTCTTTGTGTTCGGGGTATTCACTGTCAGACTGGGCGCTCGCTCCTCCCAACCTCCTTGGTAGAAGCCGCAGCACTGACCACGAAGCAAGCTTAACCACCTGCCTGACTGCAATAGGTCCCCAGAGGGCAAACGTTCGGAGAGGCTAGGAAGTCTGCAGTAGAGGAACTTCCTAACAATATATTCGTATGGGGCATACATTGTGTGAAAGCTGGAAATTTCAAAGAGAAACCAAACAGCCTGTCAGAAATAGCATCAGGGGTCACTAAAACCTCAGTGTGACGTAACAACTAAAGTAGAAAATAGGTGTAGGTTGAAGAAAACCAACGATTACAATGATTATTCTGTAACGTCATACATCCGTCGGATATTTGGTTCATATCTGGGAAGTACATCTATTTCAGAATTTGGGACATTCAGCGAAGTCTGTATTTCAGAAAGAAGATTGTAATTACGTTTAACAAATTGTATTTTTGAGCATCAAATGAATACCAGAAATAGTGGAGTTCTAAGAACTGACGAATTTTATTATATCAGTATCAATATTCTGAAAAAGATTGATTTAAAAAACCTACCGACGTAATTTATAAGAACCGTTAATAAGTTTAGAATATTTGTAAAAAATATTATAACAATGTTTTTACTGTTTATGAAATAATATACATTTTATTAGTCGGTAAATATTTTATCTATTTCATAATTTCCCACGTTCGCACTGGGATATGATTTGATATTAATCACAGACCTGCGAGGGATATTCTCTCCCACAAGCCGAGGCACCTCGGCCTGTTCTGAGAGGTGTATGTTCCGGGGTCACAGACCTTGGGCATACGGTAAGAGTTGTCCGCTATTCCCATTGGAATAGTCGGCCAGCTGCCTCCTAAACAGGTCGAGGCACGGAGAAGGGAATGCTGCGTCCCCACAACAAACTCCTCTCCCGCTATCGAAAGGGCGTGGGACAAGTACCCAATGCCCGACCTACCTGATGCAGGTTTTTCTAGGGTTTGTCCTGCATTTCTTTTAGGCGAATGCCGGGTAGGATCCTTAAACCATAGCCCGGGGGCCCTAGTTAACCCTTGGCTACCTTCCTCCACCCTTCCGCATCCCCCCTTTCAAATCCCTTTCCTATGCTATAGGAGGGGAGTTGCCACTATGTGGATTACCCTATACATAGCCTGTCTACACCAAAAAAAAAAAGATATTAATAAACCTCTTTCATATCTGATCTGGAACGACCTAATAACTTCTCAGGTGAGGACGAGACGTATTGCCACCAAATTAACAACGGTAAAATTAGTCACAACAGCAAATTTGTTGTACTATACTATTTTGCTTCTTTTCTTGAAGGCATATTTACATGACCATATATATTTTGTCTGTTTAATAAATGATAATGACATGCTAAAAATATTATAATTTATTACTAAATACATACATATATATATATATATATATAACAATTGTCACACATGTGAATATTTTAATTATTAGAGTAACAAAAAGATGTTACGATTTTTTCGTACATTTATTAAACGGGTTTTAATCCATACTTTTTCTTACATGTGATCTCATTTAATTATGGTCTGTATTATATCTCCTTATTTATATTTATTATTTTAGTATCATCTCATAATGTATTTGTGTATAATTATTGATGTAATTTCATATATTCGTATGGAACAGTGTTTTAGACTAGCCATACTCCTTCAGTAGAGGTTTAATGGAAACAAATGTAAATCTGACGCATAAATAATAACATATAAGAATTTCATGTTGCATATTAAATACCCTGAATACTAAGAGAATCTCCCCGATATAAAGCACATACTTTTCCGTGCACAATCTCTTTAACAATTTATTTTAGATCTGTACATACATATATATATATATATGTATATATGCATGTCTATGAATAATAACGTAGCAACAAAGTAGACTTTTTACATGTTTCGACGCGTTGTCGTCTAATTTTCTCCCACTTAATATATAACGCTTTTCTAGGAAAAATGTAGATGAAATGGAAAGGAAATTCGAATCAATATTCAGTTGGTAAGCCACGTTACATATACTGATAATATCCTGATGTGAGCGCATTAATTATATATCCACTGAGCCTTTAGCTACCCCGGTAAATATGATCACATCATATTATTATTTTACTGATAATAAAGTAATTATAAACATTTAAAATTATTCAAAATTAAAATGAAAATTATAGAACGATCAGTTTTAAATTGGATATTAGTTCGATTTTAACACCAAATAGAATTTATGTAGGAAATATATCGGTAAATATTTTGTGTGCCGTAAGTGAGAGTTTCAACATACATTTTTCACTCAATTATAGAGGATATAGTAATTAAAGCAAAGTAAATCAAATGCGAAGGGGACTTAAATTGTTTAGCACGAAAGTCAAATCAAATTATAATGGAAAAACGTAGAAACAGGAAATGTTGCACGAAAGTGAAAAATATAATACCAAAATAGAAGCATAACTCCCGTCACCAATATTTGTCTAATTAGCTGTAAGGCTAATTAGAAAAGCCGCCAGAAAAATAGACACCTCAGCAAGCAGAGTTGAATGATTAACTGCATTATCTGTTTATATTACGATGAGACATAGACTATATTACTGTAATATATCCTAAAAATAATACAGTAGAATTTTTTTCTTCTTAATCTTAAATGTAATTCTAAAAAGCATAATCATGTGTATACTAAAATTAAAATTATTGTTTAATTTTTTCTGTGACTAAATATAAACCATTTTAGTTATACAATACAAAATATAGCAATGATGAACAATACAGTTTCTTTAAATATTATTAGGCCTAATGATTTACGTTGATTTCCCTATTTTTCTGTTTATTTTTGAAGTGAATCGGGATATTTACCGCTCACACAGACCAGGCATCAATTCCTGTAATTTAGATTGTTCCCCTGTATAAATAAGCTTTATAGCAGGTAATAGACCACAGTAATTAATATGGTTCAAATAAATCGGCCAATATTGACTACCAGCGTGACTTTACATACGAGATAAATAATTAACGCGCATGATGCTGTTACACTAATTGATACAAGTGCAAATAATAGCATTGTTAAAACACGGTACTTTGACGTAACCAGACTTATTTGTGCCGTATCATTGTACATGCTTTAACATAATACTTTATTATCGCATAATACTTAAAAATTACAAAAGGTTGTAGTATGTTACCACTGGAAACTTATTTTTCAATCAAAATGAAAAAAATAATTTTGAAGGCTTCGTATGAAATAAATATTTGTAGTTCGTTTCTCAGCAAGGGAGTAATTATTATTGATACGTAAATTATGGTCAGGATTCTTTATTAGAACTCAGACGTGAGTGGATGGCACTCTTCGGAGTTACACTTTACACGTTAACTTATATCATGTGAAACCAAAATCTATTATATCTACAATTTATGTAGGACTAAATTGCCTTTTTTTTTAAAAAAAAAAGATGCAATGGTTCTTTTAAGTTATTATTATTTCAGAAATAACATTTGACTTATTTCCTGTGATCTTCCCATTGGATATCTTTAAATATATTGAAATTATTTTTTAATAACTAACCAAAATGTAATACTTTTTGCGGGTTACGTGTGTAGTGCTCCAATAGAAAAGGAAAATATTGAGAATATGTCTATTAAACATTCGTCGCCCGAGTAAATTAACTCTATACAAATTACAGTTAGTTAACCCTATAATTTAACCCTATAATTTCATTTCTGATGATTATTTTTTTGCATTAATTGCTTCCTTAATTTTCTAGAACAGAGTTATTATTTTATCACATACTTTCGATATATTATTCCTTCAATTGTTGAAACATACGAGAAACATTATGTGTTTTTCATTATTAATATTCTTCAATTGCACAATATATATATATGTATATATATATATATATATATATATATATATATATATATATATTGATTAGCTTTTAATTTCTCAATATTCATTGTCAGAAACATTGAGCACCCATCCCTTATTTTTTTTAGGGCAAAAGGCTACAGAGGGTAATCCTCGTTGGGCAACTCCCCGTTAATAGCATAGGAAGGGATTTGAAAGGGGGGATGCGGAAGGGTAGAGGAAGGCAGCCAAGGGTTACTAGGACCCCCGGGCTATGGTTTAAGAATCCTACCCGGCATTCGCCTAAAGAAATGCAGGGAAAACCCTAGAAAAACCTGCATCAGATAGGTCGGGCATGGGGTACTTGTCTCACGCTCTCCCGATAGCGAGAGAGGAGTTTGTTGTTGGGACGCAGCATTCCCTTCTCCGTGCCTCGACCAGTTTAGGAGGCAGCTGGCCGACTACTCCAATGGGAATAGCGGACAACACTAACCGCATGCCCAAGGTCTGTGACTCCGGAACATACATCTCTAAAAACAGGCCGAGGGCCTCGGCTTGTGGGAACCTTATTTCAAAAACGGAGAGGAAAAGGCATCCCCAAAGGTAGCCCCTTCGTATCTCTCGTACAAGATTCTGCCTGCGAGAGAATATCCCTCGCAAGTACTGCCTGCGAGAGAATAGCCCTCGTAGACTCAACCTCACTCCTCCTGCCTGAATGCAGCACGCAATACATATTTGATCCTATTGTTCATTCCACTGCGTTTCAATCTGAAGGAAAATATCTTAAAATTCATGCATGTAAAAAGGAATGTTGGAAAACAGAAAATTTGTTCATCGTACATTTAATAAATAAAAATCCTATAATCATGTAGCCTTTAACAAAACAGCGGTTTCCGAATATGTAATTGGGTAACTTATAAAATATTAACAGGTTAACTCTAAAAAGCGTCTTTTAAATGCCTAAAGGCAGCTTGGAGACAGTTTTTTTTGCAAACAAATTATACTGTAAGTTATATTAAAATTCTATAAAAGGAACAAAGGTTGATGGTGGATGTCAACTTGATTTACTGAGTAGTACATTCCTTGTAAGTAAAATCTCAATCATAGTAAATCATAGTCGAATAATACCGCAGACAACATTGCGTGTTGCATTCAGAAAGGGTAAGCAATAATCTTTTAAATTAGTTTATTTTCAATTGTTAATTGGAAGAACTTCTAGCAAATTCAAGGTTTATATGAAATTTCCCCGGTTATATCAAGAAAAATATTTGAAGGTTTAAATTAGTGAATGATGAAGGTGGTCTAAACTTCAGTTTAAATTACTTCTGCCAAAGAGAGGAACTCTAGTCTTGACAGTGAAGAGGAGTTTCCATAGTAGTAACAATATTAGCACCCGCTCCCAAATAGGCCAAGAGGCTGTTTTCCTTTGGCAAACTCTAAATACCAAAGCAACACAGAGGTCCGTCGCCATGTTGCCTTACAATAAACGCAGACGTTAAAAATAACGACTGAAATATGTTAAGGTGTTCATAAACGTTAAAAATTATAAATTACTATTCTTATTATAGGGGTTAATTAGTGGTATTTCCTTTTATATTTCAAGAGATTTATTATTTAGACGAGGAATATATTGTTTACTTAAATTTCTATAGATAACTAAAATATATATTATTACTTTTAAGTTAATTATAGAATCATTTTGCATGTGCATACTTTTTTTCTTTAAACTTCTAACTGCGTAAAATTAAATTGTGTGATCTCGATCGTTAGAAAATATTAAATATAAATAATACATATAATTATAGTTTTAGTTCTTGAGTTTGATGATCCTGTCGTAATTATAAATAATTTAAGAATACACCAAAAATACCAAAAGATGAAATAATTGTCATTCCAATATTGTGAGTTGTAAAATAAAGATAGTGTTGAAATATTATTAACTTTATTAACGATTATTATTTTATGCTTCCATATTATTCATTGAGATGTGTTTTAGCAATATAAATTAAATTTCACGGCACCAATAAAAATGCGTTGTAGAATAAAAGTGAAGGAAACACATCTTTTTAATAATTCACATGCATTACAGTTGAATGCGTGAATTGTAAATATCGTACAAGTAATTGGAATAGTCGGCCATATGCCTCCTAAACTTTTGAGGCACGGAGAAGGGAATGCTGTGACCCCACAGCAAACCCCTCTCTCGCCATCGGAAGAGCGTGGGACAAGTACCAAATGTACGACTTACCTGATGCAGGTAATCTACAGTTTATCCTGTATCACTTTTATACAATGTCGGGTAGAATACTTAATCCATATCCCGGTGTCCTAGTTAATCCTTGGCTATTTTCCTCTACCCTTCCATATCCGCCCTTTCAAATCCCTTCCTTTGCTATTAAAGGGGAGGTGCAACCACGTGGAATACCCTCATGTAGCCTGTTGTTCTAAAACAAATTGCAGCTATGGAAAACATAGTCTAAAATGAATAATATGCATAAAAATGGCTCATTTCTTCATAACTTTTAAAGCCACTTGATATGTAAAATTTCACAAGCGCTCATTTTAACCACACGTCTATAATAAAAATTTGTGATTTCTGAATCTCAGAATTTTAGAAAATCCAAGAAGTATGAATACTAATATTGATAATTATTACAAATTCCCAAATTTTTGGTTTTGTTTTAGTAAATTTAAGTATTTATTATTGAGATTTTATATTTGTACCATTAAAGAGTCGAGGAGTATAATGAGTATTTGATAAGAAATATTAGCAATGCTTTTAACCACAAATAGGTGTAAATATTATTTCGCTAATTTATTCACAGTAAACTTTATTTCGAATTTGTAAAACTATGATTAAAATATTTCCTCTTCGCGTTGTCTTCACAGTTACAGAGAATATTCTGTTGATAGTTACGTTGGAGTCGAATATGATTGAACTGAAATAACCTTTGGGACTCAGAAAGCTCTCTTATTGTTTTTCCATCAAATTCTATCTAGTGATAGAAAAGAAACCTATATGTGAAATTGTGCCCAAAATATTGAAATCGATCTAACGGCCTTCGAGACGAAACAAAAAGAAAGACTGCGAGAGGATTCTCTCGCAGGTAACATTCGGGGGATGTTCTCTCGCAGGCAGAACCTTGTAGGAGAGATACGAAGGGGCTACCAACTCCTCTCCCGTCACCGGAAGGGCGTGGGACAAGTACCAAATGCCCGACCTACCCGATGCAGGTTTTTCTAGGGTTTTCCCTGCATTTCTTTAGGCGAATGCCGGGTAGGATCCTTAAACCATAGCCCGGGGGCCCTAGTAACTCTTGCTACCTTCCTCTACCCTTCCGCATCCCCCCTTTCTAATCCCTTCCTATGCTATTAAAGGGGAGTTGCCCAATGTGGATCACCCTCATGTAGCCTGTTGCCCTAAAAAAAAAAAAAAAGGATGCCTTTTCCTCTCCGTTTTTGAACTAAGGTTCCCACAAGCCGAGGCACATCGGCCTGTTTTGAGAGGTGTATGTTGCGGGGTCACAGACCTTGGGCATACGGTAAGAGTTGTCCGCTATTGCCATTGGAATTGTCGGCCAGCTGCCTCCTAAACTGGTCGAGGCACGGAGAAGTGAATTCTGCGTCCCCACAGACAACTCCTCTCCCGGTATGGGAAGGGCGTGGGACAAGTACCCAATGCCCGACCTACCTGATGCAGGTTTTTCTTGGGTTTTCCCTGAATTTCTTTAGGCGAATGCCAGGTAGGATCCTTAAACTATAGACCGGGGGCTCTAGTTAACCATTGTCTACCTTCCCATACCCTTCCACATCCCCCTTTTCAAATCCCTTCCTATGCTATTAAAGGGGAGTTGCCCAACGTGGATTACCCTCATGTAGCCTGTTGCCCTAAAAAAATGAGACGTAATACACAATAGAAAATTTGAAGCTTGGTCATCATATGAGATAGGAGTAAAATACTTTCAGAAATAACGTTAAATTTTAAAAATATACAAACAGAAAAATTAAAGTATTTAAAAGATGGTTAAATATATTTTTAAGAGTTTTAATAATGCAGAAAAATAATCTGTGCCAGATTAAATGTGATCTGGTTTTGAATTGTCACAGTGTAAAAATAGTTGACTATGTATTCATACCGTTATGAAATAATAATAATATCATAAAAAATACCAAAATGCTCAAAAACAGTCGAATTCAAGGCTGTACCCTAATTCTTATTTCTTACAATATCAACTCAATACTTGACGCTCAGATTGACGAATCGTGTGTTCTGCACAAAATGATTTGAATGGTTTGAATTTTATGTCTATTCATTTCCATCACATACAAATTACATATTTACACTGTTAATTCACTTTAATGGTCTTAGAGATTTCGCTTCGATTAGAAGCATTACTTGTATTCATGAATAAATTTTTTATTAGTAAAGCGATCATCCCTGTACACATATTTAGTTGCGGATATTCTGTGCCGCGATGATATGAAATGATTTTTTAATTCTATAATCTCGTAAACAGCATGTTTTCCTTTAATTTGACTTTGCATGGGAATATTTTACCTGTGATAATCTCCTCTATGTGAGAGCGCGCCATCGCAGCTGCGGCTAAAACCATTAGCGCCTGCTAAACAAGAGGGAAGGTATTCATGCAGGATCAAGATGCTAAAGAGCATGCCCTTAACAACTGCTCTTTGGAAGCGTAAAATTACTCTTCCATCTTTTCTCCACTGTAACATATTGCAAGTTTTGTTACACCCGTTGCTGTTGTTAGAGATGACGTCTAAAGTATAAACATATACATCACTTTAACTTGTAATATTAAGTAAACGGTTAGTCAATAGGTGTTTTGATTAAAAATGTTTAACGTATTTACACCAGTTTATTATTTATAAAATGCTGTTACAAATTATGCCATCCAAATAAAAATAAAATTTAATGCTCTCTCTGATGGTGGGACACATAAAACCATTAACTGGATAAAAAAAGTGTAATAACTGATTTCAAACAACTCTATAACAATGAATACCTTGGGTATGCAACCTTCTACATTTTCTCCCTCACGTAAACCTTTGAATGGAATTTTTTTTTATAGAATCTGCTGTAAATGTTTTTCAGGCACGTAGAAGTTATTTTATAGAGCAGTTAATGAATCGAATTTTGTAGTTCCCCCTTCGTGTTACAAATTTAAGATATGGTAACGCTGTAATTCAAAATTACTTAGCAGATTAATTTATTTAAATCTGAAGAACGGAGACTGTATTGAAGACTGAATAAAAGGGTAAAATACAACGAAAAATTCCATGATATTTTGACCTGTGACTAGGACAAGTAATAATGAAACAATGAAACAATTTCATAATAACAAAATTCTTCATTTTATGACTTATTTCATCAACTACCCCATATCTTCTAAACGTGTAATGTAAATTGTGA
The DNA here is from genome assembly GCA_037074705.1 of Zhengitettix transpicula. Classification (NCBI taxonomy): domain Eukaryota; kingdom Metazoa; phylum Arthropoda; class Insecta; order Orthoptera; family Tetrigidae; genus Zhengitettix; species Zhengitettix transpicula. The sequence goes on along the minus strand of CM073593.1, from coordinate 66,174,811 downwards.
GAAAGCAATCAGCTTTGCAGCTTGAGGCTGGGTTGAGTGGCTCATGTACCGCCTCTGTCCACATTATAGCTTCTGCATACATCAACAAACATAACAGGACACTGGGATTGCTTCCCTTCGGGTGTAGCCACGTGATAATTTCGATTGGTAAGCGTAATCCTATAGTTAACAATATTAATTAAATTTATATTTTCAAAAAAAATAATGTTCTGCTGTTTAATAGCCAAACATCTGTTGTCGACTTTTAAAGGAAAGAGATTTTTGTAATTATAAACTATTTGTAATTTTTCGGACAAGTATCACGAATAAGATTAAATACCATTCAATATTTAATGTAATTAAAGTTAGAGTTCAAGAAAGTGAGGATATTTTTCTTCTATTTTGTGAAGGTATATTTTTGGTAAAGCAAATAACATAAGACAGTAATAATTGATCTATATTTTATTACGATCAGTTTTGGAATGTATTATTAATAAACAGTTTTATTAAAATAATGATTGCATGGAATTTATATGTACCTATATATATATATATATATATATATATATATATATATTTATTTATTTCGTTGTTTGAGGCAAAAATAATAGATATATACTTTATATTTTAAATACATCTATAAAACTACTACGAAATTATATTTATATATATATATTGTAGTAATTGGTAATTAAGACATTGTTCTAATTGAAAAGTTGAATTGTAGAGGACTCATTATTAGTGGATATAGAGCGGACGCCGCAACAAACCGGCAAGGCAAAGAAAACATTGTTGATGAGTCGAGAAGGTTCTACGCGCTCAAAACTTGCGAGACGAACGAACAGTCAGAAAATGTGCAGTCGGGCCGTAGGCAGCGAGGAGAAAAGACTAAAATTCCAAGTCATGGAAATTTGAACAGTACAGTCGGGCAGCAGACAGCGAATAGACCAGACGAAAAGTTTTACAGTCGGCAGTCAGAACGAAAGAATGTGGTCCAGTCACAAACATGCTTTCAAATATTAAAAAGTAAAGCAATATTCAGTCGGGAAGGAGACAGAGCAACTAGTTGCAGTAAAGCATCGAGAACCAACCAATTTGTGTTAAACCAACTAACAAACTACACCAATTAGAGCCTGTGAACATTTAGAGTCTGTGAGAACTTAGAATCAGTGATGTCCCCAAAATTGTGCACGAAAAACTAAAAATGAGACCTGGGCGGCCGTAAGTAGAGAAAAACTTTAAAATAATTTGTAAACCGTGTTTAAAAGATAAAAGCCAGATCGTTCTTTAATTATTTAATTATCGTTAAAATGAGATCGTTAATTCTTGATAAAATTGAAATTGTTAAATTCAATCTTTAGTATTATTTCTTCCGCAACAAATTTCGTCTATGTTCAGACGCATTGATTTCCATAAAAGGTAAATGTAATTTTGATTATATAAATTCTGCCATTTATCAAACCCAGTTCAAGACCCTGAGATCCCAATTATTTTGTGTATTTTATACTTGTTTTAAAATTGATAATAAATCTTGTTTAATAACTTTCACTTAAGTTCTTTCATTTAGAAACGCCACATTATTACATATTAAAATTATTACAATATATATATATATATAAAGTGTGAAATCTTGTGGATAGTAACTATATTAATAAAACTAATATATGTATAATTTTTATATAACAATTAATGAAGATTTAATAATTTTATATTATAATTATTTTCGAAACAATTTGTTCGCTGAAAAGGCAGAACTTGACGATCCTTAGTTTGAGCGTGCTTCTGGAATCGTTTAATTTTTCATTCCTCTACCCGTCCAATAAAATAGTACAATCATTATTTTGACCCAGGAAGTGTAATTGGCTATAGAATTCCAGTTATGACTTAGCTTATAGCGCTATAAAATGCAGACGGTCCAGAGAGATCCTATATAACCTACTCCAGATTACGAATGCTAATGGAATACCTCGGAAACATCTGCAGACTTCCCTTTCACGATCCTGGATTCCTTTTAGAGAAAGTCCACTATAAACCGCTTTAATTAAAAAATACACATTTCAGAGTATGGAAGGAAACTGTTTACATACTCATTTAAATTTATTAGTATGTTTTACCCATCAATATCTCCAAAGTGTATAATAAAAATTACATATTATATAGATTAGTTGTTCTGTAGTATTCATGGAAAGAATTCAACGTTTAGAACAATAAAACCTCCGTTCATCTTCAGGGAAGAAAATGTGAAGATTTAGAACAGGACACACGAGTCCGCTCACTCCTTACAGAAATTAGTCTATTAGTTTCAGACTATTGCAGAGAGTTTGCCGTCGAATCGGAAATAAAAGTAATCCTCAGTCAAATTACAATTATAAAATGATCCTTTTCGAATTATAGTTCGATCTCGTTCATTGAAAATATATAAAAATAATATATTGCGTATAACTTTTTAAAAATTGAAATAATAATAAATACCTATGTATCAGCGTCATTCAGTAAATTTTAAATAAACATATATGATAACTTTCAAAATATCACAATTTCTCTGTCCAAAAAATTTTAATAAACAATTAAATAGAAAAATTATGAGCTTATTTCGTAGTTTGCTATTGAATACACGTAACTTGTTATAATTGTATTGTTATTTTACGAATAATACTAACACCGTTATTGAAACAGGTTACCAACATAGACTTCTAATAAAAATCCATTTACACAGATCGCTGATTCAAACATAACGATCAGAAGGGTGTATAAAATTATAAAATTTGAATAATAATAATCAATATTTTGTTTATTTCAAGTCAACTTGTCGTTCATCATCCAAGACCGAGGAGAAAATGTTTATTAAAAACACAACACTGCCACTTACGGAATTTTTAATTTGATGAAATATTATATTGTGTGTTATTAATACTTCTGTGCCAGTATAAGTAACTTGTGCAATCATAAAAATATGTGGCATGGACGAAAGAGGGAAATTAATAAAAAATGGTTTCTGTAACCAAATGGGCATTTACATTTTGACTTACAATAAATCCTATAGTGATTAGAATTGATAAGAAATTATTATGGAGTAACGTAAAAAATTATTACCGCCTAGGATTTAAAATTAAGAGTGAATAATTTATTTCAACAGTTATATACAATAATTTTTACATTGGGGAAATATTGAGAATAAATTTTTAAAAAATTGCTTTAAAATATAAATAAAATTCTTCATCGAAATGTATGTATTTAAAATAATACGAGTACATAGAATACGTGTTAATCAGTTTTAAAAGGTAGTAATTACTTTAAAATGTATCGTCATAAATAAACGCACATTAAGAAGAATCGATTGAAAATACAATGCGGTGTTATATTCATAAGCATTGATTACGATTACTTTTTAATACTTTAATTTTTTAACTGGGTTTTATATGATACGAAATAATCTTAACTAAGGTACTAAAAATTTTCTTAATCCACTATTAAAGTTACATATTGTCAAAATATTACGAGACCCAGTCAGGCAGACTAACAAGCATCCACCAAAAAAATTTAATTAAATTTACGTGGACAATGTACCCAATTGTTTTAGTATTGACTGTTGCGTATTGTTTTAGTTCTCGGTGTTATAGAATATGTGTTGAGATTTTTGCGACCAGTGATGCGAATTTATGGCAGTGTGATGCGCACGGCTAGTCGCGTGTGGAACCTGCAGCGTACGCGTATGTCACGTATGAGGATACACAGATAATCCATATCACTTCCCGGTCCAATAAACGTTTAAATAACTTTTGTCTGTCAATGCAAATGCCGCACCCACGTCAAAATATAATAAAATATTACAGTGTACAGTCATTATACGTAACAGGAGCACTGATATACAGTTACGGTTGTTTTTTAAACCAAATTCAACAGCAAACTCCTCTCCCGCTATCGGAAGGGCGTGGGACAAGTACCCAATGCCCGACATACCCGATGCAGGTTTTCCTAGGGTTTTCCCTGCATTTCTTTAGGCGAATGCCGGGCATGATCCTTAAACTATAGCCCGGGGGCCCTAGTTAACCCTTGGCTACTTTCCTCCACCCTTCCGCATCCCCCCTTTCAAATCCCTTCCTATGCTATTAAAGGGGAGTTGCCCAAAGTGGATTACCCTCACGTAGCCTGTTACCCTAAGAAAATAAAAATAAATAAAAAAAAGCGAGGGCTATTCTCTCGCAGGCAGAACCTTTTAGGAGAGATACGAAGGGGCTACCTTAGGGTATGCCTTTTCCTCCACGTTTTTGAACTAAGGTTCCCACAAGCCGAGGCACCTCGGTCTGTTTTGAGAGGTGTATGTTCCGGGGTCACAGACCATGGGCATACGGTAAGAGTTGTTCGCTATTCCCATTGGAATAGTCGGCCAGGTGCCTTCTAAACTGGTCGAGGCGCGGAGAAGGGAATGCTGCGTCCCCACAGCAAAGTCCTCTCCCGCTATCGGAAGGGCGTGGGACAAGTACCCAATGCTCGACCTACCCGATGCAGGTTTTTCTAAGGTTTTCCCTGCATTTCTTTAGGCGAATGCCGAGTAGGATCCTTAAAATATAGCCCGGGGGCCATAGTAACCCTTGGCTACCTTCCTCTACTTTTCCGCATCCCCCCCTTTAAATCCCTTCCTATGTTATTAAAGGGGAGCTGCCCAATGTGGATCATCCTCATATACCCTGTTGCTCTAAAAAAAATTGAAACCAAATTTATTAAATTTACGTTTCATTTGTTTAAATTTTGTTCTCACTTTTTTGTGTGTTATGTAATTTGTTCTTACCAATATGTTTATTTGTAATCTTATGATTGGAACGTTGTGGCAGTTACAACTTGCAATTTGAATATTTTTAAACATGTATAATTAATTTAATAAATAGCATGTTCTATCAAAGAATATTAAGTAGAGTTTATTTGTTAGTTAAAAATTAATTTATGTAATTTTAAACAATTAGTTGATGTACAGTGCCTGTACTTACAATTTGAATATTTTTATAGGTATATAATTATTTTAATAAAAATAATCTTCGATCTAAGAAACTGAAATAGAATTTATTCATTAGTTCAAAATTAATTTATATCAATATTGGAACGATTTAAGTGACTTTCGAATGCATATAATTCTATTATATTTATAATAATATCAATAATTAATTTGTAGAAGTGGCTTAGTAGAACAGGAAAAAGAGAATTTTTTTGAAATTTTGAAACTATGAACATGCAATGCTACACTTAAACCGCTATTAATACAAGTATTAAACTATTAATTAAAATAGCGTAATTTCAGAATTGGAATAATAAAACATTTTTTTTTTAAGTAAATGAAGGGATTACAACGTTAGAGATTTTGATTATGAAGTGTCACCTTAACTGTGTGAACCAGATATATATTTTTTTAACATTTCGAAGGTATGTGAAACAAAATGTTAATGATAAAAATCCTTGTTTAAAACCAATAATAAATCATTTATTGAAACAACAAAGTAGTCATGTAACATAAAATGGGAGCCCCTATTTACTGTTATATAACTTTTATTTAATGTTACATGACAACAGTGACAAACAAACAATATACGTTTAAAAGGATTTGATCATTTACACAATGTAAAATGTAATAGTCAAGTGGGAAATATTGTATTTGTCTGTTTTTAACAAACGTAAACAGAGCGATTATATGGGTGATAATCACATGAACAGATAATAACGAATGTTATGATTTCTCTTTCGTTACCTTTAGTGATAGTTCAAGTTTATTTCTTTGAAACTGCTTCAATTGTAAGTGTAGTGTGACGAATTAGAATTAATGGTTCGTTTAAGTTGTAAATAGAGAGTTTATTTGAAATTATTCCCTATTTTGAATAATGTTTAACAATCGATCGAATTTTTCATTTTCGAAACCGAAGAAAGAGAATTTATGTAGGTCAGTTGCTCCTTGGTTACAATGCTTCTTCAACACAGGAAGATCTATTTTTCAACGATGAATGAGTCTTGCCCATAGAAGCGGCGGAGTAAAGAAGGCGGAGCGGCCAATAAATCGTTTCCCATTGAAGGGAGATAGATGGACCAATAGAAAGGTCGACAGAGCGGCGTCCTTGCACGACTCAAGCCTTCCTTCCTCCTGAATTAATTGCCGCATATTCGCGGGGCGCTTAATTTATGCAACTGGATCGGGACGGAAGGGGCTCTGTGATAGTAAATTTATCACTACTTCCTGATGAATTTGACTCCCGTCTGAGATCTAAACGTCTACAAAAGCTATGAAACTATCATTGTATCAGGTCGTGTAGTTTCCTTTCAATTTCTCTGAAGCAAAAAAAAAAAAAAAACGAAAATTTGTATGGCGGTAGGTAAACATGTGGGATTTTGTCAACGCTCAAACAAAAATTGGCATAATTAAAATGGAATTAAATATTTAAATTTTTTTCCCACACACACAGTAGTTTTATAAGCAAGGAAGGTGTTAATTGAAAAATGGTTATTTTTATTTTTTAAATGTTAAACGTAAAATACAATTAAACCGCAATCTAAGTTAATTAACGAAGTAAAAATAAAATCATCCTAAACGTAAAACGGTCTTGAGGAAATGCTGACTGAATGTTTTCCATTCATGGTACAAGAGTAAGCATTACGAATCAACCCGAAATAATATATTGTAATAATTAAAATAGATTGACTTTTAAATGAATGAAAGATTATATACACTTTAACAAACAATAGATTTATTTTTAATACTTTAAAACAATTACACAATTTTAAAATATTTCAGGGTCTCTACTGGGTTTGATGATGGCGAATCATTTTATTTCTCAACTTAACCTCAAATTCCAATTTAAAAGAGAAAAAGATTTACTCGTCAATTAATTAGGACGTAATTTACTTGTGAGCGAAGTTAAGCTAAAAAGATGGATTCTAATTAACAAATTTTAATCAACGGCTATCTTTTAATCAGGTTTACATAATTAGTTGTTTTTATATTGTTACTCACGGCTGCCCAGCATTCCAGGATACCTTTAATTTTCGAAGCGCTATGACGGGTTTTTGCACTAAAACGATCAGATTCTAAATTAATAATTTTAGATCAAAACTCAGGAACCATAATCCTCCTTTCGTCTCTCTCTCGGCTGACTTCTACTAATTCTGTCCGGCAATGTTTACCAGACTGTTTGTGCTTAACAGGTTTCGTAGTTATGCTTGAGTGAATATTTCGTCTTGAGAAAAATGTTCATGGAGCAATCAACGCTGTTGATTGGTAATTCTCGATGTTTTTTCTGCAAATTTACTTTAAATATTTGAAATTGTCTTGTCTATTTCCAACACGACCAATTTCTGTCGTGTCTGATTGCCAACTGCTTGTACTTAACTTTACTTTTTTAAAAGAATATCTCGTCTATTTTAATACGACCATTTCCTATCGTTTCTGCTTGCCAACTCTAACTTCTCAATATCTTCCAGCGACCAAACCTTCCTGCTGATGAGACCTGAACTCTCCCATATCAGTGAACTGGACTCTCTCGTAATTTTTAGCGCGCATTGCTTCTTCCGACAAGGGAAACAATACTTGGCTACATTGCTGCTGTGTTCTGTACCACCGTCAAGAATAGATTTCTCAAACAATATATTTTTTTAATTTCTCAATTTATGTCTAAATTTATTGGCATTACAATATTTTTATATTTTTCATATTTTGAACATAATATTCTTTCAGTTCTATACACTTTATACAAACTTTGCAATTATTTCTTCGTTTTATATGAATTTATTAGCAGAGATCCAGGTAGGATGAAGGAAAAATAATACAGAAAACCAAATCTGGTAAATACGTTGGATGCGACGACAATGAGTTGCCTTGATGGAACCTGACTTTCTGTTTGACGAAATGTTGAAATTTTTACTTGATTCCTATGCTCAAGAAGTCCAATAATCCGACGCACAGTAATCTTTTGTTACCTACTACCTTATCCATATATACATTTTTAAAACCTCCTCGTGAATTTAGAAAAAGTGGTAGATTTGACAGTCATTGTAACCGATTAACCCTAAAAAACCAACTGCTTATTCTATATGATCCAGCAGTACAATACACGGACAAATATAATCAACTTAGACACCAATTAGAATTGCGATAACATAGTGTCAAACGGGCAACTGAATAGGCCATGCGGTTGCGTTTATTCTCCACTAAAAACAAACGCGTCACCCATCTTACCGTTAGTTTTTTATACACTGATTTAAATGTGAAATTGAGAGATAAAAGCAGAATATTCAAATATGAAAATTAGTGTTCATACTTGTAGGTTTAGAAAGTTATTGATGTGCCTCAAGGAACTATGATTGGTACGAGAAACCACAAAATTATCTGTACAACAGAAACGCAGAGGAATATTGATAAATATTTATTTCCACACAATAAAAAATGGTATATTTATCTGATGAATTAAATGATGTATTTTAATCATTAATTTATTAAGAAATGGTATTTGACAATATTTAAATCATTCATAGTTTTGCAATTTTATAAAAAATTCGTACATATTATTTTGTTAATATACTGCATATTTTTCTGTTTAAGAAGCAAATATGAGCTCTGATAATATTTTGTAGTTTAAGTACGTACTTATATCACTAGTGGAACAACTAAGTTTTAATTTAGGTCTCATAAGCACAGATAATTGTTTATTCATTCTGAAATCAATGATTTAAAATGGTGGTTTTTAACAGGAGTATATTACTGTAATATTGTTTTTAATGTACCTGAAACGCAATTACAAAACGGGCAGTGTCAGCTTAAATAGTTAAGTAAGTGTCGACAGAGGAAATAAAGTAAAAGTGAGTAAATAATTTAAACAGTTTATCCGGGATAGAGAAGTCTCTTTCACGCTATTTGCATGTCATTTAAACTTCATCACCAGAAAGGATTCGCAAACAATTTACTTTTACACTCCCGTACAACCATTGAACGAAAGTCACTCTTCCCAAAAATCATTTGACCCGGTACCAACTTCTCAATTCTAACTAAATGGAGTGTGTTCGAGAGAGATAACGCCAAGATACTCGGCTGATGATACACAAATTCAGTCACATAAAACACTGTGAGGTTTCATTGCTCAACTTTGAGAAAGAAGAAACCCCACACGTATAAAAGCCAAATTTGGAGAAAGGATAGTGATCACAACGTACATGACGTAGAACGGGATTTTAGACTCACACATTGGCCAAAAATAATAACAAAAATTTAATTTTAACTGAATTCATGACGAAAAAATTTATTTTAATTATGTAAAGATTGATATTACTTTAAACACACAAAATTAAAACTTGGTTGTAGGAAAATGAGAGTGAAGCTATGAAAACCTAAGGTAATAGTCTTAGAATTATTAATTCCAAAAGATTTTTTTAATTAAAAGACAACACCCAAATTAGACTTACAACGCCATAAAAGGAATAAGTCATTTATGAACCTAATTACACTAATTTTTTTATGCAAAATACAGCATTATAATTTGTACTTAAACTGAAAAATAACAGTGGAGCATTAAAATGAAATGCTATTGCAAATTCCAGTTAATATATCAACTGTTGCAACTGCCAAATTTTTATGGAACAATCACACCTATATATAATGCAATTCATCAATTTTTTATGCTTTCTGGGAAATGTAAAACTAAAACAAAAATAATTCTAGAAGAAAAAACAGGGCATATTTCCATTTTACATAAAAAAAAGTTCATTACCTTCTGATCTCAGTAAAACGTTTTATAGATTAGTAGCTAAATTAATTTTCTGAAATTATGTGGAACGTAATATTATTATTTTGAAGTAAAACATTCCCAAATTCATCACAAACTTTTAGGGAATTAGAAGGACCAACAGTTTCTCCAGCTGTGTCGCGGAGAGAAGCCTACTTCTGCGTTACAGCAAACATCTAATTAAAAACGCTTATAAATATATTCGTGTTACCATAAAAAGTGGGTGTTATCCAAAGTGACGCTTATGATAGAATAAAATAAAATTTAAATTTTTATGACCTGTGCATTCAGTTTGACTTGCTTTGTGACGTACTATTTTTAGGAATGGCGTCTTTATCGACAGATTAAATGTATAAATAACTTACGTTATTTTTATAGTTTTAAGAGAATCTACCAGAAATGATTTTAAATGGGTTGAAACACGACAAAATCTAACTTTTGTTTTATATACATAAATAATTAGAAGTGTCCGAAGATAAGGTCAGCCTGGGACAAAACAATTACTCAAAAGAGATCAAACGATAGCAATGTTTCGCAGAACTCAAATTCTCTCTTTCGCACACCTTAATCACGTTGAAGTTACTGGCGCGTTAGCACGAGTGACCGCAACAAATTACTTTAATAGCTGCGCAGGGTCCGGAGCTGGACTGCTAGAGTAGGCCCTCGCCACATATTAAACTCGCCCAACACCGCAAATTAATTACGCATGCGGCCAAACGCGCACAAAATTCAATACGTGCCGATCGGGAGTTCCCGTACTAATTACTGAATAATCGCGGGAAAGCACAACCGGAAAACGGCGAAGTCATTTATTCGTAATCCAGTAGAATACTCTCCGATGCTAAGTCCTAAGTGCAGCCACTCTATACAAATCATTCACGCTCAGCAGGCTATATTAATGTAATGCACTTTTAGGCTAAATATTACCGAGAAGTGCTATGGAATACGGCCACAATATCATACCAATTTTTAAATTAAAAGTACTCTATAAAATTATATTTTTATGATAATTATTTGGGGTTTGTGTAATAAATAATAATCTATTTGCGATTAAGAAAATTAATAATTTTTGGTCTAAATTATAATATTTTACAAGTATTTGAGTAATTTAATAAACTTAAATATAAATAAAGTTGAATTTTGTTTCTTAAGAATATAACACAATATTCGAGGTCCATGACTATCCCTTTTATTAAAATTAAACTTATATTTATCATGCACGTAAACCTTTGAAATTAAATAATTCTGCGTGCTGCGACAGGGATCTCTCGGCCTGTCGTAATATTTTGCTAAAAATTCCGCCTGGTTGTTGATTTCATGTTGCATGATTTGTACTCTATTAATTTATTAGCATCTTCTTTTACGGAATTTATTTGATTATATCTTTCACCTCATTGCGTTGTACTCGAGGTCTGCTGTGTAAACAGCCGATGCCTCTCTGTTAACTGATCGCTGACAAAAGAAGAATCATAAGAGCACAGTTAACATTTTCCACGCTTTAAAACTCTTTCTTGTACTCTTATTTAGTGTTTCAATCTTCAAATTCTATTTATTTTAATTTAGACGATTCCTTGTTTCTGAGTTAAGAAATTATTCCAAAATAATGCTTTCAGCAAATGAGTGACAAATAACAATAATTGGCGGTCACTTAAAGCATTAAGTGGAAAAGTTGACCCCCATTGAATGTCCTGGCGACTATTATCTACCGCTCCTCATCAAACGCTCGCGAAGCAAACTGTAAGTGTAAAATTTAACTCCAAAAAGATTTTTTACAAATAAAATTTACCGATATTTTCCCTATAAAAAATATGTTAGGATCGTTGGATCAACTACAAATAAATAATATTAGGATATAAAATCTGATGAAAACATAAATTTACATAATTTGAATTATTTAAATTTTAAATAAATAATTTGAACAATCAAGCTTCTTGATGTTTTATTTAAAAATCGTATATAATTTCGTTGTGGTCCGATAGTGTTGCTGCACACTTGATGTTTACAGGTAATAATGATTTTCTTCAATAAAATTATTTTTGCGGGATAAAATTGAACTTCATTCACCAACAAATGGTTGGTTAAGAGTTCAATAGTTAGAACTTTATAAATGATCTAGTTGAGACTCACGCATCGCAATTTTGAAATAGGCTAGTCTACATTATTTTTGAAGTAATAGTTATATCCTAAAAATAATATCAAGTTATGCAAATAACTAACTTTTAAGGCTCTTTGTAGTCGTGGAGTTGGATGTATTTTCTGTGATGACTAATAATGGACTAATAAACAATTGCGTTTGTATTGGGTGGTGCATTTACGAAGCGACTCTCATTATTTATCTTGACGAGGACTGTATATATACGAGATTTGTATGTAATTTATACTTTAATTGACGAGTAATTATACTTGATTATTATAATTTAACACCATATTAAAACGTCCAAGAACAATTATACTAGAAAATAATATTTTTATTATTTATTTCAATTTATTCCTGACATCATTTGAAAACGTGAGTTGTCCGTATTTCTAATGATCGTAATTTAATATTAAATTATAATACTAAAAATGTATCTAATCGATAATTCACGTTGTTAACAATACAGACCAATACAATTAATTCGACCAATACAATTGATTCGACTGTCACCAATTTTTATTTAAAAATAAAGTAAAAATAAAACAATAATAATTTTACTTTACACCGTAGTTTGCAATTATAAGTTTTATGTTTAAGTTGAATCCTAAGCGATTAAAATTCGTAGTGTACTTCTTTTCATAGAACCACAAAAAAAGTAACTTATACGATAACACGTGATTGTGTATTAACAGTTTGTAGTTGGGATTATTTATCCCTGACAGTATCAGGTTATTCCTTATTTTAAGTGAGCTTCCGTGGACGCTGAATTCCAGCAGACTCTGTGACTGTAATCCCCAGATCTCGGTGAGAAAGAACACTTCCCTCGCAGGTGGCTTTCCTTTCAGAGTACCACAGAAGTTGAATTATTCATTAGGAAACGAATTTTTTATTTGTCTTGAAGGTTACTGAATACATTTGTGAAATGAAGAAAATACGAGAAAATATGTGCACGTCATTAAGCCCCTCTATTTAAAAAAGCAGTATGAAAAACAAACATATATTATCGTCACAGACATGAACAGTGCTCTGAAAGAGAACCTCTTGCTACAATCCATTAAAAAGTTTGTTTTAACTTTTCCTGCTCTACATTTTAAAATGCATATTTCATTCGCAATAGAAATTATGCTTCCCCCTTAGTTTTCATTATAAAAGAAAATAATTTTCCAACGATGTCATTCTAAAAATTTATTTAAAAGAGACAAATTAATTTTATTATGAGCTAATCAAGGGATTGTGTATTAATATTTAATAACGTAAATAAACTTTTTTATAGTACGGATGGGATATGAATTTAAAATACATCTTCAGAAGTAGTAATTTTATATACTCAGGTGAAAAGGTTCCAATAACATTACGCTGAATAAACTTTCTTTTGCTGTGTGTGTTAAACAAGTAATAATTTTACTATATACCGTAGTTTGCACATATTAGTTTTATGTTTAATTTAAATGCTAAGTTATTAAAAAATTTGCACGAGAATTACCTATAATAATCTACAATCCATTGATATTATTTAATTACTGTATCATAACTGTGAATTCCATTCTAGTGCTAAGTTAATAAGGAGCTTATTTCCAGAACTCACAATTTATTGTGAATTATTGCAAAGCTTAAATATTTATTAAAGGATTCCAATATGTATCATTATAAAATTGAACTAATAATTAAATTTCCTGTATGTATGTGTATTTATGTACGATCCGCATAAAAATAAGCATCTGTGAAGAAAATTTGACCATACGTAGATTACGTGTTCCTTTAGAACCGGAAATAAAAAAAACCGCCACCCCCCCCCCCCCCCAGGGATGGGAGTGTAAATTTTCAAACATGTTAAAACGGCCTATATTTGCGTCGGATAATATTTTTCTGGGACAAAGAGACTGATAGTATTTATACCGATGTTTTCTGTTCAACACCTTTTGGCATTAGAGGGCAGCACGCTTAGGGCAGGGGTGGAGGGACGTTACAAGAAAATAAATAAAAAACAGTCCAGGTTGGAGTTATTGATTATAGACAACCCGGGAAACGCAGGACACCCAGCTAGTACAGGATACAGTTAATAATAAATAGGTTATACGCACAGTCCTTTTGTTGGGAGATTGAATATTCAAAATTACAAAATAGTGTTATTCACACGAATAAGCTTGCGTTTTATTTATATCTCGTGAACTGGATACTTTTTAAATTTAAAATCCCAGAATAATATTTATAACCTTTGAGTTATTTAGTCATACAAAACGCAGATAGCATTAAGGCTCAATCGTATTCGTAACAAAGGCAAGTAAAATATTCATTAAAAAATATTCTGACGGCAAAAGGAAAGGTAAAAAAAAATTCTGAATATTAAAAAAGGGTAGTCATAAATATTAAAACCTTATTATACTAGCTACAAAAAAAATGTCAGTTTTTAAGTCTCTTACGTTCTATTCTTAGTAATATTAGTTTAAACTTACAATCCATTGTCAATAAAATATTAATATTGAGGTTTTGAAAATTTCACAGTGTACGGATATGTTGACAAAAGCAAGTGTTAGCAGCACAAAGAGATAAGAAAGTTTTTATTACCCGGCCACTCACAGAGTAGAGTAAAGCATCATAATTTAAAATGAAGTAGTCAAATAATTGTTTCAGGTATTACAATATAGGCTTAAAATATTCAATTCCACTAAAGATCATTATTAATTATATTTGCACTTTTCATTCTGAATAATAATTCCACTTACTCATAAACGTATAGCTACAACAAATCTTCCTTTTATTTCTACAATGATGACTTAATTTTAGTTAAAACAAATTTCTTCTGAGCGTAAATGTTTGAGACATGAATTTCATGTCTACCACAGTTCCATTTAAGTTTTATAGAGTGAACTTAGTGATAAAGGGTAGTTAAAAAAATTTATTGAAACCTCTTTGATTTGTTTATTAACAAAAAATTATATTGTTTTAGGACCTCTCCAGGTTTAATAATTTCATATACGAATCATACAAAAAAAATTACATTATGTTTTGTTCTTAAGTAAATTTTTTATATGAATATATGAAATTATAAAACTTAAAGTGGGACTTAAAGAAGGAAGAAACGTCGGTATATTTAATTTATTATTAATAAACAATTTTCTGAATCAAGGCGTTTATTTATTTATTGTATATATTTTTATATGAGTCATTTGTATTTATAGTTGAAATAATGTACCTATATCTAGCTTATATATTTATTGTAGTTTATATTATTGTAGTTTTATTTATTTTATTGTAGTGTTTTTAATTTGTAATTTTAAATTCATACATCTGCCCATTTGTAGATTAAATACATAATTATGTACATATATTTCCTACTTAAAATTTTTCCTCACGTATAAATGGTCTATTATATATATATATGTATATATATATATATATATATATATATATATATATATATATTTGTTTTTCCTTTGGATATGTATTTTTTGTACTTATCTAATTTTATTAACTTTCTTCTCGATCAATCATAAATTTTGGACGTTTGATATAATTCACGACTATATTTTATTATCTACATATGTTATGGTGTTTCGCCTTACAAGTTAGAATGTTGTTTAAATCTACAAATCTAAGCCTTTTGTTCAAAGAATAGTTTCAGTAGTGATATTAGTAACCTTAAAATATTTGAGAACATCTTTTTCAATTACATATATGAAATTGTCGCCTTTTTTAATATAATTGATCAATAACAAAATATTAGAAACTAAGGCAGGCGCGTATTCCAGTATTGTGACAGTTTGGCGGCATGTTGCTTTGTTTAAACAGAGATATAACCGGAGGGCTGTTCTGAACATATCGATTCATTCCGCGTTAATCTGGATCAAAGCAAGGCGCAGACCGTGGAAACTGGAAGGTGATGCTCCAAGGCGAGCCTCACAGCGGCCCGAATTGTTAATTACGGCCCCGGTCTCTGGGGAAACCTTCCTGCGACGCTATCAAAGCGGACTAGGCCTTTCAGAGTCTGCACAACTTCAGCTTACAACAACATTGGGCTGCTGTACACGTGACACGGAGAAAAAAAAATTCTTTCCTCGACGAAAAAATATTCAGTCACTTCACGTTTCAAAGCCGCGTATTTTTTTAAAAATATGCAAAAGGTGTTAGCAGTTTTCTTCTATAGGGATGTATAAAGGGAAACTTTCACCTGCATATACTACAAGATTCAATAAAATCTAATCATGGTAAAAGATTCATTACTGGAAACAGAAATATTTTCATTTTAAATATTCTTAATTTATTATGTGCTCTGGGACTTTTATTTAAGTTATTATTTAAAAAATATTATTATGTAATTCAATTGATTATATAGGTAGAAAAACTAAAGAGATATTAAAAAATTAATATTAATTTAATATGATTTTATCACATCATTATCTTAAGAAATTATTGAAGTAAAATGGAGAGATATTCACTGTTTGAGGCAGTCTAATAATTGGATTGATATTTGTCGATTTTCTATTTTTTCTTTATTCGTCGGTAGTTAAATTTAGTGGTTAAGAATTTTATTTGGTAAAAATGAAGATGAACCTCTGGAGGTCTGAACAACGGATGGAGAAAACTCACATTTGATAGATAATAGACCAGGTTGGCTCAAAGGAGAAGCATAATAATATATATAATGTAAATCATATATCTTATATATGTATAAAAAAAAGAACAATGTATAAATGGATTAAAATAAATATACATAAAAAGTTTTTTTTAGAAAAAGAACTGACTCTTAAAAGTATTAAAATGTTATTTAGACTCACCTAACTTCTGAATAATTGTGTTTATATTTAGTAGAAGTGATTTAAAAGTTAATGTGACATAAATAAGACCTAAGTTTATAGTTTTACAAAATTTCATCCTTAATCATTTAATCTCTCTTGAATAATAAGAATATTTTGGGTTTTTATGTTGTCCAAGTGCTAACCAAATATAAATTTGTGGCTCCTTCGTATAATTGAAATAAAATAGTATAATACAAAATAGAAAGTAAAAGTGGTGTGGAGTTCAGTGTAACTGTTTCGCATCACAAACGTCCCGGGTTCGACTCCCGGCGAGGGCATGGATGTTGAGTGCGTGAGAGAAACCCTATTTTATTACTTCCCCGAAATTTCAAGTAATAGGTCGCTAATAACCTGCCATGTCGATGCGACTGGAAATAAATTAAATAAAAAAGAAAATGCGAATATTAAGAAAGAAAACCAAAATATCTTCAACGGATAATCATTTAATTTTCTGGATAAGTGGAATTGAGAATGAAATAACGTCATTTTATTCATGATAATTAAGCGGGCTAGAAAGGTATTCCCTTTTTTTTTCTGTTTCAGTTGATTTGGCGCAGCCTGGAGCATCCAATAAAGCAAACGAAAGGAAATCGATGTCCGGCGGCCCGTGGGAAGGGCGAGACTGTGAGACATGCGTATTCTGAATGTAACTGTGTCATCTGAGCCCAAGGGTACATCACGACGATAAAAATTCCCTCCTCACCGATGGGGCCAAAGCGATGCGCTGCTAAGGAAGACGCCGAAGTGCTGCGGGACATAAAAACATGAGCGAGCGCACCTCAACATCCACACGGGAAATGAGAAACTGAGTGATGGCATTCCGCGCTCCTCCGCTTGCATCAAATACTTATTGATATCTCAAGTGAAACATATTTGGAAAAAATGAAAAACAAACAACTTTTTCATATACATTTGTATTTTTAGATGTCCTGAAATTATTTTAATCAGATATAACATACTATATTCATCGTTTTGTTATATATAGTCGAATCCTATCCAACGCCTCCAAAGTATGTAATTTATTTACTGTGATCTTCGTTCTTCCCTACGATTTTCTTCTTCCATTATAACTACTGATATAATATTTGCTGTAGTCGGCGCCACGAAAACGTAGTATCAAGGCCAAGTGGCTATACAACCCGCTCCTCACACAGCGACGTTGCCAGATTATGCACTCGCTTCACTATCAGTTAACACATAGTCTACGCTCTTGTTTCTTATTGGACACAATGTTTCGCAACGTAGCAGGAAGAGTCCTTAACCTTGATATTACGTTTTCGAGGAGTATTCCATAGCAAAATATTGATAACGAATTGAATTCTCATTGATTTTTGGTGATACCAATAATAATATTAAAGTAAGCAGGCTTTCCCGGTGTATTTGTTGAAGAAAAAGTTCTCGGGTTTGCACCTGGGTAACAATGCGATTGAAACGCGACGTTTCGACGGACAAATGCACTGCCGTCATCGCCTAGAAGATGACGGCAGTGCATTTGTCCGTCGAAACGTCGCGTTTCAATCGCATTGTTACCCAGGTGGAAACCCGAGAACTTTTTCTTCAATAATAATATTATTGCAAACTTTTTCTCATTCCTCAGAAAAAATTAAAGGACTTCATAATAAGGATTAATTATATCAAGATTAAGACCTAGAACGCTTTCAGCATATACCGTTTTGGTGTCGAAGTGCATATATAAAAAATGTTTTAGGTTCAAGACAAACCTAACTTTTATGTTTATGAATAAGAATTTGGATGTCTTCTTTGCAGACTAAATTAAATAAATGCTTGAACACGCTTTACATTGTGACTGAATTTTTGAATTTTTCTGAAATAATTAGCAATGTAACTATGAACCTTTTTAGAATTTTAAAGATTGAAACTATCATCATATGTTTAATGTGAACGTACTATCGTGGCGCCGCTGGCGATTTACACAAATTTAAAATCCAATAAATAATTTTATGTGAAGAAAATTGTAATTTGTTCACAATAATAAATATAGGAGAAACTGAAATTATTATAAGTATTGTAAATTAAGAAAAATAACATATATATTTCCATAAATTTTCTCTTCATCGCGGGAATTGAATGCAGCAGGTACAGAAATGTCACGCGTAAGCCTCTCTTTACATCCCTGAGGAACCGGACTCGGTGGACGCTCGTCGCACTCAATTCCTGGGCTCTCTATTTCCATACAGATGGAATATTTTCCCCTGAATTCTCCTGCATTGAAGAATAAATCGACGTTCTGGAAAAGCGATACTCGCCTTTCCATTCGCAGCTAAATTCGTACTCCACAAACGCCAGTCGATACTGCTGCTTTTGATAACTTGTAAACTCGGCAGCTGTTCCTGATGCAGAACCCCGGTTCTCAATTTGCTTTCGAAGTTTTTTTTTACTTGAGATTCGGTCCTCGGAAAATTGAGTTTGGAGTGAAGTTCGTTATACGTACGTTTGTCAGCTAAGATTACACTTTTAAAAAGAAATCGAGTGGACGCAGCTAACATGTCAACTGAACAAATATTGAATTCTTTTACAAATAACATCCGTGAGTTTATTTAGTTAGGTAAACGTAGTTACAAAATAAAATTGGAAACGAAGCATCTAAAGGAACCACTTACATACAGCCGTTAATTTAAAGGATTAAAGGAAGTGTTGATAATTTTACTAAATCAATTTCAAGATTATCTCATTTCTCTTGTAAGTCGAGCTATAAATCAAGATTTACAGAGCTAAACATCTGGCTACGGTTCTCTCACGAATTACATACAGCGCGTCGCATAATTAATTTATTATCTACTATCCAAATCACTGGACACGGGATACATAATTTTGGCTTCTATTTCACGGGAAGTCGTTAAAAAGTACAATGCTAGTTAATTAATTCAATAACGGATTTTAAAATGAATATGTTTTACTGTAATTAATTCATGTAATTGGCGACCGGGAGCAACAATGCGTCAGGGTAGAAAATTTACGTGATTTATAATTCAACGATGAAGCCATATAATCTATCTATCTAATAAATACAACATAGTGTTTATATATATATATATATATATATATATATATATATTTGTTTGTGTGTATGTTCCTTATACAAATCTACACCGGTGAAGGAAATTTCACCAAATTTCGTATACGTGTTCTTTGCGACCAGGAAACAAACACTGTCTGGGTGAGACACGTCTACCATCCAGTGGAGCGGGCATTGAAATATTCAAAAATGTTAAAACAGACGATATTTGATTCTGATAAATATTTTTTGGGGTCAAAGAGATTGATAGTGTTTCTACCGATGTGATACGAGTATATTTCAACCCTTTACGGAATAGGAAAGTTGCAACCTTGGCGGTACAAGAAAATAACGCGAATACAACCGATATTAGAGTCAAATCCATGGTTATAGGTGGATCTGAGTGTAATTATGACATTCAACTGGTACAGTCAGGGGTGGAAATTTTAAAACATGCAATTGAATATTTGCTTTAAATAATTATAGTTATAATTAATTATATTGATAATATTTCTACGACTTCATTTGTGTATAATTTCAACACCTTCCGATGTGGGAGGGGAGCACGGGTATGGATGGGGGTTACATAAAAATAGCGAAAATATCGGGAGTTATGAATAAATGACATCTCGGGCAACGCTGGGCACCCAGATAGTTATAAATATAATCACAAATATTTTATTGTCCAAATTTACGACACTTCTTCCAATGCATAAGAACACTTTTCGGTGTACCTACTTCGTTCGCAGTTCCATTTGATACACTACTTCCGCCAATTGTACGGAACTCAGTTAGTCAACGAAAGAAAACAGCCACCAGCGGCCTCCATTTAAGAGGATTAACGATAGTCAAAACGCCCCTTAGGTATAAATATCTAGAAAAACAAACCAAGATTTCAGCACGTACACGAAATATTTAAGGAACCTTGGCGCCTTTAAGAACGTGAGTACCCATAGAATTGGAATTAGCTATGTAACTAATGAGAATATTTAGATTTGGAGGACAAAGAATTTGATTCTCATTGGCTCGTATTATACATACTTCATTATATGCTTTGTGACAAATGTATCATTATTAATACTATGAAAAATAGCCAAATGCAGACAAAAAAAGTGATATAATAAATACCACACAACGTTCCTGGGAACCTTGGTCCTTTCTTCAGGTGATAAGGAAACTAAAAAACACAAGAGCAACAGAACTGCTCAATACAGTTGAAAAAACTCAAAAGCCCATAGTGTATCATTATAAACTTAAAAGTATACAAATCTTTTCATTTAATGAATAACAAAGACAAAGACAATTAAAATGAATTTCTATATATATTCGTATAATTATGAATTAAAAATAATAATAAACAATAAATTTATGTATGATTGCTGAAATATAACACATAGTTGAGAAAATTAAAATGTATTTTTCTATATATTTCATTCAGTTATAAATTAAAAACTCTCATACCATAAATATATTTATGTATAAAATATTATAATAATAAGACATTCTTTTAAAAAATATAAATATAATATACTATATTCTTCAAATAATTATGGATTAAAATATCTCAAAAAATAAATTTCAGTATTACTGCCAAGCTATAAGGCTCAAATGAGATAAATAAATATAGATACAATTACCTACATTTAAAATTAGAATCATGAATTTTCAAATAACGGAATGAGATGATAGATTGTGGAAAACTCTTTACAAAACTTATACGTTTAATTACGGTGAATTATTACTTGAATGGAAAAATGAATCCCATAAGCGTATTCAATAAGCATATGCATGAAAGTTTTGAATAAATTATTACAAAACTTATGAATAGGGTAAAAATGATTGACATTGACCTAATAAAACTTATTATTGCTCCGATGATTTTGGCTTCACTTGAAACTAATTTTCTTTTATTATTAGTTTACAGTAAAGGCATTGTAATGTTTTATTGCTATTATTTTAGAATAATTGGACAATTAGTTTGAAAAGCCACAATCAGAATTAGTCTCCTAACAATACCCACGTTTACATCACAGAGTGAGTATAACTGCTCTAAGAGTAGAGCTTCTAAACCACAACTGAACTTTCGATTTGTTTTAGTTGATGGAGGTTATTTTAAAGCAGACCGCGGGAACTAATTTGAGGCAAGCGGCAGTACACAGACGAAGAGCCAAGGGCCACCACTTTAATGCATAATTACGCAACCTTCCTAGCTTGCAACTCATTTAGCCAGACCTAATTAAAACGAGACTTGAAGCTGTATATCTTGGGTTCATAACGAGCTCATAAATAATGAATACTTCTTTTGCCTTTTTGAGGACTGTGGCTTAGAAGACCGTGTAAGATGACGACTCCCAAGAGAATAAGATTATAAATTGTAGTAATAAATAATTGAAATACGCACTAACTTTGCTTTTAAAAATGCTTTTGCTGGAATTTATGTAGTTAATTGTGACCATTAAATAATCACTGTGACAAAGGTTACTTAATTATTTAAGGATTTAAAAATTAGTTGAATAAATATCTAGTCTTGACCATAGTCGAGGTCAGACGTCTGGATATATTACCTGAGTAATTATTTGTTTTGTAAATAATGGAGTTCAGAACAGAGAATAAAAATGATTTCATTGGATTGAAAAATTATAACTACCTGACATCATATTTACATTAAATAATAAATATCGCAGGATTTTATTTAAGAAAAATTTTTAATACTAAAATTTTAAACACGACGTTTCGTCCGTTGTCTGAGACGTCTTCAAGTGTAATATTATTAAAATTATATAAACAAATAAATTGAGAAACAAAGTCTTACAAAACGATAATTTATAACAAGACAATTTTGTATGAATATAATTTATAGCGTTACCTACGAATAATTTCTTAGTTGACAAAATTTCTAATTGTCCACACGTTGCGTTCGAAATGCCTGTTACGAGTATTAATGAAATTTAAGATAACAATGGAAATACAAATTTTATATGATGCATCAGATAGAAAAGATTGAAAAGATTTCTGACTAAACGGCTGCCATTCCTTATTCCTTAAGATAGAAAATGAGAGGACATTTAGGGTTTTGTCTGACTTATAGTCATCATAATTTATTTATAAGTAGGTCTGCAGTAAATATTTTGCCAAGGTATAAGAGTTATTGTTCTTGAAACACCAGGAGCCATTTACTGTACGTGACGACTCTGGTTCCACTACGCAAAAACTTATAAAATTTGCATTTCAATATTTTCAAATAATTTATGAGTCAAAATAAATTAAATGTGATGCATACTTAGATGAGGTGTTTTTCGTTTGCATATAGACTATATATGTTAATTTTTTTTCTCAAATTAGTCTGTTCGTCCCGGATCTTCCACAATTTGCGGAACTGAGATCTGTCTGCGACATGAGCCTCCGTGAAGAAATCCAATTTCTTTGACTATAATTGCGAGCATAAATTGACTGGGAACCATCGTCGTAATTGCATTTCGTTCGGGACTGTTCTCTTTAGCTCGCTGTATTTCAATTACGATTTACTTATCAGTCTTAAATTTTTAATTAAGTTTTCATATTACACAAGATAGTAGGAAATTTTGGCACGTCGCAAATTACTTCGTTAGCGTAAATTATATCTATCAGAGGCTTCACCCAACGAGTATCTGTTCCTCGGAATTGAGAGATTAATTTCCCTTTAGTATGCAAATTTTGTTTTAAAGTGCTATATAGCATTTCACGAAACGAACCAATTACACACTTGGAAAAGTTTACTATAATAAAACATAATAATTTTGTGCATAATAAATCTAATTAATTAAATTTAATAAAATAAGTTGTGCTAGGAAATCGGAATGTACAGAAATATATTATAGATCATATTTCAAAATTTATTTACTTTGGCGCGAAAACAATTTTCCCGGACTTCAATTTTGAGAAAAACTTTAAAATGTTTTATTATTTATTCTTCTTGTAACACTTCGTTTTACTTCAGTTCCCTGTTTAATTTTCTGATTCACATATTCGTTATGATTGCCACCAATCATTTCCTTTCATTATAAAACAGTAGTGTACAAAAATGTTTCAGGAAGAAAGAAAACGGCTAGTTTAATGTCATAATTAAATTCAGCGACATCCATAACCACGGATTTGAATTAAATTTCGACTGTTTTCGCTTTGTTTTTATATAATGCCCCTCCATCCCATTCAAACCGAAAGGGGTTAAAATGATTCACAAACAACATCGGGAGAAAAATATTTATCCGACCCAAAAGTTGGAAGTTTGAACACGATTGAAAATATCCACCCCTGATAAATCCCGCCCGTTTAGGGTGTTAGCCGTGTCGTAACAGAACAGTGTTTGCTTCCAGTTTGAAAGGAACACGTATACAAAAATTGGACAAATATTCTCTACGGGTATAAATTTGCATGCACACACGCAAACAAATAATTTAATTTTATTTATTAGATTGTTAACTTCGAGAAGACAAACATGTTAATTGAGTAATGGATATTATTATTATGGAAGAACAAGGTTGATGAAGCGGTGTAATCATCGAGGATTGTGAAAATATAAAGGAATATTTTACGTATAAACAATATCCGTAAAATAATCAGGTTCCGTTGTTTTCTTCATATGACAATTTTACCTGACACACTTCCAGTATTAATTTAATTCCTCCCCTGTCTGTAAACCTTTTTTCCATGTGTATGGGAGAGAACGCAAACGTAAGTAATGTTATTAAAGGTTTTTATTTGTAAGGAGTTAGGAAATAAACTGAATTCTCAGGCACATTATTGATTACGCTGGCCATTGAGCGTACGCAGTTGAGAGCCGCCTCAGAGGGCTTATTGTGCGGAGAAAAGCTTCGAGTGCTTCTTCACTTTTCTGTTGAAGCCTACAGTTCACGTGTCACGTATAGATCGGAAATTTTTATACACCAACCCGCGTTTTTTTAAAAAAGAATTTCCTTTCTAACTTCTATAGCCTAAATATGAAAATACGTCGTTGTTAAAGTTGAGAATGTAATGATTCTTCGATTAAATTATGATTTGCTCACTTACTGATTCCATATTAAAAATGAGTAAAATTAACCAGTATACAGAAAACGTATAGTTAATATTGAAATGATCAGAAGTTGGTGATATGAATAATTTCCCATTAATTTTGAATTATTTGCATATATTATTATTTTAAATTTTCTTAACATTGTAGTATTAACGGTTTGGCACTGGTCGGGCGCAATTTAAACCTCGGTTAATAATGGTAGTTAATCATTACTGTGTTTGCGCTACGGTTAAATTATTACGTTGTGTGAAACAACAATTTTTCGATACTTCAATTTAATAACAATTATGTAATTTATCAGAATCTTGGGGCCCACTTGAGATCAGGACGTCGGAGAAGGGAATCCGCGATGAGAGTCGCTCGACGGTGGCCGACTTTATAACCACAATATCACCAG
Source organism: Zhengitettix transpicula (assembly GCA_037074705.1). Taxonomy (NCBI): domain Eukaryota; kingdom Metazoa; phylum Arthropoda; class Insecta; order Orthoptera; family Tetrigidae; genus Zhengitettix; species Zhengitettix transpicula. The sequence goes on along the minus strand of CM073593.1, from coordinate 66,149,684 downwards.
ATACTGCTGTGAAAACATTTCAATAGTTTCATTTGATGGCGTACATCAGAAAATCATAACATAAAATTCTTATATTAATTTCAAAGTGATAAGTAGAAAACTGTGGGAGATACTACTGCTCGAAACGGGTGTGATGGAACTATCTACGCAATAATTCGCACAGGGTAAATTGTGCCATCATGCACGTTTTTACGAGGAGCCCTATCAGAAAACTAACACGGAAGCTGTGTTTTAAAATCAGCTACACGTTGTTAAAATTCACAATTTTAATTTTTCTCAAATATATTCATCCTTCTCAATCATATGCATAAAATATTAAACGCTCAGTTTTTGAATTAGTAAAATTGAGATGAGGGTGAGGTCTCGCGAATTTAATAGCAAATTTAAAGACGGAGTAATTTTGTACAAATTCTTGTCATAGCGTCTGTAGTAAAATACTAAAATTTGTTGTCAAACGATTTTCAAATGTATTTCCTGATAAAGAATAATTTTTTTGTTTTTATAACGTTGAATTGTAACGAAATCATCTTAAAGCTCTGGAAATTTTATCTTCTATTTTGTCGCTGAAATTTTTAGGAAAGGGGTACTGAATCGTAAAATAATATGGTAAACAACATTTTCCTTTAGTTTCCATCAACTATTCCGTACGAAGACTGACTCATTTTTTAACTAACTTTATTTAAATATTTCCGTTACAATTTGTTACACTCCTTCATTCATAAATTCAGACTGGGGATTCTTTCTCTATGACGTAATATTCTTTAATCACGTCAGCGTTATTTGAAAACGAATTACTCCGGAAAGGAATTCCATCTCAGGCTTTTATTATTATTTTCAGTCTCCCTATATGAACGGCTTCAACTGAAGTACGAGTATGAACGTTATTGCGACGCAGCGTATTTGGCAATCTGAGTTTCCATCGCAGTGAAGATAATTGCATGTGAGATTTCGTCCTCGTAATTAGCGGCGTGACATGTTTGCAAGTCGATCTTAGCGGAGGCCAGACACAAACAGCTGCCCCGGGGACTCACATCATAATTACAAGTCACTCGGACGGCGACATTAACTGCAGCAGCCGCGCCGCAAGTTTCTGCCAAACTTCCATTAAAACGTCAATAACCATTCGTTAACTATTGAAAGCGCTACTGGTAAACAGAATTAACTGCGGGATGCGGCAAGTCTCGTAGCTTTGCTCATACTTGATGGGACCCAAACTTTTATATCGTTCTAATACCCGTATCAATTAATCTAATGACAGCATCGTAAACTTTACAGTGTTTTATTGTTAGATTAACATAGCATGTCAATTTTTTAGGCATTCAATTAAAAGACATTTTGACAGTGATTTGATCATTTTCACCCTGTCATTTAAATAGTAAAACGAAAACTTATAAAGTTAATTACAAAAACTGAAAATCTCGAATTACGTCATATATAACCATTACGTTTTGTATAAACTTGCGATTACATTAAATTAAATTAAAAACTGATTTGGCAATTTACACGACCATTTTTATTTTCTTTTTGTTTTCAAAAGCAATAAATCATTTATTTTCCTCGCAGTTATTTTAAAATAGTTGTATTATTCATTACGTATTACTAATTAATGACGAAATTAATATATGTTAAAGAAAAAATAATTTTCATAAAGAATAACTTTTAAATAATTACTTGTCCTAATTGGTATTATAATATTAGATTAAATAATTAATAAAGAATACAAGTTGCATAAAATATTTCATGATACTGAATTAATTTCTTACAAAATGTTATATTCTTTGACGTATTTATTTGAGTTAAACGTCATACATTTTCTGCTCCATGCAGGATTTTCATGCTACATTATCAACTTTTTAGTAAGTAAAACAGATAATTAATTTAGGATGTCAACCGACAGTAAAGCGTGTAGTTCGATGAAACTCTTTTTGCTTTTCCATATCAGAGGAATTTAGTGATGGATTATATATGGGTAAGATTACCGCAAGAACCCATTGATTCCTAGTTTAACAGGGGCAATAGTATTAAAATTACTTACGGACATCTAAGGCTTTTATTTTTAGCAGCATAAACGAACTATGAAAATTTAATAACGGAATGAGTGTAGCTTATTTTTTAAATGAGGAATGTTTCAATTGAGATATTTCGTGTGTGTGTGCCAGAGCTGTAACGAGACCTCCATCACACTCTAGACGAACTCGGGCTCATAAAAAGCAATGGAGTGTGAGAGACTTTGTTGTGAGTTGCGCAGCTCTCCATCTTTTACTGCACCACAGTTTGCTAACTTCACGTGTTGTGGTTCAGACTTTAAACTTCAGTACATAACAGGATTCACCAACAGGTAACTCGGTTTTGCTGCTCAAGTGCTAGCAATAAACGCGGAAATGTGATTAACTCATAGAAAATAAATATATCATCTTCTTGTAATTTCCATCTAGTTTTGGTCTACGCGAACCATTTCTTATTTTAAAACAGCCATCAGAATCTATAATTTGCACTACCTTAGTATAAAATGTTTTACGAATAAAACATTTATTTAATATTTAATGGCAATGGTATGATATGGTTACTGCTCGAACATTACAAATCGCATTTCACTTGTTAATTTGGAAAATGGAATTGAAAGTAACAGAGTTAAAGCAATTAATAATTACAAATATATTGTTTTTATGGTTTCCTTTTATATGATTATTATTATTATTATTAAAACACTATAAATCTACTAATTATATTCAAATAAATTTAAATTAATATTGTGTATAAAATATCAGACGAGGTAGGGACTAAATTAACACTTATAAATATCGAACTAAAATAGAAGGGAATAGGAGCAATTATTTTTATCAATTGGGTCTAAAAGTAGTGTTATGGGGTATCGAAGGAAATCTAATACCGTGTTTAGTTAATTCTGATTATAAAAAAATAAGTGGTAACCATTTGGATAGGAACACATCCATTTTTTAATTGGATAATTGACGATAATGTCCTGTTGTAGAACTGCAGAAAAAGAGAAAATAAAGACATAATCAATTGATTTGGAGAAAAGTTAGAACAAATATATTGACCAGTCCTCCATTTTGAAACAATGGAACTAGTTCACGTATTTTAAACAACAATTATGGACATTAACGTCAAAATATCATTATTTTAATTTATGAAGTCAAATTAATATAATTAAAAAACGTTTACTTGTCCTCGAGGTTCTTGAACCCTTAAACCTAATTGGGGTGTAACCAGATGGGTCACCAAAAAGATGCATCAATAATTGACAGAGTGAAAAATATAGTAGCGAAGCATAAAGCAGCAGAATTTGCGGTGCAGAGTGTAGCAGAGTCCTGTGAAGAGTAAAGTTGAAACCAGAAGTTGTGAGAGATATTAGACCTTGCAAAATTTAAGCGAAGCTTATGGTGTTTCCCTAAAGTCTAGCATCCGTTAAGTTGGAACTACTAAGACGAAAGGAGTCACGTTAAGTATTTATTTACGTCGCCGAATCAGAAATATTTTTCGCTTCAACGGAGACCGTAAGTCATGGTTTATGACAAGAGTCTGTTTAAAGAGTTACTACCTTCTACACTACCAGAAAACAGCACTGTTACAACACAGCCTTCTGATAATTTCACAGAGATAGTCTACTTCACGATCGACATTCAGTGCGTGTAGTAAACGAAATTATTACAAATAAAAGTTCTCCTATTGAATTGTCCACAAAAATTGTCTGGTGGAGATTAGAAGCCCATACGACCAAGTCGAAAATCAATTATCAATTTCTAAATATTCTCGCCAATACTTTGAATAATTCATCAATGCAAATGTTTAAAATAATATATATTTATTTTACTTTTTTTCCTTTAATTTATGGTATTAAATTAAATGTTTCAAGCTTTAATAGGTCATTAATGAGAATAAATTTAAATTCATAGTAAGTTAAAATTGAATAATCAAATCCCATATCATTTTTAAAACAATTTCAGTTGCATTTTATGGCCTTTTTACTTAAAGATTAAAAAATATTTAAAGAATAACAGCAAGTATAAGAAATATTATTTGATGTAATTTATTGAAAAACATTTATGGTAATTTGAGGGGATAATTAAAAAAAATGTCACAAATGAAACCAAGCGAAACGTCTTAGGACAGCTATATTAAGGTCAAACTTCGATTTCACGTGAGGACCTCTCAGATTAAATATTATATTGGACAGTTTCTCGAAGATAAATCAAAACGTGCAAGATATGATACTGAAACGCTGTTTTGTTTTTTTCTCCTAGCAGGCAACGTCTCAGGGCAGACAACAGTAAACTTCCCAGAAGAACGCACCAGCGGTCATCTTTGTCGCTATTACAACACTCCCCTCGTTTCCACGGCAACAAATGGAGGACATTTTTCTTACTTACCGCCAAGTCGAGTCGTGTGGGTCGTTAGTCCTTGCACAATGAACTCATCGCTGACAAAGTGCAGATATAAAGCTCTCGCCACACCTCTTCTTCCCGTTTTAGTTACTCTGTCGTGCTGAAGGAAATTCCTCGAACATTCCAGCCAAAATGAAGAACAGGGAGACAGGAAAAATAATTACTCACACAAGTACATATTCAATCCATTTATCTTTACGCCTGAAGGATTCGGATATCTCTTGGTACTTATTTAAATGAAACCAAACCGATAGAACGGGTGCCAAAACCAGAAATACAAAGGAAGAATGGCAATAAACCAAATGGCCCGAGTTAGATGAAATGACGCTTAATAATCACAATTTAATTTTTTAAAAGTCTGGAAGAGCTTGTTCCGAAGTAAAACACTTTCTTCGCAATAAACAATCAAATAACGAACGTTAAGTACGTATTACAAGTTAATGTAATTATATCAAATATAAAATAGTATACCCTCGTTGGAAGGATTTGTGTAATCCTCATGTTCTTGGCTAGAATCTATTCCTTCAAAATACGACATTTCGCCACGACCAGGTGAACAAAAGGAACATCAGTATTCTGGCAGCGTCCACGAGGCCACACTGTCTGCAAGATGGAGTCTTTACGTCGGAATATTCGGAATAACTTCAACGTTCTGCTCCGGTAGCTCACAACGACTTGAAATTGCGGGAAATGCCTAATGTCGCTAGACGGAAACTTTTCTTGACCCTCAAAAGTTAATAGTTTTTGGCGAAAGTAAACACCGAGAATGATTATCGATTCAATTTGAGCGTAAAGAATAAGTTTATTAATTTAGCTAACGAAAAACAATTCCCAGGAATAATTCGCAGTTTTGGGCTTTCGCGTGGAGTGGGAATCGTATCGCGGTAAATTCGTGAACCTGCAGCTATAAATTAAATTATATTGACAACATAAGTCTTTTTAGTCTTGTGCATCTGTTCGCACTTCATTTTTCACAACAGCTATTTAATGCGAACTGACAGTTCCTGCCGCTTTTCCCCTGCACTCATTCATAAAGCCTTACAACAACGCACGTAGAATTATCATTTCTGAAATTGATGACAACGAATAAAAAATTTCAGTTTATGGAATTACTTCATATTTTAACATGCATTTTATTATTATGTGGATCGTAGTAATAATCTAAATCTGTGCCAAAGTTTAATAATCTTCATTTAAATAATTTTAGTTGATGACTTTGACAAAAGTAATAAAATAAAATTAAAATTTTTCATTAATAAATGAACTGTCTTTATATCACTTTTATGGAGTTCCAAAACAATGTTTTAATCAGTGCTTTTATTTGTAAATATTTTCAAATGATGGTTGACATGTTTATATGAGCCACGTTTTATATTTTAAAGTTATTTTGATCTCAAATAATAAAATATAAAACATCTCTGTTAAAAGTATACCAAATCTTCTATATAATAAAAAAGGATGTGTATTTGTATGTATGTATGTATGTATTTACGTTGTTCTTTATACAAATTTTATCGCGTGGACAGAATGCAACAAAAATTGGTATACGTATTCTGCCAAAATCGAGAACCGGTACTGTGGGGGTGAGAAACGCCTAGTATACACGTGGAAAGAATTATAATTTTAAAAAGTGATCATTAAGTGATAAATTACTGCGCGCCAATATATCATGACGTCACGCGACAGAGAGAGACGTTACTACGCGACGAACAAAGGAAATAGTTCGATTTTTCCGTAATGAAATGAAGCAGAAATATTTTCATTGAATAAAAGTATAATTCTATCCAGTAATACTCCATCGAGTGATAATAAAAAACAATATATGAAATACTTTACAATCGTTGCGGAAAATGTTAGTTAATTTAGTGAGTGCAATATGGCCACCATTTCTTTACATTTGGAATGTAGCTAACAATTTCATAAATTCAATCTTTCGTAATGTCTGAAGACTGCAATATTCAAGGAGTATATTTATGTATTGGTAAAGAAATTCGGAGGTATGTTTGTTGAGATTGATGCAATAAAATTCAATGAATTTTATAGCTGTTCAATTAAAGCACTATTGGTCGAAATTGTGTACGGAACTGGGAATAGTTAGATTTAGGTTGTGTCTTCTTGACTAAAGATTAATATAGAATTAAATTCTTTTTCGGGTTTATATAAATTAGACACGGGCAACGCCGGGCACCCAGCTAGTATATAAATAAATAGACAACTAACAGACAAAATGAAGTGCTGAATAAATAGCACAGAACGTTTATGCAACGCTTGTTGCTTTCGTCAGGTGATTCGAGAAACGAAAAATCCCTAAGAACAACAGTCATCTGACGAAGTCAACAAGGATTGCAGAAACGTTCTGTGGTATTTATTATCGCTTATGTTTGTCAGTTATTCGGCTATTTATTTACGTAATTATTATTTCGGTCTCATCATATTTCCTCTCTTTATCAATTCCTGTGCATGAAGGGAAAGGAAGGTAGAACGTGGAAAAACGTCGCGTTATCCGTTTATCGATTTATCGGGTACCTGGAAAAGTTTTCATCATTGATAATATCAATGGACCATATTAACAGTTTTAGTATTGCACTGACAGACATCAATCAGAAAGTCACAAATCGGTCAGATCATTCATTCGTTATTTATTTTTTCTAATTTAAATTTCAGTTTTTACATGTTGATGGAAACTCAATTAGAAAGGTTTTGCGAATTAGTAGCACACCACGTTTGTAAATATTTGGTTACGCTTGTGATGGACCAACAATAAATATCCGGTGGAGACATATCGTTATAAATTCTGAAAATCCATTAATAATGTACCGACCAATGTCGTGACGTTTGTTTTCGAAGTGAAGCACCTCCGTGTGAGAAGTTCTGGCAGGCACTAGAAGCAGCCCCGCGCCGCCGTCAGAAACGACAATGTGCTCACTCGTACATCTGTCTCTCCCAGAACCGCTTCTCTCGCCTCGCCTTGCCACTGATTAAATTTCCATCGATCGCAGGCAATATCTAACTGCCACTGAATATAGTGCCGAGTCAGAGACGATTGTAATGTAATACTTACATACTGAAACAGAAAAGCAATAACAGATTCCTCCTACCCGATAATGTTACAGAGATTTCGTGTTATTCACAGAAGACCAAGTTGTAGTTAGTGAGTGAAATTCACTTTTATATAAAGTTATGTCTTAACGCTTACCTCGAAAAAGCGGACGATAATATGCATGTATCAAGATGAGAATCCTGTGGTGACCCACAAGGCTTCATTCTGGGCCCATTACATTGTTTTATACGAGGATGAGTCAATAAGTAATGCCTCCTGTTGTTTTTATTTGTCAGGAAAATTAAAAAAAAATACACAGCCTAATCCCACAACGTTAATGATTAAATTTTCACCTTTCAATATAGTCTCCGTCCGTTTCCACAGTTTTTGTCCACTTTTTAACAAGGGCAAGTGTTCCACTGCGGTGGGGTCACCGCAGTAACCGGCCTGCCGCTTCGCTTTTCATTAGACAACAATAGTGTTTGCTCTTCAACGTCGTTAGAGCGACGAAACCATCGCCAACAAATTCTGCCATCCACTGTTGCATCGTCACACAAACCTTTTTTTAGGCTTTCACGAATGCGAATGGGCGGTTCACCTTCAGAATTTAAGAATTCAATCACAGACCCTGTCTAATACGTACGTCAATGTCAGTCATTTTTCAAGAGTGTGCAGTGTTGGCATCAGTTGGTTTAGGAAGTTGTTACTGCAGTGTGTTGGAGAACAATGTTTGAGGAATCGCGCCAAATTCATTTTTACATAACTAACTTATTTAAGGAGAGAAAAATAGGAGGAATTTCTTATTGAACCACTTCGTAGTTATTTACATCCCCTGAAGTCAGCTCCTTACGCGCGACGATACAAAATTTGGTTACTACGGACACAGGCTCAGAAAAATTAAAGGCGAAATTCGACTTCTCTACGGTTTCTACAAACTCAATTTCTACTGCCGATAATAAATCACAACACACATCTTTTATTGGTTTGTAAATAGTTGACAAATTACAATGAGACAAAAATAACGTTAAACTTCCAGCAAAACTCTGCTGAATCTGCTATACGTTAGGATTATGTTTTCTCCTTACATGTACGACGTGAATTGACGAAATCATTGCAGGAGAAGATCACGTCGCTGCAAGTAAAGTAACGTGTAATTTTAATAATAAAACAAAGCCAAATACAGACAAAATAATTATCTCTTATTTTGTCTGTATTTGGCAATTTTTTTTATAAATTTTCAATCAAACGTTTTTTTTTCATTTCAACGTGTAGTTTTAGTTAAAGTTGTCAGTGTTATAAATTAATTACGGCAATGAGTGTGATATTAGTTTAATATGTTTGTATAATTTTGTATTTATTTTATTAACATATCCTATTTCATCTTTTGAGGAGTAATGGAGAAAACAAATCAATCTAAATTAATTTTATTTTTATTCATTTTGTCAATCTAATATATTTTTAACTATCAAATCATAAAACCTGCAAAAGCATACCAGAATTTTATGCCAATTAATACAAACCACACAACGTTTCTGCAAATGTAGAAGTAAAACTAGTAAGAGTTTAAAAGGTGCAACTTTTTAATCAATAGCAACGACTAATTTTACTTCTACGCCTGAGGAAAGCGACGCTGTCCGATTTTTATTAATTCACACCCAATCCTCGGCTCATTTAATATTTGGTTGTTCACACACACGTATATATATTAATTAATATATTGGTGTATTTTGAATAAACAGAAATGAATAATTTAGTAACGAACATTAATTAATTTTCCCCAACTGGTTTTATTCTCATATATGTAAATAAAACGTTTACATCTCTGCACGTCGGTCCGTTTGAACGAAGTTTCAATAAATTTTCATATTTGTTTCCGTATTCTATCAAGATATCCAATAGGCTATCGCTGAATTTTGGAGGAAAGGAAAAACCGCATTTGATTTATTTAATACTGTCAATTGTTTCTCGATTAGAGTAAAGTTTTCTTGGAAATATAATTTGTTTTAAACAACTGAAGGCATATACTATCATGTGATATGCAATAATTTCGAGTGGGCGAAGTCAGGTGACACTTTTGTACACTTTTGACGGATATTCCTTCAATTACTGATGCACGCATACGTTGAAAATAATGAGGTATGTCATTTTTGTTGAAAACGCTACGTTCTGATTAATAATATTGGAATGGATGATATATTTCCTCAAACGGATGAAAAAAAAATGATAATATTAACTCATCGGGACTGAAAAATCCCGAAAAGAACCGGGAATCAAACCCATGATGATCGCTTAGAACGCTGTCTTCTTGAACACTGAGCTTCGTCTACTCCCAGTCCCATGAGAACATAGTCTATCAGTCGCGTAAACCTGCCCATCAGCAAACTTACATTTGATTGAATCTCATTCTTATGTTCTTGAATTTTTAAAAATTAACACAACAGTACGTACTTGCCCGTGCGTAAATAAAATGCCTGACTAAATTAACATAAGTAGTTCAAAATCCGTGAATATCAGGCACTCACAGCAAATATTTGCTCTGATACTTTTATCAAAATGTGTCGATTCTATGAGATGAGAGAATTATAGACTATTAAGGTCGGATTCGTCGATTGCAACCATTATTAAATTTTAACGTAGGTACCCAGTTATCGAGGAAGGGAGCCGTGACCTCCGACCAGCTTAGGACGATGGAGGCGTTGATGTTCTTCCGGCGCGGAACTCCGGGCAGTAATCTGGTAGTATGGTGAGCCCATTACAGAATGAACTCCACAAACAATAACAGTCTAGCATTATAACGTTCTCGGAAGTTTCCGAATTTAGCTGTTTCGTCTTCAACTTCTCCTAACTTCTACTTTCGTCCTGTCTTCGGATTTTTGACGGTGGTGCCTCTAAAGTGATTCACTTCCAGAGTATTTCCCATGCTTTCTATCTATATTGATCAGTTACATGGACTTTAAAATATTCTCCAGAACGAACTTAGAATATGGCGTCGCTTTTTTAATCTATTGTCGTCCTGGTACAGTTCGTAGCTGATGAAGCCTCACGGAACCAGCTATACATTTTCCCGTGAATCTCTCAACCGTAAGATATTCGAATATTGGAACATATTTGGTAATTAATTGCAGCATGTACATAAGTATATTAAAATATTTTGCACCAACCCCAACTTTTTTAAAAACACTTATGTCACATTCTTACTCCTATAGGGGTGGTATGAAATTTGAGGCGTAAGGACATTTAGTTCTATATCCAGCGTGAATCAATTTACGTCTGTTGTCCCCTTGCGGCACAGAGCGGCGGAGAATGCAAACATAATCACGAATCGAACGCTTAATGCGGACGAGAACACATGTATGAGCATTCGTGATGGACAAAGATTAGCGTTAACTGCATGCCGCGTCATGGAAGGCTACGCTCCGATCATCATCTTCCTACATACGTGTGCTGTCATGGAATGATAATTGCAGTATTTACAACGAAAAGAAAATAATAAATAATTTTTTTTTCTAATTATTAAATTGTTACTTAACTGACTGTGAGGATTTTTAAGAGACAACATTCTGGTACTGGATGTACAGTTATCTGAATACGTCGGATTCCAAACAGTCGTGAATAATTCTTGCGAGATTACTGAGGAAAATTACATCAGATATTCCATTAAACTATAAATAAACGCCGGTTTCCTTTTAAGATTTACATTAAAAGTCTTTAATATAATTTTACTTAACAAAATGATAAAAACGATTTTACAAAAATTAAAGTTGACAATATCCAATCCAGCGTTGTTAATGTAGACACTATTTCTAATGGAATTAATGGTTAAATTATAATTGAAAATTAAAAAGTATAAATTAAAATTGTCAACAATTGTATACAATTAGTTTTCTGTTTTAGATGATCTGAAGTAAACTACAAGGGTATTTAGTAGAATTTTGCTGTTAGGTCGGTTGAGGAGTGTCCAAATTGTATAACAAAATTTGATCAATTCTCAATGATCTGACCAACTTCAGATCGACTTCATCTCCACTGATTAACTCACTTTACGAACTATCTAACACGCTCTCTAACTTTCAAGTTGGCTTGAGAAACGTCAGTCTCACTGCTCAACTCTTAACTATTACATTCACGCTTCAACCTACTCGAACTGTCTAACAATTGCTTCTGAACTTAATTTATCTAACTATTGATCAACTACACTCAATTTCTTCGGACTACCATACCTCACTAACTTTCAGTCTCCCGTAATATACCAATTAATTTCAGAAGCTCTCAAGATCTAAGCGATTTAGAAACTTTCCCTCTCCGGCCTGGATTTTATTTTCCTGAGAGGCTTTTGATTCCGACAGCTGATGGACAATTTCACTTGACTGAATTTTGTTTACAAACTAACTGCACTTGCAAGTACGTAACTATCTTTCCCCACATGCCATGATTTCCTTAGATAGACCCAAATTATCCGAATTAATTTCAACTTATTAGCCCTAACCATTTTTCGTCTTAAACTATTAATTACAAGTAGTATGTTTTTTTACGTTAAACAAGGAGAATAATTTAATATGTATATTCAGTTGACAATTATATTTTGTAATAATTAATTAATGTGGGCGCTTTAAAAAATAAAAAGATTATTAAGGGAAAACTATTAAACAAGATTTATTATAAAAATTAAACACATATAATATACAAAAAAATATTTAGGATCTCAGGGTCTTAAACTGGGTTTGATAAATGGGTGAATTTATACAAATCAAATTACATTTACCTTTTATGGAAGTTAATGCGTCTGAAACATAGACGAACTTTGTTGTGGAAGAAAAAACACTACAGATTGAATTTAAACAGTTTTAAATTTCATCAGGAATTAACGATCTCATGTTATCGATAATTAAATAATTAAAATTAAAGAACGATCTGACTTTTATCTTTTAAAAGTGGTTTACAATATGATTTTAAAGTTTTTCTACTTACGGCCGCCCAGGTATCATTTTAGGTTTTTCGTGCACAAAATTTGGGGATATCACTGATTCTAATACTCACAGATTCTAAATGTCAACAAATTCTAATTGGCGTAGTTTTGTTAGTTGGTCTAACACAAATTAGTAGATTCTCGATGCTTTGCTGCAACCTGGATTTGCAGATCTCGTGTAGTTGGAAATGTACTTTCTTGGTTTGTCGATGGCCAGCAGGTTGAATTTATGCTCGGTCACCGATTACAACATTAATTTCACTCTTTCCTTCCCGACTAAAGATTGCTTTACTTTTCAATATTTTAATGCATGTTTGTAACTGCTATCAAACTGTTCTATTTGCGGTCCGCTGCCCGACTGCAAAACTTTTTATAATATGAAAAGTTTTGGTCTTTACACCTCGCTGTCCTATGCCTGACTGCACATTCCTGACTCTATTACTTTTGTACAAAAACTTAGCTGGTCCTTATGCCTCGCCGTTCATTGCCTGACTGTCCGTTCGTCTCGTAGATTTTGAGCGCGTAGAACCTCAACAATGTTTTCTTTGCTTCGCCGAATTGTTGCGGCGTCCGCTCTATATCCTCTAATGATGAGTCCTCTACAATACAACTTTCCAATTAGAACAATGTCTTAATTACCAATTACTACAATTTATTGGGCCAATAATTTAAATGGGAAGGCGATTTTGGAGACATGATGTATACAGGATACAAACATTGTTTTTATGCAAAAAATATGAAATTCTGTATTTGTTTAAGATCAAGAAATAGATAATAAAGGGACAGAATTTAGTGAATAAACATCAAACTTCTTTTGCTATCATTTGGGAGTTGAAAATAACGAGACCTTGCTGGACGACACGTGGCACAACCCAGGCGACGTGCGAAAAACGAAATATGTGGTTTTTATACATCCACTGTTCTTTATTCTTTGCCTAACTGTAGTCGGTGCCACTAAAATGTAATATCACGGCCAAAAACCCTTCCGCTCCTCCTCGCCTCACCCTCGCATCGCAGTCTTTGCCAGATTGTGCACCCCTCACTCCCCGTTCACCCACAGTGCGCTTTGTTTGGCAACGTAGTCTGAAGAGTCTGTGACCATGGTATTACATTTCAGTGGCGCTGTAGTTCATGCAGCATTTTAAATAATAAACTACTGATAATTATATTTTAATTCATCAATTACAGATGGGGTTTACGTGCTACGATCATCTTGGTATCAATTTAGTGTCCTTTTTCCGTCTTGTAGGCCTGATTTGCTTTCAGGTAATCAGTAATTTCAAGGTGAGCTATATTTTTCCCCTATGCTTCGTAAATGTCTTATTTCAGTTAATACTGAATGATTAAAAGTATCCGAATGGTAGTGTAGTGGTCAGCGTGAGTGCCTCACATCACAGAGATCCCGGCGAGGGCATCGTTTGTGTTTCTGAGAAACTTCTCAGAGAGTAAAAAGCAACGAAGCTCTAAAACTCGCTAAGCCGTTAAAAGGACTATACATAAGAAAATTAAAAAAAAGAATCTGAGCCGTTTCATACGTGTACATCGCAATTTTCTATTGAATTACGTGAAATATTAGAAATATTAGAATTTCTGACATGAAACATCTTCGTTAATTGCGTTCTGTCTGTTCAATTACTTACTACGTGTCTCTAATCAGAAGTAGTAATACTTCTAGGTTCTATTCACTCGTCTAATGTGTAACTTCATATCAGTCATCAAAATATATTTAAAAAGTAAAATTTTTTTCTGCTTCACATTTTTTTATTTTTTCCGTTTCAATTGTTCCCACCTGGAATCTCTGCCTTTCGGGTCCATTCAGATAATTGCCACTCTTCATATAAGTAATAGCTAGAATTTTGACAAAATGAAATGTAGCAATTAATTAAGACTGAAACTCAAATTCTACCATTTCATGACACAGCAACGATGTCATTTTTAAGCCGACTGCTAAAATAATTCGATTTTGCAGCAGCGGAACTTGTCAGAGAGGAATGACTGCTTTTGTATCCTCTTCATCAGGTCAGTTTAGGATAATTAACTTTAACATACTCTGGCAACGCTTTCCGCCTGAATTATCGCAATGTGTTAGTGTAGTGCCCACAATAGCGGAGCGGAACACTTCCGAAATGTAATTAAGTTTTGTTGTGGAAATGGATTAGTTTGAGCAACGCGCTCATAACAAGAATTGTTTGGAGCTGACGGTACGTTTGGCAATATTTTGATTAACTGAAAGCTCTTCTGTCAAATCTGTTTGATTTTATTCAGCGTTAAAACATATTCAACGCAAAATCTAAACAGGTTCTATGCTGGAACAGTGAATTGGTAAACCAACTGTGGCCAGAATAAACACAATGAAAATAATAATAAAATAAATTCGTTTATGTACAACCTTCTGAAAATGATCTAATACCATATTATAGATCAAATTTATGACTTACTGAAATTGAAGCACATAGTAAGAAATGATACTGAAACAATTAATTAAACAGATAATTTTAATCAGGTTCACTTCTCATATTTTGGGGGTAATTTTTTCAAAATATTTGCATCGTTGAATGTTAACTGAAGTATTTATATCCGTATTATTAATTTTATATTTTAAAAAATTAATAATTAAATAGAAAATAAGCAGACAAAATTAGGTAATAAAATGCAAACCTTTGTTCCTTTCATCAGTTGTTGAAAATGAGCTTTCTGAACGAAACGTAGTACAACCCAAGCGACATATACAAATTAATACGTACACTACAGCTGTGTTCTGTAAAATAATGATTTTTCAAAACACTTCACCAGGCATAGAAATACAAGAATATATCGAGAAAAAATTAATATTCATCTGGTCTTATATAACTTAGTCCTTATAATAAAAGGTAATAATGTAAAGGTTCTTTCATAAAATAAGAAAATTTTTTCGTAGCTGTAAATATAAATAAATAATGCTTTAGACCATGTCTAATATTAGTATGTTTTATGCAATAAAATTTTGAAGCAATATTCTGTTGGAAAAAGTTTTTAAAAAAACTTTAAAATGTATTTAAATAATTACAGCTAATTTATGTTACGGAATTTTAATTAATTTTTATTGTTGATTTAGATAATAATAATATTGTTTAAGATTTCATAGACGGACATATTATTTATTAAATAATTGTTAGAATTTAATAAAGGAAAGAAAATATTCTTCTACAGCTGTGCGTGATTTCCACGTCCGGAAAGAGATGAATGGGAATTCTGAGAAGTTATGACCCGTGCGTTTGGTTGGAAGAGATTTATTGTACTTTCTCCTCAGAAAACAATGGAGGATTATGTGAAATAATCCGGTAGAGTGCAATGTAAGGAACGTCACCTCGGCTCTCCACTCAGACTCCGCCTGGCAACATTTCTTCTTCTCCAGCATCGATCTACCACAGGCCAGACAAATAACTAATGGTGATGCCACAAGATTCGGCAAGACATATTAATCAAACACAGTCTAAAAACTTCATTATACCTCACTGGGCTAGTTAATGAGACAGATATTAGATTGCAATTACAACTTCTTCTTAATGTAGGTTTCAATTTATATAAGAACTTCTAGTTGTGTTTATTATTTATAATATCCACGTACAATCCTCGTCACAAAAAATGAGCGCCCCTTCTTGAATACCGGAATATTATTGGTTATGAAAGAAAATAACTGCTCCCACTGCAACAAGTAATGCCTTTATCTTTTTTATTTTAACGATATGAATCATTCACGGACGGAAAATGACAAATCAGTTTATTACATGAAAACTGTAAACACGTCAATTATGAAATTATTTGAAAAAAGTAATATCATACAGAGCGTTTGACGATATACTACTACTCAATACTTCAATTATTTTATTCATTATCTTTATGAAAATGGAAGCTTAAATTATTTTCTGTCCATTTAAGTTACAATAGAAGTCTTTATGTTTTTCACATAAACAGAGTTTGAAAAATGTTCCTCTCTAATATTATATGATAATATTTTTTTGATTTTTACATTTTTTAAATCTAATATTTTTTTTACAAAAAAGAAAGTTATATTAAAGGAAAAATAAATGAAAATTGCAACAATGTTTCATCAGGTTGTGATTCTTCGTTCATTTTTCTCTTCTACGAACGTTGAAGATATTAAATGTCTGTTTTAAAAGTAATATAATTAGATAGATGAATAGCCAATAGTAATATTACTGACAGAAATAAGTGCTAAATTTAAAAACCACTCAACGTTTCTGCAGTCGTTGTTGCCTTCGTCAGGTGATCCAAAAAAAACGCAAGAGCAGTAAGAACGACAGATTGCACAAACCAGATGGCGAACTAAAATGCAATCTGTCGTTCTTACTGCTCTTGCGTTTTCTGAATCACCTGACGATAGCAACAAGGATTAGAGAAACGTTGCGTGGTTTTTAATTTAGCACTTTCTTTGGTCTGTTATTTGGCTATTTATTTATCGAAACGCTGTATTAATTTTATAGTTACCGAACAATTTTAGGCAACATTGCAGTAAAATGAATTATTCAGGCATAAATGTGTATATAGTTGAGTGATTTATGTGGATATTGTACATTTGTAAGTGTTGAAAAGAAAAGTAAAATGTTTGGAAATTTTCCTAGGAAGAGATTAAAAACATTTTGAAGAATATATTGTAATAACCAGTAAAGAAGGACATGAATTCTGTTCTTTTTTTATCAGATATGTTTACCAACTCAGACAGGGATCCTTGAGTGGGTTGTACATATAAAAGATAAGGATAAAACGATAGATAAGTGCCGCTTAGAGGGAAGGACTGTAATTGGGCATTTTGCGACTCTTAGGGCTAATGGTTGTGACCGACATTTTGACGACGGAACCCTGAAAGGCATGATAACAGAAGTTTGGTGGACGATGCAATTATATTAAAAGGAGATGTTTATTTTAATTGATTGAGTGGCTCTCGGAGCGGGAGAAAGCCAACAGCTGGTGTTATTTGGCGAACATGGAAATGCAAAAAAAAAACCTGTGAAAACAAGGGAATATTCTGGAGCCGGGATATAAATAAGAGGGCAGCTGGACAGTTAGTAAGGTGACCTCAGACGAGTTAGACGTGAGAGTTGTAAGGTGATGGACGTGGAGTGTAGTAGCAGAATCTGTACGAGAAAGTCCTAGGTGAGTGAAGTTCGAGTCAGCAGACGTAAGAAGAGAGCATCGGATGGTAGGCCAAGCTAGGTGACTGAGAGTAATCAGTTGGACATCAGTCATCAAAAGTCGGTAGGAGTTTCGTCGTGGAAATATGTCTGCCAGCAGAGTTGGTTAAATTCGTCATGAGGGTAACGTCATCAAGAAGAGGTGGCGGTGAAAGCAGAGTGTGAGCGCAACCTGGTGTCTTTTATGCCTATATAAAGAGAGTGTGTGCCAGTATGCGAGAGATCCAAATTGCATGGACCAGAGAGCTTGTAAGTTTATTTTTCTGTATTCATAATTGTAAATTGTTAAATAAGGGTAAAAGTCAGATTTCGTTTCAATCTTTTCGTTTTATTTCGTTTTTATTTATATTAACTGTATCGTTTAATTGTAAATTTTGTGTTCCGTTTCCTTCTAACAAAGTAAAGACCCTGGGGTACTGAGTCTAATTTATCAATTGTATTCAAGATAAATAAAATTGTTTCTGATTTTATAAAATTTCATTAGATTATTTGTGTAATTGTAAATTGTGTCTTAATAAATTATAATTGTTTGTTTAAACTGGTAGTTTTATTTAGGGTATTACAATATATACATTTTTAAGGAACTATCGAGGTTTTAATTTATTATTCATTGTGCCAGAGGTATAAAAGAATATACAAATTTCTTTATAAAAGTATTTTTTAATGAACGTCAGGGAATGCGCAAGGTTTAAATACGGATCCTATTATAAGAGACAAGTTGCTAGAATTATTTAACAAAAGTGTTCGCCGTCTTTTTCGTCCTTCATTGTAAGTAATAAATGAGAATTAGAGTCATCCAAAGCGTTTTAAAATTCAACGAGGTAAACCCTACGGCAATTGCCGGTTTCCAATAATAATTAGGCAAGCCTGTTTGTGAGATACGAGCCCCAGGCGCTGCTATCAGTTGCATGGATTCAACTTCATTACAAAATTTCCTTCGATACAAAACCGTGTACTTCCTTCATTAAGCACGTAATCTTGTTTTCCGCTGATGCTGTTCTAAAGATACTCAAGTTGCAAGAACCGGGAGTTGCCCGTTAATTTGTGCTTCGGCTACGATACTCTGAGCTATTGATAGGCACGAGCACTCCGCAGACTATGAACATGCTTTATTAATTTGTATAATGCAGAATGTTAATTAAAGACCCATTAATCTCGTGACAATGCTCTAAAGTCTCAAGGCGGATTGCTGAAACTGAGTAGTTCTATAGGGATACATTTACTGCATTAGTATAATAAAGCTATGCTTCTATGCACGGAAGAAAGATCGTCTGAACCCTTTTAATTGAATTTAGTAACCAGAAAACCATCAAGTACCGTAGCTAGTAATTTCCGTTCTCATATTTCGTGTAGTAAGCAATTTAAAAATGTATTTTATTGCATAAAATATCGATCATTACGCATATTTTAAACAAAGGTTTCCATGGGTAAAATGCACTAATTGGGTGCTTCTTCTCGGTAATCCTTAAATTGATTTGGATGGAATATTTTTTATTAGCTTGTCTTAATAATTATAGTTAATATTAACCTGGTTCCAATATCGCGAATAAACGAAAAAGACGGAGTTATCCATTGAAATATCACATGATACGTATATTTTTTCATCTGTTAAAAATAATAAACTATTAGACGGCTGTTTTAATTTATTTTCTAATGGTGTAACATTCATTACTTATAAACAATACAGAACGTAATTAAACACAATGAGATATGAATAAAAAAATTTTTCTGTAATTAAATTAACATTTAAAATTTAATTTAATTTCTGATGGTCAGGTTTAGAAATTGGAGAAAACTATTTTCCGCTGCGGTTTGTGAATGGCTACTGCTGTGGCACAGAACGCGATAGTGGCAATTTAGGATGGCTGTATGCTGGGGTTTAGAGCGACTACTACATGATACCGGCAAGAAATCTCAATGATCCGGTTAAAATATTCTTACAGGAATTACAGTCATATTATTTTCATGTAATTTTTTTTTTATTTTCAACTAATATATTTATTATTAACAAAATTAACACACAATCTAAAATTCCACAAACAAATAATTTTAAAAATATAATACAATTAAAATTTAAAGTATTTTTTTTAAAAAAAATACAGTATATTGTTCGTTTACTTTAATAATTAAAGTGGCACACAGCAAAGACGGTCTATTATGACTGAAAATTAATCTTAATCTGGAAAATAGACAATCAACACTTATTTGAGAAGTTGGCATGCTTGAAGTGATGCGCTCCGGATAATAGTGAATGGTTTCTAATACATTCACCTATAAACTACTTACATCCTCTATTGCAGTCTTTCTCAATTTGTTTGTCTATTTATTTGCAATCTTTATTTTGTATACTGGAAATTCGACGACTGTTTTCACAATCATCGTCTTCCGAATCTATATTACAGGTTGGGGAGTGGGAGTTCAACAATTTATGGATTTTCAGCCAATACAATTATTATTTGCCTTTAGATTCACCGTTGGATCTATAAAAGCCATTCCTTCGCTTTTAATTTTTCTACCGCAAATAATGAGATTCCATATCTAGAATTAACACACAATCCTTCAAGATGTGCGTTTTGAAAAAGTTTTTCTTTCCATCATTTCATGGAGGACAGAAGTTGTAACGGAATATATCCTCCTAATTATTTCATATATATTTCTAGTCTACACTGTTCTTTCATGAACATCCCCAGAGTAAGGTCGGCAGCTTGAAGGACAATTGTCAAAATAGCTCTGGTATATTTTACTTCGTCCCCATTCTGCTTTGAAAAAGTTCTGGGTCTTGTGACCAAGCCAGCAGATACTAGGTCTGAGTATTATTATTTAGATTATTCCGGTAGCTAATTGTCTTGGAGTAGATAAGTGAGCAAGAATACAGAAAGAAAGAGGAAGGTCAAAGAGATGATGAGAAAGATCGTCTATAATATCAAAAAAATATGTAGAGATAATACACCAAGCGAAGAAAACAAAGAAAACAAGAAAACAGAAAGAGAGAGGCAGTGTGCAAGAAACAAGTTAAGTTAAAGAGATGACGTGAAAAATCGTCAGGAAGTTCAGAGAAAGATGTAGAAACCCCAACGTTTTGAACAGTACAGGAAAAATCTCTGTTCGTCATCAGGGAGAGAACAATACTCAGACGTGCAAAATGAGAGTCCGAACACTCATAAGGGAACGGGGGGGGGGGGGCAGACCTACAAAATTCTACCTGCTCCTAGACAGCTGTCCCAGCTTATAGAACTCGAATGACTTCTATGACTTTCTTTTAATCATTGTTCACAGTTCTGTTCTCTTCACTTTCAGAATTCTTTGGTAACGCCATATTACAATTCAGGTTTTCACCAAGAATCAGGCCATATAGGCCATGGCTAAGTTAAATTAAAGTATGAGGATGGAAAAATGTCGACCGGGCTAGCAATCGAACCCGGGAGTCCCGAATTACCGGGTTGACGATCTACCATTTTTAATCGAGGTCCCATAATCAGGCCACGGAAGAAATGTAATTTTTTTATTTTCAACTAATTATATTATTATTAACAAAATTAACACTCAATCTAAAATTTCACAAAAAAATAATTTTAAAAATATAATACAATTAAAATTTAAAGTATTTTTTTTTAAAAAAATACAGTATATTGTTCGTTTACTTTAATAATTAAAGTGGCACAAAGAAAAGACGGCCTATTATCACTGAAAATTAATCTTAATCCGGAAAATAGTAAAGTTTAATGGATGGAGGAATTTCGCACCGGATCTGGAGTCGACAGGGGTAGGTCAGTGCTAGAGCGTCCGCCCGGTAAGCTGGAGATCCCGGGTTCGATTACTTGTCCGGTTAACATTTTTCCATCCTCACACTTACAGGCTTCCTTTTTTGTCAACACTCTCTTTTGTCCAAGCTTCAATCAAAGTAAACTACTTTTAGAAATACTTACTCCAATACTAACTAATAAGCAAATTAATATTTTTTATTATTTTTTTTGGATGGGGCCATCGAAAATTTTGTATTTGCCTTGCTTAATCATAAGAGGTTATTATACAGGCAAATGAAAAAATTAATTTGATTACGTGAAAGTGGCATTTCCTAACCTGACACCCTTTACATAACCAATCTTCTGTTGACCGGACTCCAATACTTTAGTTTAATTTCTATTAATGGTCATATACTCGGATTTCAATATGGTGTTGATGCCATCTAGCAAGTCTTCCAAATATTCTGCTGTATCTAATAAAATTATAATATTCTCAGAAAACCTCAGTGTTTTAATTTCTTCTCTTTTAATTATGATTACTTTTCCAAATTATAAATCTGCTAAATGGAAAATAGGCTATGGGTGTATTTTTGTCAAGTAGATACGTTATAATTCGAGTGGTTTGAGATAGTTGCAACTATTTCAAAGCTAATAATTAATTTATATCGTTGTAATGAATGTTTATAGTAATTAACTGTGCATATAATAAAAATTATTAATGGAATAATTATTCTTAACAGGTCTTTTTATGAGCCTGGAATTCTGTTTCCCACAGCCAATTTAAAATGCAAACGAGGAAGGTATCTCGTTGTTAATTTGCT
This sequence comes from Zhengitettix transpicula, assembly GCA_037074705.1. Classification (NCBI taxonomy): domain Eukaryota; kingdom Metazoa; phylum Arthropoda; class Insecta; order Orthoptera; family Tetrigidae; genus Zhengitettix; species Zhengitettix transpicula. Next base: position 66,127,516 of record CM073593.1, on the reverse strand, counting down.
GTCTGGCGTGGAGTCTAATCTTAACAAAAAATGAAACGCATTATTTATTCCGGCTTACATGTTTCTTTACCAGAAATTTCTGGGCCATATTTTGAATTTTAGTGTTGCCAGAGGGGCGCATAATATTCCCAAGGGAACGATGGTAGATATTACTAGTCAGTGTACCTGGCAACGGAGCTACGCAAGGCTTTTAGTCTCGTGTGATAAAGTTTTCCTCTGTGCAATGCGTTATGACCTCTCGTTCTCGCCAAGGGAAATGTATGCTTCATTCCCAGACCGTTAAGCATTACATACGCAGCTTAAGTGCTGGCTCAGTGCTGCATACAGCTCCATTCCAAAACAAGAAAACACTGGCGGCGCAACACACATACATGGGTCAAGATTGCATTAGTATCATCTGTGGACGACACAGTTCGCTCGAAATTCCCTCGCACGATATTCCCTTCAAATTCATCATAATAATGGTTTAAGGAAAAAAAACATGGGACAGAGGGACAATTGTTCCCATCGAGCTGAAACTAGATTTACTTTGGTAAAATTGGCAGCTCAGTATCACCAGAAAAATTCTGAAACGTATTTTATAATTAAATATCAAATATTGAGCTAAACAAAAAAAGAGTGATATAATAAACTTGAAGTTTATACCAAAGAAATAACACGTACCACTTTTTGTACCGCCAAAATGAAAAATATAATTGTGAATATTCAACTGTGGAGAACTTTTCATGGTCTCAAAATGTTTTGGATTGAGTTAATAAGAAACATGGAATTTATCAAAAAGATTTAATATTAATGACACTTCTGATGAAGAGGACGTTGACAGTATGTATTTAATGGAAATTTTAGTATAATTGTTGTAGAAAGCATGAATTAAAATTTTACCTGACTCCCGCGGCCGCCTCTGTTAAAATATGCATGGAAGAAAATTCTCGTTCATCTCCAACGAAGTGGAAAAAATATCCCGTTCTCGATGCTGTGAAACTTTTTTTTATTTATTCGTCCGTGGCTCGGAAATTTATTTACGGTCAGATTCATTCTGGGGATTGAATATTATTTGTGTGCGCTCTGCCAAATGATCAACTATTGGCTGTTCAACATCCAAACTACACTCGGAATACAATTGTTCTCAATAGGATTGTGGTACCAATTTAACATAAATTTTAACACAAACGTATGATATGTTACGACTTTTATAGGCTATTACAGTGTCACACAAGCACGATAGATAAATGTGTAAAGGATCATTGTTCCGCAACTTTTGGCACGTTTTTCGCGAATTTCAGCTTATTCTCGTCCAACAAAGATGCAGAATCAGTCTGATACAGGATATTCTATATTATTATAATAATGGTGAAAAATTGAACAGAATTATTATCAGCATTTTCCTTTCTTTGAACTAGTCTCCAAGAACACTGCTAAACCCGATACCGAAATCCTGCGACCCCAAGACTTTCAGCAAACCTTTTGGTGACATAAATGTATATGTAAATTAAGAACCGGATATTTATTACGAGAAGATTATCTGATATTATTGTAAATAAGAGAAAATAGTTTGTATCGAATTGGTTTTGATTTCCATATAAGAGGTCATTAGCTACTAAAATATCAATAGGATATTATTCGCTTTCTCTATGACTCCATTCAGTAGCATTCAATTTAAAAACATAAAGATCTAATGCAACGTTAATTACGAAGATTCAGAACGGCAATTTTCATCCTATCAACAGCTGTAATCTGTACTATAAAATTACCACGTAATCATATAAATGAGAACAAGTGATATAATCCACTTTTTTGCTGACATTGGTAATTGCTGTAAATTACAGTGAGACTATTGGAAAATGTTTTTTTATAAAGTGAGTAAGAAGGTCAGAATTATATTTTAATACGTAGAGCTTGAGGTGATTGTACACACTAATTGAAGAAGTTGAATTTAGTGATAATTTACGACACGATACATTCATTTGAGTATCGAGCCGATTAGATTCGTACGATAGGCTTTCGGCGGGTCTTACTCCGATTTTAATGAGATTAAGTGATTTGCATTTATTGCATTGACCAAAGAAACGGTTCCAATTAGTTTATAATTTACAACCGATTACCACTGACTCGTAGTTAAAATTAGATTTATAATGGAGTAATTGGCAGCATTCGATTTACCTGATTTTTCACAAAAACTTGTAAATGTTACGATATATTAATTATTATGCAACAAAGTCTCCTCATATTTCGAACGGAAGCCAAATTAATTAATCTGTAAAGTATAATCCCTAACATGACCAAATTTTAACTCATATCGTTTTTAATTTATTCTCCATTTTTTTCATATACGCTGGATGAAGTTTCAACCACCGTACTGGTGCAAAATAATCCTCTGTTAATAGTTACAATTATCACTTCAATATATTTATAATTATAAATGAATAAAAATAGTTCAATTAATAATTTAATAAGAATAAAATTAACACAATGTTTCGTTCTTAATCTAGGACATCGTCAGGAATTACTATGGATTTGGAATATTATAAAAAAAATGCATGCATTGTAAAATTCTTCTATTGATATCCAAATATTGATGTACTATAAATAAATTTTGTGCAGTATTTACACGCCATGTCAATTGTAACCGAAATGAAAATTTCTTTATATAAAATATGTGTTGTATATATTTTTAATCTATTATTCGGATTTTCCTCCTTGTTGAATAATAGTTTTGTCCCTTAACGTGAATGATGCAACTGGATACACACGGATGATTACTCCTAATTCTTTTATATTATGTATAATGGACTAATAAGGATTTGTAAACCTAACAATTAACTGTTGTATATCCTGAACCGGAATGAGAGTCATATACCAAACTACTTCAGTATAATTGCATTCAAATCAAGCAATTTTTTAAAATCATAACGATTTAGAAGCCTTATAAAATAATATTCACATATTATTACACACCGACGATTAAAATTTTGCCTTCTTTACAGCATTACTTCACCAAAATATTAGGAAAACAATTATAGAAACAATGTCAGCGATAAACTTTATTGGATTGCGACTCATATTGTACTGTTATCAGTGTTTATTGATGTAAAATTAGGCGACATTTGTATTACTACTTATCTATCTATATTCAGTGTGCATATTACAGTTATTTACACAGTATCTACACACGTGTTTCATTATTAATTTACAATTATTCCCTTCGGAAGTGGAGGCTCTATTCTTATACAGAAGCGTGGCTTTGAAACTTCTCGTATTTCCCATTGTTGATGTCCAATTCTGTAGTCGATCCTATTGTTCAAAAACCAAAACTGTGTTTCAGAATTAATGGCTTCAACTTTTTAAATAGAGAAGTTACAAAATTAATAAAGGACGTTTAATGTCTTCTTGGTAAAGAAACCCATGGAGAAGTCAATAACGCAACAGTGTGTCTCTATGACACAACACGGTATAAATAAAAGAGAACCCCTCAGTAAATCTCGGATGCATTGAGATTGGAGGGACTGCTTGCGTTCGCGTGGCAGATTGTCCTCCGTGAACCGCAGTGTGAATTATTCACGTGCGCGTGGTGGTGTATCGCACAATTTACCGACTTGAGGTGCCACAAGTTTACGGTCTAATCTCATCAACGATTCGCCACGCAAGGGAAGGCCACAAGGGAAAACCAAGAGCTAAACTACATTTCTGTTGACCGCTCGGCAGTAAGTGCCTATTCGTCAAACGAGATGTTTAGGATCGTAAAACGTCTCAAGGATAATATTTCCGAGTTAAGCAATGAATTACATCTCACTCGTAAAATCGACAAACGTAACTCACACGTAATACAAGCCGGTCAAAGAGTAAATTAACTACTGAAATACAGCGTCAGTATTGCGTCATATTTCATACTTGGACAAGAAAATATAGAATGCTTCAAATTTCTGGTAAGCAGGTTTAGAATTTCTCTGAAGTGTAAATTTATTTGAGTATTCTTTGGATTTTATAGTTTTCCAGGAATTCCCCTTGATTTATTAATTATTTACTCGTTTCGTAAAACATGGGTCTCTTTGTAGTAGTGCACCTCAAACACCAATTGTATTTTTTCGTTCTTTAAAAATACGTAATTAATTTAATATCTACCACTGTGATCAAAAAGTAAGGTGAAATTGTCATTTAAAACTCCCGCGTATTAGGAAGGCAGGTAATGTTTTTTTCCTAGGTTGGTAGGACTGTCTATAATATTTTCAAAGAGTCTGTTTGATAAAAGGTTTAATTATCTCCGAGTTACACGTGTTTATGTAAACAACCAAAAGTGAATTTTTCGATATTTGCAATGGGTGATTTTGTTGAGCAAAGAACTTGCATCAAATTTTGTTTGCGGAACGAATATTCTTGTGCGGACACGTTGAAAATGTTGCGGAAGGCCTTTGGTGATCAAACTATGGCACAAGAAAACGTTTATAAGTGGTACAACGAATTCAAAGAGGGCCGAGAACGCGTTGAAGACGAACTGCGCTCTGGACGACCATCAACATCTACCGACGAGGGCCACGTCCAAAAAATCAAAGATTTGGTGCTTGAAAATAGTCGAATAACAATTAGAGATCTCGCTGATAGTGTTGGAATATCATTTGGCTCAGCCCAAACCATTTTGAAGAATGTTTTGTGTCTCAAACGCGTCAAGTCTCGATTGGTGCCAAAATCGCTCAATTTTTTGGAAAAAAAGCGTCGCGTTGATGTGTGTTAAACTTTGCTGCCTGACTATCAGGACCACTTGAAATGCATAATTACTGGAGACGAGACATGGATTTACGCATACGACCCTGAAACCACCGACCAATCCAGCGAATATCATGCAAAAGGTGAAGCAAGACCGAAAAGACCACGGAAAACTCGATCGAAAATCAAGGTCATGTCGACAGTTTTCTTTGATTATTGTGGTGTGGTGCACTATGAATTCCTTCCGCAGGGACAAACTGCCAACAAAGAATATTATTTGAGCGTTATGCGTCGTTTGCGTGAAGCTATTCGTCTGAAACGGCCGGAATTATGGGCGAACAACTCTTGGTTCCTTCATCACGATAATGCACCATGTCATACTGCATTGGTTCTTCGCGACCTTTTTGCCAAAAACTCGACTCGTATCGTTCCGCAACCACCGTATTCGCCTGATTTGGCTCCGTGCGACTTCTGGCTATTCAGCAAACTCAAAAGGCCAATGCGGGGACGCCGTTTTGACACGATTGAGGATATAAAAACCGAATCGAAGAAGGTCTTGAAGGCTATACCGGAAAAAAGACTATTCTGAATGTTTCGAGGACTGGAAAAAGCGTTGGAAAAAGTGCATTTTATCGGACGGGGATTACTCTGAAGGGAATGAAATTGATTTGGAAGAATAAATAAAGAATTTATATTTTATAAATAAATTCACCATACTTTTTGTTCACAGTGGTATGTAGGGGAAATGTATCAGTACCTGGTAATGGCATGTTTAAAATGTCTTTTGCGTCAAATTCCAGAGCAAGAAGTATGCTCTTAAAAATACTTTTCGTGCCATTATATTAGTAACGCCCGGAATCCTTGAAGGCAGACGAGAACGTTTGGAATTTTCCAATGATGCATGTTTATTACTTGTCACCGGTCCGGGGTTGAAACACCATCGCCGCTTCAGTGATCGAATATTTAAGGTTGATTTTTAATTTCAACCAGTCCTATTAACGATATTATTTCAATAAAATAAAATAATAGCCTGATCGTTTTTTTCTATAATGATAGTAAATTAGCCAATTATTTCTGTTTCGCTGTATGAATAAGTGATTATTTTAAATACATATTAATTATATTGTTTCAATACAACTAACTGAACTGGATTTTTATTTCAATGGTCCTTCTCAAAAAGAAAGTTGTACTAATTTACTTTTCATTTAATTTATTATTCGTCTGCAAAAAAGAATTTTACCTTCGTAATCGGAACTAGGAATTTCTGGGTGTAAATGTTGAATAAATAATTCTCTGCATTCTTGTCATTTTAAATATTTACTGATATTTGAATATTTTGCAGTTATATAAATTAATTATAATTTATCATAAATATGAAATATTTATTGTGTATCTATAAATATTTAACCCGGTTATAAAACCGAGAATTTATTATTTATAATTGTCGTGGAATGAAAAAAATTGACATGTAATATCGAGTAATAATTTTATATTTCTGAATAGTAATGTATATTCTATTATTACGAAAAATATTATTATTTTTATTGATTTTAGCGGACGATGTTTTTTTCTGCGATTCATATTCTTCATATATTAATTTTGATTAAGCATAACATGTTCGTATGATCAGGTATAGTAATCTGCACAGACTACTTTCAAATATTATTGTTATCTGTTAAATATTTATTACTAACAGCAATTGAAATTTTTTTTTCATATCACCAAGTATAGAACATACATGCGCTTAGCAAGTAAATTATCAATTTATTGAGAAACGTGTTAAACGGCCGATATTTGCGTCGAACAATTATTTTCCGGGGTCAATGAGATTGATAGTGTTTCTCCCCATGTTTTTTGTGTATAATTTGAGCAATAATCATACTAAAAGATATATGAAAAAGCTATATATCTGTACTGATAAAAACAAGAGACCTAAAAATTGTACGTATTTTATATTAATTATCATTACTTCTTCCTCTAACATGTTTTGTCATATTATACAAGGAATTCATGAGGAAGAATAACAATTCACGATACAGGAAAGAGAAAGCCATATTTATCTTTTAGTTTCTGGAGTAGTTGATAATGTCCCATAATTACATATCTAGCGAAAACTAAAATGAGTATTCTGACGTTAACTAATGTGTAGCAACGTATTTTAAAGAGAAAGTCATCTACGCTGTCCAGGAAAGTCTCCGTATCGTAAAATTAAAAATAAAGTGAGTATATTTTTAGTCTATCAAAATGAACATTTCACAATTGCATTTCTAAATTAATGAGGGATCTATCGATTTTACTAAAATTGCGTTTTGCTGCTCTAAAACTTTTATGCACGCAATTTGGGAAATACGCACTGTTTTTTTTAGATCATTCATTGGCAGTCGTAATTATTATGGTATAAAAACCGTATTCTACATTATGTTTTAATTGCGTCTGCATTTCTCTCTCCCTCTCTCTCTCTCTATATTCCCAATAAAGTGTTAATTACTGAGGGAGTAAGACGAGAAACGAAGTATTTATTCACTAATTATATCCTCTGTTATACTGAAAACTATCTGGATGATAGATATCATTGCCCGGGTTGTCATTATTAAACTCAACGACATCCATAACCCCGGATTTCACTCTAATCGTGAATGTTTTTGCTTTATTTTTATGTATCGTCCCTCCATCGCTATTCCAATACTGAAAGGTATCGAAATTATACTCATAAAACAATCGAGAGAAGAACTATAACTCTCTTTGATCCAGAAAATATCGGTCGTATAACATGTTCGAAAATTTCTCCCCTGTCCACCTCAGGGGCTCGTAGGCGTGTCTTCCTGCCACAGTGTTTGTTTCCGGTTCGAAAGCAACGTGTAATAAAATTTGGTTAAAATTTCTCTACGGATGTAGATTTGTATGCGGAATATACACAAACCATCAGCGTATTTAATTATTTCTTGTTTCACGTAGTTAAATATATCTACCAAAACTATTAAAATTAAAAAATTATACTCAATTTGGGGGCGAGGATAATTAGGTTGTTAGTTCGATAAATATGTAGCCAATTAACAAAATAAAGTAGAAAAAGAAATACTATTTACTTATTTTATCATTTTAGTTTGTCTGTTATGACAGATGTTTTATATTTTCATTAAGTAGGTTACGTTGCTTTATTATTTCAATTAATAAGACTCAATATTTTTTAAAATTTCAAAAATGGTTTGTGTGTGAAATGATATTTTTATAAATAAATGTTAAGTTGACTAATAACCTAGAATTTTTGTCATGGACACATGAAAAACCTATAAAAGCAATTAATATTACGTCCTCAAAATCCTTTTGTTCTAAATATCTTTTAATAAAATGTTTGTCGGTAATTTTACGTAGAGGATGATTCCAACAAACTGTAACTCTGTTGAATTAATATAAATAAGTTGAGCCGGCTCGTTTTTCAATTGAAATGGAAATAGGAAATATCGTTTCTTATGACATATGTTTTATGGCCTTCTGGAGATTTTGCTCGCATTGCCACTTCACACCAAACATAATGATGCTCAGCGAACTTATCGCAAACCTAGGCAATCTACTGTAGCAACACATGTCTGTAGCAAAATCAATCACATTGCATCAACACAAGCAGCCAATGAAGCACGGTGGTAGACCAAGGTATTCAATAAAGCTGCTCAACAATGCAAAGCCAGGGTTGGTAACCAAATAGTGGCACGACTCGCTAAATTAGGATCACCACAGTGATAATATTGGCAAAGTTTCACGGACAAACCAGTGACGAATGTCAGGCTTGTTCATTCCTATAAATATATCTACAGTTTTATTTTTCAGTTTATTTGAATTTAATTGATAAATACAATTACAAAAATGGTTGAGTGTATGCTAAAACGAATTTGTAAAATAAATCTGTAAGAACTTCATAAAAGTAAATTACTGATTTAATTTGATGAATTAATGATAATATGTTTTGTATGTAATGGCATTAAAGATAATGTTACATGTGTATAGTCAACGTCTACAAAATGTTTCAATTTTCCATGTAAAAGATAGAAAATAATCCATTTACAATTAGCCAGAATATTTAGAGATTAATGATGGTTATAATTGCAGACGTGGTAAATTAATAAGATCAATTGTGTCATATTAATTAATAAAATCCGTAAACAACCATGGGCGTACTAATTATAAGTATACTAATATTATATATATGTGTTTTTAAATACTAAACATATAGTACTTTAATTTTATGTACCAATTACTATTATCATAATTGTCAAATAAATTAAAGAAATTTTTAATATAAAAAGTTCTGTTATAAATTATACATCCTAGTAAGGTTGTTTTCATTTCTTTTGTATGAAAATATTTTGTTCCAGTTGTAGAGTTCAGAAAATCTTAACAGAAATATTTCATGGGATATAATTAGGTATTTAATTTTGGAGGAATTAAGGAATTTAAAAGAATTGTTGTAATGGCGTCTCTGATATATTTTAACAAAAATACGCTCCATAATTCTTCAAATGTGGGTACGAAGAGTTTCGTTTGAAAACGCATACTTCACACGTCAATGTAAAATAATTATGTATTAAGGAATATCTAAATTATAATAACCGCCATCAATTATGCAGCAGAGTCCTATGAATTCCTCTCAAATATTTTTCTAATGAATAACAGGAATTTTTTATTGAAACTCTGCAAATTAATCAAGCTTAATTAAAAATATTTTAAATCAAGTAATTGTGAGAAAAACTTGTTATTTTGTGGAAATTAGCATAAGTAAAAGAATACGTGATGCTTCATTCTTTATTTTAGGAAACTCTTCATGTGTGTATTATTAACCAAATAAATTTTTTTTAAAAAAAACATTAAGACTTATTTCAACAAATTTCGTAGCCGAAATGAGAGACACGTTATATATTTTAGTTTATTGTAACTTTTAATGTTTTATAAATGAATTCTGATTTATAACCAATTTTCACTTATTTTAATTAATACGTATCAAATAAAGTTCAAATTTTAATTATACAACTTGTTAGTCTTAATTGTAGCAGAGGAATACAGAATAAAATATAAAGGCACTTTCATTCCATATTTATTATCCGTAGAAAATCAGGCGCCAACACATGTCTGCCACCATAATTCTACTGTAAACGGTTGCTTTCAGAGTGCAAACCTTTGTCCTGCGCTATCGGATAATTGAGTTCCAGTACTAGTGCCAGCAAAGCACAGAGCTGAAAAATAACGTCCAGTAAACATTCCTAGACAATAATACGAACTGATTGCGGAAGAAAACTGCGTCGAAGTGAGCTGTACTGTTTGAGTGTCTCCATTTCAAGAACAGGCCTCAAAATAAGAATCGCTTGTTGCATAAAAGTTTTTAAACGTTACGTAATTTCTTCTGAAATATCACTGTATGAGTTTTAAGACACAAACGTAATCTAAGAAATAACGTTGCAAAATACAGTTCGAATTTGTATTTTAAGCCAAACGCTAAGGCGCCTGTATGTCGGGATCAAATAAAAACAGGATAAGAAATTTCTCTTCCGCCATCGGAAGGGCGTTGGACAAGCACCAAATGCCCGACCTACCTGATGCAGGTTTTCTAGGGTTTGTCCTGCATTACTTTAAGGCGAATGCCGGGTGGGATACTTTAACTATAGCCCGGGAACCCTAGTTAACCCTTGGCTACCTTCCTCTACTCTTCCGCATCCCCCTTTCAAATCCCTTCCTATGCTATTCAAGGGGAGTTGTCCAACGTGGATTACCCTCATGTAGCCTTTTGCCCTAAAAAAAATTCATATTTGTATTTCAGTTTTCCCATAGTACATAATAGGCCATATTTTCCTTCCCGAATTTCAAGAGAGACATAAATTATTGACTACGGATAACTGCAATGGCTTTGGTTTAATGACAGCTTCTTTGGAATATCACTGGAAGTTCTTCCTGTAATTTAACGACGAATACGCATTAGTTTTACACATATTTCACATTTCCTAATAAATATTGTTTGACTTAAATTTTATAAAATAAATGCCATGAAAGTCATTAAATACGGTGCGTAAACATGAAGATGTTGCAAGAAATGATGTGTTTACAAAAGGAACGCATAACTATGGAAGCGAGCCAGCTGGTAATTTTATTGAGATTTATTTTTTGTCGCTGCGATTTTTGTTCTGCTGCGAAACGATGTACCCCAGTACGTCGAGCGGCTGTTGATACCTCAATCATGAGGAAGTCTCCAAAAAAAAATTCCACTTCATATAGAGGGTCACTCCGGGTAATATTTTTACCTTACATGTTAGTATGGAGAGATGGAAGAAAATATAATGGAATGAGGTAATATATATAGTAGTAGTGCAGGTCACAGTGATCCAGTGGAGAGGCAAGGTTACGTATGCTCTGAAGAAAACAATTACAATGTCAGTGCCTTCTTCGAAACTCGCTGGCTGTGTAGCGGGTTGCATTGAAATTGTGGCGGTGGGGGTGGGGCGGGAGTGGGAGAAGTGGGAGGGGGGAGTGAGGTGGCGTCGGACTGAGTGGCAGTAGCGCCGAGGCAGCAGTCGGCGTCGGAGCGAGAAGCACAGCACGCCGACGCCTCCCACGCCCACCAACACGATGTGCTAGACTCCTGAACCTAACCCCGCCAGTACGCGATGTGCCACCACCCACATTAAACAAACAGTTTCGTACAAAGACAAAAGAAATGTCATTGTGCCCGTTTAGCCGCAAGGCCGTCGTGCAGAATGGTCAGTCGTCCGCGGAAGGGACAGAGTTACGTCAGGCGTCGTTGCAGCTGACGGCGGACGAAGACGACCAAAACACGCTCAACCTGCAACAGCTGAGCGAGGCCATCACCTTCCTCACCGACCCACCCGTGAGTCCAACAAACGTTCACATTCTTCTAGTATTATTACACTTTTGATCTCTGGCCACCTTTGTTCTGATTGTTTAATCCTCTCGCAGTTGTTATTTATTTATTTCACGATAAAGAAAATTTCTGAGTGTCCTCGTAATAATTTGAAACAAATCAGTCAAGAAGCAACAATGAAATAATTAAAATTTTATCAAAATTATGTTCTGATTTTGTATTACATTGTTTAACCACCACAGCAATATACGTATGAAATTTATCTAAAGTAGCAATAACGTTCAAGGCGTTACGAGTCAGCGGATCGAACCTTAACTGAATCTAAAACTCAGATTTTGGATTCCATTGCTTAAATTATTGGGCTCATGATATACGAATATGTCTATCGATCATCATCCACCGTCATGGAATCTTTTTCGTGTTCTTCAGGAAAGTTTGTATTGAAACAGTTCTCAAAATTTTGTCTGACATTATTTCTATTTCCTGAGAAAAGCTGTATTTCACATTTACCTAAAGAAAAATTCCCTAAATGGTATTTAAAATTTAATATATTGATCAGCATCTGTTTCAATGATAAATTTTCAATTGGATAAAAATTTAAAACTACAAGAAATGCGCGATAATTTCCCACAATGTGTCATCGAGTGTATTGTGTGTTCACCACAGGCATAATAAAGATTAACTAACGTCAGAGGAATTATTCATGCGAGGTTATCTGTCCGTTACAATGCAAGATGATCAGTGACCGTTGTTCTCGCGAATATTGAGCCGTTGCGGTGCATTGTCTGTGTTATGTAAAGAAGGACACTTGTATGCTCTAGGGACGCATTCAATGCGGCCATAATGGGGAAATGATAAAATAAATGTTTCTGTGTGCTCGTGTCTGTAATTTCTGAAGATCCATTATTCGCACATCAACTCACCATAAATGATACAAAATCTATTTTATAGTTTTTCTATCGACATATATATTAAAAATATCCCATGACAGAAAATATTATTATTACACGGACAACAATACTATTTAGAGAATGAAAGGTTATAATTTCTACCGCCAATATTTATTCTCAAATTCGGCCCGTAAATTATAAATTTGCGGACAGTATGAAATAGTATTTAATTTTTCTATTTTTGTAACAAATAATATTATTAAAACTACACTATTGTTTCAATAAAGAAATTAAAGGTTTATCATTTTTCCTTCAATACGTTTATTCTATGCGCAATATTTAAAGCTAACCTAAATAGCTCTATTCGTTAAAGACTAACTATTCGCAGAGTAATAATTTATGCATCAAGTTTGTTTGGTACCAATAATGCAACTATTCTTTTATACCTTCTTCTGATCATATAATTCTTGGTTGCTCCAGTCTATATTTGTACTACAATTGAAAAAGGTACGTAAGTTGAATAGTGTTTTTATAGTGCGGTAAAATTCCCAATACGTCTCTTCCTAAGCGTATTTCCGAACTTTAGCGTTTCACTAAAATAAATGGTATATGAAATTGACTTATCCGTAGTTGTGAAGTTTAGTAACCTTATTAAACATTCCGATATTATATAATTCAACTGGTTAATAATAATAATTAGTCCTACGTACGAATTACTCTGTTTGACTCTTATGATTCCAAAATCTTTCTTTATTACTTATGTCCAGCGTTTGTCATGCAAAACCAGAAATTAACCACGAGAAGACTACCATCTTAGCCAAAGAATGAATAGTGACTAGTGTTATGAATATTTGCTTCTTTCATTTGTAAACTGCTAATAACTTTATATAATATAATTAAATATAAGATAATGGATAAGACTAACGTTTACAAAACCGGGATGTTAATAAAAGTTATAGTCAATTTCCGTATAAAACTGACTCCCCTTTGCATGCAATCAAGAAGGTTTGAAATGTAAGTTTAATATTTGCAAACACATTTCCTTAAACGTAGTCCACCCAAATAACACCTTCACTGCATGGGCTGCGTACTTTATAATCTTTTTTGGATTTTAAAAAATTTTATAAAATAAAAAATATATCTGACTATTAAATTTAAAATAGTATAAAACTAGCGAGTAGTAAGAATATTTATTTATTAGTATTAAGAGTTGCATATATTAATTAAAATATGAATAACTATTCTTACCTTTGATATTATCTAAAAAAATATTGGACAAATATAACGAAAAAATTAAAGGAAAGAAATGTTACGATGAATTTAATTTCATATGTGTAACTTTTAATGTTTATAAATAAATATTCTGACTATTGACCAATTTTTTCTTTTTTTAAAAAAATATTGATATTCAGGATACGTTTGTGCAAAATCTTAATTCAAAAATAGCTGAGCTAGGATAGTGTATTACAAATAGAAACTCCGGTTTGGTGGTTTATAACACGAGCCGTAAATCACGCGCCAGCTGGTCTGTTCGAGAATGAAGATGGTTGAAGATATTAAAAACGTGGTTGCTGTTTGCTTCCTTCCTTCTATGAGTCAACAGGAATTTTAAAACAACTTTAATATCCTCCTTTTAGGTTCTGTGAAATAACATAAAATATTCTGAAACACAAACGTTACGTTAGATGTATAAATTAAATCCATACGCCCCATTTTAGATTTCTCTGAGTACTATAGCAAAAAACACAGCAGTAACACGGCGGAGTAATATTTTTCTTTTACTTTTCATTAAATGGTATGTAGGAAAAAGTACATTTGAAATATTGCATCATTAAGATGTCGAAGAAGCAGGCAGTAGAGGTTTTTTTAAAATATAAACGCCTTGAAATCTGAATCCAAACAGTAAATATTTTTTTTCTGTATAAAAAGGAGAGGCTGCGAGTTTTATGGCAATAATCAGTGATACAATAATTGAATCTTAGGCACTTGTATTGACTAAGTTGATTATGGCGTAAATTATAAAAGTACTGCAAAGTTACGAAGTTATTTTACCTTGCAAATTTGTTATACTAAAGTACTAAATTAACAACCAATTTCGGAAAGAAAAGGATAAACTGAGATGAGCAGTGGGAGAATATACAAATATACATATACAAAAAAAGTTTCTAACACTAAAAGGATCATCGTCAGCGATTAAGAAGTAACAGAAAGAGAGTTCGTGATCCGTTCAGTCGAGCCGAAGTCAGTATTTCCTCTAAATTTACAGAATATTACCGAATAAACAGTACACATAATAAATACATATTAATAAATAATGTAGTATTGATGATACAGTATAAAGTTTCTACTTTAAGTAAACTGAAAATTCAGAGTTTTTTGAGTTTTTTTACCAGTAATGCCGGTTGTGGAAGGCAGAAAAATTCGAGCAGTGTGACTCCCCCGGTGTCGTCATTACTCATAGACGTGTACCGCTGTGAGATAATTAAGGGAATGTCACTGCAAATAATTTCACGAAAGGCTGCCTCGGTGAATGCTAACGAAGATGGAAGTGAAAGAACATATTTGTACGTAAATGAAGGAAACCCTTGTGGTCTTTAAATCCTTATTTGGAATACAGAAGAGACGCTTCACACCTAAGGTATAGAACACACAGTATAGAACAAATTTTGAGAATTGACAAACCATTATCACTTAAAATAATATATATATATATATATATATAGATGCTCAGCAGCTCAAGTTTACTTAATAAGTGTTCTTTCGATTTAAGAATTTGTATGGTGCCATATATAAAATTACAAAATAATTATCTATATACAATTAACGTAGTTACATTTTCGTGTATTGATTCATTTGGTGTTCTTGCTGTCACTATGAGCGATGATTCGAGACAAAATAAATCCTATGGTTCTGCTGCTCCTCTCGCCACGCGCAAACTGTGTATCAACAGTCACTTTTCTCCGCGCGCGACCATAACTCATCGTGATACATTGTAACCTACAAACAATTATAAAATATTTACAATGATCCCACTGTTATTCTGCAATATATATATATATATATATATATATATTTAATAACAATAACAAGGAAGCCTGCAAGAGTATTCCCAGATAGCTCGGGCGGGGGCTACCTTTGGGGATACCTTCACATCTCTCTGGATTTTTGAACTAAGGTTCCCATATGCCGAGGCACCTCGGCCTGTTTTGAGAGGTGTATGATCCGGGGTCGCAGACGTTGCACATACGGTAAGAGTTGTCCACTATTCCTATTGGAATAGTCGGCCAGCTGCCTCCTAAATTGGTCAAGGCACGGCGAGGGGAAAGCTGCGACCCCACAGCTAACCCTCTCTTCCGCCATCGGAAGGGCGTTGGACAAGTACCAAATGCCCGACCTACCTGATGCAGGCTTTTCTAGGGTTTTCCCTGCATCACTTTTAGGCAAATTGCCGGGTAGGATCCTTAAACCATATCCCGGGACCCTAGTTAACCCTTGGCTATCTTCCTCTACCCTTCCGCATCCCCCCTTTCAAATCCCTTTCCTATGCTATAAGAGGGGAGATGCCACTATGTGGATTACCCTATACACAGCCTGTCTACACCTAAAAAAACAATAAAAAATATTTAGAAATTTGTTTTGTTTGAAGTGAAATATTTTTCACTGGTAATAAAGTTTAGTTTTTGGCATGAATTGCGGAATGATTAGCAAAAAAATTAACTGGTACGAAAGGCTACATTTTTTATATATTTATACAGGATACAATTTATATAAGGAATCAAAAAATGGAATAACGCCAGGATGCTAGTTTGGGGAAGTACAGTCATGTAAAAATGTTGGTGAAATAGAGATAAATGCAGACATTATGTCACATGATTGCAATAAATAAATTTATTAGCGCACAGTCTTATCTGTAAAAAATATGTAGGTCGTTTAGGCCTCTTGTCTAAAATAGTTGTCTATAGGCCTACAGCAAAGAATATCACCACCACGTGCAAAACAGTTTATTAACAGCATTAATTCCGATTTGTTTTCTCTACATGCGTTGAAGATAATCGCAAATATGAAATACGTTTCTAAGTTAAAGAACCGTTTCAGCTCTTAAACAGCAATTTGGAAAAGTCTCCTTGGTTCGTCGGCTAAACCAGAAAGAACACCTCCAGCAGAATGAGCAGGAGTAATTGAGGAGAATGCGTGAAACATTGCTGGAAAAGGTATTCGAGGTAGCCGCTAACGAAGGTGGCAATTCGCGAGCTCTTCAGGCAGTTCTTCATTAGCGCTAACCCTCGACGCTTCTTTGCCGCGGTTATTAATGGCGCCATTGGCGTTGCAGAAATTAGCGGCTATCAGCGTCGCGTCGGTCCACGAGCGAGTCCTGGTTTGTTGCGGCGGATTACGAAAGCATCATAAACAGACGCCGGAAATGGGGCCAATAAAGCGGGCGCCGATTATTTTACGGTGGTCGATGCGTCGCGCTCGTTTGTATATATATATATATATTGTTTTTTTTTTATCCGGATCGAAAATAATTGTATAAGCACTTATAAAAACTGAGGATTCCCAAAGTTCCCTTGTTATTATTTCACACACGAATTCCTGTAAAATAAGCATGTTATATCCACAATACGCTTAATAAATAAAAAATGTCATTTTATGAAATTATTACGGCATATAAATAATCTACTCTGAGTAATTTATTCGCCATTTAACTTCGTTCTCACGCATTTTTTGACGGACTTTAAATGTGGATCAAAATGTTTCAGAGCGTAATTTGTTGTCTGAAATAGCAAAAAATCAGCGACTTGAACGTTCTTTATTAATTACAGTACTTTATTATTTACATACTGATCTCAATTGTCTCGTATTTTCCTTAATCTTTCCATTTAATTTGGACTTAAGAGTTAGGTCTATACGTGAAGTTCGTTGTCAGTTTTACCCCGTCCTTTCATGGAGCCGTCCGTCAGTCCATACAATTAAAGAGCCGTTAATTCGGAAATTAAAGGAAAACAGACTACAAAAAGCGGAACAACTATCGTTCATGAGTTTCACCTTTCACATATCTGGTTTTCTTGGGCATAATTCTTTCTGTCGAGATTTTTCTTTATTCGAATAATTGTCTCCAGACCTAATTCGGCCAGCTGCCTCCTAAACTGGTAGAGGTACGGAGAAGGGAATGCTGCGTCCCCACAGCAAACTCCTCTCCCGCTATCGTAAGGGTGTGGGACATGTACCCAACGCCAGACAGACCTGATACAGGTTTTCTAGGGTTTGGCCTGCATTACTTTAAGGCGAATGCCGGGTAGGATCCTTTAACTATTGCCCGGGGTCCCTAATTAACCCTTGGCTACCTTCCTCTTCCCTTCCGCATCGCCCCTTTCAAATCTCTTCCTATTCTATTAAAGGGGGAGTTGCCACCATGTAGATTACCCTCATGTAGCCTGTTATCCTAAACAAAATAGTATTTTGCTTTAAAAAATCCCGTCCTTCCGTACAAGGATCAGATGCTAGCGTCTTTTCCAAACATTCTTCTCTTCTGTAAACACTGCTTCAGCAGTAGAATTACAGGGAAAATCTCCAACTCAATTGTTTTCTGGAGAATAAACAATACTACTGCAACTGTCTATTTACGTCCCTACGATAAACGAATTTTTTACTATACGAATGATGGACAGTACGAAATAAGATGACTCTGGGAAGTAATATATACTAGGGAGATTGGAATTTGAATTTATTCATTCAATTAGACACCTCATGAAGACGTAGCAATGGTTTCCAAGTCCTAATACATACATTAAAGAATTTACAAATAGAAAAATATATTAATTATATATATATATATTATTTTAATATAGATGAGAAAAAAGATAAAAATAATGCTATTAACATATAAGTATTTATTTTCGCCTTCAGAGCAAGGAAACAATATGACAACATATGGATGCTATCCCGAGTATCTAATTTGATATCCACTTCTGGATTAGTTTTTTATTAGTAGAAAATTCTAAACTTAATAATACGAGTATATGATTGGTTCATGGAGAACCAACACCGTGAAGATACGAAGAGGAGTGCGAGAATCCTTTAAGGTGAATGTTTAATCAAAGAAGCCTTGTAAGGTGTTGAAGAAGCAATAGAACAAAGGTCAATATGCAAGTGGCCGGTTGTATTGTTGGCGAAGAAGAAAGAAACAGTGAAAGATATGCTGTGCAGGCTAGTGGTAACAGGAACGAAGTAAGGAAGACGGGTTAAAAATATCAAAGAAACCAGAGCTGGACCCATTTATGGAAACAATCAATAACGAAAAGTGGTTCAGTTCAAGTAGATTGGAATTCCTTTTACGAATGATGACTGCAGCATGAAGGAAATAAAGCAGAATTCACTTAGAAAATAACCATGATGACAAGTAAATTGAATCTCGAATTTCGGAAGAATCTGGCAAAGTGTTACATCTGGAACAGGTCTTTGCATACATAAAAATGATAGATATTAAGAAAGATGGAGGAGAACTATTTCGAAATATTTTGGTGTTGAACAAGAATTAAAAAAATTAAATTGACCGGAATTGTAAAAAATTATGAGGTTTAAAGAAGAGTAAACGAGAAGAGTTTATATTGATAAAAAAATTTTGAGAGAAAATAAAACCGGATAGGAAACATGCTAAGGAGAATTTGAATACTGCACGACATCATCGAAGAACGCAAGTATCATTATTTAATTCCAGTAAATTATTGTATTTTTTTCGGGAGGATAAGAGCAACAGGACACAGGATGGAAGCCGATCCGAACTGATGGCCGTCGCGACCAGTGTCTGCTTTATCTCATCGATAATCCACTGTATCATCTCCTTGCATTTTGCCTCTGTCGTAGGAATGCAAGAATACATTTAAATCTAACGAAATTTTGGCTGCCGTTTTTTAATTAAAAATAATTTTGATTTTGACGTATGCAACGACTATCAAAACACTTGAAGGTCTGAAAAATTGAGAAGGCCACTCCCCGACACTCGACAAAAGCGGAGGTTCTTTCTATTCATTAAATCTTACTAAACTTTTAGTTCAAGTATTGAGGTATAACATTCCCTTTCCCGTCTCTTTGATTGAGTGTCAACGCATTTACCGATTAATTTCCTATTTCCTTTCCATAATTGTCCTATTTCGTCTAGATTTAACTTGTCATACGTCTGTCTGCCTCAGGCGGTTAGTGCTTGGTGTAGATAGACTAAGATTTTCCAGTTTTCAAGTGAACTATCCTTTACATCATTCGGCGAAACATGAGAGATTGACTTCTAGGTCATGGAAGAAGAATATTGTTGCCGCCACACAACTTGAAGGGAGAAAGAAGAAACAAGGTGATAAACGAAGGAGCTAAGGATTTGGCAAGTCAGATGAGGAAATTTACAGACCACAAAGCAGAACACTTAAATATATAAATAATACAAAACGCCACACAAATGAAAAAAAAACAGAAAACAGAGCTGCGCTTGTTTTAAGATATATAAATTCCTGCCTGCGAACAACTTTAATTAGAGAGCCAGGTTAAAGAAGTAAATTATTTCTTGTATCAGAATTTTTAAACTCATAATATTGCATGTAACATAATATACAAAAGGACTGCGAAGGAAACTGGAAACCGTTTGTTAAATACACGCAGCCGTGTTCCAGGTAAAATGCTTCCAGCCACTTTACTTTTATTGATTCTGGATCGGTATTTGCCAGTCACAGGCCAAGTCTCTTCCTGGCTTATGTATGGTATGTCGAAATCTCTGATATTTGAACCTCGTGCCTGTCCTTTGCAGGCGGAAACAAAACACGAGTTTGGAATAAACGTTTAACGGTTTGTTAGTCGTTTTACAGGTCTTACGGTGGAATTAATTGAAATAAAATTACTTTTGTATTTTCCATACATTCCTTTTGTACGATTTTTGATAGTTTTTATTGGTAGCTTGTGGTAGAAACGAAATTACGTCTTTGTGAAATATTGTCCGTAGAAGTAAATCAACAAACATCTATTATGAAATACTTTTTATAATTAAATTTACTACATAATCTTTTTCGGAATAATCATTAAAATTAAAATATTATATAATTTCTAAATTTCTCGTATTCTTTATTTTCCCGGAAAGAATTGCTTTAGAGCGTTTCTAATATATTTTATAGCAATTTGACTGTTACGTATAATTATTTTAATTAATTTAATTTAGATCCTGATGGGTTGGATTGTTTCATACCACTTTATTTCTATCCATCTCATTTTAATTTCAATTTGTGTAGCGGTCTGTGATAGCTAAAATTAATCAATTTAGTTGTTATAAACAAATAAAATTAATAATTGACCACATTGCCATTGTTCATTATTATCTCGTCTGAAATTTATGAAATACTTCGTAAATAATTTATTTGTCCCGATTGATGTATTAATAACAGTAAAGTCGGCCTGTGTTATTTGCAAATGCGTGTTTGAAAATTTACAGTACACCTCGTATACAATAATTTTGTACAAAGTATTCGATTTGAATGTGAATAAATTATTCAAATACTAGCAAGGGTAAACTTAAAACGTATACATCGTTGGCTGATGTGGTTACGACACTTCACTGTATACGTGCATTAGTGTTGTCAGTGTTTAATTTATGCATTGGCATTTGCATTATGATATCATGGTTATGCTAAGGTCCTTTAATTCCGCGTATTTAGTTAGCACATAGATCAGCAATCAGATATTCAACTTCAAGTAATTTGAATAATACTTTAAACAAGGCAAAACTAAAGACATTTAAAATAAGTTAAATTAGCTTAGAGAAAAATTAAATACTTTTAAATTAATTAATAATTTAAATAAACTAAACCTTTTCATTTTCCTTAGTATGGAACGTAATGTGTGTTAATGGTATTTACAAACGGCCGAAAGATCCCTGTTTAAATTTATAAAGGTGTAAATATTCCCAATAGAAATAAATTTGTGTCAGTGCTCCAATAGGTGTCTGGTTTTTAATTGTATCATTAACTTCTACAAGCCTAGGAATTTTAATTGAATTTTCGGGTTATACGTACGGCGATAGTCTGAAAAAATAAGATGTCACATATACACAATATTAAAATTGAAGTGATATTTGGTTTATCGAAGAATCTTAAATAAACTATGTTTTTTTTATAAATTTGATAATATTATATTATTACATTTAATGTTTGTCTTTTATTAATAAGATAAATTAAATAAATTAACGACCTTTATAACAGATATTTTTAAAGATTTTTTTTCAACAAACAACTACTTTTGTACTTTCATCAGATTGTGAATGTTATGTTTCTACTTTTACAGAAATTTTGTTATAAATGGTGTAAAGAACAAACAATATAATATTTAAAATTATTAATTTATACTACAATTATTTCTTTTAATCTTCTATTTTAAAATGTAAAATAATATAACATTTGTAAACCAATCATACGTTTTCAAAATTCTCGTTATTTTATAATACATGTTACCAAGCATAAAGTAATTATGAACATAATTTTATTTTCAAATTAAATTTACATATTCATACAATTTTTATATCCAAATTTAATACAGGTGCATATTCTATGTTGAAATTGACCTTTAATTTTGTCAACATATAAAATTTGAAAGATATAATATATTTATTCGTTAAAATTATTTAACAGAAGCTTTTGTCGTTAATCTTGGACATATTCATCTGATTTGAGGTTTCAGCAGATAAACGGCGAAAGCTTCTGTTAAATATTTTTAACGAATAAATATATTATATCTATTAAATTTCATATATTGACACAATTAAAGGTTAATTTTAAAATTCATACAAATAAATTTATAAAAAAATTAGTTTTAATAAATCAAAAGATAATTAATTATATACAAACATAATTTAACGGTATAATTACGTGAACACAGTATGTTTCAAATTTCCTTACCTTAAAATCATGTAATGTTTATTACAGATTATTTTTTAAATTTTTATATATTTTTTAAAAATTTAAAAATTAATATTGGTAAAAAATTATAAGTTTAATTTGACAAACTAAGGTTAATAATTACTTTATGATTGGTAACATTTATTATTTAATTACGATAATTTATGACTGGTTTTAAAATATTATATAGGTATATAAATTTTTGATTTGAAATACATTATTGTATTATTTATTCTTTACACTATCAATGACAAAAAATCAGTTACTGTAAAAAAATAATATAGACAACCCGATGAAAGTACAAAAATTTACAGAAACGTCTTTGTGGTAAATATTTTGAATTGTCCGTTATTATGGTCCCTAATTTATTTAATTATCTGATTGATACTATTATATTTATATAAACACCTTTGATCGGGATCCATATCGAATATTATTTTCATCGTACTTGAATAAACTGGAACAAATTCTGATTATTTAACATCATTTTACGGTAAATAAATGTATTTAATTAATGAGATTGTTTATAACAGTCGTCAATCAAAAACTGCCTTCTTTTTCTTGTAGATTAGTGATACAATATCTTTGGTTAGTTTACAGTAGATTAGTTTACCCAGACGTTTACTCTGAATATCACTCCCAGAGTAGTAATTATTTTTCTTACATTTACCAAATAATTATTTATCTGAGAAGCCTTAAATATTAAACCGTAAATACGTTTTATTCAGAGACAAGTCAGTAATTGTCTAATGGTTTGTCCACGGAATGGACTATCGTGACGCATCGACGGCCACGGCCACGGTATATACAACTTTATTCTTCAATAAAACGTCATTCTTACATCCTGAATTGAGCAGAATAATGTTTTGAAAAATATTTTTTAAACATATTTTGGATACCGACCGGTCCGAACTAAATAAATCTGTAGACGTTTTTTCAGAACCTTCAAAGGAAAGTGCTTTCACCTCTTTCCTTTCCTGGAAACCTTAAAATCGTTTATTTCAGTCTCTCCTCTTTTTTTTTTTTGGGGGGGGGGGGGACTTCTAAGGTCATTAAAATTTCTGTCTCGTCTTAATCACAAAATAATTAACGTCTCTAATATAAAATACAGTAGTATAAAGAAAACTTATAGTATAATTGGTACGCATTAGACTGAGAATAGCAAAATGAGATTTTTCATTCTTCTTAACTATCGTCATTGATTCGTCTATCATTCTAATCCCTCTATTTAAGGATTGTCTAGGTTCGTTTTTTTCCTATTATCTCGACACTCCTATAAAATTAGCAATCACGCACGTGTCAAAGATAATTTTAAAAAAGTAACAGAATGATTTTCATGACAAATTTGCACATCGTTTGCAGTTGTCCTTTTATATTCGCCAGTCTGTCGTGTGCTTGGAGGACTCCACTGCGCTAACATTGTCGCAGGTTGTTTCACTGCGCGAGAATGGTGGACCATTACGATAGCAAAGTGCGGTGATCCACTTAGCACGTAATCGAAGGACTGTAAATGCGGGGGAGGTGGAGGCAGCAGCGCGGTTATTTATGGATGGAGTCAGTGAGCGCCGAATGGCGACAGATTGTTCCTCGCGCGTCCACCCACCACTTGAACCGTCGATGCATTGTCTGTCCACCACGTGTGCTATTAATCCCCGCGTCGTTCGTTACAGCTCTGTGGGCAAATATAAAAATAAAAGCCGTCTCACGCCTAAAGGGTCCGGACGTGGACTCAAACGAAATACGGCGCGGTGGATGCGGAGGCGGACGGAACACAAAGAACGGAAGGAGGAGAGACAGCAGAGTTGAACGTGCTTTCGATGCAAATTGTTGTAATTGAGTTTTTATTCCACTGCACAATATACCCAATATTGGAGCTTCCAAGATCTGATTCTCAGCAGTCTGAAAGTCTTAAACTCTCACAACGAAACGCAAAATTATTATATTCATTAAATTCATAAACAAATTTCACTCAAGCGGGTTTTAGATTAATTATTAAAATATAATATTTAATAACAAAGCAATGCTTACTAATTCCCCTACGCAGTACCAAACTAATACAGTTTATAAAATTTGATAATAATAAATTATAATTATATATGTACCAAGAATAATTACAATATTGGGGAAGTAAAAGGAAGATCCACCATATTTATTACATATGGTCATATATTTTATTGCAGAAGCTAATATGAAAATAATTGCGCTTTAACGCCTTTCCTTGCTGTAAATTTAGATTTATCCAAATTTTTACTCATCCTATTACGTGCATAAAAGTATAACCTCTTACCCTTACATGCAATTATATGACAAACCTTTTGGTCTCTTAAGAATTATTTGTTTTGTTTCTTAAAAACTTCTATTACGATTTGATCACAAGATTAGTTTGAATTCATTATCAATTCTGAAAATTAGTTCAATTGCAATATATGAAAACGTCTGTATTAGATGAAGACTAATTATTATAATAGCCAATTTAGTCATAAAATAAATATCACAGAAAGTGTTTAGAATTCTTGTTTCTTTCGTCAGGTGATTCGGAAACCATTCTTAAGTATGAGGTCGTCACCTTGTTTGTGAAGTGTGTCGTTCTTACAGCTTCTACGGTTTTGGATCACCTGATGAAATCGACAGTGACTGCAAAATCGTTATGTTGTATTTAATTTGTCACATAACTTTGTCAGTCAGTTGGATAAGTCTTTATCTAATTTAATTTAATTCATTGATTAAGTTTCTAGTCGCATTCAGTTCCAATTGAACACTATATTCACAAAGTAGTGAATTTAATTTGTTTCGCAACTCTTCTCATATCTTCATCTTTTACCTATATAAACTGTTCCTCTTTTCTCAGCGTTCTCTTCGCAAAAATACCATATAGATGATGGGAAAAAACCACAACATCTACTAATAGAACGAGGTGGCCCAATATGTCTTCCTATGGTGAGTGTCAGGAACGAAGACTCAGATAGAGGCAAATCCGACGTTGCCACACTGCGCGCGGAATAAACACACACACACAAAAGCCATCTAACGAGGTCAAGTTCTTGCGCTTACTGAAGCTAATTTTCTGCGCACGAATAAGGAGTTGATTCCTGCGAAGAAGGTTACGAAACTGCGCCGTCTTAGTTTATGTCTTTAACACTAGTCATATATGGTATTTCTATGAAATCCGGCTATGTGTCATAAATATTCATTCTATTACACACAATCATCCATAACGTGCCTCGTTGGAGATCATTTACAACAAATATTTTATGTGTAACAAATAAATATATTTTTCAGGTTTGGTAGTGAAGGTGTGATATAAAATTTACGAAGGTACAACCTAACAGTTTATTATAAAACAGAATCCAAGCATTAGACTTAGAAATTTGTGAATTCACAAAGGCGTAATGTGTTC
Source organism: Zhengitettix transpicula (assembly GCA_037074705.1). Lineage (NCBI taxonomy): Eukaryota > Metazoa > Arthropoda > Insecta > Orthoptera > Tetrigidae > Zhengitettix > Zhengitettix transpicula. Next base: position 66,101,743 of record CM073593.1, on the reverse strand, counting down.
AGAAAGTTGGCTGTAAATAGCAATAATGATATGCATATGGAAAATGGCAAATAAAAACTTAAGAACCTTATAATGGAAAGTGTAGGAATTTGTAAATCATCACGTTCCTAGAAGATTCAAAACTTGCGGATTAATTTATAATATCATTTTCAAACAATGTTTTAGAATCCATAAACACGATAAATAAATTAAAGAACGCTCTATTTATATATAATTATGACATTTTTATTATTTATGGAACACGGATGACGTTATCGCCCAGCTGTTTACGGACTTACAACTTTAAAACTCGTAGAGATATTTTGGTGCCATTCAACGGCAAACATAGCTATGCGCTGTGTCATCAGATAATTATAACACATTTTTAATGTATATTAACGTTATAAATTATAGTGTGCCACAAAAACGGAATATAACGGACTTGGCGACGTGTCCGTGCGAGAGGAGGAGAAAATTCCACTTGGCACGTAATTATGAACCCGTATTTTCTGCGTAACACCCGTGACACGGGAGAGAGAGAAAATTACGTTTCACAGAAAGCAGGTCGTTACCATACCCAGGGTGCACGATTATTTTACGACAAATGACGTTGCAATGTCGTGTAGCAAAGAACGTGAGTTGAGAGATTACTACGAAAAACTGGTTCCATATGAAGGTCTGTTACAATACTTAAGATTGAATCCTTTATTAGTAGACGGGGAAATCTGAAAAAAAATTGATTTAAAACTTCCGTTATAATTAGCACCTAATTAATTGTGCATAAGGAAACAAACATTTAACAACTAGATATATACTGACTGTTAGTGTATCACTTCATTTCTAACAGTCATTTACATTTATGTGTAACACTAACTAGTCCGTCAAATATTTAGAACTCAATTTCTGTTTTGCTTTTAGCCAATACTAAAATAATGGGCATTCCTCATTATAATCATTAAAGTTTTCTGATGCAAGGGTCTCTTATGAATTGACATAGCTTTAATTTCTTTATTCTTACTTTAAAATCAGAAATGATTCTCCACTTCTCTTATTACTCTGTTAAGTCTCACCAAACACAATCAAATACTGACTTCCACTACTAACGTTACCTATTCCGAAGAATAAATTTCTGATGGTTAATTTTGACAAGAGAAAATGGCAATTTAATTTTCTTAAATTGTCTTATTTGAGAAAAAGAGGAAACAAAGTAGGATTTTTATTCAAATTCCTGTCCATAATTGGCAATTTACTGTTGTTAATATTCAACAAGGGAATTGAACATATTTATTATATTAATGTAGTGAATAAATTTGATATTTCGAAAATATATCGGAACGAGATAAACTTAGTTAAGTTTTAAAAATAATTTTATAAATGCGACTACGACTTCTAATTAATTTTTAAAAATAATATAGATGTCTCACTTCGCTGTTAATTTTCAATATTATAAGTTATATATATCACACAATTTCACCACTAAAATTAATGTTATTAAATCAGAATACACAAATATGGGGTTCAGAATTAAAGTGAATACCAAGTATTGTATATTGTCGTGCATTCGTTTGAACCATTTACGAGTCCTTTTGTTATTATTTTTTAGACCGCTGAATTCACAGAAATAACGCGTGAAATAGTCATCAAAGCAATAACATTCCACAGAGAAAAATTGTGTGAAAACAAACATAGAGCAATATTTAATATATTCATATCAATATTTGTCCTTTGATAACGTCGGAATGAATGTCATTTTTGTGGTAACACAGAAGCGTTATTAAATCCTGAAACACAGCAAACTCTGGCGTAATGCGATTGGCGTTATATTACCACACGAGCTGCGCGTTCAGCGGCAAAACGGAAAACACACAGGTACGTAGAATTAATTACAATCTGAACCGAGTATTATGATACTTCTATTTAAAGAATAACGCCTCAGAGGAACTAGCTTTTGATTAAAGCGATGTTGCAGAAAGTAATTTTATAGGTGAGTAATATGAGTTAAACTACATAAAGTACACGCAAAGGTTTTTTTATTGAAGTAAGCTAGAGAAATTAATTTTCTTCATGAAAATACAGTATAAAATATAAATGTAATAATATATTTATACCACTGTAAGGAATATGAATTAGTTTCAGCATTAAAATTATTTTATTTATATATTGGTATACAATTTTTTCAATATTTTTATAGTATTCTACCCCACAAGCGATTCTAATATTATATTTTTTTGTGCTTTATTTCACCATGTATTTAAAATTTGGTATCTGAAGGAGTTTTGAAATAAGTGATTTTTTTTTCGCCTCAGGCTCGAGTAGGCAACCCGCGGCTCACGTTCAACCGCACTTCCTAAAGACGTGGAGCTTTAAATTTGGTTCAATTAGAGTAAAATGTTGTACTTACAAAAAATGTTGTTATATTTTCAAACATTTATTAGGGGTAATAACAACGGATGACTGAGCATATTAGTTATATTAAATATTTTAACACAATTCGATGCTTCACAAGCATAATATTGAAAGAGGAATATTAACAAAATGAGGAATATTATGGATAATTACTAACAGAGTGCTCGAGAACTAATAAAGAGTGCACACAAAGCAAAATTAGTACGAGTGTATCTCGCATTATGATATCCATATATTTTGTATATATGTTTGTTGACCGGCCAACCATCAAAATTGTACTTGATCAACAACGTAATAATACAGTAGCATTAAACGAACTGATGGGGCGTGAATATAATTGTTATTTTTCATTTCGTGAGTATTATCGTGTTTTGTTGCTAAATAATTGTTTATTTCATTTCTATGAAAATTCGCAGTACATCAATATTTATATTTTAGGTGTTGTATTATAATTATATATATTTTGTTCTGTGTTCTTATTTATTTAATAATACTAAAGTCAATTTTTGAAGAGAAAAACATGAAAAATAGTAGTTGAACGTGCTGAATCCGAAAATAAATTTAGAACTCTGATGATTTTCCGGCGTGTCCTTTTTGCTAATGACAAGAAGTCGAATATAAAAGTTCACTTTCAAATAAATCATTACTCATTTTTAACAACTCATCCCGTTGCTGATAAAAATAAAATTAGTGGAAGAACTTCAGAAAAAAATTATAAATTACCAGTGCATTTAATAACAGTTGGTTTCAATCTATAATTTCAGTTATCATTGCTAAGTTTCGTCGTGAACCAGTAAATCGCTTAAACAGATGTCGAGCTGTTTTATAAATGTATGCAAATAGCAGTGCTGATTTTAAAAATAATGCAGCAAACTTAAATACATTTTAAAGTATTCCATTAAGTTCTTGAACAGGGACAGATGGAGTGGCTGTGATGGCGGCGAAACGGAACAAGTTAAAGATTTGATGGAAAGTGATTTAATATCAATTGCAGTTGACTAGTCTTGCAACAAAGTTTCCATTTTGGGCGCTATATTTCATGTGAAGGTCCTAAAAACTTTTAGTATTATTGATACTTAATGGCTGCACGCGAGGAGAGGGGGTCTTGCAGAAGTTTGCGGTAAGTTTAATGGAGAGGAAAAAAAGTCCACTTATTAAAAATCAATAGCAACAGATAGACACAAGAGTAGTTTGTGTTCCGAAAAGGCTTTTTAATTTTTTTTAAAAAGCAAAAGTTAGTCACGAGCTAATTAATTCTCTATCCTTAATCCACAAGGTCTAAAAATGTTCAAGAAAAATATGGTCAAGTTATGGTTTTAGTAATTATATATGAATATTGGAACGCAGAAGCTTGCTTCAATTTAAAGAGGATCTAGGTGAAGTGGGAAGTGAATAATCAGTAGCAAAGTGCGATGGATTTCAAGAGACAATATGCTAAACGGTCTTGATTCTTGCTGAAAATAATTTTAACAACTCGTATTCCTTGGTAACAAAGATATTCCTTATTCTAAGCAGATCAGTGACTTCAAAACTTACTTTTCACGGAGGAAGTGACATCACATTTGAATAGACTTAACTACAAAGAGAAAACATTGGAGTTTCTTTTCTTTTTAACGACAAACGGTCCTTTTAGCTTAGAGTAACTTTTTCACATTACCCAAGTTTAATCACTATAGATACCAAACGCAACTTCTTCACAGCGTCTTTGGAATTGAACGAATCTATTTTCTCATTATATGTCATGTCCAGTAAAATAATCTGTGGCCTTTATAAGAGACCATCGCAATGTAAATGTAATAAAATTAAGATCTTATCTGTTTGGAATTGAAATGTCTGGTTTCGAAATAAAATTTGTGGGGTTGGCTAGTAAATATTTATATAATAATAATTAATACTTCTTACGACTGTTTGAAATGTATAAGGAGTAAAATACAACTTTCCTTTCAACAAAGGCTAATTTTAAAAGTTTTATAAAAGACAGAAATTTAAAAAGTTTGCCGGATTCATACAGTGACTTTAGAAGTTTTAATTTGACGTTATTAGTATCTCTGGATTCCACATACACTTGTACGAACAAACTGTTAATATTAACATTTGTGTTAGAAAGTGTTATTATCTCTGACATGCGCGCTGTTTTGAGGGGAGCTTTGTCTTTGTCTTGTTAATATCACAGTAATGACCTATTGGAGAGGATATTTTATCTTCAATTCAAAATTAAAATATAACGATAGTTTGCTTAAGTACCAAATTATTATGCCACGCAGATTAGGATACAATGTAATAAATCGTATAATTTATTCCATACTTTAGAACAGTAAAAATGAAGTAAAATTATATTCAGTAAGTAAAGTGTTTATTGAGTTTGGGTTATAGCATAAAGCTTTTCTTTGGAAGTAGGATGATAGGAGAAAAAATAGCAGAGAGATGAAGATATATCTGATTGGGTGCGCGAGGAATAATTCTGAATGGAAAACAACATATTAATTACGGTCTACATATAGTAATATTGCGTACCTGCTAAAACTGAGAGATCAAATAAGAAGGGTGTAACGGAATTGAAGTTCTAGCTCAGTAGCGAGAGTAATCAGGCACGTTGGAGGAAAATCCAGAATCGTATCTTCTTCAGTGTCGAAAGGAAGACTTCAGGAAAGGAAAATAGAAAAGTCAATAACGTGGGTTTCTTCGACTCCAAGTACCTTCCAGAGACATGAACAAGAATCATGAATAACAATAAAGTTACTAAGTTTATTCTAAAAATAATTATATTGAGTATAGAGTGCCCACGAGCCTCCCTCACTCGAAGCTGGTTGGAGCAAGACTGAATATTAAGAGTGGCTCCGAAGTTGGAAAGAAAAACCCCCTCTGAAGTGAAAAACACACATGCATAAGGCGGGGAGTAAATCAAAGCTTCAGACCAGACCACGTTAAATGTACAGTGGGCCTTCCAAAACCGGTTTAAACGGAGTTTCGACCAAGGCAGCAACGTATCATTAAACCACCAATTTTCTGTTGTTCTAGCTTCGTTACTTGATAACCACACATCCTCACTAGCCCGAGTTAAAAAGACATTTCTCACAGGTTTGTGGTAACTGAATTAATAAAGAATGTTAGTGAAGCTAATATCTAAAATATTTGTATTCATTATTAACTGAAACATAATGCAATGTTATTGAATTTTGATAATTATCAAAAAACGAAATATTAAATGGGCAAGCTTTAGTCGTAGCGCCTATTTGGTCGCCATATAACTGGAATTATATTTATAAGCTTCAGGTTTCTGATACGGTCGTGTTTCTGACCTGAAAACATATTGGCAATTTTATTCTCAAGGAATTCCTTGACGAGTATATCCTCAAAGTAAAGGGATTAATTGTTCGAAAACTTTATTTTCTGCAGCATGAATGTAAACTGCCTTCCATATTGTAGTAAATACTATTTGTATATGTATAAACTTGTGTTAAGGTCGTATATATTTACCACGGTAGTGTTAATTATTCTTCACGTGAGTGGATTGACGACAGGGTTAACGTCATACAAACGTTAGTTGTTTGTTTAAATTTTGTTGTGTTTTACAGTGGAACTTTTATAATTCGATTTGATTTATGTTATATAAACAGTGTTTGTAGAAAAAGGGATATAGCGATTATAGCAATATAATGATGCAATTTAACATCTGCCTTAAACAATTGGGAAGAACTAAAAGGAATGCGGCGGAATCCGGAATTAAAATTTGAGGTTAGCAAGAGGTCCTAGAGTATTGCCCGCAACGAACCTAAGAGAGACAAAAGAGGCGTCCATCGTGTAACGTAGAGAATGGTTTACTTTGTATCTGAGTTGTTTGCGGGGTATTCACAGGCAAATGACACGCTGTGCACCGAGCCAGCCAGTACCCCCTTCAATAGACGACCATCCTGCTGTGACTTCCGATAACCTCTCTCAACCCACAAACAACCTTTCTCCACAGTATTCCATCGCGTTACCAGTGCACACGTATGGGAAACTTCATTAATTGCCTGCACGTGTGCAATGCGTAGGGTGGAAATATGTTAGTGAAGTCGCAATTATTTATACTACTTTAACTGGAAAATTTATGGTTCTGGTATTATGCATTTCCGTTTATGACAACAACAAACTCCTGTAGATCCTGCACGACACAATAACTTCACAGTGCATGCAGGAAAAAAACTGACTGTTAATAAATTTTAATATCGAATACTATACTGTAACCCTGAAGTAGACGACATAAATATGGCTCCGCTTTCTCAAAATACTTTTTTCCAGAATGTTTGCGTGCTTCCCTCTAACTAATTAGTCAACGTCTCCTAATTGTTGCTGAAAGTTGATAATGAAGTCTCGGCGTCAATAATACACCGCCACAGCACACCAGCTCTTACAAACGGATGCGAAAAGTGGTATCAAATTTACAACTTCTAATCATTTTAATCACTACAGCGTAGTTGTTTCTTCAGACTGTTCCCAGGTCAGAAGGAAATTCATGTCTTAACCGGTTCTTTTATATATACGAGGCGTGTTCGGAAAGTAAGTACTGTTTTGAATTAAAAAAAATTCTTGTTTTTTAAAAAAATTATTTTTACATGAAAAATCATTTCTTACATAGTTGCCACCATTATTCAAAAATTTGTCTTTGCGGGAAATCGACGTTTTTTTTGGGTAATTTATGGTCGCGTCAAGTTGTTGGTTATTGGCGACCGTCTAATTGTGATTAAATATTTAGATTACAGTTAATTTGAAGTTTCTATTTTTGATCATAATTTCAAACTGCGATTGTCAGTTTATCTTCGGAGACGAACTCGAGGAGACTCTTGATCGCCGTGGTGTGTGTGCAGAAGCCTTCTCCTGAGAATTCGGCTATGGTCGTCCTGCGTATATCCTCATACTTCGTTCATTCGAATGAAATGTGTTGAATAAAGAGGGCTCGATCACACGCATCACAGGTGGGCTGATCTGTTCTGGAAAAAATATATTCATGTGTCAAGTTTTGTATGCCGTCTTCATAGAAAGATGCCGGCATTGAAGGCAGCCACCATTTTTTCCTACAACGCTGTTAAAGCACCTCCATCCAAAATCTGGCAAGACAACCTTGTTTTGATTTATGGTGGATCCTGAGATTCCCAACTCAATCGAATCTTGTTTTGATTCTGGAGTGACACGACAATCCCAAGTTTCATCACAAACTTGGCGGTGCCAAGTTGCTTCGTTTTTTCAACATCCGTAAGAATTTTTGGAACCCAACGTGAACAGCAAAAATTGGTGTTCAACTGTGACTGCCTTCATTGGTAGCATCTTTCTATGAAGACGGCAAACAAAAGTTGGTTTCTCTCTATTCATAAATGTCTGAAAAATGGTGGCAACTACGTAGAAAAATAGTTTAAGAAATTCTCTTTCAAGTGAAAATAAATTTTCTTCTGAAAAAATGTTTTTATGAGATTTTTCCCCACAAAATGGTACTTAATGTACAGAAGCGCCTCGTATTAACCCGTGAATGAGTAACCTTTTGTGTGGCACTTCTCGCTTTATCTTCGTTCCAAAAATTCTTAAGGATGTCCAAAAAACAAAGCAAGTTCGCAGTGCTTTGACATTTGTTAGCCGATACAGTGGTCAGGGAGAACAATTCTTAAACAGTATTGTGACCGGTGATGAAACTTGGGTTTCATGTCACTCCAGAATCGAAACAGCTTTGAGTGGAGGCAATCAGGATCCCCCAAAATACAAAAAAAGCCTGATTTTGGAGGGAAGCGATGACGGAAAAATGGTGGCCATCTTCATTGGCGGCATTATGAAGAAGGCATACATAAGTTCTCACTATGACAAATATCTGAAAAATGGTGGCAACTTTGTCTGAAAAATGAAAAAAATGTTTTATAAGTTTTTGCCAAAACGGTACTTACTTTCCGGACACGCGTCGTAGTTAAACTGTGTATGAGTAATTTTTGTTGTGGCTCTTTTTGCTTTATCTGTAAGTTATTTTTATCCTTTTTTTTTTTCAAAACACCCAAACTACTTAGAAAGTCGTTAAGAACTGCGTCGCACGTTTCCAAATTAAGCTTAAATCCCCGCTCTTCAAGTTGGTTTCGGCGAGGTCCAGCCCATATCTGGTACGCTTCCCAGCTTCTAATATCTCGTGGCGGAGGCGAGGAGGGAGGAGTGAAATATGTTCCCACAATATCTCATAACGCCCCTTGCGGAAAATAACCGCGGGCTCACATTCATATGCATACTGTACATTTATTAGGCCCATATCGCGACCACGACGGTGCGTTTAGGTTTATGCCCGTCTAACCAAGAGCTGCAGGCGACAGTCATGACGAGCATAAAATATATTTGACTACTTTTACAGAGCTTCGTCCTTTTGCATCACGGCGCAGTTACGCGCCTAATTCGAATTTACACAAAGAGACTTAATTAGCATTAACGCTCGGGAACGCTGATGTGAAGACAAACCCTCGCACTCGCTAACTTCCAATTAAAATATCATACGGCAATTTCTGTGTTGTATTCTAATGTATAATTTGCTAGTATAACGGTTCAAATATCAAAGAAATTATAAATTGAGTTTTAAATCGTTTCAGTTCCAATTCAGAATTTAAGCGTACAGATAATGTAATAGAAAAAATAGATCAATCATACCAATCAATCACGTAATTCGTGTATGGGTAGTTTTCGTGTATTAATCACTTCCAGTTTCAACCAACCTTCCATGATATGCACAACCAAATTTCAGAAACAACAGGTTCAAATTTCGTTTAAATATAAACGAGAAATGGATTCCTTATAACACAGACTCCGAAAATTTATTTTTCACCTTTTTATAATCAGCAAAGTTTTAAATTGACGCATATCTTGGTGATTTTGCTATTATTTGGTATTAGTTTAATGAATGAAGAACCAAGTCAATCTTCCTGCAATCGTCATGGACACCGTTACCAGGTTTATTAGTGTTCCGATACAATATACTTTGATCGGAGCCGAAAAGTAACTGGTTACTACTCTTTTGTGTATTTTTTTTTAGTAACAGGTTACATGAGGGTAATCCACGTGGTGGCAACTCCCCTTTAATACCATAGGAAAGGGGGATGCGGAAGGGTAGAGGAAGGTAGCAAAGGATTAACTAGGGCCCCAGGCCTATAGTTTAAGGATCATACCCAGCATTCGCTTAAAAGTGATACAGGACAAACCATTGAAAACCTGATTCAAGTTGGTCGTGATTCAGGTACTTGTCCCACGCTCTTTGATTGTGGTAGAGCGGTTTTCTGTGGGACCGCAGAATTCCCTAAACCAGTTTAAGAGACAGCTGGTCGACTGTTCCAATTGGAACATTGAACAACTCTTACTGTATGCCAAAGGTCTGCGACCCCGGAACGTACATCTCTCAAAACAGGACGAGATGTCTGGACTTGAGTCAACCTTAGTTCAAAAACGGAAAGACGATAAGGTATCCCCAAATGTAGCGCTGTCCGTCTCCCCTATAAGGTTCTATTTGCCAGAGCTCCCCCTGGCTTTCTCTGGAAATTCTTTGGTGTATTGTGATTACCTGGCTATTTCACCGCAGTTATATTGGCCCTAATGTTGAGAGAGCACTCCAATCCCCTGGTGACGGCGATGATGATCACAGAAACGTCCGTTTAAGCTTGTCATTCCTTCTGGTATCAAAGTTTGTCCTGGAAAATTAATCATAACAGACGAAATTGCTCAGTGAGCAAAAGATATAAAAATACTAACTAACGTTTCGACTTGGATATAACTCTGTTCGTCTTCTGGGAAAAGGGTAAGAATCTGTGCTGTGGCACACGTGTACGGAAACAGATGCTAAAACATTGAAAATTGACTCATTTGGATTAATTAAGTTTAATTCCTCTATTTATGCACGAGTGTTTGAACTATTGCGCCACAGCTGTGATTCATGTCGTTTTCCTGAATACGATCAGAAGTTCGTAGAGTTCTAAACACTGCTTTTATTTCCCCTTCCATTTTATTTATTCTTTCCCTCGTTTATTACTGCAAATATTAATACATGCTTGTGCATTATGCAGTAATAATCGACAAAAAACTAGATTAATTATAATACATTTTTATTAATTTTGAGCTAATGTAGGAGATAAATAACGTTAAATTAATTTTTTTTGGCAATAAAAATAAATTAATTGAAAATTGTATTTTTTAAAAAGATTATAAAAGCTATATCTCCTTTCCTCCGGTTCAAGATTGAATATACATCAAATTCACAACCACAGACAGTTGTATCCATCACAGAAGACTGCTCATATTACTTATATTTAAGGATAGATGTAACAATAAATTGAAGGTGAATATTTGTAATAAATTTTAAACCTATATAAAATCGTAATTAATAAAATCACTAATTAATTACTTTCTGAAGACAGCAGAGTCAAGACAACACCGCGAGAGAAAATCAAAGGGAACGATCTAGAAGTTTTGATACAGGTTCATTTTAGAGTTGAATATGGAAAAGGACTCTCTCTTAGCCAAAGTAAGGTTTTACGAGCACACAGGCTTTTGTTGCTCTTGCGTTCAGGACCATAAAGTATGTCGTAAAAAAGGGACATAAAATACCTGAATCTTAAACAATTCCGCGTATAACTTAATTAGAAGACAAACCGCGAATATTTTGTTTCGTAATTAAAACAGAGTCATCACGTTGAATAAAAACATATGTGCTATATTGAAAGGCAAATAATATGAGCTATTGTATATTACCTGGAATAAGGAGGATTTTGCATTTAAATTATTTATGAGAAAATATTGCTATTTAAAAGAGAAATATGAAGGTTAATTTTCAGGAGACGTCTTGTTGTGTCCTTGACACAAGAATTGTTGAGACTTCTAGAAACGTAGTAATTTTAAGATTCTAGATTTATTTGGAGACAATTCAAGTTAACGAACAACCATGCCATCTCGTCGGATTTTCTAAAGTTCATACAATTCCCACGACGTAAATAAAATACTTACATTAATTTAGGTTTGAAAAAGCCAAAGCTCATCGGCCTCGGAAAATTAACCAGTTAATTCACAAACAATATTTTAACAGTTCCTTTTCGTATTTTTATTTATTATGAGTTTGAATATTATGCAAGTAAAACCTAAATTTAAATTCAATAACCTAAAGTCATTTTTTAGGTATCAATCAACTTATAACAGTATATATGTATATATATATATATATATATATATATATATATATATATGAAAAAATTCATAAATAACAGTTGTTAAATTTTTGCCATTAGATTTTTGATCAGAATATTTATTTCTAGAGCATTCGATATTAAATTTTTAGATATTTAATTAATCTTATATATGTTAAGTAATAAATTAATACAATCACTTTATTAACATATTATTAAATCATTGGACTCAAGGTTTGAAGATATAAATTCAATAAAATATTTTTAATTAAATTCATCAGTTACACAAAAACTTAAATCTGGATTAGATGCGACGGACAATCTACAGATTAAGATGGACATTAAATGAATCTCATTTCATGTTCTACTTGATTACTGAATTATGGGCATTACCCTGATGGCGGTTAGAAGCGCTTTAGTGCTCATATAGTGAGTTGGCGTCGTCGTATCTGCATCAGGGTGGCAATGCGAGTGAACTGTGCTGTTTCCTTAGAAATATTTTACTGATCAATAACACACATTTTCTGACCCTGTTTGTTCGTGTTTTACAGAAAAAGAGAGGTGAAAGCAGAGAGAAAAGATTGGAAGAATTTTAACAGACAGTTTTTCGGAATAAATTCGCCACATCTCACAGAGACAGGCAATTCATTACCTTAATAAATCCGATCATGACTTATTTTATTATCGCTTGGACTCGCATATTTTTATGGGCCACGAAATATTTTTCAAATGTTGTTTATGTACTTTAGAATATCTATTCATGGCTAACTGCCCACTTAACACGAAAAACCTAAACTTCCATTATAATTTCCATTAAAATTAATCCCTGTACTTCCATTAATTACAGTTCTTTATCAAATATTTAGAAAATTATTGTTATAATATTCATTCCTGTATTATATAATCAGTATATTATTACAATTCAAGAATTATTCATAATAACCTATAATTATGTGATAAGCTGAAAGGCAAGAAATCCTCTTTCGCGTCATAGGAGATTTTTATCATTATAACTTTCTTCTTCCAAAGCCCCTTCTTAAGAAACCAATTTAGATAAGGTGTGTTGGGGAAACATGTGATCTGAAATTGCGGAAAGCTTTAAAGCCGTTAAAAGCCGAGACACAATAATCTACTGGGAACGGCGAGAGGAAGAGTAAGTACATAAACCTGTGTGGCATTTATGTTAATTAAGGGTAAGAAGGAAATTTAGAGTTGTTTAGAGACCGCGGTTCTAATCCCATATCCGTGGGCGTTGTCAGGGAGCCTTATGCAGTGTCACGAAGCTCTGTGGCCTGGATCACGAACTTGTACGAATTCTTCGAGGCCTTGGCTCAGCTAAAGCGTCAGCGTTCCAATTCTGCGGCCATTCATACTCGACGGACTCGCGTCCTTTTTGGAAAATACCAACAGCCGCTGGCGTCGCGAATCAATAAGCCTATAAGCACGTGAGCGACGGTAACTTCAACTAAAGACGCTTATAATGCTGCGTCAAAATGATAAGAAATTCCAGCACATCAGTATTAGATCAAGGGCATGATAGGGATACAGGTTCAGAAAAATACGAATCGAGAATGTGGTATGAAGGTGAAATATAAAGGATGTTGCAACCTCTGAAGAATCCGTGCAAGTTGTCTTTGAAAAATGAATATATACAGTAACACACTAAAACAGATTATTCTTAACATGTACCAATATTTTGTGTTAAATAAAATTAAGTTAATCAACAACGCATCATTCATAACTTCTTGTAAGTTACTTAAAGTATTCAAGTAATGCCAATCTATATAATAAAAAAGGATGTATATTTGTATGTATGTATTTACGTTAAGCTCTATACAGATTTAAACTCGTGGACTGATTTCAACAAAAATTTGTACAAATATTCTTCATATCACGAGAAACGGTACTGTGGGGGTGAGAAATCTCTAGCATATAAACATTGAAGGAATTATTATTAAAAAATGTGATAATTTTGTGTTAAATTACTGCACGCAAAGAAACCGTGACGTCACAGCACACGCTAGAGAGAGACGTTACTACGTTACTTATTTTGTAATGACGTATAGAAGGAATATTTTGATTGAATAAAATATATAATTACATCCAACAATACTCCATCGAAATACGAAATACTTAACGATCCTTGCGAAAAATATAAGTTAATTCTAATGCCATATTAAGTGACTTAAATATGGCGACCATTTGTTTCCATTGTGAACGTAGCTATCAATTTCATCTTTAGTAATGTCTGAAGACTGAGGAACAATTATATCCTGCAACACTCGAGGAGATTATTTAATCATTCTATTCGTAAAGGAATTCGGAGTAATGTTTGTTGTTATTGATGCAATAAAATTCAATGTATTTTATAGCTGTTCAATTAATGAACTATCGGTCGGAAGTATGAACTGAACTAGGAACAGTTAGATTTAGGTTAAATCACTTCTTGACTAAAGATTAATATAGAATTAAATACTTTTTCGCGTTTATATGAATAAGTACACGGTCAACGTCGGGCACTCAGATAAATAAAATTAAATAGAAATATATTTTTCAATATATATTTAAATATATCAAGTATATCATATATTTAAATATAACATTATATAAATTAACAGTCAAAAATAGACCACTATTTGGTATGAATAAATAAAAACCACACGGTGTTTCTAAAATCGTTGTTTTCTGCCTCGGGTGTAGGAGAAATATTAGTAAGTACTTTATAAAAACATGTTTAACAATTTCAACGAACCGGAACGAAAAGACCATGCCGTAATTTATGACTTATTGTTTTCCAAAAATTTGAAGAAAAAAAGGGGAAATCAGGTCCAGGATTCTGTCCAATACGAGTTGTTCGATTTACCAAAGCGGAGGCTATTTGAGAATTTAAGACACCTTAAATATGTTAACATAAATGAGGTTAGTTAGAGATTGGGTTCTTATAAATCGTGATCGACGATGCGTCACTTTAATTTCTGTAGCCAGAGAACATAATAAAAAAACTGTATTTACTCTATGATTGTGGATATGTTTAATTATTATACTGTGTTTTAATCATGTACAATTTCCAAGGGCAGTTTTGTTGACGCGACTTTAAATAATTCAATAAAAAAAGACTTAAAAATCTGAACCTCAATAATAGATATTTTCCTGTCAATAAAAATTCATAAATATTCCGCGAGGGGAATAAATGAAGTCTTCCTGTCTAAGAGTCTAGTACTGTGAGGACGACTTGAGAGTTGATCATTGGGAGTTATTTCCAGTTGTAACAAACTCGTGTAGGTTTCAAAAACATGTGAGTGTGTGTGTGTGTGTGTTTGACTGAACGTTGAGTTATACATATTGAGCCACTCATAAAGAGTGGTTGAAGAGAATTTCGTGTACTGATCAAACTTTACTGGATGGAAGAAAAATCGCCCCGGGAGACTAAACCAAAGCTTGGTAAACATTTTACTCCACGGTTTGTTCACAAAGAAATCCTTTTCCGTCGCGACAAGGCACAGCTCACTCCTCTATATCGTGTAATTCAGAGAGGATCAATAAACATGTACGGGAATTGAAAAAAAAAACGCTATGGACATTTACTATGAAATAGTTTCACAATGGAGAAAAAAACATTAAATCGGCTAGCAACAGAAATTCGTGGCATAAATTCAGCACATCAACGAGGAAACCTTAGATCGGGCCATAGTTTCCGAACGCAGGGCTTCATCTCATTGCTCGTGATTAAGGTTCGGAGGAAATGGATTAGAAAGCCAAATACCTCAAAGCCGGCAATTTATTCTTGTTACGTCACACGAGTAGATCTGCATTTATCTCACCGCACGGGATGAAACGCCAATCTTTACCCGCAGCTAATGTCCTGGTCACTATAATTAATTTTGTAATTACGTATCGGAAAACCAAATTTTTATTACTATGGGAATCAATATTTTAAATTAAAAGGCATATATCCTTCGGGTTTTTTGCTGGTTTTACCCGTTAATTGGCTATAACAAAGAGAAACTCTTATATTAATTATTACACGTATAATCCGCGTCGTAATAAACGTCACATATAAAAATAAAAGTCCAATTTACTGCTTATTAAATTTAATTAAAACCTACACCTGTCAAGAGGAATCAAGTATATATAATTTCATCATTTCGTAGACCAATTTATATATTTGGCTATCATCAGAAAGTCAGCAAGAGTTTAATGGTTTATACATTTATAAATAAAAAAAAGAAAGAATCAGCCTGTTATTACCATTCCTTACCTTAAGTAGTCGAAATTTAGGGGAACAATCACAAAGTAGGAAAATAGGTATTTAGAAATAAACAAATACTTTGCTGCAATATAAATACTACTCAACATTGGTAAACGTTCACTCCATATAATTTTCGTGGCTAAGATACCGAGAAATGGTCTAAACCGTTTGCCAGCAGGTGATGGTATTTATGGAAATTAGGATTATTGGTATTGCTAAAACTCCTTATATAACAGATTATGTTACGAAAACATATTTACAGGTTTTAAAGGACGGACCTAGGAAATGATTTTGAGTGTTGACAAGGGGCATTGTACCCTACAGCTGTTATCGGCAAAAAAAAATGTCTCCACTAAAATTACTTTACAGTTGAAAGACAGGAACGAAGTATTTAGAATCCATGCATATGGGGAGAATTAATATATAAGATTATAGTTCATGGAGAGTGCTAGCAAAAGTTAAAATTTAGTAAATGAAGGTAATTGAAGTGTGAGATGCAGCAATAAATTCAAATATTTTAAGAAGCAGAATAAATTTGAGATAACGTTTAATAATCCAAGTGACAAAAGATTTTTAAATATTGGCCAGTGTTAATTCGTTAATAAGTTAAGAAAGAAAGAAAGTAGGTATTAATAAGTTTTTACAGAGAGTGATGGGAGAAGTGGGGAGTTAATTTTGATTTATAAAATATCAAGTAGAGAGTATAAGTTAACGAGAATTTTCAAATTTACTGTCTACTGAGTAATGAAGAAGAAGAAAGTCCACATAGTGGCCACTCCCCTCTTATAGCATAGGAAAAGGACTTAAACGGAGGAAGCGGAAAGGTAGATGAAAGTAGTTTAAGGACCCTATCCAGAAATTTGCCTATAAGTAAGTAGGGAAACCCTAGAAAAACCTGCATCAGGTGGACGGATACACCACGCCCTTTCAATGGTGGAAGAGGGGTTTGCTGAGGGGTCGCAGCATTCCCCTCTCCGTGCCTCGCCAAGTTTTTGAGGCAGCTGGCCGACTATTCCCAATCGGAATAACGGACAACTCTTACCTTATGCCCAAGGTCTTCGATCCTGGAACATACATCTTTCAAAACAGGCCGAGGTGCCTCGGTTTGTGGGAACCTTAGTTCAAAAATCAGAGAGAGGAGAAGGCATCCCCAAACGTAGCCTCTTCCAGAGCTCTCTGAGAAGGTTCACCTGCGAGAGAACTGCACTCGCAATTTTCCTTGTCTACTGGGTAATGATTTAATAGTACATTTATAATTCAGTACTTAAGTGACCACAAGAGACTTAAACCCAAAAACACTGAAAAATAAGGAGGATAGTTTCATTTCCTTTATTATCGCAGGTCACCATAATGTGTACTTATTAATGTTGTAATGATATTTCATATTAATATGTTAATAAAATTAATTATGTTAAATAAATTTTTAAAGAATTAATTCTGATTAGAATAAATTTTGAAAAATATATAACATTATATATTTTTATTTCAATGTTTTAGTATTATTCATAAAGTAATCAAAAATAAAAATGTAAAAATGCTCTCTCGTATTATTTTATATGTTGCTAAGAATTTTATAATTTGAATGGAGAGCAATAATTATTACTCAAGACTGCGTGTACATATTATTATTACCAACGGCCTTTAGTGCTGTTCATCAATTATATCGCTTTATACTAAATAAACTGCAATTGGAAACGTTTTTTTTCTTCTATCATTCGCCCTGTTTGGGCTTAATGAGTACGACTAACTACCTCACGCGTAAATGAAGTACTGTATTTGCATTCGCCGGGTTAGTTCCGGGGTATTATATTTTGGGATTGTTCCTGGAATCAGCCAGCAGGTACATTAGCGTTCAGTTGCAGATGTAAAACTATTTTGTGCGCGCTGTTTTGCTTGGTGCGCATTGTTTTGCCTCTCCAATAATGGCCGGCATATGAGCCTGGCCGAGCAGGCCTGGAAACCATAGTACCGCAACTGCTATTTTTGCCTTCAAATCCCACGTAATCCAATGGATCCGGCACGTTATGTACTTGCCGAATTATTATTATGAAGGTGGGAAAATCATTTAATGACTGTAAATTCATGAAAAAAATCCCTTAAAATAATCGTACAAAAAGATTTATTAATTTACTGGCACAAAATTTATTTCCGAGGTGTGTTCACACCATTACACAGTCAAATAAATAATTATTCATTCCTACTGGTGGAATATAATATTTCAAAACTACAGTTTTTAGTATTCATGTTTATGTAACTACTTTTTTCTTTGCCGGAGAGTTGGTAGTCATTCTAATGAATACCTCTTTCCAGGTTTAGAACTGAAGTCTTCGGGTATTATTGCAAATATCCAAGATTTATTAATTTATTCTCCAGTTTAAATAATTTTTGGAACCGTTATTAACCTGTGTTTTGACAATGTTTGTCGCCATCATTATTTCGCCTTCCACAGTAATTTTATAATTGAATGGTGAAGCCTGGAAATAATGCAGGAAAATTGGTAGATCTGAGTCACATGTGCTACACATGGAGCAAACAGCTTGCTGAATAATGGAACACCAGATCCTCTGGCTAATGAAAGGAGTCACACGGCACGTCTCCCTCCACGACATACGGCCACATCTACACCAAGAAATGTAGACAATTTACAATTATGCTATATAACGTATTTTTGAGCTCTGTGACACTATAATTCTCCGTTTCTATGGAATATTTTAGGAAACAACTCATTAATTTTTCACTAGAGTTCCATCGTCCGATGAAGTCACAACAGGGTTCACATGTAAATAACTACATGGTTACATGCAGGGGTAAATATTTCCACATAACTCTACGCGAAAAATATTCAAGACTCTACGTGTCAAAATCGTAGGCTCAGAACTTGTAAATGAGCGTCAAAGCAGCCATTTGTGCATATAAAGTAAGTGTCGAGCGGCAGCGCTTACTTTGTGTCACACTGAAGGTTTTCTGGAAGATTAACGGCAAGTGTCACATAATTACTCTCTGGTAAAGACAGGCTAAAGTGGCGTGGGCCATTTCCAGACCTCTTTCTCGGTGGAGGGGAAGAAGGGTAGTGTAAAGCCTTAAATTGTAAAGAAGCTAACTTAAATAATACAAAATTAATCAGAAACAGTATTTTAAAAAAGTTTAGAATTGTTAAATTAACATTGTATCAAATGTGGGAATAATTTTTTTTTATAATTTAATTATAATTTGATAATTCGCAATTTTTGCATTTTTCTTACCTTTGTACAAATTTATACCTCTCTTAAAATATGTAGCAGTGCCAAGATTAAAGATCGGTAGACTGAATTTCGAAATCGCGGGAGAAACGTGCGTTCGTTAATAAACATCTCTAATTCACGATTAACGTTGTGAGACGGAAACACAAGATTTAAAAATAATTACTTTCGTTTCCTGCAGTTGAAGGCAATAAAATTTATTATTTGATTTTTTGATTGCATATTTTCTTTCGTTTGTTACTCCGTTTAATTTGATAGGAAATTCTGTGATTGTTTCGAGACTCTCCTGTTAGCTTTAGCAAAAATCAAAACAACAGAAAATTGAAACAAAATGGTACGAGCGAGTATTAAGTTACAAAAGGGTAGAACATGCCATTCCTATGCTACACGTTTCTCTCGATTCAAAACTCGCCGAAATCAAAGGCTTTTGATGTCGAGGAAACTGAGGTGAACGTAGAATGCCAATGAGCTATTTTATTTCGTTCTAAAATGCAGCCGAGGGCAGCTTTATCGGCCAAATCAAATACGCGACCTGCGATGGAAAGAATATCTCTGTAGATTCTTTAAAATGGCTCTTGGAAACGCAGATAACTCTGTTTACGTGAAAATGTTTCTTTAAACACTTTTGAGAAATTTACTGCACTTCATTTAGTTTCTCTTTGTTTGTATCCAACATTAATTATTTTTGAAGTGATGTACCACTGTGATCAAAAAGTAAGGTGAAATTGTCATTTAAAACTCCCGGGTATTAGGAAGGCAGGTACATTTTTTTTCCTAGGTTGGTAGGACTGTCTATAATATTTTCCAAGCGTCTGTTTCTTAGCAGGTTTAATTATCTCCGAGTTACACGTGTTTATATAAACAACCACAGGTGAATTTTTCGATTTATTCAATGGGTGATTTTGTTGAGCAAAGAACTTGCACCAAATTTTGTTTGCGGAACGAATATTCTTGTGCGGACACGTTGAA
The DNA here is from genome assembly GCA_037074705.1 of Zhengitettix transpicula. Classification (NCBI taxonomy): domain Eukaryota; kingdom Metazoa; phylum Arthropoda; class Insecta; order Orthoptera; family Tetrigidae; genus Zhengitettix; species Zhengitettix transpicula. The sequence goes on along the minus strand of CM073593.1, from coordinate 66,081,737 downwards.
AATGTTGCGGAAGGCCTTTTGTGATCAAACTATGGCACAAAAAAACGTTTATAAGTGGTACAACGAGTTCAATGAGGGCCGAGAACGCGTTGAAGACGAACCGCGCTCTGGACGACCATCAACGTCTACCGACCAGGGCCACGTCCAAAAAATCGAAGATTTGGTGCTTGAAAATCGTCGATGGATAATTAGAGATGTCGCCGATAGTGTTGGAATATCATTTGGCTCAGCCCAAACCATTTTGAAGAATGTTTTGTGTCTCAGACGCGTCAAGTCTCGATTGGTGCCAAAATCGCTAATTTTTTTGGAGAAAAAGCGACGCGTTGATGTGTGTGAAACTTTGCTGTCAGACTATCAGGACCACTTGAAATTAATCATTACTGGAGACGAGACTTGGATTTACGCATACGACCCTGAAACCATCGACCAATCCAGCGAATATCGTGCAAAAGGTGAAGCAAGACCGAAAAGACCACGACAAAGTCAAGGTCATGTTGACAGTTTTCTTTGATTATCGTGGTGTGGTGCACTATGAATTCCTTCCGCCGGACCAAACTGTCAACAAAGAATATTATTTGAGCGTTATGCGTCGTTTGCGTGAAGCTATTCTTCTGAAACGGCCGGAATTATGGGCGAACAACTCTTGGTTCCTTCATCACGATAATGCACCATGTCATACTACATTGGTTCTTCGCGACTTTTTTGCCAGAAACTCGACTCGTATCAATCCGCAACCATCCTATTCGTCTGATTTGGCTCCGTGCGACTTCTGGCTATTCAGCAAACTCAAAAGGTCAAAGCGGGGACGCCGTTTTGACACGATTGAGGAGATAAAAACCGAATCGAAGAAGGACTTGAAGGCTATACCGGAAAAAGACTATTCTGAATGTTTCGAGGACTGGAAAAAACGTTGGAAAAAGTGCGTTTTATCGGGTGAGGATTACTTTGAAGGGGATGAAATTGATTTGGAAGAATATATATAGAATTTATATTTTATAAATAAATTCACATTACTTTTTGTTCACAGTGGTAGGACTGTTTTAGTTGGATAATTCACAAACCACTTGAGCTGTCTACAGTAGAAACTTTATTTATTTGAGAACTTTCGACTACACATAAAGTTTTGTGTTTATTTTTGTGTGATTCTATATTTTATGATAGTTCATTCTGGAATCATCAATTATTTATTAGTATATATTGAATATTTTTATAAGAACTGTAAATATTATATTATATCCTTAGTATAGTTAAAGAATTATTATTTTTGTAATTTTACTTATGTTGGACAGGGAAATTTGTGTTCCCAAATTTTAGTATTTTTATGTTAGCTTCTAATTATTTATAATTGTAGCATTCAATTCTTATATTGTAATTTGATGTATTGTCGTGTCCTATTTCCTCATACGAGGACTAACTATATAAAATAAATCAAATCAAATAGTATGTCACTATGGAAGAATATCAAATCAAATTTTATGATTATTAACATTTATCTTGTCTTAATATTGTCATTATCTTGGTATTACTTAAAAACGTTAAAAACTCTGGTCAGTTTCTATGCACATGTAAACTTGAATTGTGTTTTATTCCAGTGCGTCCGTTTGTATTTTTTTTATCGATGTCAACTGTCGTCGATACCTCGTTGTGCAATCTAATACCAAGTTTAACGCTTGCTTAAGATGATTCTCATATCCCAAATCTTGATTGAGAGAAATATACCTTTGGTTCTATCGAAGGCTTCATCTGAAGGTAATATAATTGGCTCAAACAGTTTTATGTTTTCCCGGAAACCCTTTTCGGCATTGATTAATTAGTCCGTACACAAACAGTTAAAACACTGTACGGCATTCAAATTTCTCTTTATCTGGACAAAATATTTTCAGTTACCCCTTTTGGTCCTTTTATAATTATATTGGGGACTTTATTGTAAACAATACTGAAACAAAGACATATGATCATAAATTAATTACATAGAAATTAATCCATTTCTTTGTTTCGTTTTCTCATTAATAAATAAAGAGTTATTTGAAGATAATGAAATTCATTATGTAAAAACCAGCAAGTGAAAAATTTGTCCGAAAATAATTTTACAATACATATTTATCTTTCTGATACAGATTTAAAGGGAAGAGAATAAGTAAATGGCATTATTTCGCACTATTCCTTAATATAATCAAATTTATTCAACGTAAAACACAAAAAACATTAGACTGAAATATATTCATGCCGTGTGACGACTTATTGCAGAAATTAAATCATCACCTATCAGTTTGTGGTTACTCTAAGCTTCGAGGTTGGTTCAACGAAACTCTGTCGTTATCGACACGACATCTGTGGATGTGTACGAATTATTTACCACTAAATTCGTCGAGTCTTAGAATAATCAATTGACGAAGGCGATAAGTTCCATTTTAAATTTAGTTATAATATATTAAGTTTATAATAGTGAATCTCTATTTTACTGAAGCATCATAAATCAACTTTAACTATAGCACTCGTAATTTTTCTGTTCAATTCTGAATTTTTTTTAATAAATTTCTAAAAAATTATCATAAACTAAAATTAAAACGAACTTTGGAAAAACCGAATGAATCTTTCCCTCAGTAATTAAAAGCTGCATTAAATGTCATTTTTTAATTATTTTTAATTATTTTATACTTTACAAACAGTCAGATCGTCTTCAACATTTTGTTAAAAGTTATGTTAACATGGATAGAAAATAAAATATCCCGGTTCAGAGTCAAATTGGTCATTTTATTAAAATACATAACTTAACGTGAATTGATTTTGTATCTGTTAGAATTTCATAATAATAATAATAAAGAACTATAAGTATTTAAGCTTAGTGTAAAAAAATTAATACAGTCATCTCACAGAAAAATTGACTGAATACCTGTACACATAATTGATATAATATGAAACTAATGCAAGTTGTTTTTCTCCTTCAGAACACGCCTTTACTTTTCTGTTATTTAAGCATATTACTTTAAGAGCAAAGTTTTAATTAGGATAACAAGTCTTTCAGAACTAGCACTTTCTTTTCCAAAACTTTTATTTCGCAAGAAATACAATCCCCTTGATGGGATTCCTTAATGTCACGACAAGCATTACTTTTAATTACTTTGAAAACTATTCAATTCTGTATGTTCATTTAATTATTATTAAAACAAAATGTATTTTTTTTCTTTATCGGCCGGAAACATCGAAAAACTCTCCACTACTCGAAATTGACGTTCAATCTTCAGCAATATTGCAGCGTGAAAAAAACTGGAACAAACTAGAAACTTGAATATGTATTATTCAAGTGAGACAATTTCTGTTGAATTTCTCTGAAAGCCCTGGGGAACATTTTTTCTTTTACGCGACACTTATAGGAAACGATCGCAACTATAAACTTACTTGTTGTCTTATGTATGCGAGTTGTCGGAAAGGCCAACGAAAGTATTTTACTTCCTAAATAAATTGACAAGGGGGCAATTTTGTAGAAAGAAATTATATAAAACTTCAAGAAAGAAAAATTCTGGAAAATTTTTTAACTTTATTTCACTCCATACCATTTATAGCAAACAATGGATTATAATTTAAGTGACAAAGCTATTTTGTTGGCTATCATATATATTTTCATAATTCAAATCTAAAATATGTCGTAAATATACTCATGGCTAACTACTATTCATATCAATTTCTTAAAAATTATTAACATAAGAGTTAATCGTATGTCATTCGGAGAAAATGTCAATTCTATTCCACACAACATTTAATAATTTTATTGTCCGTCAATTATTTTGGTATTATTTAAATTAAATTGATTAATTTATGTATCGTATATAATTGTATCATTTTTTTCAAATCCAACCAACCATCCATTATTTCAATTTTTATACTGTAATAAAAATTCTATTAATATCTTTCATCATCATGTTTAAACAATTAATTCTAAAATTTTTCTTTGTGCTATATCGGTTAAACTAAGCGGTCTTTAACCATCATTATTAATTCATTTTAAAAAACCCTAATTATAAGTATAGTCTCAACACTAAACATTGTTAAGAATTTTATCAGTAAATTTTAATGAATGAATAAAAAATCACTTCAGAAATGTTGCAATATTAATGAAATCAAAATGAGACAAGTATCTGAATACATTAGCAGTATCAATGTTTGTCTGTTACGTAAAGTTTGACATATTTGTTTTATATCTTTATAATTCAAATTCTCTACTTTCAGAATGATAAACACTGTCATAGAGATTGAAATGTGTAATGTAATAAATTAATTCTTTAAACATATAATGGCCTCTGTGTATGGTCAATTTCTTTAATATTTTTAATCATACAGACGGTAAATATTTTAATATAAAAAAATTAATTCTTTATCAGAGTTTTTCATGAAAGTTTTAAAAAATTTAAAAGTGACTCATTGATTACGTTTTTTATGCTTAAAATTGCATATTCTTCCCGAATAACAAGCAACAGAAACAATCGCAATTTTACGTTAATCTTGTAGTTTGAAAACACGTTTTTATGACCACTACTCAATTATTTAGTTTATTTTTGCTTTCAATAATACAAATAAATTATTTTTTCGAAAATAAGAATATAATCTGGTTATGTTAATCACCTTTTCCGCATTTCAGGCGTTTCAGGAGTGGGGAAACAGGAAAAAAAGTTTAATTAATGCTTTTCCTCTACATTCATGACTCGGGTCCTTATTGACATCATCCTTCACAGTTTCAAACACCATTTAAATTATAACCTCAATCAAATGTCTGAAATTTCAATGAATCGTTGGTTTGGCTGCTCTTACAATTTTCTCTTGCTAGATACTTCAACTGAATTAAAAAGGAAATTTTCTTGTCGATTAAAAATGTGTGCATCAGGAAAGTTTACATGCATGACGCGATGTATGACTCGTACCCGTACAGCATTTTAACTACCAGGATCGTGAACACGTTCATTTGTGATATTTAATCAAATCCAAACTCTCTTATACATGAATATTGACTTAATATTCTACGAATTCAAACGACTATCAAGTACCCAATGCCCGACCTACCAGATGCAGGTTTTTCTAGGGTTTTCCCTGCATTACTTTTAGGCGCTGGCCGGGTAGGATCCTTAAACTATATCCCGGGGTCCCTAGTTAACCCTTGGCTACCTTCCTCTACGCTTCCACATCCCCCCTTTCAAATCCTTTCCTATGCTATTAAAGGGGAGTTGCCACCATGTGGATTTTCCTCATGTAGCCTGTTACCCTAAAAAAAAACATTTTTAAAGGAAATTATCCTGACGAGAAAAGTTGATGGCTCAATATTCGTTTTTAACTTTGAGAAGGGACGTGTAGCGTGAAATCTGGTGGTTAGGTGACTAATGGACGTCGGTTAGTGACTATTCAGGAGCAAAAACAGGATTCCCTGGATTGAATAATTTCCCTCAATTAGTAGCGAATGACGCAGTCACCTGCAGCAGCTCGTCCATCAGCACGGACATTTGTCATTACGCATTATCTGAAACAACGCTCACCAAATAGGAATAGCGGAACAATACACAAACCATTAAAAACGAATGAGCTCCATTATGATGGACTAGTTGTCAAAATGGAAATTTTTACAACGTCTTCTGATAGCCATGTTATGTGAAGAAATGCCGCATTTGGAACTTTGTCGATATAGAAAAAATCTAAATATCTCCACATAACGTTCTAATGCATCTGCCCAAAATCATTTGAAGGTAAAAACGCTACTGAATACGTTTTAATAACTTAATAATAATAAAAGAAAATTTGTTTTTATTATTATTTTTATATAGTAACAGGCTACATGAGGGTAATCCACTTGGTGGTAAGTCCCCTTTAATAGAATAAGAAGAAATGCATTAAATTTTATAAAAACGCCTGTTACTTCTAGCACACGGTCCAATATATTGATTTGTTTAAAAATACAGTGTTGAATTAATTGAAATTTTTAAAAAAAATCTAACCAAAAATTCTTGATGACAGTACACCAAGACTGACGGAAAATTAGTTTATTCGGTTTCTTTAACAAAGCTTGATAAAATATTCACGTTTGGTTAAATTGGCTATGGTACGTATTCACTTTACTGCATTATATAAAGGAATTCAAATTTTAATCAGTATTTAACTAATCAAGCTATGATAAACAGTTGATATTAAAATGAGTGAGAAAATTGTGAGAAAATGTAGGTAGTTTTTCTCTGCAGGTCTTTTCTATTTTCTTTATGCACAGATTCAGCAGTCGATACAGTAATAACCGTAAAAATTTGGAATACATGATTTTTATTAATTATTAAGTGAATTATCTATTCAATTCTGAATCGTGTTTTTAGTATAATACATTCAGTCGAAAAGTTTCATTCTCAACTCTCATTCAATTAACCCTTTCTCACGTACTCTAAAAAAATTCTGAACATTTTCCTCATTAAGTTCCTTGAAACGTTCTGAAGATTGGGGGCAATTGTTACAGCGGAATGCAATTAACACGAAAGTAATTCCTCACAATTATGAGTTAAGAGCGGAAGATCTGAAGAATTCCTTCCTCTCACCCGGAGATAAAAGTGTTTCATGAAGAAGTAGCGTGAATATTTAATTTAGGAAGAAACGAGGCACCTTTATCATACTTGTTGTACTGAAACGTCCAGGGTACCGGTAAGTTTCCATTTACAAGGATCAGCTTTTTTTGCACTCCTTGCAATAAAAACCTACCTCTTCAAACCAAAACCGTGCGGTATATTTCAATATGTTGATTAAAGCAGGGATCGATTTATTTAATTTATATTAATTAACTAAACTAAAAATAAAATATATTATCTTTGAATAAATCATTTAATAACACTTCCACACATAAAAAACAAATAAACCCTATAATTACGTACTACTTCCAGAACTCAGATTTACGTATGTTTCAGAAAAATCTCTTTCAGAAGGATTTATGTTTTTGTAAGTAAATTGAAAACAAAATCCTGAAAAAACTAATCTTTACTGTAGCCAAATTAATACAAATAAATTATATCACCAAATAGGGTTCGAAGAAATCTGAATATTGTTAATAGGTTTTTATATCCCTGTATATGGGATAAATTTTTTATTATTTTTAAATTTATTCTGATAAAATTTATAACCATTACTCTACGATACACGTTAAAACAATACATATTTAAGTGTTTATTGGAATAACGATTACAATTTTAAATCATTTTTACCAATTTTTTCAATAAGATTCCACAATGTGTTTTAGATTCAAGATAATAAATCAATTAATACAGTAGTTCAATAAAACATGTCCAGGCCATAAATTATATAATTTTTATGCCAATCTGGAAAGTAAATATCTGTATTATAATTTCTTAATGCAGAGTCAAATAAAAAATCCGGAACAGAAACATGCATAATTTAATGCTACCTGCTATTGAATTTGATTCTTGGCTGTTCACTTATTTCCCAAGAGATCTCAGTATTTCATGTTATCTTCCTCTTCTGGAAATATAATCCGAGCCTTTCTTTCGTAATATAGTGGCCAATGTTCTGCGTGTGTACAGAAAGAGAGTGTATAAAATATTAATTATGGCAAAGTTCTTCGTGGGCGATAAATGAATCCTTCCTTAATAAAATTATAAGCCACCAATCTCAAACAAATTAAAATGTCGTTATTGAGTGTCTCGAGAAACATAAAACGACTGATTCTTTATATATCACATGATATATTTGTTTTAAATCGTGAAGGAATATTATTTATCGTAAAATTCGAATTAGTATATTATTACATTTAATTTGGTTCACGTCAGACGTTCAACATTCTACGCACAATATGTCACAGGAAATATAAGTGATAATTCATTTTAATATTAAAATATTTAAATTTACTATTTAAATGTATGTCAGCTGACAAGTTACAGAGTCACGAAGAGTTCATCGCCTAAATTTCGGCGAAGAATGTTCAGTAAATCTCCTGGCTCTAATCTTTGGAGATTTGGCAACTTGCCATTTCCCACAAATATTCTCACAATGTGGTCTCCAAGAATTGATAAAGATTACCTTGTCCTGGGGTTTACTGTGAGCCGGAATAATGTACTCTGAATAAGGTCAAACGTCATATTTTAAGTCAAACTGATAGGTAAAGTAGAATTTCGGGAAATATTTATTAAACGGTTACCGGAAAGATAAAACATTACTTGTCATATTTAGCTTAAATTAGGTTTATAATCGATTTTTTACAAATACTTTATATAAATAACTTAATTCAATAATTACGTAATAATACATAATTTAATGAATAATGTTTACAAAGGTGATCAACCTTTTATATTTAGTGATAAATCTGTTTTTCTGATTTATAATAATTCTCATTGACCACTTATATTTAATTACATTGTTCCTAGAATTATTAACGAACACTCTTGATCTTGCTGTATCTCTAACTAAATTTCCTTGAATCTATCTTCCTGTCCCGAATCAATACTTCTCATAATCTCCTTCTGGTGTAAGGACTTTCTAATTTCCACCTCCAATAAACTTACTGTCTCTTTCCCTCCGGCTATTTATCGCTTTCCAGACCTTCCAAAACTCAGATCATATTTTAAAAATTTAATTAAATATTAGGATTATTATAGAGGTTTTATTTTCATTTATTTGGAATAAATGCTATACATAAATAAGTATTTCTAAAATATCAAGTATAAACTTCCACTCGAGTTCTTAAATAAATAGCTCCGTTTCAAGATTATTCAATTATAATTTGTAAAAATTAATATACATCTTGTAAATAATTATTTGAATTTTTTTGTTTCTGAAACTTCTTAATGGGAAGCGCCTTTGTATTTTTAAGAATTAATTCCAGACTACGCCCCTTATTTAAAACAAATATATTCGCGTAAAACTCACAGGATTAAAATATATTTGACATAGCAAAATTAATTTATTCAGGCTCCCGTTGTAATGTGAACATTAGTTTATAGAGACATAACTGAGATATTTTATCATCGTTCTAAAATCATAAATATATCTGTCTTTCACGGGAATATTTATGAAGAGCTTATGTAATAAATTACATTCGTTATATTTTTTACTTTTTAACCTGAACATCGACAAGTGTTTTTAAATCATTTAAAAAATTATATTTTCTATATATTTGTATGAAATACAGTATATATTAATGGTGAGATGTTCATAATCCATTTATTTCCAGTTGAACGACGAAAAGTATTTCTAGGACATGTTTTGGAAAAGTACCAGTTCCCATTAAAGAGTTAAAATATTCTAACAATTACTATCACACTAAAATTATACGATTTTTAATGTTGAATTCAATACCAAGAGATTCTGTCAATAGAAATTCTGATTATAATAGTCTCTATATAGACTATAAGTTTTACGGTTTACATATTTCCCGTACTTAAGAGTTTCTCACATTCTTAGAATATTTGTAACTTTTATGAATTTTGTCTAAGTAATATAGTTTCTTGATATACTGACTACAATAACTTTCACATCCTTCCTCTTTAAAATAATGATGATTATTTTTTAAAAAATCATAGTTAATACCAAATAATGGAGTGTTTGGATTGCAAAATATTCACAATAAAGTAACTGGAGATGTTGTAACAACACACTGACCTAGTAACATTAGAGGTTAATGAGGGTTTGTGCGCTATCAGAAGTTAAGGTGGCCTCTTGTGCCGCCAGTATCGATCACAGATGTCGGAACTCACTTGGCAAGAGTTTCCTAAGGACAAAAAGTCTCTTACTAGGATATGTTCTCAGATCGTAGTTACTTGTCCTGACCAGAATAAGCAGTTTGCTTGCAGATTAAGTTCTATGAACGACACATATATATATTGATGTGTATCTGTTAAAGATAGTCACACAATTCTAATAGTTTTAATTAGTGGTGATAACTATAAAATTTTGCAAGTACCAGAGAACTCTTTCTTGGCATTCCATTGATAATGAATTGACAAGAGTGGTATTTATCTTATCACTTAATTTTATCTTTTTTTGGCTACTTCCTTATATAGTACTTAACTTTAAAATAATAGAGATTTTTTATGAACGTAATTAAAGTACAAATTCCTTAGAAACCGTATAAGTTTAGTTTGGATGAATCGTGTCGTTACAACTGAACTATTAAGGTACAAAAATATTTAAAATATATTTGGTATGTAGACAAGAAAGGCGTAGGTGAATTAGTGTAGTTAAAACTCAAATGTGCATTTAATTAATGGCATTAACTCCTGGATGCCTTGCGGGACAGTATAAGGTGCTCAACATAATTACGAGTAGAAAACATCATATCACAAAAACACTTCAGGCATTTGAAAGGAATAAAAATCATTGATTATAACAAATATTTGAAGATAAAAATATTTATCGTACTTGTTGGAACCTAAAAGATTTGGGCATGATGATATGAGTTCTGGATCATATAACAAGAATAATTTTTTAATTATGACGTATCTATCTGACTGAGCACAAAATGAGTTTTCAACTAACTGACAGGATTTAATTACAATTTCAGCCCATTTTAACGTTTAGTTTAGAATCAGGATCTTCTGGATTAATTTAGAACAAAAAATAACACAAACATATTGTCTTCAATCTTACAGCTCTCACGCTAGTTTCACGATATATTTAACATGTCAACAATAATTTTGAGCGACACATAGAGTAGAACCTTAAATTAACACGTTCCGCAGGATCACTGAGTCTAAATGTTGACTACTGGGAAGCCCCAGGGCGCTCACTACCGGTTACCAGAATAGGTCCACGTGACGTCACGATTATATCACTGCTAACACTAGCGTCTGCATGTGCATGTGTTACACGTATTAACCAGTCTCTCAATTGGCTACGTAAGCAAAATATGAACTCCCGTCATCGACCAAAACAATAGAAACCAAATGAATAACTGGAAATTGCAGATTATCTGAAAACATAATTCAATAATTTTGTATATGTTATTTTACTATATTTTTACGCTTAATATAAATATATTGATGTGTTGTACAAATATGTAATTCTGAACCAAAATTTTATGTTCTCAAAGTTACTTCCTACACACGGCGTTGTTAATAGCTTGAAATATATTAAAATATAACATTAAATACCAGTGTCTAAAGAAAGAATTTCAATGGTAAATGATCCTCTAATCTTGCTTGAAAAATTATGACAAATTAAAGTATCAAAATTTAAATAAAAAGCTGGTGCCAAAAGTAGGTCGTTGTAGATTTGAGGTAAAATTTGATTTTAAACCCTAGGTGTAAAACTTCGGTCATACTTTGATAATTTACTTTATTGAAAAATTAACATAAAATATTCATTAATAATAAAGTGTAAAGAATCACTCGATAGTTGAATGTTCTGATTCACAGTTTTAATAACAGCATCGCTGTGGTAGCGAAAGCGAAAATAGACTTGTTTGAGCTTGGAAACCGAGTTCACAACTAAACTGGTTTGTGGAGTCATTTCATGCAATACGCATGGGAATGCGTGTGTAATTTCATCCAACAGCGAGTGAAACGTCTACACCTTGCATATATGTTTGGTTGAAACGAGAACTGACGAATCATCAACTTTTTGAATATTTCGTTGAAGTACAGAGCAAAATTAAAGAGCTTTTTGTATTGGAAAAACAATAAATATGTTGTACTTTGTTTTCTGTTTACATATGAAAGTAATATAAGTAAAAATGGAGTTAGTTGGAATTGACTTTGGGCATTGATAATACTAGTAACTGCACAACGTTTGATTTTCGTTCTAACGTTTCATTATGTTGAAGTAAAATAAGAAATATTTTAAAAATTGAATGATTTATTAAAATACATTTACTTTACATGTAAAATGGAATTTTCATAGCAATAATTAGGTGTCTAACAATGTTACTCAGTTATAGCAAATTAGAACTTGTATGCTAAGAAAAATAACATCTTATAGCTTTAACATTTGGTGATCTCGGTGAAAACAAGATATCTTTCCGATTAAAATCAGAGAAAATATTTCAACGTTTTGCGAGGAGAAGACTTGTGGTTACTCCTTCAGAACAATTTATGCACAGTTTCCAACGCGGTGCTGATCGAGGTACTCATATGGGTTCTACCTCCAGATGTGGGATAGAGAGAAATAGATAATGGTGAGGCATGGAGAGTTAATCATCGAGAAAGGGGTTGGGAGAGAATAAGGAGGGAAAATAGAGAATCTAAGTGGAATGGGACAGAGAAGGGGAGGTGCAAATTGGTAGAGGAAAGGAGGGATGAGGAAGGATATTTGTAGAGTGGTTGAGGAGGAAAATAGAGGGGTGAGAGGAAGGGAGTGGGAGAAGTGCTAGAAGGTCATTGGGGGTAAGAAGGATAAGGGGTAGAGTGTTACGAGTTATTAGTGAAAACATAACATCCTAATGGCCCCACCTACACGTTATGACAGATACCTAAATCCCTTCTCGCTTGCTTCAGGTCAGGTTGCTGCTGATGCCTTGGTGTGGGTCTTATACCTAAATACAATAACAATTGCCGAAGAGGGCTCATAGCCCTGTGGCTCCGGGATATTTCGCAGATAAAAGACATTTTATAATAGTCAATTCTCATCGCGAGACTTGGAAATGAGTGCAGAGAATTGTCGAATACAGTCCTCACTGATGAAAATGGGCAAAATTACAATTATAAACATAAACATAAACTACATGTATGGGAAGAAAATACATAAGTGCTATACAAAAATATTTTAAACGACACAAATTATTGAAAATAGTCTAGTCAATAGATGATATGAAAAGTTTGTTTGTAATTCAAAATAATTTCGCAAATTCCACTAATAGCACTACACTTTTGATTCCTTCAGAAAAAAAATCACGGAACACATGAATTTTTAAAAAAATGTGTTAGTACTCCAAAAAGAGTGTACATAGTAAGGAATAAATACTTAAGTCCAAGAATGATGTTTATTTGCATTTGATGAGTATTAATATTTTATCTCCGATTTTTCCACTATAAAGTAGTACGTCTATCATTCTTTTGGTGGATACCTGCAAAATATAAGCAAATTGTGCTCCCTAAATTCAGTTAAATCGTGTAATTACAACCACTTTGCCCTGTTTTTGCCGGGGGTGGGGGATGAACATTTTAAAAGTCCGGAATACAAAATTTCGTGATAATGCCGCACAATCAGAATAAAAAATTATTTTATTTTTCCGTTTAAAATACTTCATTAATAGCAATATATTCAATTTTAAATTTACCTTTTATAAATAAGTACGTATATCGAAACTACATGAACAAATTACTGTTTTCCGTTGCGTTGTCACCAAAGTGATTTATGCAATTTAGCTAATCCGTCTATAGAGTAAATTGAATCTATTGAGTCTTTTCAGAACTGAATTCGGGCAGAGTATTGTTCGCTAAAACTATTTTCCGGACGTATTTATCGCTGACGATTTAATATCGTATTGAATAACTGTAGGTAGTAATTACACTCATTACTCATTGATGGTTAAACAATTTGTGTGAAATTATTATTCTATTCTGAATATAATTAAATTAATCGATCTTTAACTGAACCAATTAACTCTTTCTTTCTTTACGTTTCCAGAACGAAAGTATTCAAGCTGCTCTTTCATCTGTGACGGACAATACACAGTCAGCAGACAAGCGCTACAGATGCCTGTAAGTTTAAATTTATATACCCATTATGAACTAATTTCTTTTATAATTTCATAAATATTTCAGCAATTGTTACGTATATTCATTGTTTCAGAAATTTTGTATTTTAAAGTAGGCAGTTGCATATTTTCGGTTTTAGTAATACGAGTCAATATTGTCAATCGTTTCTTTAAATTAAAATATAAACGTAACTCAGTAATTCACATTAATTAATTGATTAAATTTATGTTCTAAAATTTGTCATATGTAGGTAAAAAAATGTTTTTTAAAAAATTTAATAATCTTGGTTTAAACTTAAAATATTTTTAGAAGGAAATATAAAATTTAAATATTTTTTAATTACGTAAGTAATTGTTATTTGTATTTTATATGACAAATTTATATTAAAGTTTTTCACTAAAGAGTTGTTTTGAACTGAAAGGCCGTATCACATTTCTGTTATCAAATAAGTTCGAACTTCCAGTATTTTTAAGAAAAATAATTTCAAATCAAAATACAATATTTCACAGAGCATGCGTCAAATACATACATTTCCACCGAAAATTGATATATTATTAATATATATTATATTATTCCATAAATTAATATACATTAATTTAACAAATAAAAGCCCCTAAACTCAAATTTAAATTCAATTCTTGACAAAACTTTTTATTTTAGTAATTTTATGAATAAATTATTAATAAATTAATTTATATCCATGCAAATATTTTAAAAGAATACCAATTCAAAGTCGCCAGTTCTACTTGTAATGTTGAAAATTTACATAAATTTAAGGATTATAATGATTTTATACGACCAATAAGCGTACTAATAGCTACGTATAAAATATAAAGAAAACTTGAAAGTAAAAATCAAAATGTTGTACTTTAAAAGAGAAAGCTGAAAATAGGTGAAGACAAAATTTACAGCACGAAGTCTCGTAAGACATAAAGCTTGATTATTTTAATTATTAAGTCATAGATCGAACTATGTATGAATTCAATTTTATTCACTTCTATCAATATCCGCGAATGGCGTCTACTGACGTGTAAAAATTACAAAAATAAACAGAAGAATCTTACATTCGAAATTTAGCCATATAGGCCACGAAAAATGTTTAATTTAAGGATCAGGATTGAAAATTTTCTACCAGACCTTGAATCGAACCCGGATCTCGCGATTGTTACACGGTTTCGTAAAGATGGGGCCATACGAGTCCAGTTACATTACTACAAAATATTACTTTATAATTAAATACGCATATGTCTTATGTAACTCTTTATATGTAATATTTCCATAGACCAACAGTGTTTGTGAATAATATTTTTATGTTAATAATTTTCAATATCTCCCTCGCTAGGACCCGGACGTTAACGACCTTGTAATAAACATATTCGCCTATTCTTTGTACCCAACTGGTGTGAAATTATTCTGAAAGTTTTATATGGACACTTAAAATTGAAGACTTCATTGAAAACTTTCGTTATCCTTAGAGACCCATTTCAGATAAAAATAGATGGGGGAGCAATGGGACGAGACCGCAAGAGAACTCCTAATGAACAAAGAAAGAAAGACCATTAAATCTAATTTCTCAAAGAAAGTTGCAAGGAAAAACTTTTGAAGAACAGAACATTTTTTTTACTTACGGTAATCGCAATTGTTCGATGAACTACGGTAGATAAATTGGCCTTGCGCGAATCGATTACATTATTAATAACAGTGCTAAATTATCACTTTTTTTATTTTTCCGGGCCCTATTATTTACTTGAAGTGATTTCCATTTATTAAGATGATTATTAATATTTTCACGATGACGTCACTGTTATATAATGACCTGAGCACCGTTATAGAGCCGGGGCCGTCTTGAGCATGGAATTTGGGATGGAGGCTCTTTTATTATTATTTTTATGGGGAAGTGAATGTCGCAGACGTTTCTAATTATTTTATTACATTTATATTTGGGAATTGATTGGAGAACTTTTATTGCTTTGGAGAGGGGGAAAATAATCTAGAGAAACAAATGTTTAATTGGGGTTTTGATTAATTGTTTGCGTATTTGCTGTTTATTTTTTTGTATGTGAAAGAGAGGCAGGTTTTACGTGGTAGAAAGATGAACAGATATTTTTTTGCTACTGAATATAGTCTTTAATCTTATATTTGAAACTGCTCTGCGATGGATCAGATATAAAGTAGTAGGAAATTGGGAAGCTGTAAAATATTTTCATTCTGCAGAGAAACTGTGATAAAATTCCTTCTGCTTTACTGACCGATATGTATTATTTTTATGCAATCTTCTTTCGTCTCTCTATTTGTACTTATTCTTTTACTACCACTAATAATATAAGTATTTTAATGGGATTTAATTAGGTTTGTGACTGGTCAAACGAAATATCAATATTATTATTATTATAAACTTAAAGTCCGATGATAAAATTACAAAACTCTGACCTATATTACATATTTAAATTAATGACAATATTTTCTAAAATTAAATTTGTAGCACTTCGGCCAGTTTGTAGGTCATTATGAAACAATTACAATTTTATTTTAATAAATTTTGTCATTAATTTTAGTCTGCAATCTAGGTCTAAGACTTAAAATTAAATTATCGTGGCGAGGTTAAATAAATAAATAATGTTTTTTAAAATCTTTTTTAAGATATTTCGTTGAATTCTTGTAAATTTTGATAATGATTAATATGTATTCATTTTAAAAAAATCTATCGATTAATTGCAATACAATAACTAACTCAAAAATTCTAATTTCTGTAACTTTGTGAAGTAAATCTAAATTTAAAGTTTATCGTTTATTAAAATGCGAGAGTGTGCATGACAAGAACAGTCAATTTTTATTTTCGGCCTAAGTTGTTAATACTATGAGCTGTCCTTTGTCGGCTTTCGGCGTAATCCTTTGACACGCTCCTCGCCATTCTTTTGTTTCGTGATGTCCTGTGGCGTGTCGCTTTTAGCTCAACTCTTGTTCACCAAAGACTGAATTTAACGAGGTTTTCAGAGAACCTGACAAGCAATCGCCTTTTCCAGAATTTCTTTTGAATTTTTGTTTCTGCGCTCAGTGAAAGTCTAGAATTGAAGAACAAAGGAACAAATTACTTGAAAATAATAAAATTTCGAACACAAATAAACACCGTAAGCTCCATAAAACATTAATGTACTAATATAACTATAAAGTTATTAACTTGTTTGTGATTTGTAACGGCGTTATGCTCTATTTTTGGTAAGGATATCAGGACGAACTAACAATAGATTGTTTCCACCTGAAAATTTCCGTTTCCTTTTATTTAATTCTGGTTTTCTTAATCTTAAAGATATTGAATAAATATAGTTTTATTAACAATAATAATATTGTGTTCTTGTTAGTCGGCTTTAGACTGAATTCAATTATGATCAATATGATTTAATGTTTATAACCTCAGGTAATAAATATATAGATTATTTCCCACAGGGAGATGAAAAGTAGGTCGAAACGTCACTTAAAAAAATTGTAAATTTAATATAAACAGTTTTTTATGTATTAAAAAAATGAAAAGCTGTGTAAGACAGACTGTGGAAAAATCTAGCACCTTCTTTGTGATTTTGCCAACAAAATTTTCCAAATTGACCTTAAAAGCAGTTGTAAAGTGTCCTCCATCGTAAATCATCCAGATAGTGCTTTAGTAACCAAAGCCGTACCGATGCTGGGAAAATCCCTCAGTCAGTCATAAACAACTTTATTGTCTGGACCACGTTGGGGTAAAGGAGATGGACGTTTGCAAAGTGGCGGATGAAGAATAAGAAGTCTGAGAAAAGCGTTCGTTAGTCTTTAGTATTCATCCGAGATATGGCGATGATATTGTTGATTTTGCACTTGGTAACTCATCGTAAATCTGAGAAAAACAGGTGTAAAAGTTTGTATCTACTTCTTCCCATAAAAGCATGGCAAGAACTTCACTACAGAAAAACCAAAGAACCAAAAGACGTCCCTTACTAAGTTCCTGAATGCACTGAAAAGCATTCTCAAATGATGCCGAAGATATGTAAACAAACCTCACAATTTATTCTTTTTTGAAATGTTTTATATTAATTGTTCAAAATATGCAATTTTTGTTAAAAACAACGTGAGATAATTATTTTACATTCAAAAACAACGTGAGATAATTATTTTACATTCAAACGGTTTCCCGCACTTTACATAAAAATGTAATAATTAATTTGTGAAATAAAATTCAATTTAAAACAATTTGTTAATCGGAGAAATATAATCATTAAATTGTCACCAAAAATGGAAAATTATTACAAATCTGTTAATAAATTAATATTTTTATACGTAATTTAACACATTTTATTTATAATGCAACCACAATACCTTGATAAGATCTTCAGATAATTTTCAATTATATTATATTTAAATGAACTTAGAGAAAATCCTTTCCAGGCTCCATAGAGAATAAACTGATTAAATAAATATATTGCCCAGTCAGAAAAAGATTAATGTTGAATATCAACATCAATGGCTACATTGACTTTGAAATCAATACAAATAGAAAAAACATTAAGCCACTCCTACTTTGTAATTTCATGTGGTGAACACGAAGTAGTTGAAAAAGAAGACCTTTTGCTTTTTACTTTATTTCTATTAATTTAATTTAATAAAGTGAGTGCCATTATTATCAATTATTATGTTCAAAAAATATTTAATATGTTTTTAGAAAATTCTCAAAACTCATCTATTTATATTGGTTTTCAAGACAATGCAGCTATTGACGTGTATATTTATTATTAAATCTGGTCTGGCTTATTGGCTTAAATTAATTTATTTTTTTGAATTAATTTTCAGATACA
Source organism: Zhengitettix transpicula (assembly GCA_037074705.1). NCBI lineage: Eukaryota > Metazoa > Arthropoda > Insecta > Orthoptera > Tetrigidae > Zhengitettix > Zhengitettix transpicula. The sequence continues at coordinate 66,063,256 of CM073593.1, read as the reverse complement.
TAATTTTAATAAAGAAATTCCTTCACCCACTCACTCTCGTTTTATCTAAATTACTCGTTAAATCCCTTTGTGGTTTCCACGATTAAAACTCGTGACTCACAATCGGACAATGGAACTGTTCCGCGGATTAGAAGAGGAAATCAGCTGCCTTATTGTCAGTAATGGTTCTATAAAGGGAAGAACTGGGGTAAGCAGAAATGCCGTTCGTATAGAAGTCGTAATTATTCGTACCCCGCGGCACGTGTTCGTGTTGAGTAACGTTGCCGTGGGCACAGGATGCGCGATCCACTAGAAGTCGCGAGTCCTCGAAATTTCCATGGCTACTGCTCTCGAGTTTGGCCCGTTGCCAGTTGCCTGAAAAAGAGCCAACCTATCCGATGCAACGCTCGGAACAGCACAAGAAACGGCGAATGAAGATAAGTGGGACAGTGCCTCTGAAAGGATGACATTTCTTTCCTTGCTAAATTTTACGGGTTGGGAAGCTGATGAATTTATGATATTACAGAACTTTTTTGCGTGGTTGAGACTAAACAAACGTATTCAGGTTGAACCATGAGCTACTCAGAGGAAATTATAACCAACGTTAAATGGATTTTATGTATGTAGCTTTGTTAATCAAGCGTTCAGCTAATTACACCGTGAAATATTGATGCTTTAGGATACATCCTGTTATAAACAATAATAATTGAAATAACGGAAAATCTGGAGTGGATCTTCATTAGTTGGCGAGCGGCGGCTTTATTTAATTCAGTATATAATGCAATTAACTTATTAGTAGGCCTACTATTTGACAGCATCATGCTAAATTCGTTTCTGTTGTGTTCATATCCGCTTTTCACAAACGTGCTTATAAAATTCTTGTTTAAACTCCAATACTAAACTGTATGTCTATTGTTGGATTATTTGTCATCGGCCCAGTTCAATTAAAGGCATATTGACATTAGAACAGATGTTACGTTAACGTAGAAGCCTCTAGTAGAGATGATGAGACGCCCTCATTGACACGCTAGCCATAATTTCAGAGACCTTCATTCACTCCCGACCAAACTTACCTCATAATGTGTTTTTGGAGTGCTACTGCATTTCAGTTGAGACCCTCTTTCCTCCCATATATTATTTGGTTATTTCTACTTTTATTTCTACGATTATAAGTTGGAATTTTTAATGTTATTATTTATAACTGCAATCACACTTTCCCAGAACAACCAAAAATTCGCGTTTTATACGGTGCATCTGTTGAATACAATCAGAACTTCGATCGAGACCGCAAAGAGAGTAGTAACGTGACTGATTAAAAAGTAATTCTGCGTGAAAGTTACAAAATACATTGTCAACTCACCACAGTCGGTTCCGTGCGTGACGTCACAACTCTTTTAAGGTGATATTAATTATTTTATTCACGTTATACATTTTGATTTTTAATATAAGCTTTGTATATATGTCCCAGCACAAAAATAATTATTTTATGTAACGTAAAAACAATCCACTTTTATTTTCTTCCATTCAATCTAATTAATTCGCGGTTGCCAGTTCTACGGCTTCAATTTTTGTACCATTAATTTTAAACTAAAATTTGTCGTTGCTACGCAAATTCTATCCCTATGTAAGTATAAGTCTTAGGATGTGAGAAACTCATATCACGTTGAATATCATTTAAATTAAAATTATTAAGGATTCTTTACATTAAATACCTTCTAAATTTGTTTTTGAGATTTTCAGTGATAACCACGCAAAACAATACTCATTTTTCTGATTGTAATTTAAGAGAGAAAATATTCAATAACAATCCTTAATATTTTGTACACATTCTAAGCTGTAAAGCTTGATCCTATTAATTTGACGAAACAGACGACACGTAAAAATTCCAGTGCATGTTGTGCGACGCCCCAATTTATTTCATGAAACAGACGACACTTAAAAATGCCAATGCATGTTGTGAAACGCGCACGTTCAATTGAGGAATACCTTCTAGCATTCCCGACGGAAGTCTGCAAAATTGGAAATAACTCCGCGTAACGACTGCTGCAAATCACTCGAACCATTGATCACGCAATCGAATAATGTCCACCGGACGTAGATATTTCAATTATGAACGGAAATAAATTGATGTTAACTCGAAGAACATATTTTCCATTACGTATTTTATGAAGTTGTTTCTTAATATAAGCTCTTTTTAGTTCTCTTTATTTTTCTACCATCGTTGAAATTTTTCTTATTCACAAAAACATCCGCGGAAAAAGACAAATACGAGTTAATTGCAGAAACCGTATATAAAATAATGTATCTCTTATGATGTAAAAGGATGATTTTTTTTTCAAGAATACTTATGTTTCTTATTTTTATGTGACGAATGGTCACGATTTTATCAGCTCCAATGCCGGACTAAATAATATCTCATTTTAATTATTAGTTTTTTTATAATTAATTATTATTTAACTTCACTTGATACTTTCTTCTCCCACTATCAATTATCACAAACGGTTATTTCTCAAAGTGTCACAAGAAAAGCAATGGAATCTTATTATATTTCTGTTAAGTGAAGTATGGAACGTATTATCTAGAATTTTCCAGACATGTGTGAACACAAATAAAAAAATATATTGTAGTAATTAGTAATTAATCCATTGTTATAATTACAAAGTAAAGGACTCATTATTAGAGTATATAAAGCATACACCGCGACACAGGCGGCGAGACAAAAGAACCATTGTTGAGACGTACGCAGTCAAAAATCTACGAGACGAACAGCAGTCAACGAGGAGAGACGAGTGTAGTTGGAAGTCAGATGCGGGCAAGTGGTTCATCTGCCACAAACAGTAACCTAATAAGTCATGCCGCAGTAAATACTCAATAAGTAAAGAGACCGTCACCAATGTCATCGAGAGAAAGTTGGTAATAATCTGACTGACCATTGATTCGGAAGGAGTAGCCGTTTCCAGCTGAGAGAACCTAAAGTTTCGACAGTGTTTTGTAACCAATTTAAATTCAGTGATATCCCCAAAAACGTGTGCACAGAAAGCCCCAAAATTGAGACCTGGTCGGCCGTAAGTAAGTAAAAAAAAAACTCTAAAATTTATTTGTAAACCATTTCTTTAAGATACGTCAGATCGTTCTTCAATTATTTCTTTTCTTTAATTATTCATTTCTTTAATTGTTTTGTTAGTTAATTTAAAATTCAATCTGTAATCTTATTTTCATCCGCAACAAAATTCGTCGAGGTTTAGACGAATTAACTTCAATAAAGGCTAAATGTAATTATAAATTATTGAAAATTCAATTCACCCATTTATCAAACCCAGTAAAGACCCTGAGATTCTAAATATTATTGTGTAATTTTTTATATTGTATTTAAAACTTTAATAAATTTTGTTTAATTGTTCAAATAAATATTTTTATTTAGACACAGCCATTAGTCTTTTATTTTAAAATTATTACAATATTTATGAAATACTCCATAGTTCCGGAAGTTAAATTAAGTCAATCGGAGTTTCGCTAGCATGGGATATCCAACCGCACCCCACAGATACAGACCAATTACCTTCTTCGTTCAACAAAACTCAATCTACTACTAACAAAACATTTGTCAGACATAAAACATCTCGCTCGCTGTTTAATATTCTGTGCAGGGAGCACGGAGGACAAACATCGTCCCGGTTGGCGTGCAACTCAAAACCCAAGCAATGACGTGTGCGATGACGCCAGAAGACTACACAGGTTACGTCTATACGGTTGGAAAAACATCGGCCTGTTGCCGTTGACAAACCTGACAAAAATTTACAAATTTTAATTACTTATACCATGGAAATTAATATAAACCCCCTACGTAAAGTGTGACATGAAAATGTAATGCAATGCTGAGACTCACACAGATGACATTTGCAAAGTGTTATTTATTTTGAAACACGCCTTCGTAATTTTTTTGCCCGTTTGTCTTTTTATCAGACGTAAGGATTTTTGAATGACTCTCTCGACAGTTTTTAGAGCGACAGGACAAAATACTGTAATGAAACGTTGAGACGTAGACAACTCAACGAAATATGAAAATATTTTTTAAATAACATTTCTGTAATTTAGTAACGGAAATTATTTCAATTAACTGTATAACTGTTATCTTTCGAGATATTTTAATCAGATCAGTAGAATTCTTCCCCTTCTATTGTTTTTTTCAAATGTATCCGATATTAGTATTTTAAAAATAAAATAGTTTTAGGGTAGTTTGAAACAGAATTTTTGCATTTTTTACGCAACTAGAAAGTTGTAAATTGAACAAAAGGGATGTAAAGAAGCTCATCACGGCGGGAAAACAGGGGTACAAAGTGGAACAGTGAAAGAAATTAGTTACGTAGAGTAAGAGAAACTGGGGAGTCTTCAATGAATAAATCATTGCGAGCTTTAGCTGGAAGCTTGAAATACTCCTACAGGCTTCTAGTTCCAGTTGAGATATCCACAGACAGCTGTGTTACTTTCATTTTCCTAGTACAAATGTTATTTGTAAATACTGGATCAAAAAACTAATAGAATTTATAATGCGACTATTTTTCCCGATAAAATCTGATTTCTGCAATTGATATCGGAAACACCGGGAACGAATGAGAGATAATTAATTTTCAATCCTAAAACAGTTCTGAGGCACACATTAAATTGCTATATGTTCCGTTATAATTAGATGAAACTTTTTTTAAAACAGAAAGGTGATTAGAGTAATCGTGTAATGCTTTTCGAGAAGGCCAGACTAATTAAACGCGCCTGCTTTCAGCAGACTAGGCTCTGTATCGAGATGAAACTTTCACCTTTTAATTTCTCGCTTCACGTAGAAAATTTAATACGATACGTAGTTTCACGCAAAGCTCCCTTATGCTCGACCAGGCATTAAAATTAATGTTCCTGAAGTTGTTAACCAATTAGAAGTTGCGAGCACTCGGCAACAGGGGCAACGACGTCAGATAAGAAAAGAAGCTGTAAGCCGAATAATTTAGCAGAATCCAGAGTTATATGAGTGGACAGGAGGAATACTTTCGCCATTATCTGTGCACGTGCAGGGAAGAAAAAGTTCTTTTTAAATACAACGAGTCAAGACGTATTTTTAATTCTAAGCCTTAATTTGGAATTTACTCTGACTATTAAATGTTATAATTATCACTCGAAACTTTCGTTAATATAACTGAAACCTAAATCGGTGATAAATAAGACAAATTCGTAGTTTTCAAAGAAGCCCTATTTATGTTTTACAATTTTTAATGTTATAAAGCAAGGCTTGCCCAAAAAATACTAAATAAATAATATTAATCATCCATTAAATCGTAATAGATTTACTATAGCGAAGTATACTTACATTTCCTTAAATTTTATTTAGTGCTATTGTAGAAAAACAGTTACTAAATCAAAACTCGAACTATAAATTTCTTTAATCGGAGTTTTTTCCAATGTGTTTCTCTGATACATTTCACAAGGACTGCAGTCGTCAGTAACTCAGAGGCAATAGACCAAATACATTTAGAATAATATATATTGAAGGAGAGATTTCGAGACTTTTAATCATTAAGAACATTATTTTTATCAAGCAAAAATATATCTACGTTTCGTTACTTATTTGTACCATTTTCAGGCTTCTTTTCCGTCCAAGTCCTCAGGCTAACGCCACTGCATATAATTATTTTTGATGTATTAAAAAACATGAATAGCTTATTCGTCCGTTAATTGGTCCTTAAAAACAGACGTTAAAATAAAATATTATTTAAATATATTGATTCAATTTTATGTTGCTCATTTTTTAGAAATATTTTAATCAACGTGTAGGGCTTGAAAATCTAAGTCGAATATTACGATTTGCAAAACTGAGAGATCATTTGAATTTATGCGTGAATTTTATTTTTACGCCTGTCACTGTTCAGTCCAATTCATCGATTACATGTTACTGTTTGACAACGGACACGTCATTTCGTATTAGACGTCGTTTTAATCCATCATCTTAATTAAACTGTGCGTCGGAAAATCATGATGGGGCGTTTTTGGATCGCAAATATTCTGCGATATACGTTTTTAAATATTTGTTTTCTCTTCGGGAATTCGTACGAAAAAACTAATTTTGTTTACAATTATATAAAGTTATGTGTACTGCGAAATAATTAAAAATAAAGCAAGTATTTTTTAGAATAATTTTTATGTGTAATACAATTTCCACTGGCCGAAAAAAAAGATTTTATTTTATTTTACCGGACTTATATTAATATTCACACTGAAATAATTACAATTCGCTATTTGGCAATAGTTTAACAAATTATAATATTATAAATATATTTTTTCAAATATTTTAATTTTTGACATATTATTATTCAAGAATAATAATTCAAATAGAGTAGCTTCACGAAAAAATTGACGTCATAACGAGCAAATCATTTAAATAGATTTAATAGAAATATGATATTAAATATTTTTATAGTTTTTTGCCTTACAGTACTTATGACAAAACTGCTGTTGATTTTTTACATATTTAAATTTTAAATTTAAAACTTAAGTATTTTATCTTCACTGCCATTAATTTTTTTCATCTGATTTATTAAGCAAATTATTATTATAAGTAAGAGAGCACATATCAAAAAGTTGGATGAATCGTTATCCTAGACTTGACATATTTTTCACCTGAGTCAGAAAACGTTTATAACATCATAACAGCCTGAAGATGGGTTAAAACTGTACAGAAACGTTGTCGTGTTGTTAATTGAAGATTTTATTATTAATACAATTTTTTAATTATAAATAATGTTAATAGACTTTTAATGCTAGTTAAAAACAGAACTACAAATAGAATCTTAATAAAATACTTTGATGTTATCATCTTTAAATTTTCTTAGCGGCAAACTCATTATCTGTTCGAGTACATTGTCTTTATGAAAGTATTATTTCTGAAAATCGGGTCCTTTCAAATAATTTTTTCCGTTAAGTATTAGATTGAAAAGACATTGCGTCAGTATATAATAAATGGTTAATTTTAAAATAACCCTTTAAAATTTTTCTGAGTGTTCGAACCACTTAAGCTTTCTTCGCACGTCTTCCTTTCGCTTGATTTAGGTTCATAATAATAATGGTGAAATAATGGAGCCTTGCTAGTCCTTTTCCGAGAATTTCATGTGAACGATATTTTCGATCTGTCTGTGCTCAGAACGCATTTTGTATAAGGCTCTTTCATATCCAGTACTTCAGGCTCTTATCGTGTTATTGAAGTCGCGTCATACCAGAAAATTTCCGTACTTTAATCCTTCAGTCACACAATATCACAATATATTCGTTTTTTGTAATGGTGTGTGTTGTAATTTGATTATCAGACATACTGCTTTAATGCAGCACAGTACAAAAGTGTATCCACATACGGAATATATATAATCGAGATGAAGTATGTTAAGTTTAAAGTAACAATATTCAATATCACATTTTACAGTGTGATAAATTAATTAAAAAATACCATATTTATTGATATTGAGCTTTTAAGGAAATTATAACAGGGTTTTTTAAACTGTAATGGAAACGTGACATTTATTGAAGCAGATAATTGCACCAAAACAATCGTTCGGCATTATTATTTGTTTTCGATACTCTCTCTAATTGTTTAACCTTCAATTTGGACTTTCCTTTAACCTATCGGGCCATCACTACGCTTAATGTGAAAATTGGAATTGAATGCCATAAATATTTTATATACCTAATTTCATATATCAACTGGTAACTTTTAACCGTAAACTGTAGGCGACAAATATGTTTCCATAGTTCGGTGACGAAAATTGAGAACGCGTATTAACTTTTCCACGTGTAATCCTGTTTTTATAATTATTCCAGTCTTTTGTTTCTTCAAAACATTACGTTAATTTATCAAAATATGTTATATTGTTTCACAAGACATTTAAAAATTCATAAAATAATTAAATTAAAAATTCAGAAATAATATATAAAAATATATAAAAAAAAATATTTATTCATAAGAAAAATACATTTCATAATTTATTACCTCTCAGATGTGCGGGAAAGTTCGATTTTTTTTAAGGATGAATTTATGAAACTGGTAGTTTTCTACATTTATATAATTAGTACATTTACAACAATTATATTTGAATGAGACTGTTTTTACTGAGAATTGGAACATAAAGATATATGAATATAGAAATTGTCTTACAACAAGAAGAAATTAAAATGTAATTATAAATATATTAATTGTCGACATCGAAAATAAAATTGGAACTGAATTGTTTGACGTGAAAAAGTCTTTAATTTTCTATTTGACTAGAAGCTTAATAAATGTCCTTTGATATCGAAATAACGTCAACGTCTATTGTTTAAATCGAAAATGAAAATATATGAGTGAAAAAGTTTAATAGCCAATTAAATTGTAATTTAACGAAGTTAGCTAATTATTTTATTCTTATTTGAGCCCTTGTCAAGATATTAAATAAAAATGTATTAAATTGTAGATCTAAAATTGCAAAGATGATAAGAATTACCTGCATTAACGAACATGAATTTTATATAATAGCTATCTGGGTGCCCGGCGTTTCCCCGGTTGTCATAATTAAACTCAGCGAGATCTATAACCCCGGATTCGATTCCAATTTCGGTTTTTTTCAAGTTAGCCTATATACCGCCGGAATCTAATAATTTATTACACCTTGTGGACATTGTGTATTGAAACTTTCAGATCGTTTCGCCGCATCTGGAACATCTGGAAGCTGCCACACAACTTTACTTTCGACTCAGTGAAGCTACGGTCTCTGCCGGTAGTTAATGATTATTTTTATGAAATTCACTGTATAAATCATAACGTTTGACTCGTTGTTCTGAAAAAGTATTTCACTTATATGGGTAACAAACCTCAGCACGAAGTCGGATTAAATTCGAGTGACATATAGTTAATAAATCATGTATGTTGGAAAGACTACATCAACGGAAATCCAGTGACGTTGCAGAAACACTTAACGGGAATTTTAAGCGTTGTCGGAAGCGAAAAAATACTTCCGCGGTTGTGTCCACGCGTGTCAATGACGACGCCACCTGTCACGCTGCACGGTTATTCGAGTGGAAGAATGAAATAGCTTCAGTGTCAATGTCACAACGTATGGACGTTAATGTCATTTTCTACCTTCCGTCCCGATATCAATGACAATATAATTATCTTATTTCGGCCATGTTTGACACACCAGATTTCTTTTTACATTTTGAACCCTTTCACCTCCTTTGGAATGTGAGTATTGGAATTAGACAGATTTGGTAGATCTGTTTGATAATGACAGTCGTTAAGTTCGTGTGGCAGTAATTTGAACTTTCCAAAATGCTATATTTGGAATTTCTAGAATTTGCTCTCCGAAACCCCTGTCACGTTTCTCGGAATCAAAGGTAGGAAATGTCCATTCATTACGGATGCATATAAATTCTTCGCTGTCAAAGCAGTAATACGCTTTGTTGAGGCCGTGCAGCCACGAAGAGACTCATCAGCCTGGCTCAGGGTTATTGGTTGTCAGCTATTATTTCTATCGAGTAGCGGCTCGCGCACTAAATTTGGCAGGGCATTGCGCGCGCAGCCTTCACATTGATTGCGAAACGGGAAGTGACTGCCGCCGTGGTGGTCTCGTTTCCGCCTGTCATTGGCGGTTTTGTCGGTGGTCCGTGTACCTGTGGGGCCCGCGTTAATGGTTACTGCAAGCAGGATTTACTTGCACATTCCAAACCCATGGCTTATTAGTCGCGAGCAAAGCTCAACGCTGGGGATTTGCTGTCAAGCAGCGGAAAGACATACGCCAGCCAGTTCCCTAGGCACGATTGGCATTGAAGTATGCTTGGATCTGAAATTTGTTAACAGTGTCTGGATTCATGACACACAATCTGAATTGGAGAAATGCTTCAATTCTGAGAGATTGTAGGGTTATAGACAGTGGAAAAGAACAGAGAGGCCGTATTGGATTAACTGATATTCATCAGATCCTAAATACGCTTATGACAATAAAATAAACCCTGTTCATCATCCTATATGAACAAAAACAAATTAGAGCGTGAATAACGAGTCATCAATCGATATAGACGCTTATCTTGTGATGGAATAAGCCCACCAATATATGACTGAAACAAACAGAATAGTTTTGAAGTGGGATAGCGATATATTCAGGAAGTAGAAAATATCAAAGAAGTCATTCCAGCAGTCTAGGATACGGTGTGTTCAGGAATAGCGGACGGATAATAAAGGACCATTAGGGAAGTATATAACTTTCCTAAATGTCGATGAAATTTAACAAAAAACTGTTTATATAATTTTTTCCGTAGAAGAATACGAAACTGTTGAAGGGGATTTCTGACATTAAAATATAAAGAAATAATTATAACAAATCGTAAATTATAAACAGTACGGCACGTCGATTGAATGATATCTTATAAATTTTGAAGTTGAAAATAAACAAATATAACAGTTTCAAAGATGTTAAAAAACAATCTTTATTCATCTTCTCATTAAAATAAAGTTAAATAATTTGAAAAGAAAAGTAAATGAAAAAAAAATAATAGGAAAACCAGCGTATTTGCAGAACCGTAATACGTCACAAATCAGATTACAAATCTAATTTTCTGCATTGTGCAATTAGAGATAGTGTTAGAGCATACAAAAGAGCTTGTCTCAGTTCCCAGAACGCGATACGGAAAGAGAAAATATGGCCAATGAGCTGGAACACGCGACGTAATAAAGTTCTAAGAATACGTCCATTAAATTGAATTAATGGCAAATAAATTTGTATATAATTAACTAATTGCGCAAACCAGGATTAATATTTTATCAATATAAAATAACTAATTCCTATAATAGTAATAATAAATTTTTTTTTTTTCTACATTTAATTTTCTGTAATTGTAGAAAATCGACTCTCTGTGGCTCTATGTAATTTCACTCTAATTGCCTGTCTAATTCCAATTCAAGAATCTAGTAAATGAAATAAGTCTACTTAATGCCAATAGTAAATTAAAAAGTATACGAGTCGAATATGATTTCCTTCAAAATATTTTGTGACATACGTGTACAAATTCATTTCGTTTCTAAGTACACAAGGTTGGAGAATAAATAGTTTTAAGTTTTTCCTGTCTCCAAGTCCACCATTAGCCTCGTTATACTCTTCCAGTTGACTCAACGCCAACTCTGTACATTTCATCGCGACCAATATTCTTAATTTCATGCCACGACTCTATATTCTCTGTCCCGAAGTTTCTTAAAAATTACGTCTGAATACTGTGCGGTTTGCTTCAATTCCTGAAATGGCATGATTAATATTTACATTCAGTAAGATAGTTAATTATTAAACAAATTCTCAAATGAAGATCTTGACCATTCTCTTTGTAACTGTTGTATCCCTTCTGCAGACCATGACGAACACAATAAAAATGAAGTCGAATCTGACACAACAGTGTATAAAATATTTAAACAAATAATATCGGTAATGTTATAATAGCATTAATTTAGAAAGTTATTTACCCAATGTAGTAATTTTCGATTTGGCTATGTTAATTTCCGTTTAATTAAGTTTCCATTTTATATCTATATAACTGATAGATGACACATCACATTACAAATTTATTTGCATATTTTTGGATCATGATGTTGTTTGTTTATGGTTCATCAGTTCAATTTTGTACATTTTCATTCAATTATTATTAAAAAAGGTATGCCATAAATGTCATATATTTCTGGGAAGAAATGGAAAATATTTTTTTTTTATAAATGCAGCTATAAGAATAATTTCTTTTCATAATATTTTAATAAATATTGAAGAATATTCAAATGACAAATTTTCTGAATAATTTTCTTATTTAACATTAGTTGAACGATGTTTAATATATTCGAGTAAATTTATTCAGTTTTCTTCTAAGAATCGATTTCTACCTGATCACGAGCGAGTAAACTCCATTTTCCATGTAAGATTAAATGGGAAATTCCTTGATTGAAATTTTAAAATTTGTATTGTCATGTTTTAATCAATTCCATGTGCCCGTTGTATAAACAAATATTTTATAACTTTACAAACTTGTATAAATTTATTAAAGCAAAAAAAAATATATATCCATAGATTATCTTAATCACTCATAGATAAGCAACAACGTTTACAATTCTGAATCACCTCAAGCGCTAATGATCGGTAACTTCGACTAAAAAAAACTGTCTATGAAACAGCGAAAATTGTGTTACTTTAATAGAAAAAAATCATACTATTAATCTTTTATTACGTTTATAAAGTTATATCAAATTTTATTCAGTAATTTGATTGTTTACATATAGATATTAAAACAACCCCCGCCATTTTGTTTCAGCGAGAAATTACCGAAGGATGTCGGGCGATGGCCTAACTATTCCTACCTTGAGGATATATATGACATACTGCAGAAATCTGAAGGTGAGTATTTCATTTTTATATATGAAATCCAAATTTACAATTAATTTAAATTACCATGTAAGCAAATTAAACCAGTGATCGGAATGTGATTTTGAATGAAGTGTGAGTTTTGTAATATATTTTTGAAATAATAAATACGTTTACTATATTATTTCATAATAAATTAAAAATGACGTCATAATAGTGCTACATCCAGTGCCATAATCGTACTGCAAATTATGGAACTATTATTTTCAAACGATTGTTGGAAGATGAAGCGTGTCATTAGCTTAATTAACTAGAAACTGATCATATAATGGGTTCTAGGAAACCGAATGCCACTGTATTAGCAAATGGGGACGGCTCCTTTAGACTATATAGCGTTAATTGTGTGGACTATGTTTATTTGCATTTGACTCATCTTGCGTATAAATCATTGTTGGGTAAAATGGCGTAAATATAATGTGGTTAATTTGTATTTTATCATTTCATTTCATCTTTCAATAAATAAACTGATTAACAAAATCATGAATCATTTACAAATGTAACATTTTTGATAAAATATTTTTTAATAAAATATTTTTAATAAAATATTTGGGTGTATTGGGATATTTAACGGTCACATTTCTATAGCATTTAGCTAATTTGTTATAGATATTTTCTGATTTTCCGTAGGGGTTGTTTAAGGAAGAGAAACAATAAATATTATTATTGAGTTATTCATCGTCACGGATAGAAGAAGACATTATGCTCAGAAAAGTTACTACAACATGAACTGTTCACGATAAAATTTGACATTTAGTTGTAATATACCTGTGATTATATATTTTCTAGGATTGGTATTGTTAAGAATGACAGCTATATACAACTGCGTAAAATTCAAAAGTAGAAATTTTTTTAACCGTTCTCCATAGAAGATTAACGGATATCAAACTTTCGTTAGCAATGTGTGTCAAAATAAACTGTTGTCGTTAAAATATATCCACTTGCGTAATCGAAAGTTATTTGCTTTTAATTGGATAAATATTCCGTACATTTTTACAATTTTTATTACGATAAATTGCCTACTTTCTATATTTAGAAATTAACGTTTGTAACTTATCACAAAACCAGTGCTGATTTTTTCTAAAGTGATCCCAATGGTCCAATTCGTTCGCCCCCTTTAAAGAAGTATTCGAAATGATTTGCGACACTATCGCACCGTTTAGGCACAGGGCGTATGTCCTCCCTGACAAATAGCCACACGATCCAGCGATGGATCACAGGATTGGATATTGATCGGGTGCGATCAATCCTGTACAAACGGTCATTTACATATCTGCCTCGTAGGAAGGGACTGAAACATAAATTTAAGCATTTTTCGCCCCTTCGTGACCTCGTTTAGTAACACGAGAGGAAAATCTGAAATTGCTCATTGATACATATGTATTTTTCACACACTAAAATAAAATTCTCATTACTCTGGAAGACGTTTCATGCCCTTGGTCTTTCTTCTCCATTACTAACGTGTAGAATTGACATATTTGTATTGAACGCTGATACAACGAAAGTATCTTCTATGTTATACGTGAATAAGGAGAAACTGACTCACATAATCCAAATGCTACGTTTCTAGATTTAATAGTTTCGTCTCTGTATTGATTTATCATCCAGTAACCAATAATATAGGAATTTTAAAAACTCGGCCCATGAAGGGATGACATTACAGATGAAAAGATATTTAAACAAAGGTAGAAATGTCAAGCTGTCCAGCGCGGTTAAAAGTATTCGAACACCTCGTCTATTGAACAAAAAATGAAACGCATATTTCTAATAGAAAATTTTCTCTTAGAGACGTAACGTGTTGATCACATTAATAATGTTATTTTGTAACATCCCTTGAGTGATTTTGTCCGTTATTTATGGTCGATAATTTTGACATATGTATTTGTGTTAAGGTTTAATTTTGAAGTTTCAACACTGATAAATGTCATTAATAATAAAGATAGCCAAATACAGACAAAATAAGTGATAATATGAATACCACACAACGTTTCTTCGATTCTTGTCCCTTTCCTTAGGTGCTCAGAAGAGCATGAGTCGACACAACTGCACTCGTCAGTTGACAAACGTTGTGTTGTATTTATACTATCACTTATTTTGACTGATTTGTCTATCTTATTATTTTCAATCAGCCGTAAATTTTTCCATTGATAAAAGTCGTTAAAAATAAATACCTCAACGAATGTGATAATTAATTTATTGTAGCAAATATATGACGGCACGCTTTACTTGACATACAATTAGTGGAAATTCACCAAAAGTCAGAATTTATTTATAAACATTGAAATTTTAATCAACTAAAATACATAACGTAACGTTTCTTCACATTGTTTATGGACATCTACATACTTGAATTTTTAAAGAAACAATTTAAATATGTTGCAAATTTGAATAAAACAATTTAACATAAATCATGGAAGTTGACTGAAGGATTTCTAAATGTTTTCTGTTAAAATGTTTTAATCAAATTTACAACATATTTTAATTGTTTCTGTAATAATATTTATCTGAAGTGGTCCCTAAACGAAGGTAATAAATGTTACTATATGTATTTTACTTCGTAGTAAATTTTATGTTTATAATTAAATTCTGACTTGCGGCCAATTTCCACTAATTATTTTTAATACACGTCAGGTAAATTTTCAATTTTTAATTATAGTTTTATTTAACAGATGAGGTTAGAAAAATTCTGACAGGACCAGGAATCAAACGGATGTGTCACGACTTAACATTCAATCGCTCTATTCACTGAGTTATCCTCGTTGAATTTTTTTTTAGTTTTTGGATTAATTCAACATACCTTTCATCAATATAAACTCAATATCCATTCTTCATTAACAACCTAAAATTAGGTCCTGAAGAATGTGATCTATAAACTTGCAGGTGAGATTTTGTTCAAGGTAGGGGTCTGGAGTCGAGGAGGAAGACTCAGTGGTTAAAAAGACCGCTATTCGATTCTCCCTCCGGCCAAGATTTTTGTATCCTAATTTATTGATTCAATTTCATACCACTTAAGAGTTGAGCTGAAAATAATTTCTTATAATCTTGAAAAAAAAAATGTTAATTTTTTTTTCAATCTTTTACGTTAGTTTTTTTTATGAAATAAACTGAAAAGCGCGGGTATCCGGATAGTTCATTCAAATATGTAGTGACAACAGTGGTGATTTTAATAATTATTAAAATTTGAGAAGGTTTTCTATTGATAATCCCAATAAAAGTGGCAATATTAAAAATAACATACAGTCTAAATTTTTAAATAATAATTCAAGAAAAATGAATGTAATTTAAACTGATAGAATACGATTAAGTATTGCGTACTTAATTGTGATAAATACGGTTTTCTGTAGCGTGTTTCGACAGGGAAGCTCTTCCGTGTGGAACTGACAGCTGCGGTCAGGTTGGTTTACTCAGCTACTAAAAGGGATTCTGCGTTCCAAGAGAGAAGGTACTGAGAACTACAGCTGCTGTTCCTCTGATCGATCATGTAAACTTCTCCGAAACTAAGGAGATAGAAGATTTCAAGAAGTATGGAGAGCCGAAACAGATGCAAAGTTTCTCAAGAATGTAAAAAAAAAATCTTAGTTACCGAACTCGTAAACTTCGGACGAGTTATGCGCACAGTTTGTGTTGTTTTTTTCCGGGATTATTTTCAGGCTCACACGCGGTTAGAATAAAGAATCAATACACGCACGTTACACGTTACAGCAGCTAAGGCTAAAAGTGGAATAAAACCTTCCGGCGTTATGAGCCAGCGAACAGAACTGCAGCTGCTCCCCTTAATTCTTTAAAGAGAAAGCACGTGAGGATGAGGGAGAGACAGCATGGGACGACCTCGACTACTTTAAAATGTAGTGTGGCCTCTCAAACTAAAACGAAGAGATGCAGCCATGGCAGGCTCCTTGCATAAGTGCTTTATCCATTAACTAGATTGCGATTCTATGTAGATCACTAAGACTTTGAATAAAAGTTTAAAACTAACTCTAAAAAAAGAATGAATGCTTTAAAATATGTATTTCACTATCATTCCCCCAATTATCTTACTTACTATATGCCTTATATTTCCCTTCGCGATTGTATTCTGCAAACACTCTGTTGGTGGAAAACAATAATGAATAAATTGTTTCTCTGTTTCATTGTTACTATAAGAGTTTCTCGCTGTTACTATTGGAACAGTCGGCCAGCTGCCTCCTAAGCTGGTTGAGGAACAGAGAAGGTAATTCTGCGTTCACACAGCGAATCTCACTCCCGCTATTGGAAGGGAGTTGGAAAGGACCAAGTGCCCGACCTACCTGATGCAGGTTTTCTAGGGCTTGTCCTGCATCACCTTTATGCGAATGCCGGGTAGGACCCTTAAACCATATTCTGAGGGCACCTAGTCAACCCCCTCTACCCTTCCGCATCACCCTTTCAAATCCGACATGCCATCACGTGGATTACTCTCATGTAGACTGTTACTGTAAAAAAAATTCTGCCTTGAGATATAAGTATCACTCAAGAAACTCACTGGAGTTCTCTTTCGCTGGCTTCCTCTATCACTTGTGTTTCTTAGTCTTCACACGCTTAATACCTGTTCTGTTCTGTGTCGTATATCCGAGGTCTTTGCAGTAGACAATAATTCAAATTGAATTTGAATTCCTTAAAAAGCCACCACTGTGTATTAACTTCAGAAAGCATACTACAAATTAGTAAATTCTTAAAGATCTTTACAGTCACTTTTCAGTTTTTCTTTTCAAAAGGTCCGAGAAACAGTAAATTCAATGTTTTATTTACAACGTTGAATAGAAGTTATCTACTTACGAAGAGTGTTCTATCTTATCAGTATCTAATAGTCATAACAATATTGAATAAATATTCATTGTGGCGGTTTCTGATTGGTGCTTCCTCGACTCGTGAGGTGACTCTATGTGATGTAGTAGATTGAATATTTATTTCTTACCGGGGAAGGCCGCTATGATATTATGTTTTAACATTCGTCTATGCTTTCAATCTTTGAAAATCATTAGCCTTTTACGGCGTTGTAAAATATTTCTTTTTAAAGGAAGATTTTAGTTATTCGCCCATTCTCCATAATGTTTCTTACGTAAGTCATAGTATCTCTAAATATACTAATTGAGCCACCTTAAATATTAAAACGGAAATATAAATAAAACATTGTTTAAATAGATATAAAATTCATCATTTATATTACAAAAATGAAGAAATATAGTAGTAATAATCCACAGATTTCTATTGCTTTAGATTTATGATAGCTTTTAAATTTATTCATATTCTTCACAAATATCAAAATGGTTAGTAGAGAATAATAGTAATTAAATACTATGCATTCATTAATTTAGCTCAGTCTATGGAAATATCACAGGAACACTTCAATATTCGTGTCTTTATAATTATTTGAAATTAAAGTAAATAATTTTAACGGGACAACGTTAAGATAAAACTTTATTTATCTTTAAATATCTGCCGTGTGTGTAAATCATCACAGTTTAGAATTGAAAATTATTTATTAAATCATTAAATATTTGTTCACAATTTCGTTTAGCGCAGTAATTAAATAATAATAACGTAGAAGTATAAGTTCTGATTGTTTCCTTCTTTTATCTCAAATTTCCGTGTAATTTTAGACCATGATCTGAGGCTGAATCCACGAGGAAATTAAATTTCCGTTTCAAGTAAACTCAAAGTATATTGGTTACAAAGATATAAAGTTAAAGCTGTTCATCGCTAAACTTTAGACGACGGAGTCAAATACGATGCACGTTATTTTACTTCACTTATGTTATTTTGTAAAATTTATTTAATTCAAGACGAGGAAATTTTACAATTGTATGACCCTAATGTTAATTGAAGTACTTACTCAATAAAAAAATTTATTTTATTATTTATCGAAAATTTTCTTTCACCACACAGTATTTATCTTCGGTGTGATAAAATGATCGGTTTACGATAAAGGAGAGTTATGGGGTAAATTTAGTCATCCTAACTTGAAATTTAATACCTTTTAAGAGGAAACGAAGGACTAGAAAGGATCCGTTAGGCATTTTCTTTTTTATTTCGTTTACCGACTAATATTCTATTTATCGCCAAGAATTTAAATTAATATTCACAAACTCACCCCGAAAAATAAGGTGAAATGTCTCGATAATGCAGTGGCATTGTACGCAGATACAATAAATATAATTTACGGAATTTTGGAAAAATTAGTGAGATAAATTTATCTGCCGGATCAGCTACATACTCATCGGATACTTGGGCAGTTCTCTCATACCAATCAGTGGATGATGTAATTTGTAGGTATGTGGCCGATGTATCTCACATAGGTCTAATACCTGATAACCATACAGTCTGGTAGAGATTAAATTCCAACAGAACCACAAACGTGTATTCAATTTCCCTTGCCAATAAAGGGACATTATGCGTAAGGGTATCGAGGAGATCAAATCGCGTAAGAATCAGAGCCATAGGCGTGGAGAAAGCAAAATAAAATCGGCCATGGGAGAAATAATACTTCTTAGGAATTATATATATTTAAGATCAATTTAAAAAAATATTTTAAATTAATTTGAATAAATATTAAAGTAATTTAAAATATATTTTCTGTTTTATGTCACCAAAAAAGAAGAAGCGCATAAAAATACAAATATGAAAAATTTTAGTTTACTTAATTCAAAATAAATTATTATTATTATTTTAACACAAACAAATCTTACGGGCAACTACAGTAGGAATAAATTGATACAAAATTCATTTCACGACTACCACTTAGTGTCACCTCGTCATCGTCTGAGTAATGATGTGAGGTCAGAAATAATGAAAAAGTAATTGATAACAAAGAATGATCACACATTATATTTACGAGGTATTTAATACAACACTGCGTTACTCAAATACTTTTGAGGAAAATTATAGTCTAAAGCAGTTGCTAACTGATCAACTAAAAACAACATTGTTTCAATTTGTAATCATATTTACGAGCATATAGCCGCTTCTTACATCTGTCCGCAGTCTGTTGAAACCCTTATTCCGGAACAATGAATTATGGATATAGAAAGTTTAAGAAAATATTTTTGTTTGTCTCAGACGTAAGATAACAAATTCATGGCAATATTTGTCAAAAATAGGTCTAGGTTGAAATCCCGAAAGGCGACCGTCAGGTCAATATCTCGATTTGTCTTTATCCGAAACGAGATTGCAATTAAGTCTTTTTCTCGAAAGGATCACTTTCCGAATCGTGTTTTTCGAATTGCCGTATTTTTAGAAATAAAACTTAATATAATAAAATGCGTTGTTCATCTTATTATACAATATTGTTATGAAAATTAAGTTATTATGCGTTTAGCATTTTGAACCCCACTTTGTACGCATGCTACTTACGATCTATAAAAAAACACTGTGGAGGTCACTCGTTATTTGTTATTGTAAAATCACCAGGACACGAAGAGAATGACCAAATATTCGAAGTAACGAAATGGGAACATAAGAATGATATATCATATAAATTGGTCGCTTTTTATTTTGTACCTACAATACATCCACGATTTTCAAATAATCCACGTTATTGCTCTTTTTTAATATCAAAATATCCCCTTTAAATTATTTCCCGTACAATATGTAGATGCGGGTGACATAAAATTTATCACATCTATTGTGTTTCGTTTGACGCGATAAATGAATGCGCCAATTCAGTTCGCTGCAAACTATCGATTAATTATCCACTCATGCTTGCGTTATGCGTCGTTACAAACTACGCCTACAAACTTTGGGAATAACAGCTGCCGGGCCGCATGAATATTTCACGCGGAGACGCTTTAATAAATTTCTGCTGATATTTCCTCTCCCTATTTCCAGTCTTTCAAGCTCTCGCTGCCGGCGAGTGGAATATGAGATCACTCTACAGCAAATAAGATATCAACCTTGCGTCGGAGAAGCACACAGGTTATACCCGATTCAGACCTACGATCGAATTAACAGTACCGACACGACACTTCAATTTGTTTGTCAACGTGAGGAAAATATTTGACAAAAAAAAACATCGTTTGTATATGTACGTCGAAATTCATATCACTGTGAAAAGTAATTTAAATATTTGACGCATTTTATTTTATCGTATGTTTTGTTATTAACAGAATTAAATTAATTGATACAGGATAAAAAAACTCACTCCTTAACGAAACAAAATTGAACATTTTAATCTTAGATTTTTTAAAGTTAATATGTTAATATGTTCGTCACGATTTCTTCATATTTTGTTTTTTAAGTTAAATTAATTTCTACGTCTGTAACGTTCAGAGGATTTTATTTATATAGGCAAATCTAACTCGTCGAATGCCTGATGGATTTAATCCTAGAAACGACTTAACGAATTTCAATGATTTTTTATATTTCTGTTACTACCCTTTTTTTGGATAAAAACATAGGCTATATCATTTTCCTACATTTACGTCGAGAGTGAGGTGTTTAGTGGAAAATCAAGACTTACATTATAGAACAGTAAGTCTTTACAATTCATAAACCATTCATGTCTCCAGTCGACGAAGCACCAATCAAAAGCCGCCAAGTCAAGTGTTTATTCAATGTTATACTATGCTTCAATTAACAGAATTAAATAGCCCTAATATGTAACCCACCGCTAGAACTAGGAATAAAGAATAATTTTTTTAATCTGTATAAATGAAACACTGACGTGTCTCGGCCCGTGAGAACGGGAAAAATTGGAAAAAATATAAAGTAAGGTTCTTTGAGAAATGTTCATAAATTGAGATACGAGTGATGTGGTCATCTCCCAAGAGATTTTCTGATAAGTAACACGTCTTGAAGGTTGAGATTTTCTGATAATTAACACGTCTTGAAGGTCTCCAAATTTTTGGTTTTATAGTTAACAACTTGTAGCCTGGTTAAACACTAACTAATATTTCTTTCAGTTTTCCAGATACTTGTACCATGGCTTCTCCAAACACATTTTCAATAAATCATTATTTAATTGCTTTCAAATTGCTGACAAATTGCCATGAAAAAATTAACTAAACTTATTTCCCACTTCTACCTATAAAGCAGACTTTATTCATACTTTATTCAATTTTCTGAAGTACGTCTTTGGTTTCTCAGTGTTTTTTTGAGAGACTTATTCTGGCCCTGCCTTAAAATCATTTTATTATTATTATTATTATTGTAGCTTGTATTACTTCGAAAATAAACCTAAAAGGGCTCACATTTCTCCGTCGAAACGATAGAAAAAAACTCTCAATTGTTTAGGGTCGTTTATTGAAGCTAAAAGCCTCCTGGCCGTTTCTTCAAAAGCGCACACAAACTCTTTTATTCTCTCTTCCGTGGAGTCCGTTAAGAGTCCTCATGCCGAACAAGAAATACTTTCATGCTTACTGGGCATTAAATTCGTATTTCTACGTTATCTCAGATATTCGTTTCCTTTTCCATGTCAACCACTTTCTATTTTTCTTGTATCGAATACATACTCTCTTCGTTTGTTCATGTCCTTCACACAATAATATTACCTGTAAAATCGTTGTCCTTTGCATTCCGTTGTCTGTAGATAATAAGAAATAAAAAAATAAATATGAAGTTGAGTCTAAAAGTAAATGCACTCCTGTTCGATTAACATTACTCACATTCGAGTGATCACTGAAGTTCGTTTGACGCTGTTGCAAAGTAATCATGGTTGAACCAGTACCACAAAAGAAAAGCGTCCAGTTTTCTTTGTTTTTTGTGTAGTATAAGGCCATAGTAGACGTTTTTCAAGGCGATAAAACAGTGGAAGAAGAATGAATGACGAGGAAAGTACTGAATTTTCAGCCACTTCAATTACTGATGACAACAATGAGAAAGTCCGTAACCAGATTCTGAATAATGGACGAGTAACTGCTGAATCAGCAATATTATATGCAACATTAGTTGTGGTTCTTCAAATGAAACAACCATACGAGGTTCAATGGAGTGATAAACCTCATTCTGCCTCAACACAACACTGAAAACAGATCGCAGGACTCGTTTGAATTTCAAGGAAATGCTTACCGTTATAATATTTCGTTCCTTCCGAAACTTAGGGATCTAAATAAGACGGATGTAAGTGAATTTTAGTTCTAGCTAAGTCGCGGAAATGAACAGGCTGAGGAGGAACGGGTCGGTGGAACATCCAGCGCCGTATCTTCTTCAGTGCCGGAAGGAAGAATTCTAGGATAGAAAAATATGAATGTCGATAACGTGGTATTCTTGGTATCTATGTACCTTCCAGACAAATGAACGTAAAACAGAAAGCGCTATGAAGTTAAATATAAAGATTAATATAAAAGTAAGAAGACTGAGTATTTAGTACCCAGGAACCTCCCTCACTCGAAAATAGTTGTAGCAAGACTGACAACTAAGAGTGGCTTGGACGTTAGAGATAAAAAAAACTCCTAAGTAAAAACCCACTTGCAAAGTTTCAAACCAGACCACGTGATCTGTTCAGGTGCCCCTCCAAATCCGGTTCAAACAGAGTTTCGACAAGGCTAGCATCGTGACCCGAAACCCTCAATTTTCTGCGGATCTAGCTTCGTCACAAGAAACTCACACATTCTCTCTAGCCCGAGTTGTAATAAATTTCTCACAGGTGTGTGGTAACCGAATTAATAAAGAAAGGTAGTGAAGCTATTTGGCAGCATCGTTTCCAAACAATTAACCAACATCCACTACCCTTCCGCATTCATTCCTTTCAAATCCCTTCCTCTTATATATGAAAGGGGAGTTGCCACCACGTTGATTACCTCATGTAGACTGTTACTCTAAAAAAATTGACATATTTTGCATTAGAAACAAGTTCGGAAAAATTGTCTGAACCGACATGAAATAGACAATTCTTCATCATTCAAGAAATTTATCGACATCACACTCAAAGAACATCCTTATTTCTTTGATTTAACAACATCGGGTTTTCTCCCCCCCCAAAAAGTAGGTCGGCGCTTAAAAGGGTCCCAGTTTTCAATAGTGGAAGAGATTCAAGCTCCAAATCGATGTATGGAAGTGTTTTGAACGAATTTGGGAGTATGTTTTTGGATTATACTTCTCTTCTGTATATATATATGAATAATAAACAAATAACCTTTTCGTTATTTTCATAAAAATTTTCAGTGATTGGAAAAATAATTGTTCACGTAAAACGATATTTATTAAATTGCGTTTACTCATCGCTGCCAGCGAGCTGATGCATAAGCCAATCCTCAAATTATCCCAGCATACAACGTTAACCCTGTCGCTAGCACGTGAGATGTATGAGAATCCAATAACTGCCAGCAGCGGCAAAGTCTGTCATTTGTCAAATAGCGGGCGCTATTGTGAGACTCGAACAAACACAAATGAAGTTCCGCCATAAAAGAGGGAAAAGCCGCTTCTCCTCTGCTGCGTCGTGAGTCGTGGCCAATTATAATCCAGAATTGTGATACGGAATAGTGCAGGTCTGCGCTACGATAGCAGATAGAGCGGGCGTTTCCTGGTCGGAGCAGAGATAGCAGATGCCGGCTCATCCCGACCATTCAGTCGGAAAGACCTATTGATGCGGGCCTTTTCAACGGATTGCCGTGGGACGCAATGAAAGATAGTCAATGACGCAGAGGCCACACTGTAAAGAGGCAATGTGCGCTAACTGAACCTTCCGTGGACCTCATTCAAATCGCTTCTATGATCTGTTGAAGCTCAGGAATTAATTAAACTCCAACAACTCGTAATTTAGATCAATTATCGTTTAAGCAATAGATAATTCTTAAATTCAGTTACACTTCGTAAATATCTAAGATGTATCTGATGAAATAATACTAAAATTACACTTTTTAAAAGCTAAATTGTAATGCCAAATAATTAAGACATTAAATGTGAAATTGAAAATCTGAATTGTTTGAGAAATCTATTCTTACGGCGGTACAGAACATAGCAACAATAAAAAAGCCAAGCACTGTTCCTTTGTCGGAAGGCGTATGCGCGATAAAATTTCGAGACAAGAGTTGAGTTGGCAGAAAGGTTTGGTCAGATTCAGTTCGCATTATGATTTGTGAAATACAGTTTGCAGAGAAATATTGAGAATTAGCATTCAACAGAGTTGATAGGTCCCGGAACATTTTGCTCAGGAGAAAATAAACATTCACAAGAGCATTAACGACAAAACCTGCTAAGTAAAAAAGCAGTTTTGTGCACATAGCCGGCCAGAGTTAGCAGAACAAACGACGAATCGCAGAGTTTGCCCAAGGCGAGCGGACTACCGAGAGGACGAAGGTGGATCATCCTGGTTCCTGTCGACATATAAAAATATTGATTTAGAATCTGTGAGTTTTAGAAGCAGTGCAAACCCCGTAATAGTGTTTACAAAAATTAAAGGTATCCTGGAATGCTGGGCAGCCGTAAGTAAAAATATAAAAACAACTAATTATGTAAACCTGATTAAAAGATAGCCGTCAGATTTCGTTCTCTTCTTATTGATTAAAATTTGTTAATAAGAGTCAATCTTTTTAGTTTAACTTTGTTCACAATTAAATTTTGTTCTAATTTAATTGACAAGTAACTTTCTTTTTCATATTAATTGTAAATTGTTTTTAAGATTTATAAAAATAATAGATGTGCCCATCATTAGTGATTATTACAATATTTTAAAAAAGACCTCATTTGACTCAGACAACCATAAAGCCTCATGTCATCTTAAAAGTTTCTTAGAGACAAATTAAAATTCAATAAGCACTTGCGAGTTTATTTTTCGAAGCATAAGTCATCTTTCTTTCAATAAGGAAAAGGGAAAATATTTCGTGTTCATATTGTAAAGAAAAACTCCAAATTAAATGTATTAGTCACAACTGACACAGTCACACTTTTTAAGAATATAAGCTACATTAATGAATGTAAGCTTTCCCGGTGTGTGTGTGGCCGAAAACATCGGACAAACTTTGAGGACCATTGAACATGAAAGATATATTCGTTTAAAGCAACCTGTAGCCGAGGACGCTCATATGACGGGACACAAGAAGTGTTTTTCGGACACTATTAAATTAAAACACGCGGAAAATTGACGTGACAGTGTGATTTTGAAAGCTGTCGAAATAAAAATACATGACGATCTTTTAAAAAGGAGACTCTGGGTTCCAAATCAGTAACGCGTGGAATCTCATTATAAGAATATTACGCGACATGATGTCCTTGACACGGGCGTCAGGAGATCCTCAGCGGCCAATCAGATCATAGAGTCGGAGCCTATAAGTACGGCGCGAACATAGTCTGAAGACAGCAGTAGAGAACGACCGCAGAAACGTCAACATCGAGAAATCTGAACGCGATAAATATTATTAATGATGTATATTATCTAAAATAACGAATTATTTCTCATAATGAAACATAAAATGTTCACTGCTGTAAATAATGAATCTCTTTATTTGAAAATTTCCATTGCTTATTTTAAAATTATTCACACTGTTTGGGTAAAGGCTTCTCGGGATTCCAGTCTGGCAAACTCATCGATTGTTCTCGAACTTTCGATGGCAGTCGACTTCATCATCATCTGACGAAGGTATTTCGCCATTTACTACACCGGGAAAACCTTCGTTCTACATTCAAACAACATGTTTAATAAAATTTTAGGGTCAGGACACTTGCTTAATAAACACTTCCCAGTACGAGTTGATGAATTATACGTTTTCAAACACCCCAGTGGGGGTACAGACGCCATCTTCCCGCCTCTCCTTCACAAATATTGTCACCTAGCATTTATGTGGATTATTACACAGTAATTTTGGAACCTTCAATTATATCTGATTCCATGTTCTCTTCGTTTTTCCTCGGAAGTTCCGTCTTATTTCACTTTGAAATTCAGCCAGTCAATCCATAAACAGATAAACCAACTTCCAGAATTATTTGACGAACACACTAGTTCCTTTGAAACGTTGTTGATTGAAACCAAAGTTAAACCCTGAGAATTAGCCATTTTTTTCTGCAATTTTTGTGTGTTGAAGTGGGGAAAATAATCTTCGACACTCACAATCTTTGCACGTACTTTTCATGCCTTTTCCAGACACATTCTAATGCCTACAATTCACTGAATCAATATTAACCTAAGCAAGTTATTGATTAAAAATATTCGTCAAGGAAGCTTACACACGACTCATAAAATTTGTCCCGTTGCACTCGCGAAAATAGGTTTTATCCGAGTTATTTTCCGCGACATGTTGCATACCAAATAACGCTCTCAGTCATTGACTTACTTAAAATTCCGCCAGCTGTCCATAATGCCTCTGGGAAGGTGATCTGTGATGACGTCTGAGTCCGAGGGGCCACTTTTCGCCAGGCAAGCAGTGCGCTACGGGGAAACCACTTCAGTGGCAACAAAGAGCAAGAATTTCTTTAGCAAATCTCTGACGCGGAGAAATTCTGCTGAGGCTCTCTCCGAGAGATGCATCTTCTTAAGTGGGACGGGAGAGAGCAATGTCAGAGACATTGTAAATTGCAGCGGGCGACAGTAATACACGTTTTAGGGCTTCGTTCGGCACTACGAGTAGCCACGACAAAAATACACATTCCTCACTATGTTATGTACTTTCTTATTTCTATAACTTATTTTCTTTTTCCGGTATTTTATGATTCCTGACATATTTAACCAAGAAATAATATTATTTTATCAATTTTGTATTTACACACAGTTTTACATAAAATTTCCAAATTTGAGATTTTACAGTTCGTAATTAAATTTAACTACATAATTTAATTATGTGAATTTCTCAATTTTTTAATATAACGTATTTATTTAAGCACTCCATTGATTTAGTAAGGCATTCTATTTCTCAATACAGGAGTACAGAATTCAGTTAATCAAAACAAAACCAAATCGAGATGAAATTTCAATATAAAAATCCTAACATTTTGTGATTTACAGACATTTAACTCATTATTTATTTTATTTGGACACTTTATATTAAATTACATATACTACAATATAACTATTAATCTATCTTTATTTTTATCTGTAACAATATTTTTTTGAATACATTTAATCTTTCGTATTCTTTACGGCTACAAGTTAGTCAGTATATAACATCAAAAATCGAGTTTTAGTACTTCTTAGATTCAGATGCTCAATAAAAAAAATTCTCCTACCCCTGGTCTTATGATTATGAAATTATAATTTTTATAAAAGTATTTAAATACTCGGGTAACTGCCCCTTATCTGTTATATAAACAAAAAGTAACACATCATACTTAATTTGATCATTTTAACATTTTTAATTTATTTAACATATCCTGAATCTTACTATATTTATTTTCATTCAAGATAGCTCCTTATCATCCATTCTATATTACTTGTAATTTATTAATGACATTACTATTTATACCAAAAAATAATAAATTACAATAACGTATATAAGGAATATTTAAGTTAAGAACAAATACAACTTTACTAACAATATTTGCAATGTTATAAACCGCGTACGACGAGAAGATATCATTTAAACATTACATTTTTATTTTTAGAGGAAAATTATATGTTTATAGAACGACGAAATTATGCTGAAAATTATCTGCGTTTTATAGTTATTGATAACAGTTATTTAATAATTCAAAGCCTGGAAGAAATCACTGTAATTGATTTTCGTGCTTTATAAATAAATTAAAGTATTTTTTTCTTTTATGTATGTATATATAAATTGAAAATACTTTATTAAAGTAATAACTTACAACGGTGTGTGTTGAATACGAGAGATTTGCACAAGGAACGAAAAAGTTGGCAGAAATGTTGTACGGTCGCAGACACGATATCACAGTTCCCGTTCCCTGAGGGGAATTTTCGTCAAAGGGAACAAACGGTCAACAAGACTTGCAGTCTCTTGAGAACAACAAATTGAAAAAAAAAAGAAAAAAGAGAGAAACTTCACGTAGAAGAGTCGACCTTGTGGTCCTCTTTTTCTTGTATTATGACATGCGAAAAGTTATTTACGAGAGTTTCGAATAAGTTAAAGGTCGCATGTAAATTTTATGTAAAAGAGACACAAATATCTCGAATCTAAATCGTAGTTATTATTTCTTGGCACTATAAGTAACACGAAAGTTTGGATTGTTAAACAATTTCGAATAGAGGTTAGTTTTCGACTGAAAATAAAATAGATCTGGCTAAAAATTTTACACTTCGATATGCAGTGCTCGAATAAAAACACAAATAAATATGAGGAATCATGTAATATTTCGAAGTGTTCATTCCCTTGAAATTTTTATTTATTTCAGAAGAATTTACAATAATTTCTATAAATCAAAAAACAGCTATCCTAGTTTCGAGGAGAGTTATTTATGGTAAAATAAAATCTTCGACATGCAAGAACGGCCAAGAACACAAGAAAAAAATTCAAATTTGGAATGTCTGTTTAAGGTACGTCTGGAAACCTTGGTCAAGGAGGAGGAACCTTCTTTCAGTTATGACAACAAATGTTTCAAATGCTTGAGCGTGGAAACAATACTTCATGGGGTTCTAGGTCTGCGAGGGCTATTCTCTCGCAAGCAATAACTGCGATGTTCTCTCGCAGGCAAAACCTTGTAGGAGAGATACGAAGGGGCTACCTTTGGGGATGCCTTTTCCTCTCCGTTTTTGAACTAAAGTTTCCCACAAGCCGAGGCACCTCGGCCTGTTCTGAGAGGTGTATGTTCCGGGGTCACAGACCTTGGGCATACGGTAAGAGTTGTCCGCTTTCGCATTGGAATAGTCGGCCAGCTGCCTCCTAAACTGGTCGGGACACGGAGAAGGGAATGCTGCGTCCAACAACAAACTCCTCTCCCGCTATCGGAAGGGCGTGGGACAAGTACCCAATGCCCTACCTACCTGATGCAGGTTTTTCTATGGTTTTCCCTGCATTTTTTTAGGCGAATGCCGGGTAGGATCCTTAAAATATAGCCCTGGAGGCCTAGTTAACCCTTGGCTACCTTCCTCTACCCTTCCACATCCTCCCTCTCAAATTCCTTCCTATTCTATTAAAGGGGAGTTGCCCAACGTGAATTACCCTGATGTAGCCTGTTGCCCTAAAAAAATACTTAAAGGAGAACGGAAACAAAAGATGAAACTCTGAAAAATACAATTTTTAAGAATCGAGAGCATTCATAAAGATATTAGATCTTTAGCCGACCTCCTGTGGTGTAGGGGTCAGCGTGACTGCCTCAATTCACAGAGGTCCCGGGACCGAATCCCGCCGAGGGCATGGAGGTTTTTGTGCGTGAGAGAAACTCTCGACAAATCAGTCCCACGACTAAAAAAAAATATTTTCCAATACTGAGTCGCTAATAACTAGAGCTGTTGCTGTGACTGTAAATAAATCAATATAAAAAAATTAGATCATCATCAAGTGTTCCGTGAATAAATCACGAATTGAAAATCCGTTTAATGCCACTTCTTCTTCTATCCTCCTCCAACCAGAATTTTTATTCCGTTCTCCTCCCAACGCACTCAAAAAAACTTTGTCACCACATTTGACATCTATACTTTATTATTTCGAGGTGGTTGACAGCTTAATATTCAGGTGGCGACTGTTACAAGTCACAAAGTTTAAGCCAGAAAAATTATTTAAATTCTCGCGTAAGGGAAACCGAAGATCATCACAACACAAAAATTTATTTTTTTACCAAGGAGAAATATTACATTGGCATCACTGTTTCTTTATATTATATTTCCATATGCTGTTGGAGACTGCCTGGAATTCTGCAAAACATTTCATTCTTCTCCTGTCCCGAGCGTCTTATTGTGAACAGTTGTTTCGGGCGTTATGTCACGAGCTGGTGGCAGCGGTAGTTCTCGAGCGATTCGTCCTCTCAAAGTGTCAATTGCATAAGCGAAGTGTCTAAGTATTAAGCCGTAGATTTAACAGGTTGACGCCAGTCAACAAATGCGACGCCGAGAGCGTATTATACGTTAATGAGGCCGCTTGGGTGCTGGAGTGAAGGCCATTTAACAGGGCGAGTAATTCACCCTGCGAGGGAGACCTGTCGTTCGCCCAACTGAATTAGGTACGTCGTAATTAACATGCAAATCGCGTTAAGCCGTTACAAATTGTCCCGCTTCCGGCATCTTTATAAAACTCCATGTCCCATTATGAAAACATTCGGCGGATAGGTCCGACTCGGCACCCGAGGTGCGTATATATCTTAAAGGGTTTTAAAAATCTGGCACACTCGAAAATAAGTCTGGCATGAAAATTGAGGACTGAGGAATTTTAATGGAAATTAAAATGATGAATGTCAAATCACAAAGTTTTATATCAACTAATTTTTTAGTATTAAAAAAAAATACCTGAAACTTTCCATAATAGTTGATGTAACGCTAAGAGACCACGAACTCATCAAAGGGAGATGGGGGGTGTGGGGGTGGATAAGAATTAAATTGCTGTGCCTCAGTCTGAACCTTTTCCACTTCCGAAATAATTTTGGTGATTGCGAAAAAATGAGTACTTGGGAGGATGTTCAAGGAATTGGACAGGCGCTTTATGTTTCGGGACCTTTTATTCTATCACAGAAATTTTAAAAAAATCGTTCATGATATCTTGAACACTCTGTACCCACACTTCCGCAACGATGCCCTGATCGGTGGTTTTTTGCTGCTGTGGAAAACACTGTTTCCAAATTCATGGTTTATGGCAGTAAATGTCCACGTCGCATCATCAATTACTTAACAATCTGGATGCTAACGCACTTACCAACATTCATTGCCCGCGATGAATTGGAACCGACGTCGTATTCAGTCATTCACCCACTGGAACTGAGTCACGACGTAAGAATATAGTTGAAGGTCGAACGCTGAAACCGTGCAACACATCTTAGTTCCTAAGTGGCAGAACCAGTCTAATTACATTTTTTGTAAATGTGTAAACACATAAAAAAATTTAAATCACTATTCGCACACTTGTAACTGAAAAACAGTAAATATGCATAATTAATTTATTAAATATAAAACATAAAATTTTTTGAGTATAAGGATGAAATAATGTTTGCCGGACCATGAATTATGGCCTCTATGGCTTGAGCTTGTAAAGCTTTTCTTTTTATAGTTAAACATCAAATTTTATGAATTATTAGAGCGTAATTCGATGAAACAATAAATTTAATTGGAAAGGTGAGAAAGATTAGTGAAAAATATGTGGTTCAAAAAAATTGTCCTAGATACTATGAGGAATAACATTCATAATAGCATATATTAAAATGGATGTTTTTTAATTATATTACAAACAATTTTGACAGGATTTTAAAGAATTCCTTTGTTCCTCAAGATTTAATCCCCTATTTCAATATACCCGAGTGCTGTATTGGTTTTTCTTCTTTATCAATCTATCCCTAGCATAAATGATTTTTTTCCTTTTAAAGAAAGAAACGTGAGCTCTAGGCTTATATTCGAAGGCTTCCCTTTCAAATAAAATCCATCTCACAGCTCCATTTACAGACAGAAGAAGTGAAAGATATGACACGGAGATAAAGAGGGATCGAGCTTAGGGTTCGGCGCTATGTCAGCTCCTGGAACCTTAAAAAAAAGCACCTTATTTCGCAATGCGAAACGGAAAAATTTTTCGTTGTATTATTTTTCATTATTTCATTCGGAAATACTGATATCTTATTCTTTCACATATAAGAGTTTGTTATGGTTATAAGTTTAGATTGAACCTTTATTATTTACCATTTTCAATTTATTCTTCAATATCCAATGGATTGCTAAAAAATTTCTGTCCAGCTAAAATTTATAGACTGCCCTAATTAGTCACATTTTTTCAATCCTTATTATTTATCATGGAATGATTTAAGATATTTTAGAATGAATATTACATAAATGTGGACAGTTTCTGAAATAAGAAATAATAATACAACTGGAGGAGACTGTATAGGATTACTAAAATTATTTTTAAAATAACATTCCTATTTAACAACGCTGTTAAGCTTTTAGTCTAATTAAAATATAAAGTAATTGGTAATTAACTCTCTGAACTAAATATATTATTGTTCAATACTCAGAAATTTTATTATTCTGCGTGTTGTAGAATGATTTATTATTTTCTTATAAATAACTGAACGTGTTCTTAAATACGATTGCTAGAATCAGCACGAATTCGATCATTTTTACAACCAAAGCTGCTTATTTTAATATATTGCATTTAAAAACTTTTAGCTGCTTATTAATTCATATATACATATGTCGAATGGTCTTCACACTTTTTATATCACTTGATCTACGTCACTAGTTATTACCGATTACAAAATTTTTCATTAAAAACTGTATAAAGTTTTTCTAACCAAGTTATCTTGAAAAATACTCGCTGTGATGGAGAGCGAATATAAATTAGATTTAAATTATTAAAAGTTTGGTG
The DNA here is from genome assembly GCA_037074705.1 of Zhengitettix transpicula. Taxonomy (NCBI): domain Eukaryota; kingdom Metazoa; phylum Arthropoda; class Insecta; order Orthoptera; family Tetrigidae; genus Zhengitettix; species Zhengitettix transpicula. Next base: position 66,030,489 of record CM073593.1, on the reverse strand, counting down.
ATATATTTATTATATTCCCGTAATAAAATTATGAATTTCAGCTACCAAATTTGTCTTCTTCAAAGCTCACTCCTTTCCGGAAAGGCCAAATGTTTAATTTTGTGCATTCTTCGTCCTTGCCAGAAAATTGGGTACTCCAGAAGAGAGAAAAAACTGAATGTTTACTGTGGGCAGCGCTGGCCAACGACTGTGGAAACGACGGGATACCACATACGCTAGCTCCGAATTTCCTGTTACTCCCAGTTTTTTTTTACGTTCGCCTCCTATATTACGTCCAAGATTTTTCTGCAACCACGAAGTGGACTCGTTAGATTGAAAATATAGGCGATACGTGGCTTGAACAAAGAAGAAATTCTATTACCGTAGTAGTATGTATATTTAGCTTAACTTACCCAATGCAACAGTGGATAAAGGTAAAACCTTGTTATATGTAATCTATGAGTAATGTTACTTTATTTATTCAGTAAATACATACGTCCTTTACCCAAAATGTTGGAATACATTAGTTATCACTTTTATTGCTATCTACTGTAGTTATATATTAATATTTTTCTATAATCCTCCTAACGCGTTGGAAATGAATATTGTTATTTAGTTTTACAATACCGTACAATTAAAACGATTTACCGTTTATAACTTATCTAAACCAAAGAATAATATTCAGGCTTTTATCTCTCAAAATGTCCGCGCCAGTTTTACAAATGTTTATTAACTGATTGTCTATGAGTGACACCATACAATAGACATTTTTAATAGTTCACTTGTGTAATCATTCTATTGATTAAATTTTTGTGTTTCTTCGTTACTCAATCCGTTCTGAGAAATAATTGTAATTTTTTCAAATATCGACATTTTTGAGGGAATTTAAATGCTCTCAGAATGAATCATAGAAGAATATGCTTTAGTTATCACAATAAATCACAGAAGAACTCTCATTTAAATTTCTATATTGAGAAACAACGAAAACTGTATAGAGTGAAACTAAAGGAAACCTGTCAAAAATCGACAAAAATTTAAGCAATTGGTGAAATCAAAACATTTTACTTTAGCATACGTTTCTTATTTTATTTATTATACTTTTTAATCAGCTTTTACGTAACGCTAAATTTGATTCTCAATCGTTCCGTTCAATGTTATCGTTATATTCCTGTTTATCATTTTACTAATAACATTTTTATGTTTTTCTGCAGGATAAAGTCGTAAAAATCGTGACCTTGACTGTTCGTGCGTCACTATAGTACATTTACACGTATTTCCGCGGTCGCAGACAATCCTTCTAACAACCACTGTTGTTATATAAACACAACATCTTCGGTCTCCAAAGTTTTAAGCTTCGATTAAATTAAATTTTTGTTTAATCTCTCGTCCTTCTATTCAGATTAAAATCCATGTATTAATTCAATTTCCAAATAATAACAATGATATATTAATTTGAATATGACTGTAATAAAAGCTTACATCAAAATGACTATGACTTTATCATTGTCTTTATTTTATATATTATTTTTATACATTGCTTAATATACTCATTCCTTTAAATAAAGAGAGTATGTTATATTTATGGTCCCATTCAAACGTTTACTTTATTCTGTCTTTATTGTGTATTTCCGTATCCCTGTACAGAACTTAAATTGAATGAGAAAAGAAACTGTTTCATGATTCCACGCAAGGCAATGCACCGTAAAGTCAGGGCGTGCTCGAAATATCAAGGGATCATCTCAGATTCAAATTCACAGAGTACAAGTAAGCTCTTCCTTCGAAGAAACCAGTTTCGTGATAACAAGAAGTCGAGACAGACGTGGACTTAAACTTAATGAATTTCTCCAAGTTTGCAGATAAGTTTCCCAGCTCTAGGAAGCGTGATCTAGTTTCGTATATTGAAGGAACAATGAAGTGATTTGAAAAAGGCTTGTCAGGAGAACGGAAAGAGCCTTTGTTATGGCTCGGCGTTCGTCTCTTTTTAGCGGTAGGATGCGTCGTCCTGTTTGAATTGAATGGCGAATGCGAGTGACATGTTTATATGTATGAAGTCAGAGTAGAATTGCTGGGCTACACAGGCAGACAGTCGTTAAACAGATACGTGATGTTGCTGAAAGGACGGGTTCCAAACACAGACAAAATGGCAAATATGCGAACCACTCTGGTACCCGGCACAACACAGACTTTGTAGTCTGAATTTTCCGAGACTGACGCACAGGAGAATTTTCCACGACTCGTACGATATAAGAAATATATCAGTAAAAAGTAAACAAACAGTCAAAATAAATATGAATTTTAAAAATGCTTCGCACAAGAACTTACCAAACAATGTAACTTCAAGGTCAGGGAAGTGAAAGAAGCTACCTTCAAATTATATTCCGTTAGTTACCACTAAATTAAAGTAAATTTTTAAACACCACTCATCGAAAATTTTCAAAGTTTAATTATTCTTATTATTGAGAATATTTTCTTGAAATAGAGAACTGTGTAAGCCCGTGACTGTAAAACCTACATTTCCTAATTTTTCAGATTTTGTTTCCGCACGTTTGTCATTAAAACTTCAAGAAAATGAACAAACCTCTGGATTTAATGGTAAATTATACGTTACATCCAAGGATATTATTTTATTATAATTAAAACACTATTTCTTACAAAACATATACTGACATTGCCCGGGTTGTTATGATTAAACTCAGCGACATCCAAAACCCCCAGATTTTACTCCAATCACGGATGTTTTTGCGTAATTTTTATCTAAAGTCTCTCCACACCCATCCCTAAGAGTGTCACCGTCCCATGCCGAAGGGCGTTAAAATTATAGACAATATCTGGAGAACGCTATCTATCTCATTGACCCGAAATGTTTCTTTCGACGAATATATCGGCCGTTTTAACACGCTTGAAAATTTTCACTCCCACCCCCGGCGGTTAAACGGAAAGTTTAATGTCACAGTTAAACTCAGCGACATCCATAACTCCCGGATTCGACTCCAATCTCGGTTGTTTTCGCGTTATTGTTATGTAACGCTCCTTCACTCCCTCCACTAAGGGTGCTTCCTTCCCATATCGAAAGAGGTTGATATTAAACACAGAATACACCGGAAGAAACACTATCAATCTCATTGACCCCGAAAAATATCGGTCATTTGAGCATGTTTGAAAATTTCTACCCCTCTCCTCCCTCGCCCATAGGAGCTGTTGACGTGTCTTACCCCGACAGTTTCTTTGTCCGGTTCGAAAGGAACAGGTGTACGAAATTTGGTCGAATTTTTCTCCATGAGTGTAGATTTGTATGCGGAACATACACGCATACAGACAATTATATTTATTAGAAGATTACACACACACACACAGACAGAGATATACTGTTGGAAAGTTTAATATAGAGAACAAGAAAATCGAAATTATTTAAATTTTAATCAAGATCTAAGTAATATATGTATATAAAAGTTATAAGAAAACGGCCCGTATCATTTTCTTCCAACACAATGACGTTTCAAATAAACTGTCGTATTCCCCTGCGCGTGTAGCATATTTAATTTGTATGCAGCGAGGAACCCAAACTTTATAACTAGAATATATAATTATACTTGCCAATACGAACAAGGAAACAATCCAATCCAAAGTATTGGCATATACACATTACAAATTACGGGAATGCGTAAAATAGGAAGTAAATTTTTCAATTGTATCCTTTATAATAATTTACAGTAATTAGAAGGTAACTTTGAAGTTTATAAAGACTAAGTAGCGCCGCTAACAATAAGCTACTTGCTTCCTTTAGACTTCATCCAAAACTAATAAAAGGTCTGTTGTAACTTCCCAATGCCTGGATTACAACTGAAGTTCGGGAAATGTCAAAACTTTTAAAAAGAAAACTGATTACGCGGAGAAGCAGACGTTCTCTGCAGATCAGAATTCTCTCGGCGTCAAGATAAATAATGAGTTCCTCCAATCAATATTAACTCATTACGTTGACAGGCAAAAACTTGTGGCTTATGATTATTCTAATTAACTAAAATAATAAACCTCAGTACTTTTATCTCTAATTCAATTTGTATCACTGCAAAGAGTAAGAAGTACAAAATTTATAGTTAAGATCAATCTTTAGTAATTATACATTATGTAATCATAAACTTAATTATGGCATTTCATCAATATATCAAACAATTGAGGAAGAACAACGTTAAAATAAAAAACACTACTCCCTTACTTCTGAAAGTCCATAAAAAAAGTTTTATGTTTTAAAATATTTTATAAATTTAATTTACATAAATTATCAAATTTATTGATTTGTAATTTAATTATCATTCACCGAACTATAATATTAATAAAAACATTAAATATTTGGAAAACTACAGTCTTAACGTAGATAAATATCGAAGAATAATTATAAAGATAACAGTTTCATTTAAAACAGTGGAATTGATCTTTTAAGTCATAGGATAGTCGGTTTTAAAAATGGTTCAGATACAGCGAATATGTTTTTTTAAGTCCATATCTAGGTAAAACGATCAGTCTACTCTTATGAATCAAGGTTATTTTGTATTTGTAGTACTCTTTATTGGAATAAATTCTTCGAAATATTTTATAAATGCTAAAGATAGAACGTTAATTTCTCAAAGAAGACGTGTAAAGTTGTAACTCGACTTACGTATTTCTGTGGCAGCTGAAGCATATTTGTAACGCTTTGGCAAATACATTAATGTCGGCACAAGGTAAATCTTGACGCCGAAGACGGAACTGTGTGCTGAACCTCGAGGGCTTGTTATACTTGTTACGCGGGTTTGTATAACCACAGTGTGTTTGTTTTCAGAGTCTGTTATACTTCGTTAGACTCTGATAAGAATATTCAGTAATTTTGTATTACAAATTTATAAGTTGTCTATGTGAGTGGAATGTACTGTTATTGATTTTTAACAAAATTTGGAGATGCATGAAGGAAGTAGACATAAACAAAGAAAAATATTTTATATGATAATTGTAACCGATTGTCGCCAGGTCCTGAGGCGGCTGCCGAGATCCTTTCGCTCCTGGGTGAACGTCTTGTGGTGACGGCGGTGGACCAGGGCCGCGTAGCGAGAGCCTGGAGGAGTCTAGGTGGGACCCTAAGGGACTTCCTGAGTTCCTTAGATGGCGTCCACGACGTTCTGCAAGCAACTGCCGAGCACGGACACGCCAGTTTCGTGTTCTCAGAGGACGGTAGCGCGTCACACACGCTCCTTGTGAGTGCAGAGAGGCCGGCGTCGGCGCATCTACTAGCCGGAGTTTTACGTTCCATCGCCGACCATTTGTATGGAACACCCGCCGCTGTTGTCGTCGCCAGGGATCACCAGGACTGCCGCAGGTTCCGGTAAGCATTGAATAAAAATACTAACAAATTATAATCACTCGAATTGTGATATAATACGGTTAGTTAGGATCATGTAGGTTGTTAAGCATTGTAATATTCTGTCAGAGGGGCATTACTTTATCTTTGAGATATTTAGAAAGTGTAGTGGCCACTTGGACGTATAACAGAACACAAAAAGCTAGTATCGCACACAGACACTGGATAGGCAAACCCGTGTAACGGACGTGGCAAACATAAACCTCTCCTACATGAAAAGTAGTTATAACTCCGTAACGGCATTACTGTTGCAGTCAAACTTTGAAAAATACGTTTCAGTTTTGACAGTAATGCATCGCTTGAACAGTTTGAATTATTTAAGTTCAAATGTCAGAACTTTCAGTAGCAGAATTACAGTTTTACAATATTTAACATGTTGTGTTCAGAAAATTAGTAATACCAACTCTAACGGTTGCCTGTAACACACTACGAGTCCAACAATAACATTCCTCGTATTAAACCAAATATATGAATGGCTTTAACTTAATAGAAAATATTAAAATTTACATAAAATTCTAAATAGTTTCTCCATACTTAGAGTTCACTTCAAATTTCATCCTTGATTAATAATGACCCAATCATAATGCTTCATTATAATTGTTTTTCAGATTTATTGTACAACATATTTTCTTATTTTATTATAGTATAAGTCGTTATTTCCATTTAGCATTTTTATGTGCACGAATTAAAATATGAATATTACCTCATTCGTGTAATAAACAGTTTTCATAATGGACATATGATGGTAATTGCTTAGTTGGCTACTGAATTTTATTCTTTAAACCAATCCCTGCAGCACTTCTGACATTATGTATAACGGATATTGGTAGAACATTGAATTCAGGGCAAAAAGCTTTCACCGCTTGAAACTTCACTCGAAGTTCGTTTTTTTTTCATCGCTTAATTCTGAACTGTACCCTAGCAGCGCAATGAAATACTTTCTGCAGCTTTCTCAGCTTCCGATATTCTATGCAGACAGATATTAGTGATTCTGTTATTCTCAATTAAACATTTTGGCATTTGGATATCTGAAAAATTGAATAAAATCCAACAAATAATCAAATAAAAAATTATTTTTAAACTCAATTTGAAACAAGTCGCTCTACAAAAATTCATCTGGTCTTGGTCATATCTTTATTATTATTAGTTAGTTAATTTATTATGCTATTGATTCATCTATACTAACGATTCTAATAATTTATATTTAAATTTCATGAACCAATGCAGCAAGAATACATAGAAAAGGTATTATAATTCATTATATATGTACACATTCATATGAATTTCGCTTTCATAAACCGAGACATTATAAATTAATATATATACCTTTAATAAACTTGCAGCAATTTTTCAACTTTTGAAATGAAAATATGGTACGTCTATTTCGAAAAATAATAATAAGATAAAATAGCCAAATAACAGACAAATGTGTTTTCTAGCACCTGAAGAACGGAACAAAGTTTCCAGAACGTTGTATGGTCTTTACATCAACACTTTATTTTACCTGGTTTTTTTTATCTTATTATTGTTTTAACTTTGGAATACCAATTTTAATTATAATTTGACACCTACTTCAAACCTGGGTTCGTTTAATGTATTGAAGGTCTATCCCCTCCTCGGAAAGTTCTGAAAAATCTGGAGAGTCTCTCTCCGACACTCAACTAAAGCGAGGGATTAGGAATAAGCATCTTTCCTCTTCATTAAATCTCTTAATTTTTACTTGAAGTTTTTTGTTTAAGCACATCTTTCTCGGCTTTGAGCTTGAGTATGAAGTTATTCAGGAACCCGATTGCTTTTCTACCTATAATTCTCTTATTTCGTCTACACGGATGTCTGTAGCGGACGGCTTGCTTTAATGTAGTTAAGACTAAGCTTTTCCATTATCCAGTGAACTATCCGCTACAACATTCGGCGAAGTAAGAAGCACCGTTAAAGATATTTCACAGAAAATTCTGTTGTATTGTCATTTATCCTGGTACAAATTACTAACTAGATTTGTGGTTCTTATGTTTCGATTTAATTCAACATGAGTGGGATATTATTGATTTTTTCTGTCTCTAAGATTTATTGATTTATCAATAGGTACTACACAGACGTATATCTAATTACATAGTTACCAGACACTTTTTACATATTCATATACAATAAACTGAGCCATTGCTACCGAGTACGCTGATTCAATCAGATATATACAAATAATACAATTATTGTCAAATTACTTATTATATGTCAGAAACTAATTTTTTTTCGGTATTCTAATTTCATAAATACATATCCTTTCTTAGTTTTCCTTAAACGGATAGTAAATGGTTTATACGGAATTTAAGTGGAATAAATCTATTTGATGTGGTAACTTATTGTATAGGGAAGTCATTCTGTGCATTGGAGCCTTTGAGACTGTTTTTGATTTAATATTAGTGCTTTAATTAATTGATGGTGTCTGTTGGTAAACATTGGTACACAAAATTTGACACGTATTATCATGTATTTACCATTACATAGCTTTAGATATATAAACAATCTTATATTTGACTTTAAATCTATCAGTCACTAATATTGTTAACTGGTAGCGTGATCAGAAGTTTTTTTCTGTTCCGTGTGGTTGTAGGTTCACGATAACACCTCAGTCCACGTCGAAGGAGGACGACGTCGAAGCCGCGAAGTGCCGACAGCTGTCGACGTGCGCGGACGAGCTGAGGCTGGGGGTGCGCTCCTTCTGCCGCGCCTTCCCATGGCACCTGGTGTTGGACCGGAAGCTGCAGTTGACGCAGATGGGCGCCGGATTCACGCGGCTGCTCGCTGCGGAGTTGCGCACGCAGGGTCGACATCTCGCCACGCACTTCGAGCTGCGGAGGCCTCGAGGCGTACAGCTCCGCTTCGACGACATCGTCGCCAGGGCTAACACTCCCTTCGTACTGGAACTGCGCTCCAATTGCGCTGCGCAGGTCAGTGATCACTATTCTTAACCGTATCAGTCATAGCTGTGATAAAAATACTGAAATAACATGACACTGGAGAAACTAAGACTTTTGCCATGGTGGAAAAAATACTACAAAACGAGAGAATAACGATGAGTAGATGAGATGCATTTCATAAAGTCAAATTATTCACCGTACTCTTAAACTTCTAATGTAAGATGTTTATCACGTCAGCGAATGAAAGAGAGAGTCGTAAATCTTCACTGGCACGGTATAGTGACGGCACTCTCCACCTGCCTTTGCGTCTGAATTAATAAAATGGTTGATTATTGTACTGCAGTAAATCTGTTTGTAAACCCGAGGCAATTTGTTTTGTAACGTTTTGCATTTAAATGTGAGTGTGACAACAGTTACACGCTGCTGCCCGTTTAGCTGAGCCTGTGATCGGGAATCGAATTACTTGTTGGCCACAATCGGTTCACTAACGACTGATTTAAATCATCGACTTGTGTTTTGTAAAACATACTAGTTTGTAAATCGGTTTAAAAAGACAATATAGATTCTATTTTGTAAGTTGTGAATGAAGTGACAAAAGTCGTGTCCACTCGCCTAGCGGCGCTCCAATCTATTTCAATTCAGGATTAAAACAAGTGATGTAAAAAGTCTGAAACATTCCACGCCCGATTTAAATAAATTAATTATGAGTCTTCTGAAAAGCAAAAACTATATACTGATGTATTCAGATAAAATTAATTTTTTGCGACTATATTAAATTCGGCGTTTCTATCCTGATATTGAATGTTTTATTGGAGAGAAAAGTTGTATATAGTGGTATAAATCGTGACCGTAAATGGCTTCACTATAGTACATTTAAATGAATTTACGACAATACGAAATACATATAGTTCAATGATATTACTAAATACTATATATATATAATTCAATCAAATAAATGTGATTTGCCACTTGGGGAAATTTTGGACTGATTTTTGTCGTACGTTGTATTGTCTTAAAAGCCATGTCCATATATATATATATATATATATATATATATATATATATTGTGTGTGTGTGTTTTAATGAACGATTGAACCACATAAAATATATTCTTGCACCCATGTATTAGGCTGCGCATAATAATTAAATATAACGTCGAAAATGAAGTTAAACCTGAAAAATGTTAAAACATGGTTTTATGTCTAACGACATTTGTATGAAATTAGATAAAGAAAAATCTAAATAAAAGACAAAATTAGTGTAAAAAATAAATAGCACACAAAGTTTCAGAAATTCTTGTTGCTTTCGGTCAGGTGATTCAAAAACGCAGGAGCATAAACCAGCGATTGAGTTTGTCAATAAACAAGTATTGTGGTGTTTATTTTTGTCTGTTATTCGGTAACTTCTGTATGTAATTAGTATAATTTTGACATAGAATTTTTATAGTTTACAGTTAAGATATTTTAATGTCCTGATTGAGGTTTAGCAAAGCAAATAACCTCTTATAGACTGTATTACAAAATTAAAACCTTTACATTCTTGCACAGAATTCTCTGCGTTGAATTAAAATCGGAATGTACGCATGTCATTACATTTCTCTCGCGTTTTAATTAGAATTCTGTAATTGATATGGTCATAATATATTCGAATACCTTAATTGAATTTCAAGCGCTTTGTGGAACAGAAAATTTTAAAACCAATTTCAGATGTAGAGGACGTTAATTTTAGTAATCCCATATTTAGCTGAATCAAGTATGAAGATCGATAAGTTATTTGGTTACATATCGAATGTCTCTACTTAAGCATTTTGGTCCATTAGTTTATCCATTAATTCACGCACTTTCCTTTCCTCTGAGAGCGTATATTGAGAAATTCGTATTGGTTTTCTAGGGCCTGGAGCTTAAGGGACAGATGGTGTTGTGCCCCGAGTCTGATTCGTTGTTGTTCGTGGGTTCGCCGTTCCTGGATGGTTTGGATGGACTGACCAGTCGCGGTCTCTTCATATCTGACATCCCCTTACACGACGCCACTCGCGACGTCATCTTAGTTGGTGAACAGGCGAGAGCACAGGTAAGATCCAATAAAGACTTAAAGATTTGGTTAAATTCTTCATACGATAGTTAATAATAAAGTGAATAAATTTATTCTAACACCGTACGAGGGTAATCGCAGTGAATATGTCCCAAATTATCGGGCTACCATCCTGGGCCAAGGGTTCAATGGTAGTCACGCCTTTTTCAGACTGAAGAGAAATGTATAGTACTATAGTTATTTTCAAATGGGTTATGATTTGACCTTGAAGCTCTTCATTGCGCCGTCGAATCAAATTCGTGCGACGTTGTCACATGCAGCGCCACTAACTGTTTTTGTTACCTTTCACTTGAACGGCAAAGAATTGATAATTACATTTTTTTATCCATGACATCGACAAGTCTATAGTTAATCATCGTTTGATCTGGTTTTGAAACTTGTTTAAAAGTGTCCAGTAACGTTATTTCAATTATTGGAAGTTTCGGATACCCCTTTTGAGTAAATGGGAAATAGAAAGGAAAAATATTAATAACAATTGGCAAGCAAATGAAAGTAGTGGGACACCAGTGAGAAAATCAAGATGAATTAAACGTCAAAGGGAGTGAGATACAAATGCGATTGCACTTCCTCGGTACCACTTCCTGCCGTTTATTTCGTGGTGACATAAGAAGGCGTTATCTGGGGCCATGCCGAGCTGGTGTCTTTTTCAGAAAGAGAATCCTCCTCGTTTAATTACAGCTCTAGCGGACAGGTGTCGCTATCTAAACCACGTACGTGAGAGCGAGTTATAACCGCGATAAGCTTCTGCGAGGAACGCGATATGCAGCCAAGAAATAAACACGCCATCTTTATGTCCCTCGGGAAACGACACGTTGAAATTACGGCGTACGAAAGTCCACAAGGACGTGCGGCTGCAGTATTTTAAAAATTGTGTGCCGGGCGTTAAGCCTTACTACCGTGTTAAACCAAGTGTGCTCTTTTATGCTGCGATAAATTGCTTTTGACACCCTCAAGGATTTATGCCGCGCACTATATTAACACAACTTTGGTAATGGATGCTTTTATAGAAAGTGCGATCACAGCATACGCTCGATTTTCAAGCAAAATTGATTTGTGGTTGAAATTGATCAAACTGTCACTAGTGGAAAGGGGTATACAATAGGAGAAACAAATTGTTCATATTTCATATGTTTTATAAACATTGTGAGCCATTCCGGACTACCACAAAGCACCGAATATTTTCTACCATTGGATTTGTATGGAAATATTTATTTCTGGGTCTAAAAAATTATTGATATTATCGTGTATTTCATGGTTGAGGTTCAGACACCTAACAGAAATAAATTTGGAGATTGAAGGCCAATGAAATTGATCAAACAAAAATTTTATTCTAATAGACCTATTTCAAATGAATATATTACACAAAAGTGAGTCAAAAAACCACATTCGAATACACTTTCATTAATATTTAGATTTGTTTAAAATTGTAAATAATTTATCAATTTATTTTTCAAAGTACTCGATATTATTATAATTTTAGGAATTTTGTTGGGTAAGTTCTCCTATACGTATTTCTCACACTAACTTTTCCATAAACCGGCGAACCAATAATATCTCACTTCAATATGGCTGGTGACATGTGACGTCACTCACTCAAAACAAATATTTTGGAATATTCTTACATGTTTTACCTTTTAAAAGACGTTATCTTTTATTTAGATATGTATTACAGTATTAAAATTATTAATTTACTTTTCATACCACCTGCTGTGTTGTAGTGGTCAGCGTCTTTGATTCTCACCAAGGAGGTTCCGGGATCGAATCCCTCTAATTTCTGTCTCATTTTCATAAACACCAAACCCATACCTGCTGCCACGTTCTCGTGGTGTAAAATACTAAACATAAATCAAAAATCAAAAAATATAAAAAAATCAAAACTTATAAATTTGACTACTTTCCCTTCAGTATTCATCCGCATTGTGAAGCGGTTTCCCTCATAAATGTGTAAACAAAGTAAGACGCAATTAAATATCTTTTTTATTTAATAAATTTTTACTTATTTTAACTAGTACCTAGATGAATTTTATTATCAACAAAAGAAATGAGGCATTGAAAAGTTTCCGGATATCGCGGAAACTATTTCCAGTATGTACACTTCGCATGAATTTTGGGACCATCTAAAGAACATTGTTTATATTTTTAAAATTCCGAGACTTAAAATGTTTTGCTGAAAGGATAAAGAAGGTGGTTGCTTCCGTCGTGCCAGACACCATTCAATGAGCGTGGATAGAAACAGAATATAGCTTAGAGATCTTCCGAGTTACAAATGGTGATCAAGCTAATTATCAACACGGTTAACTTTGGTAAAAAAAATTAACAATCCAGTGTCAATTAAAAAAGTCTATAGAAGCACAAAAGGGTTGTAATATATATCGGACAACCAGCATGTAGGTGCCCTAATGCTGAAATCTTATATCTTAAAATTTCATATATTCAGGCAGTGTTGATAAATCGTTGACGCCAAGAGACTTTTGGAAATTCATTGGGTGAAAAAAATAAAATACCTCTTAACTAAATTTTTATACCATTGGTGAAAAACTTCAAATTGGATTAAATATTGATGTTTCATGAATGCAGCAAGACAGTGTTTAACGAGGGTTTGTTGTTCAAAGTTTTCGTTGGCCTTTTGTATAGAGGGCGCTGTTTATGACGTCATGGGTCCATGACGATAATTAATCAAATATTTGACTAATCTGGATTACAGACTTGATACGGATTGATTAAAAATATATCAAAGGCTCCTCGGTCTTACATTATAAATACAGAGATGGATACAGTTCGAAGAAATCAATTCTATTTGGTACCCAGTAGTAACGACTCTATTTTAAACGCTATAGAAAACCAAAGTAAGATGACACAGGCCAACGCTGAAGGAGAACTTCAGGTAGAGGGAAGAGAAGAGGAGATGGAGTGTCATAAAGAAGATTCGGTAGATTCGAATCAAATTTGACAAACTTCCTTTTTGGACGTCATATTGAAAAACCCGATAGACTTATTTATCATGTTTAAATTTTTACTTGTGTTTCTATGTTGTTGTGTAATTCTTAATGTATGTTAATCAAAACTATTCCCGTTTCCACATTCTGGTCCAGGACAGGCTGTGCGAAATTTGGTATTTACAAGGTCGTTTCTTGGTTCCGTGTACGTTAATTCCGTGTCCTTCAATATGCAGCTCGAGTTGCCATCCGTGGCGTGTTACAAGTTTGCTTAAAGCATGGTACACGAGGCAGCCATTGTGTGTTCCTAGCACATAACGAATTCCATTTGCCGACGCAACGGCGGGAGTCCACAATCTCCCAGCCCCGCCACGGTTTTCCCTGAGCCACATCAACCATTGAGATGCAGATGTGTTTGTTATGGCCTTCGTGGAAGCTGACCCCTTTGTTTCTTCCAGTAAAGAAATTTGAGGTTTCAACTCGATTCACGCGTTTTTATTATTCATATAAGAAATTGAATAATCTGAAACACGTTTGCGTGAAGCGGTTGCAAGAAGTTTCATATCATTTTGACTTTTTTCTTTCCAAAAAGATACTTGGGCACGTCCATATGAAAAATAACCATCGTATCATGAATTTGTTCTACTTGCTTTCGAATTTTCTCAATACCATCATGTATGAGGATATTTCAAAATTAAATCACCAATTTGATACATTTGATGGTGTCAACAAATATATTAATATAACAGTCAGGAAAAGTTAACTAATTAACAATTTGATTAATACAATATATCACTTCAGTACGTCTCTAAATTTGGGACGTCATCCAGGCGAAAATTAAAAAATATATGTGACCATAATGATTGTCTAATATTCTTAACTGAAATTTCTTCAAGTCTTGAATATTCTGATAATTTTAATTATATACACTTCTAACAATTTAAATGATTAGGTTCCAAGAAAAGTGATTTTGAATATATTTTAAAAACATTGTCTTGGTTCCATTCCTGTAATAACCGAAATATGATATTAAATAACCCCGTGTCGTATTGCAGAAGGATATTTGGTGCGATTGAGAACGATAAAAAAAAGGCTGAATATTTCTCAGTTCTTGATTTTTTTATCTATGTTACATTATAGTAAATGGTCAGAGTGAAATTAATTTTCCTCAACGAGTCTACCTCGCAGACTGGTGCCGTGTTCTAAACAAGCGGACAGATATCGGAACTTACAGTTTATTTCATTTTATTATTTATGCTGTAAGATCAATTTGGTGATAAAATTATAACATCGTGAAGAAGTCGAGAAAACGTCTGTAAATATTGGGCACGATACACAATCACCGTTTGAAGTCCATAAAGTTTTAATTGTAAAATAAAATGAGGGCTGGAATTTATAGATTTCCTCGACGATGAGTTCGCTGAAATAAGAACTTGAATTATATTAAACTTGGAAAGTATATATTTTATTGCAGATGTCCATGTCGTATTTAATCGGATGATACAAGAAAGTTGACAACCCCAGGGTGGTTTCTTCCTAACGTTTGAGTAGTCGACGGGAAATCCACCATATGTTCGGCTCCTCTATGCGGGTTTTAGTAAATCCAGTGCTGCGTGAGACTTCTTTACGCCTTTCCTACTTCTTTGTGCGACACTCCCGGACCGCTACTTGCGAAACGGACAAAGCTGCCAAAACAAGTTCTTGTATGCGAGTGCCCATTTAACACTCTTTAAGACCATATTAAATATACTCAGTTTCCGTTTGTTAAATCAAGCCATATTTAATGATTTACGGTTATATATGACTAATTTCTTAGGTGTAGATTTATATTTATTATTCATTCCATTAGTCCTCAGTCCAGAAAATAGGATACGTTATAACATAAGAAGACAAAAAAGAATAAAATATAGTTACAAAGTAAAAAAAAAATTAATACGAAAGGTAGCCAATGAAGACAAAATAAGTGATAATATAAATACCATATTAAATACAAATACTCAATTTTTATTAATTTTTAATCAGACGTAAATTTTTCATTTCATATAAAGTTTTGTTTACAATTAATATATATAAAATAATGTAGTAGTAGTAGTGCCTTATAAGTCACATTTAATTATACACTGCGTGAAATGATCAAATACTCAACAACGTTAATATTTTCATAACAGTATTATTATCGATTCTTAACCCTATCCACAATGTAAATATGAAATTTATCAAATATTTTCAAGATAATATTTGAAATTATTCCAGAAGCAGAGTTTTTTTCTGTAATGGAATTAAGCCGGTGCAAGATTCATTTGACGTATTTATTTTGAGTTTTATAGGATTACGTGCGTTTAAAAAGCATTCGACAAATGTGTCAAGTAAATAATAAAATATTTTTGCTATGTTACTCTTATACAAATTTAATTTCTTTAATGTATGCGCAGTTTTTGTGATCGAGTCCCCTGTTTGCTTTTATCCGGACTGTAATTGAGATGGATACTTGTGACTGAGTTCAAAATTTAATATAAAAGAAACCTGGTAATTCAATGCTGAGTTGACTGAAATACGTTATCAATGCATAAAATGGCGTCGCTGTACTCCATTATGACCACAATCGCAAGTTAAAATTAACTATAACTCATCTCGCGGCGAATCCGACCTGAGTTGACGTTTTTAGATCGTTGGTGGAACAAGGATAGACTGATGCAAAAATGATCGCAGTTGTAGACCGTCGGTTATTTGTTTTATTTATATTAATATATATTACTTGTAAAATAGGATTTTCGTAAGTTATTCTCCTATAACATCTCGGAGGCGTATGACAGAAAGTTGTACATACGATATGCTTCCATTATGAAACCAAGAAAAAGGCTTTCTTTTTATAATATGTGACATCGTCCGCGGGTAATCTCAGCTTTATCCGTGATAATGAAAAGAGTTTATTACCGCTCTCTTAATCTTTAACGAGTATTAAAGGATATAACCACCTCAATCCTTCCAAATAGGGATAATGGAAAACACGAATATTCTTCAAACATTGACATTCCACTAATATCGCTTACCTTCGAAACTAAATGAGCCTTTGATATACCGAGGCCGGCGGGAAGGCGGCTCCAGCAGGATAGAAGTTACAGGACTAATGCTGTCAACATGTTCCAAGTCCTGAGGTTCCCCAGCAGTTAATTAAACTTGGCTGGCTCCTTGCGGCAGACGTCTGACATCCTGCAAACGATTTGGACCATGTCCAAGATTCTTTGTCTCCAGGATTTAACATTTTAATTACATTTTCTGCAGACCCCAGCATTAAACTAAAAATTAGAAAATGTGTAGATGTGTAAGTGTGACTGGCCCATTTTCCGATAAAGCCTCACGTACATAAGAGACTGGAAAATGCCAGCGCTCATTTGTTGGTATCGTAGGAATTTATTGAGTCGTACAAACAAAACAAGCGTATAAACAAAACATATAAATAATGTAACCAAAGTTTCTAATCCTAATTTATAAGTTTTAAATTTTAGTTTTTGTTACCATTAAATCGTTTCATAAATAATTATCTTTATAAAGCTATTGTTTCCCTAATTACTCCAATTAGACCCAATATATTTAGTTAAATATTAAAAACCTGAAATTCGTATATTTTTTACTTAAAACAATAAGTCAGTAGTTGTATTTACTTTGTGTTTACTTTTACTATCAATTGTTGAATTTACGTGGAAAAAAGTTATCATATAAGGCATCAATATTACTAAACAATACGTTGCCGAAAAATTTTCCAAAATTTCAGTAAACGATACAATATGACCTAAATTAATTTTAAAAAATGTTTTCTGGAAATTTAAATTTTTTTGTTTGAAATTCAGAAAATACATAATCTAATTCATCTAAATTCTGCGTTTCACTGTATTAATAAATATGTATACAGTTTTAAAATGATTAATTCGATCAATTTAAATTATATATGGTAAATTATATAAAGTAAACTTCAAAACAATAAACATCAAAAGAAAAGCGTCTGAAATCATTAATACTCAAATTTTGTTTGCAATTTATAGGAATGCAATATGTGCAGTATTAGAATAATTCTTAAATATATCAATTAATTTAATTTAATTAATTTAAAACAGAATATTTACTTGCATATTATTTACAAGCTGCATTATATATGTATATATTATAAATTGATAATTCAAAAAGAAAAGTAATATTTTGTACGACGTTCATGATTTATCTGAAGTTTATAGAGCCGCATGATATTACACCATGCTCGTATATAATTGGGTATGTTTTGTGTAACAATAATTTATTTATCAGGATGGTCTGCGGAGGCGAATGGACAAGCTGAAAAGCAGTATCGAAGAAGCGAATCTTGCGGTGGATAAAGAACGGGAAAAGAATGTTAGTTTATTGCATCTCATATTCCCGCCTCATATTGCGAAACGGTTGTGGCTCGGTACGTTTTAAAATTTACCTTCTAATAAGGCATATTTTAAGAAATGTAACTTCTACTATAGAACGATTTCAAATGTTACAGGAGAAACTATAGAAGCGACGTCACACGATAACGTTACCATGTTGTTCAGTGATATCGTAGGATTCACGTCCATTTGCTCCACCGCGACGCCCATTATGGTCATCAACATGTTGCAAAACCTCTACAATCAGTTCGATGTTTTCTGCGGTCAATTGGATGTTTACAAGGTATTCTTTTAAACTATAGTCGTATTATATTATTCTAAATTTAAATTTTTGAAGGGTTTACATATAAATGCATGGATTGTAAAATTTTAAAAGTTTCCTGACAACAAAAAATCAAAGTTCTATTCATCCAAAAATTCAGTATTCTACATTGATTCTTTATTTTCGAATTAGAATTCATAATGTGCATAAACAAAATTGATTATTAATTCAAATTGTTTTAAGTCTTATTTTCCATATTAGAATAAACATTTCTGTTTTAATCATGTAGACTCCAATACTAAAACAATTTAATAAAATTTAATAGCCATTAAGTTAATAATTTTTTAGATGCTTTCATTGAAATTTTCAAAACTGAAGAGGTCCTAATTTTTTTAAAAAAAATAATATTTTCTTATTAATTGTCTATAAATTTCATTAATCTTATTTCGGACTTAATGGCCATCAAATTTTATTGTTTGTATTGAAGGTCAGATGATTTATATAATATATAATAAATATATCACACTTCCATTTTGTTTATTAGCAAACTGAAAATAAAATTAAGTTGAATTTAAAATGTATATTCAAGGTGGGACAGTGAAAACAGTGTTTCCAATTAGAATGATTAAAATCGTGCGCGCGATGTCGAGGTGTCTTCAAGCATTGTTTCCACGCTTTTAAAAATCGATCTTTTTTCTGTCCCACCCTTTATTATCTTAATTTAACTGATAAAAATAAAATAAAATGAATATTCTTACATAAATATGTTTTTAGTCTGGTGAAGAATCTAAAAAACCAGACACGTTATGCTTTACTCTGTGCGCCGTCGGAGACACCAGTCACCATTTATTTATTTAATATGTTTTGGAAATATGTATTAATACATAAACGAAATATCTGATAAAACTATTTGTCAATTGAGTTTGAATTATGAATACTATTTTAGCTGTATAGATTTATTTAGTTTTAAAAAGACGTGTTGAAAAATAAATTTATAGTCTCCGTCAATACCGTCCTTGAATGTCCCCATCACCTCTGACAAAGCTACGTAATGGATTGACGGCAGACTCAAAGTATATTTAGGTTAATATATGTTCTGCGTGTGCTTCTTGAGAGCTGTAATATTATCTAAATTATTTAAATTTACAGATAGAAGCATTTTGAAGTGAAGTTCCTTGAAGGAGACGAAAATCCGAAAGTTGTTCCAGGAAGCTAATTATAATGTATATATTGAACATATGTAATAATAATGACATTGATCTTTAGAAAACATGATATTAGCGTACAAATGTTGATTTAATCATCAGAGTTCGTAATCAACTGTGTTGTTTTAAGCCAACCAATATTTGTAAGGTCTGTTTGGCGGGACAGCGTGTATATGCAGACTCACTGTTACTATTAACCTCGGGCTTTACGAATAACAAACTTTGCATTGTTGCTAGTGTATTTATATGTTTGTTGTCATCCTACAATCTCAAAAAACGTACATTTCAATTTTTATAAATCGGAAAAATCGATCGTAAAGTTTACTCTGGCAACGTTGCTTGACCAGGGATGGAACAAAGACCGTTTTAAACGGTGAGTTCAATTACGCGAAATCCACAGCGCACATTGCGTAAAATGAGAGAAGGTTATGGAGTGGAATCACATACATACAATAAACTTTTATTTCCAAATGAAGTTACAAAAAGGCGATAACTTCTCATTTATCGCGGCAGTTTGTACTTCCCATCCAATGCTACGTGCTTCTTAAACTAATATAAACGATTTAATTCCATCGCGCATTTAATTTTTTGATATTAATACCAAAAACATAATTGTTTAAATTGTGGAGTTACTATTTATTTTTTAACACGACAGTTGATAAACTAGTAACACTGACCCATTTAAAATTAAAGACCCAGTTTAATAGATGTGAAATGATATCGTCCAAAATCTTAGTATTGCGTTAAGTCTTTGCGTAAGTCTCGCCTTCTCTGTGGACAAAATCACATTATATATTTATTTTACTGTAAGGTATATTGTAAAAATACTAAACATACTGTAGACTTTGGCTGCAAATAATTATTTTACAAAATATCCTTACAAATTAATTTAGTGTAAAAATCGATAATTTTTTATTTATATAGAAAAAACTAGTTTTACTGGTTACTGTATTTGCTTTACAGCTAACAGTAATCTCTGAAGGACCGATGTCAATTTTGCAAATTCCCACTCCCTTATCTTCCTCAGATCCAACAAGTGATCGATTCTCTGTCACTTGTTTCTTAACTCTGTAACTATTAATTTTGTTCAATTTCACTGTCCGTCATTTGAGGCTACTAAACAGGTATTTACATTACCAAACCTTTTAGAGTGACGTACGCCTTCCGTATTAGCCCGAGCTTACTCGACCGCCAACCCGAACATACCATAAAGCACAAATATAAAAATTGACAATGACCCGCGTATTGTTCTACTCGAAAATAATTAAAGTATTTGTGTAGGTAAGTAAAAGAGATAGAAAATTATTAACGTAATGCAAACATATGTTTAATATTGAAACCTAACAATTATTCAGCCGGACATCGAACCATATGCTGAATTAATTCATTTCTATTCTCAAAATTATCTAGACTAATATTTTATTTCAATTATTTCCTCAGGATCTTCTAACCATCTCCATCATATAATAGGTAATAAACGTTACACAACAGTATACTACGGTAATTCTTTATGATAACTTGCCTGCAAATACTAAGGTTTCAGTGCTGACGGCGTTTGTAGGTTAACCTGACTAAAAGGCAAACACGGTGTTGAAACATTTTAAACGATAGTTTTATTTCAGGTAGAAACGATTGGCGATGCGTACTGCGTAGCTGGAGGACTGCATAAACAGACGTCGACCCATGCGCAACAAATCACGTGGATGGCTTTGAAGATGATAGAAACATGCGCAAAACACCACACTCACGATGGAAAACCTATCAGGGTACGTACTATGTGAAGTATTTGAAGTTGTAGTCACGTTATTTAGGAATAAATAATGTTTCCATTAGTCTCCGAGTGTCCCAATAGTCAAGGATGGTTAGGCATCTAATGTAAACACAGCTTTCTAAATTCATACTTAGATCTCTCCAAAGCAATCCTTCTCACAGAGATGGGCTCAAGTCTAAAAATTTCCCCGCGATTAAACGGCCATATGCTTTATTTATTCATCATTTTATTGACACACTATATTTTTAGTATCAACGTAATACATAATTACATAAAACTTAAGTTTAACAGTGCTAATAAAATATAATGAAGACTTATTTTAATCTTAGTTATGTAGCTAAGGTTTTTCGTTGTAAAAATGTAGCGTTAGTGTATTTTTAAAACTGCTCTAGTTGACGATATGAACGAAGACGGCCCATTTTAGTGTTCTTCTTCGCAGGTACAGACCTGAAATAAGCTACAGTCGGCTAGAGTCTGTTAGATCGTTGTCGAGATTGTGTTTGCTACACGCGCATCTTGGCAATGTCGAATTAGCCAACTCTCCCTCATTTTGCGCCACCCGCCTTCATTCCTGGCGCTTATCATAGTGTAATTCAAGCTTCCAAGTAATAGATGGTAGCAGTCTTTCCATATCAATAGTACAATACTATCTCCGGTTACATTTGAAATATTTATAAGTTTAATGTACTTCCACCAATGTATTTAATATCTAAATCCTTTTCTATTTTAAAAGAACAAATATTTAAGTTCTAATGTTTTTAAATATTTATCAGTACAAAATATTAAGAAAGTTTGCTGTTAGTTAGATTAAACGTGTAAGTGAAAAAATTCATTTATATTTATCAATTTTACATCATTTCACTTTTCCCGAATTTATAAAATTTGAAGTCTTTTGGGTTTTCAATTAAATCAAATATTGCAGGCTTTGTCAAAATCGTTTTAACACTTGTCTATCACAGTCAAAGACACTAAAAACTTCATGAAAGAAATGGAATATTCTGTCCTCTTGATTGAAAATTTTGTCTCTTCAGATGCGAGTTGGACTACACACGGGCACGGTTCTGGCTGGAGTGGTGGGTCGTAAGATGCCACGTTATTGTCTCTTTGGCCACAACGTCACGATCGCCAACAAATTCGAATCAGGCAGCGAACCTCTGCGAGTCAACGCAAGTCCTACCACGCATCGGTAAGGAGTCATTCACTATTTCAATAATTTTTTATTTCAGTTTTATAAACTAACTGTGGTCTTAATAAAAAAATATCCGAATTATGGCGAGACAAAAGGGTAAGGTATATGTTAATTTCGTGACGGAAACGCGGTGGATGGTTGTTAAGTGACATGGAACCACTTTGATAACTGATGCAACTGACTGTTCAGATTAATATTCCGTTCAACAAAACTAAGAATTTATATTTAATAAATTCCTTGAATTAATCAGAAAATTTTCCATTGAAAATTTCAAACTGATTTAGATAAAAGGAGGGAAATTCTGTCTCCTGAACGAAAAATAATTATAATAGAATTTTAAAAATAATTCAAATGACATTACACAATAACTAGGATAAAAATTTATTCTACTAGTATTTTAAGCACAAAAATGAGAATTATACCCTATTTCTATACAGTAAGTCTAAGACATGAAGAATATACTATAATTAGTTTTTTAGGCTACTCAATAATAAATTTATTTGAAAATCAATTACATTTCCAATTTCATATTAATTTTGAATATTTAAAATTTTATTTTTCATGGTTCTATTTTGAATACCGTATGAATGATTATGCAATTTCCTGATTTTAATAAAAGCGTGCCGTTTACGACGTAAAACAAGTATTTTCACTCCAACACTTTGCTTTTTACTGTTGCAACTGAAAATAAAGTCTGTAATATACAGTATCAATTTTTCTATTCATTTCTCAGTAAATTACAATGGGCTAAAACAATAACCCTAATTGCATAAAGCGTATGAATGTAATTGCATATGTAGATGTTATTGATCCAGTGATTAATAGGTAATTATTCATAATGGCACAGAGGATCATATGGATCTAATTATTATACCAAAATTTTAATCATTCCTAAATTACAGAATGTACTTTATTTGTTCCAGTCGCTAAGTAATATTTTCTA
Source organism: Zhengitettix transpicula (assembly GCA_037074705.1). Taxonomy (NCBI): domain Eukaryota; kingdom Metazoa; phylum Arthropoda; class Insecta; order Orthoptera; family Tetrigidae; genus Zhengitettix; species Zhengitettix transpicula. The sequence goes on along the minus strand of CM073593.1, from coordinate 66,007,406 downwards.
GTCTCTGCACGTTGAGCTTTGTTATATTTTAAGAATATAATAATATATTTAAGTGTCAAAATTTGATTTTTATATTGCGCAAAGTCAAAAAAAATGAGAGAGTAGACCGTATGTGTTCATGAAATTGAAATAACTAACAAAATCGTAAATAGTTTTCGTTCTATATGGATCCTGAGTCACAGGCAAAACCTATCATTAAACAGATTATTTTTTCAGATAGTAATATCTATAATTGTGGCTTCAAGTATTAGACGGTTTCTGGATACTGTTTAATAATTTATTGCTTATACTGAACTGGAAAACATTCAATAATAATAGCACAAAACTTATTATTTTCTTTGAAATTATTTAATTTATATTTTTAATGTACGTATTGCATATAAAAATCCTCCGACTTTTTTATCTTTTTGTGAACGTGGGAGTCATCTCCAAATAATTTAAATTTGTTAAATAACGAATATCCACTTTCATATTCTGTCTAAATATAAACGCTAGGAACGTAAAGGGGTTAGTTAGGCTACACCGTGAAACTCCTTTCCTAATTTTCACCGAGTCCAATGTATCACTGGAACTTAGAGTGTACGTTCCGTTAAGCATTAATTAATCCATTTCAACACACGCATTTGGATACCTGAATTTTTCAACTTAATTAATGATAGAATGAGTAGCACGATACCAGAGGCCTTTCAAAAATCAATAACTGTTAAACCATTTGTCATTCCATTGTCAACTTTGCGGCAAAGATATGGACACACTATGATTCATTGACTAGCACAACAGTAGTCAGGTTGAAGTGCAAATTGTCCGTAGTAAACCATCCAATTTCATCCAGAGGCTTAACAAATACTCGGCTAACAAGCACTCAATTACGTACATGCATATTGCAGATTGAAGTCTAACCGACTATTTATGACAAACGAGATTTATATACCAGAAGTACAGTTATTTTCTTAATGAGTTGAGAAAACCTGAATTGTTAATATACATTTCAAGCAGCCGTGTTATATTTCCAACTTCAACTAGTATCAAATGATTTTTAATTGGATTTTAGTAGTCAGTATTCCAATCGCCATCATATTTATCTACGTTGTATTACAAATAAGTAATTCCATTTTATGTAGACGAGTCTATTCATACATTTTCTCTGTCCAAGAAACTTAATTTTTTCCTACTTTCATAATCAATACCTGTCACAACACAGCCCATCTCAATTTTGAGCTGCAGTTTTTCAGGATTCCAGCAAAACCTTTAGTTTTTTACGAGCCTGTGCCAATTTAATACGACAATAAATTTTGGATAAATCTGCGACATAAAGTAATATATAAGTGAACCGGCTAACTCTACCCCTGAATAAAATGTCTGGTATCAATTCAGCCATGTAATCAAATTTATTCCACTGTAAAATTGTCGTAAGAAACAATGATAAGACACTCGAATGAGCCTATTATATAACGTGTTGGGTAATTGTCCGTTAAAGATATTTATGTGGTACCTCAGCTGCCGTTTGTAACGACTTTGAGGTGATCTGCATTTTAGAAAGCTTTTAGCAAAATACAGTCTCTTCATACCCCATAAGTGCGTCATCAGAATAATGTGAGAAATAAAGTATCTAACATAATGCAAGTGGGATGTTCAGAAACATACTCGTAATAATTCTCACTGGGTTGTATAAATAGTTAGTATTATATTTTTGTCGTACGCGCCATTGAAAAGTCATATCCATATCAAAAATATTAGGAAGCAGCCAAAAATGTAACTATATTAAAATTAATATAAATTTATATGGCGAAATAAGTAATAATAGGTCAAATATTCGTTGGAAAGCAGCTCAGAAATGTCTGAAGATATCCAGAGGCGCAACGTCGTTCAAGTCGAAATAATTGTAATGAAGACTTTGAAATTAGTTTATTCGACATTTTAATTGCACTCATTTTTTATTATATATTTCAAGAATGTCAGATACGTTTTAATTTATAAAAATTAGTTTACTATTAAAAATAGTGGTACATGTAATGAAGCATCGAAGTTATGCATATTATTAAATTATTACTACTAATGAGCATTTTAACCCTTCTGGAAATTTATGTAGATTTATGATGAAAGTTTTGCGTGTCCATAAATAATCCTCCGTAAACTGAGAATTTAATAATGTGTACCAGTGAAGTAATTAAAATTCCTTAAAAAATTTATATTAAACTCAGTAATATCATATGAAATATGCAGTTGAGAGACTCCAACGTCCTCAGTAAAGCATATATTTAATAAGCCATTCTCGGTGTTCGTTTGGGATCCACGACCAAAGTACGATGTTCCTAACATACAAAAATACTTGCAAAATATAACCTACAAAACATTTTTTAACTTTTTTGATAATTGTGAGGTGTAACTTGTAGACATTTATTATGAAACATTTTTTGGATTGCTGTCAGTTGGAGTAAAACCTATCACGTCACAAGCAGCCATTAAATTAATTAGGCGACATCTGTGGAAAACTGTAGGTAATTCTTTTGTAGAGTAACAAGTTACACGAGGGTAAGAACGTGGTGGAAACTACTGTTTAATAGCACAGGAAGGAATTGGAAAAGGGGGATGAGGAAGAGTAGAGGAAGGTAACCAAGGGTTAATAAGGGCACCCGGGCTTTCATATAAGGATCCTATCCGTCAGTCACCTAAAGGTGATGTAGGACAAGCACTAGACATCATGTAGGTACTTGTCCCACGCCCTTCCGATGGACTGGGAGGGGTTTCCTGTGGGGACGCAGCACTCCCTTCTCCGTGCCTCGACCAGTTTAGGATGGAGCTGGCTGACTGTTCCAATGGGAAGAGAGAACAACTCTTACCGTCTGCCAAATGTCTGCAACGCCGAAACAAACACCTCTTAAAACAGGCCAATGTGCCTCGGCTTGTTGCTAAAAATATTCTTGATTGAACTCAAGTGTGAGTTCCATAATTTTGTTGTAAAATGCAGAAGATAGTTTCATTTATGTTGGATTGATTTTTTTTGGAATCATGTTAAATATAAAACAAATAATTATGTAACCATATGAGCATTCAAAGTCCCGTTCTGCAGATCAGAATCCCCTTCACCTATTTCTATGATAAAGAAAATAGTTTTGGTACCGTTAGAAACGTTGTAATTATAATCTTCCCTTATTTTCTGTGACTTAAATTTTTTTTTTCACTATTAAACTCGCTCAGTTCTTGTTCCTGCTCTTTACTAACATTGCCACTCATTTTAGGCCACTCGGTTTTTGTCTTTAACGTGTTTGTCACAACACTTGTTTCGTATTTTCATTTGATCTTTGTCTTCCCCACGCCAGATAAATTATTCTTGACCCTATATCAATGGCTTCATTTGTAAATGCATTTAACGACGAAACCTGCTACGCTGACTGAATTTCACTCTACTTCCTTAATAGGTTTTTTATTACTTGTAAAAAGAGGCACAGACTTTCCATTTAACTTCTAAAGAAGAATTTCGCGTTGTCCGAATCCTTAATATCACGTCCATAACCGCGTGGGGGCTCGCAACATTATTCGGCGCTTTGTCGCTAACCGGGTTATGAAGGTAATTTGTCGTTCCGCATAACAAACAGCTGCACCTTGGCAATTCATTTAGGTTGGGACGTGTTCGTCGGCGCGTATCAGGTAGATAATGGGTTTCGAGTTGCGACGCAGCAAACATCCGGCCATTGTTTGCCACTTGTTCGTGTGCCACTGACGGACAAGTCTTGAATGTCACCAAGCAGTTATCATAAAGCATCGTGAATCGTACGCAATAAAGTACAAATGTGGAAACAAAACACGATAAATGTACTTCTCCATTTCCATGTAATAACAATTTGATTTTACTCCATGATCGTCTGTATAGCAACATGCCGCGCATGAAAATGCGTGTATTCGGGTTGGAAGTCGGGCAAGCGCAGGTTCATACGTCAGTCATGAACGTTTATTTTCAACGAATAGCTCTTTTCATCACAAAAATATTATCTTTCGATTTATTAACTGTGTAACTATTAGACATTCAAATATTTAATGGATCAGCAAACGTTACAGTAGTATTAATTCCCAAAACTTACGTAGCGCCTTCAGATATTTGATTGGTATTCGTTGACAGTTTTCTGACCGAATTTTAAATTTATTATGACTGATATATGTTTTAATAATGTTTTTATATGCCACCCCCAATTTTTTATCAGTCTCCATATTAATTAGAAAAGTAATTAATAACTTTTTAATGCAGTAATCGTCTGTACAAATATATAAATAATTATTGTTGATTAGAAAATATTTTTTAATAATTACATAATTTTTTAAAGAACAGAAGAAAAGCTTTCGAGAAAAACTCAGCCTTACAATCCATGAAACCGAATCGACATGACCGAAAAATCGAACAACGATTCCTGCCCGGTACGCGGTGCTCTACCATCAAATCTAACCGAGTCCGGGTACGAGACATCTTCATCCATAATAAAGGCGGAACAGTGAATTTTGGGTGAGCCTGGCTCAGGTCTCGAATTGTAGAGTACTCGCATGTCAATCGGGAGGACCGAATTTTATTTCTGGAAAGGTCAATATTTTCCATCCTGATCCTTTGATAGATTATTCTGTACAGATAATTTTATCAAAATTACTAAAAGCTCACCATTTTCAAAATTCAGCATATACGAAATGTTGAATTAGTTTTATTATTAAAATTGTGGCTCATAAAAACGTTGTAGCGAGAATAAAAAACGACGTAGACAGTTTCCTGTTAATACAGCTTTTGCTATGCCAAAAATCAAATCAACTTTACATGTCATTTCGTCTTTACTTAGATTTTATCGATGACTTCTTTGAAGCTTAAGCCTCCGATCGCTTTTGTAACTATACTACACACTTTTCAGTAATTTATCACGGAACCAAGGTAATAGGGAAGGTGAGACTTTAGCAGACAGAGACTGAAACTCAGAAACGTTAGATGACGTCATATCACTCTATTATAACGACGCTTTCGTACACAAATTGATTAATTTCAATGATTGATAATAATTATTCAAGTTATTATATATTCCTCCAACATATATTGTCCTATTGTTTGCCACTGAATGGGCTAATTCTATCAGTGGTTTACTAGTAATACGATGTAATCTACTGTGCGGTCGAAGCAGCGGGTAGTCGAGAACTGATTAATCATAATTCGATAAGTGCGTTGCCCACAGTAAGTGGTTTCAGTACGCTTTTACATCGCTATAACTTTACTCCTAATGACTTTTTTTATTATTATTATTATTAAAAGTTTATAATGGTCGCGTTAACAACTTGGTCATTGGAGACCCATAAATAAATTACAAATAGTGCTTGTTTACGTAAGTATGCTGCGATTCACATTGATTCCAATACTATACATACAATTGAACAGTTTGAAAAATTAATTATACATTTCAAAATTTGGGTTTTTTACATTTACATTTTACAATTCTCATTTGTTAATTATTTATCATAATAATAGGATAAGTAATTATATTAACTTATTTGAAGCTGCGACTGTTGCAAATTCCACTGTACTGTAGTCATAGTCTGTTTTAATTAGGAAGAGGCGTCTGCTTCTGAATATGTATCAATCTCTTCTTGTTTCTTGACTAAATTTACGAGCCTTTTTATTCTACTCTTTGCCGTTTTATCATTTAAGTGTGGGTAAAAAGAGTCCAATACATTTATGAATGATGTAGAGGATATTTGGTAATCTCTAATAATGATTCTTGGGTTCTTTGAGTCCGTAGCATTTAGTATAAGAGTCTTTAACTGTTCCAAAGGGATAGGTGGAGCACTGGTTTCTTCTTCATATAATATTTTTAGTGGACCTAATGATTGACTAAGCACCTTATATTTATGATCCTGAATGTTTTGTTTTGTTTTCTTTGGTGGATTATTGCTTGTCTTATTGTTCAGGATTACTGTCGTCTTTCTTATCAGCTTGGCTCGTCGAGCTCGTAGATGCTGTTCTTTTTTTGTTTGTTAGTTGGGAATTATCCATCTCCATTTTTTGAGGGTTTCTTATTTGAATTGCGGGTGCCGGGTTCTTACACTGAATTTTGTAATGACTTTTCTTGTCTTACTACTTTATACTGCAAATTTTTTATTTTAATTGTCGTCTTCAGACCACAAATTTGTTGATGCCCTGAATTCGGAACCATAAACAATAAACCGTATTAAATAAATGAAATGGAAAGTTCACCGGTCAGATAACAGGAAGACACGATGATGGTTTGAAATTTCCTGGAGCACGCCCGAGGTAAATAGAAAACTCCCGACTGTTACAAAATTTTACACTAGCTGACAGAGGACGACCCACCAACGGTCAATTCGTATTATAATATCATCAGGCCTATATTTGGCATTTAAGTCGTGTCTGAATTCAAATGTATAGCCAGTAACGATTGGTACACGTTTGATTGTATGTTCCCAGTTTCATCCGATGGAACTTGATCACCAAACTTTGAGTGGTAATATCGAAGCTAAAATCGGTAATGGACACCTGATGACAGGTTGAGCGTAGGCCTACTATTTCGAACATCGTATCCATTTTAGTTTACAATTCTCTTTCACAGCCGCCATGGTTGGTGGACGGGCAGACAAAGTGCTAATTCGTGTGCGGAGCTGCTGGCTAATTGTTGTTGACTTTGCCCTTCCCTGCGGTGCCACTGCTATTGCTCATGCGCTGGCCCGAGGTCAACAAACCAACAATTACATCTCCATTATCGGCAACGAAAACCGGTTACCCAACTTGTAAACATCACGCAATAACCAAATGTTATTTTGGATAATGACCTGTGGAAGTTTAGATAACCGTCCGCCAATCTTTCAGCCCTAAACGACCGCAACCCCCAAAGAGTAAAACATTAATCAGATATTAACTACAATTTTTTATTTGATGATTGTTATGTTATAGTCTTATTCATTGTTGTAAGTGTATTATCAAATATCGTTGTCATAGGATCACAACAATGGGTGTGTGCCTTTGATGGTGAGTGGAATGTTACACCAAACTTGTCTCATGGTTGCAATTGTTCTTCCGCTGTATACAGAAATCTATAAAGGAAAAATACTTATAATATTATAAAGCATAAAATCATACTAAATATATTCAACGGTTTAATAACCTTGAAATTATTCCCTTGAAGTCAAGCTGTAAATAAAACACGCCAAAAAAATTATTTGCGTTTAAAATATATTTGAAACACTGAATCTTTTAAAAGAGCTTTGGTTCACTTTGTATTTTATTCTCCGTACCAAAGATATCTCCTTTACTTGCGTTTAATGTTGATATTTCCTTACTCAGACCTCATTAGTTGTTCTGCACATTTCAACAATTTGACGTCTTTCTTGTTAATTATATCTCTGACTTATCATAATTACAATCATACGCTACTAACAATTACGTATCAGTAATTTTTAATACTATGGGAAGTATTTCGAGTAAAAATTAAAAAATACATCATTAATTCTCCAAATTGAAAAACAATTATTGCTTACATTTATCATCGTAATATTTTGGGTACTTTTAAATTTTTTCTAATAATTATACAATTAAAATGGTAAGATTCAAGTGTAGGTCGCCTTGCTCCTAAAAATAATTCACCCTTAATTTATTTTTCTGGATATTGAACCTAGATGAAGTTGTGTTTGTCGTAATTTTATCTATTATTCGCTTACATTTTACGTAATTAAACATTTCTTAGTAAATTGTACCAAATTATATTCGAATAACATACTCAGGGTTCAAAGCAAGGTTCATGGTGCTCGTCTTCCCTGAATCGTGGTGTTTACGTTTGAAGCAGCACAGAATTATCCTGAATTCTCAGGTGAACGTGGAGCCGCGAAAGAAAGAATTAGAGCGTAAGGGTTGAAGAGGGAGAGCAGCATCCAACTTCTTCAAGCTTCGTACGGTAGAATAAATTCGACTATATTCGCATTTTGTTCTTGTTATGCACGAGAGCCAAGCTCTCTCAGTCCACAACGACGAGCTACTTCACTGAATACGCATTTCACTATTCACTCTTTGCGGCAATTACGCACAATGCTTACGCTTAAAATATGTTTAATTCTGTTAGACGCAAGTAAATGAACGTATCAACGCACTCGTGCTTTATATTCGGTAGTATGTTATATTCCAGTACTTTTTACTTCATTAAAATTTAGTGCCCCTTTCTCTACGCAACAAGCAATACACCTTTGGTTCGTATTATATACAGTTTACAACTTTTTAAGGCTATGAAATTAAATTTCCCGTCTCAAGACAAGGTTCCTAACAGTCAATTCACTATAGTGCAGTTTGCCAGTTTTAATATCACTTAAATGCCTTGTTTTTCTTTTAGGGGAGTTCAAAATAAATACTAATATTTCACGTGTGTAAAAATTATATCATAACCTCTTATTTACCACTATATATGATGAATATTTTTTTATGTGTTATTTAGACCCGTTTCTCCATTAATATAATTTATTTTCCTTTTTGAAAGAGAATTTAATTTGGCATCTCATCGAAAATTTTCTTGCAGCTTAAACGTCTTGACATCTGGAGCTACCTTGATTCCTTTATATCTAAACAATCAATGGCGGCCGTTGCTCCCAAACACTCTGAGGGCTATATTTTGAGTTCGAACAGGGTTTAGCAATGTTCGAAACGTTTTATTAAATATTCCTCAAATTTATAATTATCTAACAGTCAGAAAAAAAATATTAAATGTATTTATAAGTTAAATACATTTACATTGAAAGTATGAGTTAAAATAGACACACAACGATTCGTCCCGTCTGTGGGACCTTATAAGGTCATTATTGAGATAAAAGAATCCTAATTTAGTAAATATAAAGAATAGAAATATTTATTCCTTATATCATTGAAGTTGAAGTTAGATTAATTGAATTCTAATACGTTTAATAAATTTAAATAATATATTTCGAATCACATGTGATAAATAGATTTTAAAATATTTAGATACTATCCGCTTTGAAAGTTAAAATTGAAGTAGAAATGTATTTTAATACAGTTTATAAAATATTTACTTTCACTTTTGTTTATTTTTTTAACAGAGAATGGTAGCCCTAAAAAAAATATTATCTATTTGAATCCAAAACTGCTGTAAGCAAACCTTAAATACGTTGATTATATACCATTTAATTGTACCATATAATTTAGAATATAAACGTAGACTTTCCATTAAGGGTTAATAAACCCCACATAAATATGTGACTGTTCTATTATTAAAAAGTTGACGTTTACAGATGTCTGGTGCAGTCGCCAGGCTTCAGGTTTGAAGAGAGACCTCGAGAGTGCCTGCCTCGAGGATTTCCTGAGGACGTCCCCGGCACATGTCACTTCGTGCTGGGTTACTCCCATCCATCTCTTCCCGAAGACAGACCGTTGTCGGAACATGTGGAAGAGGCGCTCAAAGACCTCGGCATGCAGCAGCGCTAGATTCCTGGCGATCGATTGTGTCTATCCTGCACGTTGCGCTTTTAGGAGGCAATGCGAGACATGTTGCTATTTGTTATTGCTGCTCAGACCAATAATATTATATTCGTAGTGGACGCAATACGTCGAATGTAACTCTCTTCTTAGACTTCGTTTCCATTTTCCTCCGTTCGTGAGACAGGAGCAACTGAATGAACATAAAGCTGTCGTATCTACTCACTGTTCAGTGTCACACAACTCAAACAAGTCGATTGTGTAATTTCTCATTAACTCTTGTAGGAATGGACCATTTGAAGACGAGAAGATGTGATCCATATTTAAAAATCGTCCCATGATCATTACTGTCAATTCGTTGTGGAAAGTCCAGACACTATGTAGAATTTTTCTCACTCATGGAAAAACCTCGGCCAAATGTGAAGGACGATTATAAAAATCGACGCGACGTGCCGAGACTATAATTATCCTTAATTGCCTATTTTATTTCTTCACAGCGTGTTCGCCACCAATAAAACGTCATTGTGGTGTTTAGTTGTAACGAAGGGGAACAAAACTAAATTACCGTGAAAACTACGTTTCAATATCTACGTTATAACCGTCAAGAGCAAAGATAAAGAATGTAAATTAAATAGCAATAATTCCTGAGGATTATTCTTTCTTCAAAATGGCTTCCTGATAAGGGCCAAGTCTGGTGTTGTTTTTATTTCTCACAGTAAAAATTTCTGTCACGGTTTCTCATGAGGTAACTAATTACTGAGGATCAGGTAACTAATTACTGTGGTGTCAGTTGATATCCTCATTTAAATATGGGCCTGCCAACAATTTAAAAAATATCAGGTCCTTTAGAATTTTCGGGACATGGAATCATTAATGTGTTTTCAGCCTTTTTCAGCCTTATTTTAACTCTAATCACAGTCAAAAAGTTTCATTTAGCCTTGGTAATCTAAATATAATTAATAGTGTGGTTTGAATTTATTTAATTTAATTGTAGAAGAATAGCCAGTTGGCTTGCAAAATTTATCGTTATCAGAATAACAATGAAATATTGTTGGAAAGTCCACACCTGAGATCGCGACAGTGAGAGTCGATGAAACGTTCAAGCAACGCCGTCTAATTTTCAACAGAATATTCACCGGGAAAACAAACGGAAATTAATTAAAAACTGTGTACCTAAAGATAATATAGTGATAATTTTAATTGTTTAGCGCTTTATGTATTAAAGTCGGTTTTAGTAACACGAGATTTCATAAAGCTTGAGTTCCACATATTCCAAAAAGACGATTTGTCCCTTATAAGAGTACCGGAAATTTCAAACTAAGTGATGAAGAAAGTCAGTTTCGAAAAATTAGCATGTCGAAGTAATAATCGGTATTCAAAAATGTTTTCTTTAAGACCAACGAAAGTTATTTTTCTTAATGTTGCAAGGAAACGGACGTACCACAAATATTCCGTTCCCAGTGCATTATAAAACATAATTAATTATTAAAATGATAATTTTCTTGCTATTCAGTCAATTTAATGGACCAAGTAACAAAAATACAGCTCCAAATATATTAAATAATAATTCTGTATGTCCATAAAAATAATTATACCACGGATTTACGTCATTAATTCTCAGTAAAGTAAAAGGAACTTATGTGTCGATTATTTAGCGAGTCGAAATTAAATTTATTACTAAACTGTAATCATGAAAATATTTTTTAACCAAAATTGTGTTTACTTAAATTTAAATTGTACATTCATTGTATAATTCGTTGTCTCTGTTGAACCATTATTGTCACTACTGTTTAATTGTGGGGTTATTAATTATTACATTGTTAATATTTCTGAAATTTTATTTTGAAATTTACTATAATTGTAAAAGAGTAAAACACATACTATTCATATTGAAAGGGACAACCATGGAACCAGTGCAAATGTTTCACAAGTAATGAATTTTCGTGAACCTATTATTGCAGGAGTCGCTTCTCACGCCCTGTAATTGCACAATCTTTATTTCGTGTTAGTGTTTAAATATTGACGGAATGGACTTGAAGAGTAAATGTGAAATAGTTTCTTGTCTTCTGATATGAAAGTGCATCTTGTGCTGCTATGAGTTCTGTTCGCCTAAACTGTGCGCTAAAATAAAAAGGCAGAATAGGAAAGAATATATTTTTCACGTCTTACAAAACAATTCAACATAATGCCATTGTTCGTATTTCCACAATTTAATTTACTGTGTTTCTCAGACATCATGATGTATAAAAGAGACTCTAAATACTGCAAATAAACATATAAATGTTGCCAAATAATTGCTGTTGGTGATTTCTTAGTTTATCCTTCTATTATAGCCAGAGATGCACATCCAGATTATCACGATTTGTTTTGTATCCTATTGAATTCATTTAATTATAGAAAAAAAAATGGTGTCAATTCGACAAGTTCGGATAATTGTCCAAATTGATTACCGTCATCCTTACGGTTTTCCTTATTTTTGCCAAAAGGATGCAATTACGTTAAATACTTTAAATGTGTTGTAATGGTTCCTCTTTAAGTGAACTATTTCTGAATTCTTCTGTAGAAGTGGGGTGGTGTTAAGCCACGCGTTCTCAGTGTAACAACTTTTCCGTACCGACTCCCCCCGCTCTCTCTGCAGCGGAACGTATGAGCCAATTTATGAAGAAATTCCCCGAGTATAACAAAGAGATTTGCTGTCTTGTGGGTGCACATAATTTAGCCGTCACAAAGCGTCTAAATATAGACAGCTTGCAGTGGCCGGCTCCGCTGGCTTCAGTAACAACGGGCCTTAAAGTGGAACTGTCGTCCCGGCCTCCCCCGCCTGAAAAGTGAGATTCGCCTCTTTAGAAAAGCACGACCAACATTCCGCGGTTTACAGTTTCAGGGAACCTTTTTTATGAGATGGCGTCAAGTATAAAAATGAGTTTATAAAAAAATCCATCATAACGCTGCTGCGGTAGAAAACCACCAGGGATATAAGAGATAACAGTTCATTACATCCGTCGTGATCTTAAACGGAGGTCGCAGTCGTCTTCTGCAGTCATATTATTATTTTTTTAGGGCAACAGGCTACATGAGGGTAATCCACGTTGGGCAACTCCGCTTTAATAGCATAGGAAGGGATGATGCGGAAGGGTAGAGGAAGGTAGCCAAGGATTAACTAGGGCCCCCGGGCTATATTTTAAGGAACCTACCCGGCATTCGCCTAAAGAAATGCAGGGAAAACCCTGCATCAGGTAGGTCGGGCATTGTGTGCTTGTCCCACGCCCTTCCGATAGCGGGAGAGGAGTTTGCTGTGGGGACGCAGCATTCCCTTCTCCGTGCCTCGACCAGTTTAGGAGGCAGCTGGCCGACTATTCCAATGGGAATAGCGGACAACTCGTACAGTATGCCCAAGGTCTGTGACCCCGGAACATACACCTCTCAGAACAGGCCGAGGTGCCTCGGCTTGTGGGAACCTTAGTTCAAAAACGGAGAGGAAAAGGCATACCCAAAGGAAGCCCCTTCGTATCTCTCCTACAAGGTTTTGCCTGCGAGAGAATAGCCCTCGCAGACCCATGCAGTCATATTATTTCTCAGTACTGCTTTTATATTCTGATTTTAAGGTTGATTACAATGTTTTATTTATTAATGATGAACATTCTCGGTGTCATAAAAAACATACAAATTACGCAACAAAAGTGAATTGAAGTGTAGAGGAGATTTAAAATAGTATATCAATTTTTTTACGAATAATAAAGATAGCCAATACAGACAAAAAAGTAATGTAAATACCACACAACGTTTCTGGGATCCTAATTCACGCGAAAAGACGCAGATTTGGAAGAAAACACGCAGATTTGGAAGAAAAAGAGCAAAATTCGAAAAAAAAACACAGAAAAACGGCTATATCTCCTATCTCGCAGTTAGCGACCTGCGGTCAACGTCATTGTGTTCAGCGTGGCCGCTTCCATGGGGATAGATACCTAATTCACGCGAAAAGACGGAGATTTAGGAGAAAACGAGCAAAATTTGCTAAGAAGGTGCTAAGACGAGCCTAGAGAAACAGAACTGCACTGAGGCTCTTCTTAGCACCTGACGAAAGGTTCAAAAATCCCAGAAACGTTGTGGTATTTATATTCCTTTTTTTTCTTTATTGGCTATCTTTCTTATTCATTATTTTCAATCAGACGTAAATTTTTCATTTCAATTGTTTCACTTCTAAACGTGAACGTGAAACACCAAAAACCTTGAAGAGAAGAACATGTTTATATCATCCCATTCCTGAAGGTTATTTTAATGATAGAATGTATTTATGAAGAATTACTTAAGTTCTTAAACATTTTTCACAGAGTATCGTTTCGTGGAAAATTAATTGTGGCAATGTGACCAAAACATTGCTTCTCGATCATTCATCCAAATATTAGTCTGCGATCCTACCTACAATGAACTCTTGCATATTTTCTGCTGTTCTACTACGAGGCCCAGTTTCTCAAGTCCGCCACAAAGATTAAACTGCCGAAGAAGAAGAAAGTATAGGCTATATATATAGGGTAATATACATAGTGGCAACTCCACTCTTATAGCATAGGAAAGGGACTGAAAGGGGGGGGTGCGGAAAGGTAGGGCAAGGTAGCCAAGGGTTACCTAGGACCCCCGGATTGTAGTTTATGGATCCTACCCGGCATTTCGCCTAAAAGTTATACAAAGAAAACCCTGGAAATACCTGAATCAGGTAGGTCGGGCAGTAGGTACTTGTCCCACACCCTACTAATGGCGGGAAAGGGGTTTGCTGTGGGGACGCAGCATTCCCTTCTCCGTGCTTCAACCAGTTTAGGAGGCAGCTGGCCGACTGTTCCAATGGGAATAGAGGATAACTCTTGAGGTATTCCCAAGGTCTGCGACCCAGGAACATAACCTCTCAAAACAGGCCGAGGTGCCTGGGCTTGTTGGAACCTCAGTTCAAAAACGGAGAGAGGAAAAAGTCATCCCCAATGGTATCCCACTCCGTCTCTCCAGAAAGGTTCTGCCTGCGAGAGACAGCTCTCACGTGCACGGTTCACTCTCCGCGACATGCTCCTACTTTATGCCAACTACAATGCAACTCAGCTGCACGTCTCATTGTCGGCCAGACATTCCAGACTTTATTGTTGTTAACGTCTACATCATCAATCAACGCTTTAGAAGTGCGTCGATAAATTTTTCTGAGAGGCCTTTGTAGATTTGTCATAATGGGAATGAGTTTTACTCATTATTTCTCTCTTTCCTCTTTACTATTTTCTTTCGTCCTTTCTTCATACTTTTTTTTTCTCCAGACTTATGCTAGTCCTATTTTCCTTGTAATAAAAAGTCTCGGTTGAAGACTAGGCTATCAGAAGGCCGCCCTACAAATTTACTATTTTTCCAAATTCTCAAATAAGCAGGCGCGTTAGAGACAATACATGAAGCATCAATTTTAAAAAATTGTATTGATATATATTCACATGGTTAACTATTATATATGAAAAATAAACCATAACAGTTTTTGTTCCATTATTGTGTATATAACAAAGGAAAATGCGCGATGTCGTCTATTCAGTTCATTAAATATCCCTTTTCGGTCAAAAGTTTGCTAGTATTATATACTGAACAAATTGATTGAAATAGTCCAGGACGTTTTATGACTCGCATATACATCGTGAACTAGACTCAGGGGTAATTATGGGGACTAAAAATACACATATATTAAATATTTCCTAATTTAAAACTTCATTGTAGAGCCTGTGAAGTGAAAGTGATTGACACGAGGTGGAAGTGGCTACTGACAGGTCCATCGGGTTGTGAAAACCGACCGAAGCTTATCAGGCTTCATACAACACAAAGACAAGGAGGTGTCATTGTTCCCCGCCCGTTCAATATTTTACTTGTTTCACGTATTTTGATAGTCCTGACTCGATACGCCATAATAAATAAAATGCCGTTGCTGCTTTCGGGTTTTCCAGTGCCTAGATCGGTTTTCGAGAGAAAAAAAGAGTAGAGAATAAAGGAATCGGTAAGATGGACGAGACAGGTCAAAGACGAAGATATCACAATGAGTATTACATAAATGTAAGAAATAGGGAAGATGAAACCGGAAGGTATAGTAAAGAGAATTACAAACCAACGTTTCGAGCAGTAATCAAATTCTGATCTCCTTCAGAGTAGAAGTCATTCATTGCTTGTGCGTGAGAGTCCGTACACTCTTGTGCGTTAGCACCTACTCGGTTCAGTCCAATCCTGAGAGACTGCTAGCTATTTGGTCTTTCTGTACGTGAATGTTTAAGCAATACATGGTTAGAGAGAACGTGAAGAAGGGTAAGGGATTTGAACCAGTTTCCGGAAGGATCGAGACTGGATGGACAAGGTCGTCACAAGGAAATGGTGTATTTGGACTTTCCTGTATTACTGTAACGTGAAGAATAACAAATGTCAGGAAAATGAGGGCTGCTTTAGAAGACAGCTTAGTTGCTTTCATGAATTTGGCTTCATTTAGTGATATTTTTGAGGTGGGAGGGTTCGGTGTAGACTATGGATGATATTTCGAAATCAAACCTGCGGCAGTTTTCCCAAATTTGCTAATTTGGATTTGGAGGCTTCTCCTCGTTTATATTAATTTTCTTCAATCCTCACAAATTTCTTCCTATGGGTTTCCCCACGTAGATTTTTCCACATAGGCAAGAAACAAAGTAAACAACGTATTTTCAATTTTTTTTTGTCTATGTTGTACAAACTTTGCAATACTTCCCGAATGTAAACAAAAGGTTCTACACGCATAATGTATTGATTCCTACTTTATACTGATAATTATTTAACAGTCCATTTGATCAACATTCACCAATGGTTTATCACTCGAAAATGAAGCACTTGTATTTTCATCATTTATTCAAAATTAAAAAACTTTGATCAGCAATACGATTATGGCTTTCAGCTGAAATCTTCTTGAATTACTCGATTTAGAACTTAAATATTTTTCGAATGACAGTTAATAAATTAAATATAAAATTAAATAATCAGTTATACATACTGTAATGCCAGTTAATTAGGTCATTAATTGTTTGGACATAAAAATTGAATTGTTTGATAAATCCATTATAGCGACCTGATCGAACAAAGCAACAATGGAAAAGCGATTCAGCCGCTTTTGTTGAAAAGTCAAAATGGCGTTTGCGCGCTTGAAAGTCTAGCAGTTTACGTCTGTAGCCAGCCAGGGAAGGAAGTCAGTTTTTTTACATATACAGCCAGGAGCTAAAGAAAAGTTAGTTCGCTCCGAAAGAATAAACAGTTAAAATAAATCTTCAAGGAGCTACGTGGCAGTTTAAGTCCAAATCAGTAAAATACTAATAAATCTACGAATAATTGGATTCCTGTAAGGCAAGCAGACATCAGATAGCTGACGTTCAGGAGGATCATCCGAGTTTCTGGGAGCCTATCAATTTTGACTTCAATAGTGTAAAATCTGTGAGTCGACATTTAGAGTCAGTGTATAATTTTGCAATAGTGTACTTCCGAAACCAAAAGGTATGCTGGTACCAGCTGGACAGTATTTAAGTAACAAAATCAAAACTAATGATTAATTGTAAACTTTAATCAAAGGATAAAGTCAGATTTCGTTCTCTTTTAATTGTCAATCCGAGTTAATTTCTTTACTTTTAATTTATTTAATTCTATCGACATTGTTTAGGTAAATTGTAAACTGTTTTGTTAATAAGATTTTAAATCAATTTGTTGTGTTCATTATCAAACCCTGTAGAGGCCCTGAGAGGAAGATCTCAAATTTTGTTGTAATTATCTTTATTGCCATAAAATAAAATAAAAATATTTTGTTTGTTAATTTTTGATTATTATTTCATTTAATAAACGACCTATAGTATCTGTTCATTACAATACATAATTAAAAAATCTAATTCATAACTATAATTTATAGTTTACTTCACACTCTTACAGAAATCCCAATTCTGACGCTATCACATATAATTTTGATACAAAAGTCGGAAATTCGCGTATTAACAACTCTCGTTGTAGTTTCTATTTCAAGTATGCAAACAATCCGAGCGAAAGTTATACGAGCAAATGAATCGCACTTGAGAGGATAATTGGCTTCATAAACATTACTGAAGTGTAAATATACCGGACGTGCGACAGATAATTGACGTTCATCGGCGAGGCTGTGCCTGGATATTTTATCGATACACATTCCACGTGACCTTCGGCAGATTTAACGAGACCGCAATGGGGTGGGCGAAAATAACACGTTAATGTGGCACTGGATGCTCTGCGAAATATTTTCAAAATTAATCGAGAGCCGCGTCAACGTCGGAACTATTTTTAAACATGACCGGCTTTCATATGTTTTTCAACTTTTTATAGAAACTTTTATTTTAAGACAACATGTCTTAATTTTACCGTTCTTGTGAGAAAAGGAAACTGTTAATTCAAAGCGTAGACTAACACACTTTAACGTTAAAAATACCTAGCAATGAAATTTTGGAGCTCCGTTGATTTTTCAACGATTATAACAGCATGAAACGTGGTTTAATGAGAAATCTCCTTGGAACATGCATCCGTAACAAAAATCGTCTATCAACAATATAATGGTCAGTAATCGTAGTCACTGTCACTATTTATAGGCATTTTGAGTCTATTTGGAATCTATTAAATATCACCTACTATTTTCGAATATTCAATATTAAAATTTCTTTTCTTGCACAACTCTCCATGACGTTTTGCAATAATTTTATAATTTTTTTTTCAGGTAACAGGCTACATGAGGGTAATCCACGTTGGGCAACTCCCCTTTAATAGCATAGGAAGGGATTTGAAAGGGGGGATGCTGCAGGGTAGAGGAAGGTAGCCAAGGGTTAACTAGGGCCCACGGGCTATATATTTTAAAGATCCTACCCAGCATTCGCCTAAAAGTAATGCAGGGAAAACCCTAGAAAAACGTGCATCAGGTAGGTCGGGCATTGGATACTTGTCCCACGCTCTTCCGATAGCGGGAGAGGAGTTTGCTGTGGGGAGGCAGCATTCTCTTCTCCGTGCCTCGACCAGTTTAGGAGGCAGCTGGCCGACTATTCAAATGGGAATAGCGGACAACTCTTACCGTATGCCCAAGGTCTGAGACCCCGGAACATACACCTCTCAGAACAGGCCGAGGTGCCTCGGCTTATGGGAACCTTAGTTCAAAAACGGAGAGGAAAAGGCATCCCCAAATGTAGCCCCTTCGTATCTCTCCTACAAGGTTCTGTCTGCGAGAGAACATCCCTCGCAGGTATGCCTGCGAGAGAATAGCCCTCGCCTTCTCGGTTTTAATTTTTTTTATATTTTTTTTGGGGGGGGCTACATGAGGCTACATGAGGGTGATCCACATTGGACAACTTCCCTTTAATAGCATAGGAAGGGATTTGAAAGGGGGAATGCGGAAGGGTAGAGGAAGGTAACCAAGGGTTACTAGGGCCCCCGGGCTCTGGTTTAAGGATCCTACCCGGCATTCGCCTAAAGAAATGCAGGGAAAACCCTAGAATTTTTTTTTAGGGCAACAGGCTACATGAGGGTGATCCACATTGGGCAACTCCCCTTTAATAGCATAGGAGGGGATTAGAAAGGGGGGATACGGAAGGGTAGAGGAAGGTAGCCAAGGGTTACTAGAAAAATTGGACGATAAATTTCTTCTAGTAGAAATAAGGAAAGCCTGCGAGAGGCTTTTTCTAGGGTTTTCCCTGCATTTCTTTAGGCGAATGCCGGGTAGGATCCTTAAAATATAGCCCGGGGGCTCTAGTTAACCCTTGGCTACCTTCCTTTACCCTTCCGCATCCCCCCTTTCAAATCCCTTCGTATGCCATTAAAGGGGAGTTGCCCAATGTGGATTACCCTCATGTAGCCTGTTGCACTAAAGAAAAAAAATTCTTCTCGTAGAAGAATACTTTATTACCGTCGTAGCAGTACTAAGTTATTCAGTAATAAAGTTTCGTTCAGCTTTCGGGGCTTGTAATAATTAAGAAGCATTTATTAAAATATTTGACTCTTGCTATCAAAGCAAAAGTAAGCTATGAATATATAGCACTTAATTTAGCGAGCTCAAAGGGAATTCCCAATTACCACTCATCAACTACATCGCTAAAAGCCATTGATCGTCATATAGTCTAGGGGCAATATTAGCGAGATGAAATTAATAATATAGCTCACTCGGCGAGAGTTTGGAATGTGATTGTCCACAGATATTATTGACGATGTTAACTAGTATGTGCCGCCATTGTGGCGACCAGTGATTTGGAGGATTACTTGACTTTTTTGCTAACTGAATGTGTGGATTGGAACGAAAGGTGTAAACCATTGAATCGAAAACTTGGTATTTAACATTGCTCTGTGCTTTAATTATCGATATATTAAGTTATTTTGGTTTCTGATTTAACGGAATATTTTCTTTCGAAGTATATCCTATTAATATATTTGATTCTGTAGCAAGAATTTCCCGTTAACTGCCCCTAGGAAATGGCTATAAAATGAGCTAGGGGGCATACTCAGGTTCCTCCGATAAAATATTACTGTAATGGTTGAGAAACATTGACCGTTGGTGCCAATAAATATATGCCGCTTTAGTAACCACCGATTCTTGGTCTACTAATAATCCAAAAGAAAAATTCAAATATGCTTACATTTTAATATATAATGACCTGCTATCGCTAATATCAATAATTTAGATAATTGCCCATTTATTTTCACATATTTGATTTATTAAATTAATACATTTCCAGATATAAAATTTTTGAACATTATCAGTTAGCAATTGTTTGGAAACAGTTTGAATCGTCCGCCAATAATGTCAATATGGCATTGTTGCTAAGGAGGCGCTGTAAATTGCTTACGCTGTGAGTAGCTGACAATTTTATTGGTCAATTTTTAAAAGCCGCGAAATTTTCGAACTTATATATATTTTTTGGGGGTAACAGGCTACATGAAGGTAATCCACATGGCGGCAACTCCCCTTTAATAGCATAGGAAGGGATTTGAAAGGGGGGATGCGGAAGGGTAGAGGAAGGTAGCCAAGGGTTAACTAGGGCCCCCGGGCTATAGTTTAAGGATCCTACCCGGCATTCGCCTAAAATTAATGCAGGGAAAACCGTAGAAAAGCCTGCATCAGGTAGGTCGGGCATTGGGTATTTGTCCCACGCCCTTCCGATAGCGGAAGAGGAGTTTGCTCCGTTCCTCGACCAGTTTAGGAGGCCGCTGGCCGACTGTTCCAATGGGAACAGCGAACAACTCTTACCGTATGCCCAAGGTCTGTGACCCCGGAACATACACCTCTAAAAACAGGCCGATGTGCCTCAGCTTGTGGGAATCTTAGTTCAATAACGGAGAGGTAAAGGCATCCCCCCCCCCAAAGGTAGCCCAATTCCTCACAATCTTCTGGAAGCTGCTTCAGATGACTTCACTTCTACGATGGATAAGGAACGAGTAAGTCTCGTTTCGAAGAGAGCCGCCATTACAAGAGAACTGTCGGATTCTGTTATAAAAATATTTTAATAGTTCAATTACTTAGAGCAAAGTAGGAAATTAAAATAAAAAAATTTCTAATATCTGCTTTCTAAATATAGGTTATAAAACTTGGGAACTGCAAATACGCCAAAGTGAATGATTGTGCAGGGTGAATTATTACATCCTGTTCGCTGCCATGGAATACAGTTCAACGACAGTGCCCATAATATTCTGTAATGCATGTACGTTAACTCTCCTGTGATACCGACACCTCACGTCATAGAGTTGCTTTCGCACTCATTTTAATTAACGATTTCTCCATAGGATTGAAACGATTATCATTAAAGTATAGATATATGGTTGCCGTATATCTCGTGCTCGTGTACTTGAGGTTTTATTTTCCCCGAAGCTGTCGATTTGTTATGGAATGGATCACGCCTGTAAGTGGCACACATATTGGAATCTCTTTAAGGCATTGCCGTCACGGTCGCTGTTTGTAGCGCAGCTGACAGGCAGGACTGCTGCGTTACACGACACCGCGTGGCTTTGGCTTCGGTGACATAGATCAATATAGCGCCACGAACAATGCTACGACCGCCACATTCATTACCAATCCATCATTAGTTACAACTTCACACCGCTACTTTTTGTGGTACTTTGAGAAGTTAGGAACACAAAACTCAAGTAACTTTCTACGCTGACTTTGGACGAGGCGTTTATGCGTAATAAAACATTTTTAGAATTTATGAACCCTGACTTGAGATGGAAATGAACTCAACGAAGAGGTGCCACCTCAGCTACTGCGTATGTAAATTGTTATTTTGGAAAAATACGTATGTATTCAAAATGAGTTCAATTTCGTTAATTTAATATATACAGCTGTATTATCAAACGTCACTATCTATAAACATTTAAATAATATGTAAGTACTAATATTTTAAGACAATTTTACACCCTGACTGTTGAAATTCAACAAATAACAGAACTAAATCAATTACCAGGTTTGTAGGGCAAGAAAATAAGTTGAAAAGTAAGGGAATTTTCAAACATTAGCATTACATGAAATCGGTCACAAAAAATGAATTCCTATATGACTTATGGCGGGAATTTTTAAGCAAGTAAAATCCAGAAATATAGTTTCTGCGCCCTAAATAGGAACGGTAGAAAAATAGAAAAGTCAAATA
The DNA here is from genome assembly GCA_037074705.1 of Zhengitettix transpicula. NCBI lineage: Eukaryota > Metazoa > Arthropoda > Insecta > Orthoptera > Tetrigidae > Zhengitettix > Zhengitettix transpicula. The sequence continues at coordinate 65,985,302 of CM073593.1, read as the reverse complement.
ATATAGGGAAATGAGATAGCAACGTCAAAAATAAAAACTGGGACTTACAATTAAACACATCAATAATAAATTGGGACAAATTTCACGAAACACAGTCTTCGATTGGTTAGAGTATTTATTCAAAATTTTAAAATTCATGATGTACTTTACTTTTTAAAAAAATAATAATACTATTGCCAAAAATTTATATTTAATGTTTTAAAGTCACGTAAATAGTCAGTCTGAAATAAATTTGTCAACCAAAAATAAGTTCTGACCTTCATGTACATATAACTTATTCTGCTTGTTGTTGGCACATACACAGTTAAAATAATAGCACAACTGTAATTTACTATTTCGAATCATCTGCATTTTTAATGGTCTATATAATAATATAAAATCTGTAACTTCATTTCTGTTATATGCGCGTGCAGTTTGTTCACCTACTATGGGACGGGTAAATGTAAAAGGAAAAGTAGATTCACCCGAGGATGCCGCAAAATACTATTCATTGAGGAAGCTGGAACCGCATAATGGTAACCACAACGTGCCTCCATCGTTGGTGGACCGCATGTAATTTGTTTTTCAATTGGAAATCGGTATAGATAAAACGTCTGTAGTTCTGGTCTTTAACCATTTGATCGAACGATTGGACAACTAGGGTGACGGGGCCCGATATCCAATACGAGACAAGAAAATTATTCCGTTGTGGGGAACTATTATATATTGAACTGGCTCGTTCTTCCATATTGACTTTCTGTTCCCATTTAATACATAATTCATTAATCTATCGAATAGTCGCTTTTCGATTTACATTTTTAATGCCTTATTATTTAATTTTTTTTTCCTTTGCATTAAGTTTTTCGTTTTACAAGTGACTCAAAATTTTTTATTACCATTAGATTATTTTCTCCTGGTAAAAATTGACATATGTAAATCTCTAGTTTCACATTACTGAATTTCATGTCTTTAATTTATACACTATAATCATTATAACTGTATGACGCTCTTTATCCTTATCAAATATAATATTGGAAACAAATTGTCTAGCTAATTCTGATTTATTTTATTTATTTTCTTTTATGTAACGTATGCTAATATTTATTTCATAAAATATATTTTATATTCACACTATGATTATTTTCATGAACGATACTAATGTTTGTTACCAATAGAATATGTCTATAATCAGTAATTAAATTTATGATATTAAGCAAAATTTATAGTACGACCTACTTTATTGAAATTCTTTACGATTTTATTTATTTTTTAATAAACAAACGATTATGTAACTACGAAAATTATGATTTTACAGCTTATATGCAAAGTACACGGAGTTGTTTTTAAAACAACTCATAATTACTATTCTATTAATATCACAAATAAAAATGTGACAATCTGAATAGTTTCATAGAATTATTTATTTACTTTTCAGACGCAGCCAAATGATGAACGTTGTGATTTTTCTTGAGGCTACGATTGTCCTGCAAAGAGGGTCAGAGGAAGAAAAGTCCATAACTTTTGGGTGCAGACAACTCGTTAACCGTGGTTCAGTCAATCCCCCTACGGAATTGGAGCCAGATAAAAGGTACTCCAAAGAAGTGGAAGCCGGGCGCAAAGCCAGCTCCGTAGCCTTGGAAAAATTCGCAAGACCATGACGACGAAAATTCCCAGGGACACGTCACAACAACAAAAATTATGAATAAGATTGCCAAAGAACAGTAATGTGGAAATAAGATGATAAGCCAAAATGGTAACAAAAGTATTTAATGCGTTGGAAAATGACGGACAATTAAATATGATTAGTGACGATAATACATTAGTTATATAAACAGATTCAATAAAACTTGATGACAAGATAATACTGATTTAAGAAAATTACAAATATTCATATATTACGCTACAACCTTAATTTATATATTTATGAATTCTCGAAAAAATAAATAATATAACACATTAAGTTTTAATTATTTCACTCATAACTGGATAAATAACCTTATAAATAAAATACGCCTCATGTAACAATATGTGAATGTTCACACTTGCAACATAAAATATGTATTTTGTAGCAGAAAATATAAATATATATTTGTAATACAACAATGGTGAAACTATTCTTTTATGGTTTATAACAAACAATTATAACGGTTAAATCGAAAACTTCGTATTATTCTGAACTTCTGATATATAAAATACTTAATCTTAAATTTCTGGTTGTAAATTTTAATCAAAATTTATTACATATTAAGTTAATTTCGTCTTCAGATTTGAGTCTTGTTTTCAGGTAATGGCATCATATAATAATAAAAAATTGAAAATAGAGTATTCTTATGTATTAATGACTACTAACCCGCATTACATCAATTTCTTGGTTATTTCCGCCATTTAGAAAACTGGTTTTATTTTTAAAAAAATCTGAGTTCCATATGATCAAAGGTTTTTGAAAATAATGAACTATTTCTTCAATGTATAAATAATCAAAATCATGTACATTTTAGGTAATGCGAAGGATTAATTAATATACCGGAGGTGAATACTTAAATAACTTTGGCCGTGGTCTGTGGTCACAATTATTCAAATGTAATAAAAATATTTTCGTTGCTGAACGGTTTCATTTCACAGTAAGACGGAACTCTTCTAAAAATATTTACTTAATAGTTATTAACTAAATACGATGGGGCAATCCTCCGCTGGTCGCTTAACTCGCCAACCCCTAGCCGGGAGTTATACGTACTCAGTCTCGAAAATAAAAAAACAATAATTATTTACAGATATTATGCTTATAAACGATAGAAAAATAATTTTAGTCACTTGATCTTCGTCATGTGTTATGCTGACGTTGTTATTACTAATACATCTCTCCTATTTCCGGAGACAACTTTCTAAGCAACTACAATTGCTGTATTTGTAAACAGAATAAACTGTATTCGTACCTTACTAACAATTTTGATGTAATTAATCTAATAAATACACATTATAATTCAGGATGATGGAAAACTTAATTGGAACTTTAGACAAATGGGTCGTCTCGAGATACGTTTGGCCTTTATAGTATGTGTGTTATTTTTTTCTGAAGTCAAAAATTGCAGATCAAATGCTGTACTTCTTCAAAAATCTGACCGAATATATACCTGTTGGAGTAAACTGTAATAATTTGCACAAATACTCAAAACATTAATTTCGTAGAATGTAAATCTATGCACTAAACTGATTTATAATTCAATATGTAATTCTCCGATTTTGGGAACGTTTCAGTCTTTTTCGCTGAAGATACCAGCGTTTATTCTCTAATTTTTGTTCAACAATACGTGACGTAACATTGTTGCACGTCGGGTTCCCAACTCTTCTCAAATAACAATGCAGAAAATAAATAATAATATTTTTCGACCTTTATTCAAGCCTGAAAAAATTTAAGTAATTTAATCTATTTTATTTAAATGACGCATTGCCATCTTTGTCTTCTTATTAACAAAAAAAAGAGATTAGTTTTTTTCTTCTGCTGTTTTTCAAATTTTGAAACACTAGGACGTGCTTTTTGGTGACCTTCAATAACTTAATAGATAAGCACGCTCCCAATACAATCATTCCATTTTTTGGAAAGTAAATTAATCATTCAAAAGTTGTAAAACGGTACGAAAATTGAGATTAAACCACAAAGTGTCCCGGAACGGTACATCATTCAAGGAGTTTCCAGGACGACATCAGCAGGGTGTGAACGCGGACATTCTGGTCCTCTACTTGCCCCATCGCGGATCAACCAACAGTTCTTCCGAGTCATCATCGCCAGGACGGAATTCAGATGTATTGAGGTACTGAGTGGTGACTTTAAAACACCGAGAATCGATTAATAAAGTGAAGTGGTCCTGTGAAAACATTAACCAGAGCGAGTTGACAAAAAAATAATTATGTGAATAATAAATTCAGGTGGACGTAGTATTTGTTGTTGTATTTTTTGCTTGTTTTTTATTATTATTAGTTAATGTGGTTATTTTCGGCCTTTTCCATCATTCGGCCGCCATTTACAAACAATTATTTTCATTGCACAGATAATGCCAACCTAGTAAAATAAAAACCACTAATATTCCAATTTTTTAACTGTGTGTAATAGTGTTGATGGTGCGGTTGGCATCAGCGTCCGCCGCACCACTTACTTCCAAAACCAATTATAGGTTTTTGGTGCCGCCCAAACCTAGTTAAATTTCATTACTGAGATGTTACGTTTTTTTTGGTTTTTTTTGTGAATACATTAAATTGTTAAAATAAATACTTTAAATTGAAAATTGATGGTACATTGTTTTTGTTTTGTGTGTGTCAACCCTAAAAAACTTATAATATATGCTCTATCGTCTAAACAGGCTGGTGCAGCTATCTTTATCAGATAGAAGTAAAACTCGTACGAAGTATTTATTATACGTTCTTAATGTTAAAGATGTACGACCTTTACTATATATTTATATATATATTGTAGTAATTAGTAATTAATCCATTGTTATAATTGCAAAGTAAAGAACTCATTATTAGACTATATAAAGCATACACCGCGACAATGCGGGCGGCGAGACAAAAGAACCATTGTTAAGACGTACGCAGTCAGAAATCTACGAGACGAACAGACAGTCTACGGCGAGGAGCGAAAGAGTACAGTTAGAGTCAGCGAGGAGAAGCGAAAGAGTAGAGTCAGCGAGGAGAAGCGAAACGAAAAGGTTGCAAGTTAAAATTGAACAAAAAGTTTTTCAGTCTGTAATTCATCGAATAAGGTTACAGGAAAGTTTCTCAATAAGTAAAGCCACAAGCAGTAACCTAATAATTTCCTGCCGCAGTAAAAAAACTCAATAAGTAAAAAGAGACCGTCACCGATGTCATCGAGAGGAAGTTGTTAATGATCTGACTGACCATTAATTCGGAAGGAGTAGCCGTTTCCAGCTGAGAGAACATCAAGTTTTGACAAGTGTTTTGTAACCAATTTAAATTCAGTGATATCCCCAAAAACGTGTGCACAGAAAACCCCAAAATTGAGACCTGGTCGGCCGTAAGTAAAGGAACTCTAAAATTTATTTGTAAACCATTTCTTTAAGATACGTCAGATCGTTCTTCAATTATTTCTTTTCTTTAATTATTTCTTTTCTTTAATTGTTTTGTTAGATAATTTAAATTCAAGTCACCCATTTATCAAACCCAGTAAAGACCCTGAGATTCTAAATATTATTGTGTAATTTTATATTGTATTTAACTTCATTAATAAATTTTGATTAATTGTTCACCTTTAATAATCTTTTATTTTATTTAGACGCCATTTTAATTAATTTATTACAATATATATATATATATATATATATTGTAGTAATTGGTAATTAAGGCATTGTTCTAATTGAAAAGTTGAATTGTAGAGGACTCATTATTGGTGGATATAGCGGACGCCGCAACAAACCGGCAATGCAAGGAAAGTATTGTTGATCGGTCGAGAAGGTTTTACGCGCTCAAAATTTACATAACGAACGAACAGTTGGGCAGCGGACAGCAAGTAGAACAGAGTAAACGAACGAACAGTTGGGCAGCGGACAGCAAGTGGAACAGAGTAAAAGAACGAACAGTTGGGCAGTAAACGGCGAGATGCACAGATTAAAATTCTAATTCACGAAAACCTGAACAATCTTTGTCTGTCAGCAGTGAAGACTGAAAGGTCTAATTTAAAAAACGAGAAAGTGTTCCAGTAACCAGTACGCTGTTATATCAAAAATGCCGAAACTGAACTAGTCTTCAGTCAACAGACAAAACCAATGAGGTGCATTTTCAACAGAAATCTACGAGATCTACAAATCCAGGTTGCAGTAAATCATCGAGAATCGACAAAGTTATTTTAAACCAACTAACAAACTACGCTAATTAGAGTCTGTGAACATTTAGAGTCTGTGAGTACTTAGAATCAGTGATATCCCCAAAATTGTGCACGAAAAGTTAAAATGAGACCTGGGCTGCCGTAAGTAGAAAGAAAACTTTAAAATCATTGTAAACCACGTTTAAAAGATAAACGTCAGATCGTACTTTAATTATCGATAAAATGAGATCTTTAATTATTCAGATCATTCTTTATTTCTTGATAAAAATTGAAATTGTTTAAATTCAATCTTTGGTATTATTTCTTCAGCAACAAATGTCGTCTATGTTCAGATGCATTGATTCCCATATAAAGCAAATGTAATTTTTGTGATTTTGATTATATAAATTCTGCCATTATCAAACCCAGTTCAACCCTGAGATCCCAAATATTTTGTGATTTGAATACTTGTTTTAAAATTGTTAATAAATCTTGTTTAATAGTTTTCACGTAATAGTTCTTTTCATTTAAAAACGCCACATAATTCATATCATGAATTATTGTTAAAAAGATGCAAGATAAATTTATAAATTATCACAATATATACCTTAATCGCCAATCTCATGCTCATTCTTATTAATGTCCTTTGAGAAGGAGAGAACCCAACGCAAGATCTTTGCTTTCGTAGGGCGTTTGCTTGCAGTCAACGTTTGTGGTTATGACTTTGTGCCATGGCAGTTTCCGTATTCACCTCACTTTCTGCGTAAGGTGAGCACCCATTCCAGTTCTCCGCGAGCAATCTCGGGCTAAACCAGGCCTATAAAAGCACGCAACTATCAGGAGATCCTGCCTTAGCGACCACTTCTCCCACTGCCGCTGTCTTCGTATTCGAAACGAACTCCTGAATAAAGGCCAGAGAAATGGAAGCACTGTTTCGATTACACCGAGGTCGAAATCTAAAGTATAAATTATGTGTTTATATTATATATTGTAATGAACAACAATATGACATTAATTAAATTAAATTTGCCCCACTTTGTGGTAGACAAATATGTAATGAACAACAATTAAGCTTTATTTAAATTAGTTTAATTTAATTAATTTGAAGAATTTACCTCACGTGAAGCGCCAAAATGTAATAATCAAATATAAGGCGTTATTTAAATGAAATAATCAACAAGAATTTAAAACATATAATTATTTATTTCCACTTTGTTGCTTTAACTCACAAACAATTACAATTTAAAATATTTGATCTCAGGGTCTCTACTGGGTTTGATAATGGACACAACAAGTTGTTTTAAAAAACTAATTAACACACAGTTTATAATTCACCCAGACAATATGTCCATAGGAAGAAATAAAAAGAAAAGAAATTAACTCTGATTGACAATTAGAATAGAACGAAATCTGACTACTATCCTTTAATTACGTTTACATAAACCATTATTTTTGTATTTAGTTACTCACATCTGTCTAGCTGGTTCCAGAATTCCTTTTGTTTTCGGGAGTACACTATTTCAAAAATTTTACACTGATTCTAATATTGGCTTACAGATTTTACACTCTTGAAGTCCACCTTATAGGCTCCCAGAAACTAAGATGATCCTCCTTTTTGTCAGCTATCTGATAACTGCTTGCCTTATATGAATCCTGTGATTCATAGATTTTCTAGTCTTTTTACCGCTTGGGACTTAAACTGCAACTTTACTATTCCGGGCTGGCTACAGAAGTAAAACCTGCACTCCTTTCCTATCTGCTGATAGACGTAAAAACTGCTAACTTAGCGATATTTACGGGATAATACTTCCGTGAATGTTTTTACTTTGTCTTAAATTCACAACTTTGTTTAATGATACATTAAACGACGGCTAGTCTGTGCTCTAGTATCATTTGTTCCGTCCTCCGAAATGTCCCGTCACCAACTGAACTATCGTAGTCTCGAGTTTTAGCGCGCATTCGCCATTTTTGACTTTCCGACAAAGCAACAAAGCTCAGCTCCATTGTTGTTTTGGAAGCTCCTGTCGCTACAATTAAATTCCCAACCTACCTGATGCAGGTTTTTCTAGGGTTTTCCCTGCATTACTTTTAGGCGAATGCTGGGTAGGATCGTTAAACTATATCCCGGGGGCCCTAGTTAACCCTTAGCTACCTTCCTCTACCCTTCCGTATCCCCCCTTCAAATACCTTCCTATGCTAATAAAGGGGAGTTGCCACCATGTGTATTACCCTCATGTAGCCTGTTATCCTAAAAAAATAAGTAAATGTCTATCCTTTGAATTATTTAGCATACACGTCGATAGATATTCGGAAAGTTCAGTTATAAGAGAAAATTTAATCTTCCGTCTTTCGAATATCAGGTTCTTCACATTAAATCCCTCAGATTTTACATTTTTGTTTTAATCGTTAAATGAACTTTTCTCTCACTCAACATTACATATCAAGTTTCATTTTTTACACGGTAAATTTTCTGGCCAGTAGCTTCTGTCACGCCCTGAAATAACGAGCGTGTAAGAGAAATATTCCTGTGTTTTAAATCCAGGAAGCAAAAAAAAATAATGCCGTTTTCTTCTCATCAGAGAGAGATCAGAATTAAAGAAAAAACAAGGTACATTCCAGTATCAACAGGGAAAATTCGGAACACTTCATAAAATTATTTTAATATTGATACGTTTAAATGCTAGTATATAATAACTTCAGATTCACAGAATATTTCGAAAATAATTTGAAAGAATGTCACTTTTTTTCGTATGTTCCCAACTGAAAAGTAAGAGAAATCTTTACTTGTAATGTGGAAATTATTTTAACCTCTGTAAATATTTGCTTCTTTAAAATTATACATTTAATACATGCAAAGTTATACCTTAAAACAGTACTTGATTCAAAATGTTAATCGAGTATCAATCGAGAATCAAGTACAAGTTTTCCGGACGAAATCAAAGCTTCACTATACAAAATTTATTTATAAAGAGATTCAATCTTCGTTAATTAATGGAGCATATTACTCGGTGAAATAATTCGTAGATAGGAAGGACAGTTAAGATCAACTTTAATAAAATGATAACTGCCGACGTATTTTCTTTTTCGTGTTCGTCGGGAATCGACGTAATATTTGCTGCTGCAAACTAAGCTAATCAACAATTCGGGGTTTTATCTTAAAGGTACAGAAATGAGAGTAATAAGGAACGATTTATAGAAAAATAAAACCAAGCTCTAACACATCAATAATAGCCACCGTAGTCAAATTTTTCTGGCCAAAAACCTAACCAAAATGAATCGGTTCACTCTTCTTTTTTTATTTCAACCAATTACGAATTTCCTACAGAATAGACGCCGCGGAATAAATTGATTGATGGTACCGTTTTCTGAAACTGGTCGTGTATGTTACTAAATCCAATACCAAAATTCTGTTTTGATTGTGATAAATTTTGATTCAAATATCGCCATCTATATCATAACAACGCAATATCTGTCGGGGCGCTATGGCGATATGAAATTGACAGCTGATACGAGACGGTAAAATTTATGTGATACAGACCAATTAGTCTAATATTTAGTACTTTATTCACAGTTTGTACTTTGGAAAGACTATGAATTAAATTGAGGGCAATAAAACGGTAATGACAGCGAGGATTAGTTTTGTATATATCAAGCTATCGCATTTTAGATTAAAATGTATCAGTTCTTATCGTACGAGGAGGAAAGTGATATATTGTTTCTTCGTTAATTGCTTTGAAATTTTTGAAAAAAAATTGAAATTTGAATTTTAACAGTTTGTCCTTTGGCGTATGATCTAGATTCTAAAATACACGTACATTTTATTCACTAATTAAATTCTTTCTTTTTATTTATTAGTTTTTAACTTGGTTTGAAGTCAATCCAGAGAATATTTACGACACGTATTCTAATATTTACAGCTAATTAAGGAAGACATTCATTTATATTTGTATTTCGTGGCTGGAAATAAATATACTATCGCAAGGTTAATTTTAATTATTTTAATTTATTCAAAAAGCTAATTCTAAATTATGATTGATATAATTTTAGAGAAAGTTTTGTAACTGCAGCAGTTGTGCGCTATTTTATATTATCACTTTTATGTCTGTATTATTCATTAATTATTTTCTATCAGACGTAAATTTTATCATTCTAACAAATTTATATTTAACTAAGGATATTAAACGCAAATAATAAACTAAAGAGCTACACTTTGTATTCTTTTCTTATTTTCGTATTGCAGTAACGGCAGAAATAAATATTTAATACATGTAGGATATTCAGTGCAGTATGTAGAAACTTAGAGGATGACATTTATTTAATTTATAATGAATTGTATGATGTCAAGAAAATTAAACTCATATTAAAGAATAACATATAAATTTTAATAAGTACCATTTTGATTTATTTAATTATAAATGTCTCTACTAAACATCGTGGGACAATTAAGACACTATAAATTAAATTATAAATGCCAATATATTCCAGAAAAAAATATACGCTTTTAGAAGTTTAAAATTGTACTAAATAGTCTCCTGAAATTATTTTCTGCATTCACCTAAAATATTAAAAACCTTTTATTAAATTTATTGACAATATTTCGCTATATTTGTGTTTTATAAGTAATTTTATGTGATTCATAAACTAGAATCAAAGACGCGAACGAGATTGTACGCTAGAAAACTGTTTTTCAGAGTCAACAAAAGTGTTTTAAATTTCTTTTAGATAGATTGATTGTAACTGTCGATACATTATTTTTTTTTTATATTTCATGTGTGAAAGTTGTATCAAAACTGCGATAGTTTCGTATTATAAAAGTAAATATATATATTTTTTATTATATATTATTCATTATATTAATTTTTCCTATGTAAGGTAACTTAAGAACAACTATTAATTATATCATACTGGTCCTGAAGACCCACCGTTCAATTTAAACGTTAATTATATTTTTACGAATTGAAATTGGACGTTCTATTTTTTACGCGTGATTTTATCCGTATTTACGATAAATGAGTTAATCCAGCAGATCATGAATGCCGTAACCACTTCATATTATCGCAGTTCAATTTCGGTTTTGAGATCACGGCTCACGTTAGGACGCTCAAACGGCAATGACTAATTATTTGCATCAGCATCGGAATGGAATATTTGCAACTGAATAACCACGGTATTTGTGATTCGGATCAACGCTGGGAATAGACTGAGAGTCCACACAGTTAGCATCCTAAATTATGGCAAATGTTCCGCTTTACTAATTGCTGCGCGGGTTTCAGTAAATTTGCTATGTCGAGCATGTGACCATAATCAGAAAAAAAATATGTCCACCGTGTGTCTTTTATCCTAATGGTAGGACTCTTTAAAAATCAGTTGGAGTGGTAAAATTTTTTTTAACTTTTGGCGTTGTTGCTTCATGTGGATCGGCTCAATTAAACTTCTTTTTTAAAGTAAATATTACAACGATATGTTGGTGAAGGCAAAAACACTGGAATTATTTATATTTCATGGTTTTTTGGGGTTTAGAATTTTTTTTATCAATAATTTTGCATATGTAAACGTATTTGAGACTGAGTGATACAATTTCTCACTAGATATGCAACATTATATTATTCAGACTATTCCACGTTTATTTTCTCTTTCAGACATTTCTTCTTGCAAGTTATTACCTCCTTACGCGATAAATCCTAACGTGATTGTCCGTTTACATTCTAACCACGTATTCCAATTCTCTCAGTTGTTTCTTGTAAGGTGTGGCGTGGCCTGCGGAAAGTGGTTTGATATAAGTGGCTTTGTTTCAAATCTGTTAAGAAGTTTAGAATTAGTGCATTCATACTAAGATCTGTATCGGTTTGATATGCAATTTTAGTATGCATAATTATTTCTATTGAAAATGTAGTGTCAAATGGGTAATAAAGCTAAGTATTCCCATTCTAAATCATGAAGTACTATTACTTTAATATTAAAAAAATAAAAATAATTAGTTTTAGAAACAAAATAGGTTTTTATTCAGGTTGGAAAAAAGTTCCTGGCAAGAATCTCACTATTATTTAACAATATATTTATTATATAGTTTTAAGATTATAAAGGCTTAAAATACTGTTTGTCCCGAAAGAAGAAATAATTTGCTTAATTAACAATTTATAATTTAAAAATTGTTTATCACTTAAGGTTTATTATCAATCTTTCACTTAAAATAAACTTGTTTCGTAATATTCGGAACACTTTTTATCAATTACTTGCACCAGGTTGGTATGATAGTCTGTTAATTTTTTAAATAAAAGTAAAATAATTAACGACGTTAATTATTTAAACTAAAACGTCAATTTAAAAAATTAGAAATGAACTAAAAGTTTTTAAATGTGATACATTTGCTATTTTATTTAAAATATTATGTTATGTAAATCAGTAGTTATTAATTACATTAGTCAACATCAGAGGCAATACGAAACGTAATTACAATAAAATTCAAACAATATAATTAAATGCTCTATTACTCAATAATTTAAATTCACAAATTAATAATTTAATTATCCTAAAATTTAAGTAAAAGAAGAGTGACTTAAGTCTGATGACAGGGAGTATAATATAATATCAAAAGTGATGTATACTATGAATAGTAATAAAAATATAAAACTATTCATTTATAAATCGATACACGGACTAAGTCATGTTGGCATTAACTTTAAGTACAAGTTCATAGATAGATAGAAATTATTCGTTTCTAATTTAATTAAAGATGTTCTATAACGGTGTAATGAAAAGCTTGAAGGGTCCGATGAAGTTGTTAGAACAAGATTACAAAATGTATGGTCGCTAAATACCTTGCAGTTGAGTTGACCCTAAACAAAACGAATAAAAATATATTACAAATTTATTCACAATTATAATATATACATACAAATTCATAGTATTTTAGTTTTATACATGGCCACGAAATATTAAAAGAATGATATCAAAAATCTACAATATAACAGGTTTTTGGACTAAACATTACTGATATAATGCCAATATATGCATTTGTATTTATCTGAAGTAGACGTTTAAATGTGATTAAGTGTGCGAGCTGCATCACGAGGTATTGAAAATGTTCGCTGATAAAATCAGATGAAATTTACGCATCTGTATCTCATCTGTAACTGTATCCGAATCACAATTATACTAAGGGGGCTATCCTCTTTGGTTCACAACAGCGACTATGCTATCTATATAACACTGCTCTAGACAATGTTCTCAAACTACAATTAATTTTCTTAGCCATAAACAAAAAAGGTATGATACGAATTATTCTGTAAAACTTCTCAATCTGCCAGTAAACAATAATCTTAGTCGGAGATAAAGGTTGATGACGCAGTGGACATCGTCATTGATGCAATAAGTGAAGGAAAACGTGTAAGAAAAAATTTAAATACATTACAGTAGATAATTTATTAACACAATTACTATTCCAACTTCAGTACTTCTAATTTAATTCTTATTCTTATTTGTTTATTCTCTACGATTGCCTATAATTTTATTATCAAATTACATCAGTCAGATAATGAGAAACCAGTGTAATAATATTGCTTCTTAAAATGCCATTTGTCGTTTATATCATTATTTTATTGATTTTATATTTTTCCATATTAATATATTGCAGTACTTATCTTATTGAATTACGGTCAAATTTGCACACAAATTAAGATCAAATAAATATATGGGGTTGTAAATTTGGATGTGTCAGAGCAACATAATAAGAAATGTAGTAAATTAAAAATAATTGTCCGTTGTAAAGAAGGCTATTGAAACGATAAATTGTCAGTACAGGAATCGACCATTTCTCTGTTAACATTTTACCATCGAAGGGGATGGTATTATGGCGAAGGGGATGCAAGGTAGTAAGGAGCACATAATTCAGAGAGGCCTTCTATGTAAACAGCCTGTTGCCTAATATGCGGCACCCATTAGCACCAGCTTGAGGTCAGATGCTGATTGTAACATCCCTATCCTGGCGCAAATCCAGCTGGTGTTGAATCAGGTCACGGAACCTGGTAATCCCGGAAACCACTCTTGTCATGGGCTCAGACACAGACTCAATTACCCAATACTGCAATATCAGATAATGGCGTACAGAACTATTCAAAAGCAAACACATAAATTAAATTCGTGTACATCGACTATTTAGTCATAGTCATAATTATGAGGTTTGCTTTTACATTCGAAAAACTGCGTTAGGATATTTGCGATTCTCATTCTCTGAGTCTGTAAACAGCCTCCAGTAACATTGATTATTCGAAAATTTCCTATTATCTTTCAATATTCCACTCAGGATATCGAATAATATTGTGAACGTAATTTAGTGACAAAATGCCAAAATCTTTACGACAAAGTTAACGAAGTGGTAGTTATGAACATTTGTAAAGCTTCAGACGTTATACCGCGCCCATACTTACACTAAGAGAGATGGAAGTGGATATCCGCGAGTTAAAGAGGGTCTCGATATGTTTTAAAGACAAAATTCTATTCCTTCTGATTCTGTCGAAATAGCGTCTTGCGTGTCTCACAGGGAAGCATAACAGGCAGGCCCTTCATTATTTTCATCTATTGTTAATGGCTTTACACTGGTTATACAATCTAATATCATATTTTTATAGCGAAATAGAGTGTCACAGCTAATTTTGATGTACTTCAAGCAGTTCTACACAAACTAACGGATAAAAATTGAAAATTAATAAAGATAGCCAAATACAGATAAAATAAGAAATAAAATAAATACCACACAACGTTTCTGCGATCCTTGTCCCTTTCTTCAGGTGCTAAGAAGTTCCAAGAGCGACACAACTGCACTCGTCAGTTGGCAAAACTCAAAAGCCAATGAATGTGTCAATGTATGTTTCGGATTTCTAAGTTTAGGATACATAACTGTGAATTGTTTTTTGTATTTATATGAAAGTTTCTAATTAAAGAAAGAAATACAGTTAAACTTAATGTGTAAATGTTGTAAATGAGCTCGCAAAACATCACATTTTCTACAATTAAGTAAAAACTCTCACTGGATCCTCGCAGTAATTAATTTGTTCGAAAGTTTTAATCAAGTTTTAAAACTAGAATAAATATTAAAGCGGAAAGTGAGCAAAACATAATTGAGAAAACAAATAATATAAACGTTAAAAGAAATATAAGACGCAAATTAAAAGGCTAGGATCAAATGTTGTATGAGAAATTTACGTCTGATTGAAAATTAATAATAAGAAAAATAGTCGTATACAGAAAAAAAAGTGATAATATAAATACCATCAACGTTTCTGTGATCCTTGTCCATTTCTTCAGGTGCTAGGAAGAGCCTAGAGGGACACAACTGCACTCGTCAGTTGACAAAACTTTTGTTTTGAGTTTTCAGACAAAACGAGTACAGTTGTGTCACCCTAGGCTCTTCTTAGCACCTAAAGAAAGGGACAATGATCCCAGAAACATTGTGTGGTATTTATATTATCACTTATTTTGTCTGTATTTTGCTATCTTTCTTATTATAAATAATGATTCAAATGAAAATTCATCTAAAAGTAAGATGGTTGTGCTTTTATGTAAAATACGTTACCTTAAAATTTAGAAAGAATGGTAAATTTCAAGCTTCAACAAAAATCTAAAGAAAATCCGACAGGGATATTAAGAAACACTGGTCCCTGTGATTCCTTAATTAGGGATAGTATGTTGGAATCCCTTGCGGTGTGAATCAGGTCCAGACGGTCGAAAAGATTCAGACCAAAGAAAAGAAAATATATATCACAAGTGAAAAATAGAGTTTTAGAAACATTACCAGAGAGTCCAGTATCGTGGAAACATTAACGATCCGTTACCGTTTCCATATATCCTTAATCCATTTTCTAAATAGTTGACGTGGGCAGATATTGCTAATCCCAAAACGTTGGGGCCACCACGGAGCGTAGAGGTGGATCAATGTTTCGTTAACATTTATGTAACGCTGTATAAACTAGTCAACATTACGACCTAACCAGCCATTGAATCGACCATTCAATTTCGTCTGTTTTCCATTACGAAAAAAACGCGGCACCCATATTGCTGGTATTTTGCCTTTTTCTAGACACCACTTTTGATTAAATTAATTTTATGTAGACGGTGTGCGGCGGTCCATCAGGTTTTGATAAATTAAATTATCAACTCAGCAGAGGATCGGATATTGTTTTATTTTCCAAGGAAGAGTTGTTTTACTTACTTACCTTCTTTCCTTATACATCATTCTACCATTTTCCAACTTTTACTTACTGCGCCAATATTCACTGTTTTCGTCTATGTCAAGTCTCAGTTATTGTTTTGTTTGCTATACTGAAGTAAATGAAGACGGAGGCCATGATTACCCTTGGTGCTGAGTTGGCCGTCGCGTCGTCGCGCGTGCCTAAGCCCTGTCGTGTCAGCGGATGCGCCTCTGCAAGGGCCCTTCTACTCCCCGACGGCATATAATATTTACACCCCTTACGAATTTACATCACGCTGCTGCATCCTGTCATACCTTCCCCTCCGGTGGACACACTCAACTAAACTGACAATTAGCTTGTAAGCCGCAAAACAAATAACGAAAATACTGGACTTAATTTGTAACTAACACCGACACTAATTGCAGTTTAGCCTTTTTCATAATCCCTTAGTCCCAAGTCAAGGAAACAAGCAGTTTAATTCCATAGTAACATGGAGATGTTAGTTTTCATAAGAGTTTGACGTCACTTCAACAAAATTTATGATTATAATTTTTTGAATCATATTATTTAAAAATTGTTTCCTTAAATTTTAGTTATTCTTTAAAATTCTTCAGTACTAAATTTGTTATCTTAAATATATTTGTACGACTGATGAAGTTCCAAAACGGGTACGAAACGGAAATTTAGGATTTCCTTAATAATTTATTAAACTGTTTCTAACGCTTTGAACATCCATTAGCTACAATATCTTGAATGTATTTAAACGAATCGCAGCAATAAATTTGAATTATTATTTACTGTCTTTCAGTATCATTTACGGTCTATTAACTACGTCAGTCACTATACACCAAAGATATTCCTAATGGTTATTAATCCAGAGCGAACGTAGTCAATAATGCAAATAAATTATGAGTTCCGTTAAACCCACAATGTACGCTTGATATTCGGTAAACTGTTCAGCCTACGTTGTACCGAGAGAAATTGGAAATACAAACATGAAAATTATTTTACGAGTTTATCCGGCACAAATCCCGTCAAACAAACACGTTTATTTGTATAGATTTATTTATAAAGATATATGATGGACAAAAAAAAATTCAATTTGATAAAATCCCGCCACGTTGTACTGTATAATCATTTTCTTTAAAGAGCTTCATCATTAGCTGACGTGTAACATGGGTTAATTCAAAATTATATTTTCTTACATATTAGAAGCACGGAATATTCAAGATTTCAGTATGTGAATGAGTTAGTTTTAAATTTTCTGTTCGACGTCCCAGTAAAAGGACCACGTTCTTTGTTATGGAAATTGAAGGGGAAAACTAGTGAAAAGAAAAAAAATCCTTTACTTTGTGCTGGAATTTAATTTAAGCGAACCGAGAGAAAAGGTAACAAGCTGTTGTTGCTGTAAAGAATGTTGACGATATAATATTTTCCTCGTTTTCAGTAAGGTGTTCCAGTCTTCGACGCAATTTAGTTCGGCTAACAATTAAAATTGAAACTGTGAATTCTAGTTGACAAATTGGACATTTATGTAAATGTAAACGTCGTTACATAAAACGAGGAGTAATTGGTTGAATTCACGATAGATAAATTCAATTCCTGAACGTTTGAGCGGTGAATCGGGGTTTGGAGGGGTGAATGGATTATTCAACAACAAAAAAGAGTCAAAGGAATATTTTAAACACCGAAACTTACTCTATAACCCTTACGCGACACCGAAAATCCGCGTATATGGGAAGAAAATAAATAATTATAATCACACTTTATCGGTCCAAGCGGCGCGGAGTAGCTTTTCCACCGAGGACGTTACGTCACAGCCGACCGCGCTAGTGTGACATTCTTTTAGCTATCATAAACTCATCTAATATCACCTAACGTAGTCTATTATACTAATTTCGAGTGTTTTTCGAAGTTTTCGATAAAACCAGGCTTGCTTTAAAAAACCGGTTTAAATAACAGCTTTTTGGAGAGCGAACATGCTGATAAAATTTATTCTATTTTTTTGGTGAGATCTTTCGCGGTATTGTATGATATTTATTTTATTTTGTTAGCGCTCAGTGTTATTTTTTTTATGTTTCTACATTGATATATGGATGACATTATGACAGATACGATTGTATTAATTGTACGTGATTAGTGTTTCTCATTTTAAAAATTTTTAGTCAGTCGTAGCAGGTAATATTTTAACTTAGGTTATCGTTTATGAAACTTTGTGTTTATTTACAGTCGTGAAGAATGATTGTGGCTTTATTTATACTTATGGTTGGAATTTTTGTAACTAACTGTCTTTAATAATCACAATGTTCTGTAATGAATGCTTGTAAATATCATAGAACAATGCAAATCCTTCAAACAGAAAATGTTGACTTTTGAAGTGATTAAAGTTGGACTAAATTATTCTCATTTTACTTAAATTTACAATTACCTTTCCACATCCCCCCTTTCAAATCCCTTCCTATGCTATTAAAGGGGAGTTGCCACCATGTCGATTACCCTCAAGTTGCCTGTTACCCTAAAAATAAATAATCATCCATTACTTTGGGAAGAGTCTGCGAGGGCTATTCTCTCGCAGGTAGTACCTGCGAGGGATATTCTCTCGCAGGCAGAACCTTGTAGGAGAGACACGAAGGGGCTACCTTTGGGGATGCCTTTTTTCTTCTATTTTTGAACTAAGGTTCCCACAAGCCGAGGCACCTCGGCCTGTTCTGAGGTGTGTATTTTCCGGGGTCACAGACCTTGGGAATACGGTAAGAGTTGTTCGCTATTCCCATTGGAATAGTCGGCCAGCTACCTCCTAAACTGGTCGAGGCACGGAGAAGGGAATGCTGCGTCCCCACAGCAAACTCCTCTCCCGCTATCGGAAGGGCGTGGGACAAGTACCCAATGCCCGACCTACCTGATGCAGGTTTTCCTACATTTAGGCGAATGCCGGGTAGGATCCTTAACAAATAGCCCGGTGCCCTAGTTAACCCTTGGCTACCTTCTCCTACCCTTCCGCATCCCCCCTTTCAAATCCCTTCCTATGCTATTAAAGGGGAGTTGCCCCAATGTGGATTACCCTCGTGTAGCCTGTTCCCCCCCCCCCATCCAAAAAAAATCCATTAATTTCAACACATTTATTTGAAACACACTTTTATTAGCCATATTCAAAAAGCAACAACAACGTTAATAATACTTCTACTACGTTAATAATTCTTCAAAGATAATAATAATTTTACTAAAAATTACACATTCAATAACAAATATATAATCCTCAAGGCGGTTCACATCACAGACATTCGTTATGACGCGAAACTAAATTCGAATTAAATAAAAAATAATTAAAATTAAAAATGTGATATAAAATTGCATGTTACATGTTTTTACATTAAAATTAGGCAATTTTTTAAAGAAGGGGACTTTGAACATGTTATACCGTATTCATCTATAAATAACATTTGATTTGTTACATTTTTTATAATCATAATATTGCCGGAGAGACGAGAGTGATTTTATATACCTGTTATTTAACAACATTATAATACAAATCATTCGAAGCGACTGTTAAAAAGGTTTTTATATTTTTAATATTATAAACATTATAAAACATATTTAAAACAGAATTTTACATTTAAGTTATTTCAGTGATTTTAAAATTTATAAATTGTTTTGAAATTGAATCTTTACTTTACACAATTTTTCATTAGTTCTTTATTATTGACTAATTCCTGATGTGGGTGAAAAAAAATTGAGGATGAAAAAGTTATTAAATGTGATATTTAATCTATTTATTTAATGAAATGGTTTTTGACATTATTGGCCAAAAAAAGAAATTTTATTGAATATTTTTTAAGAGAATCGAATATAAAGTGTATGACAGCGGCTTGTTCATTCGTTTACAATTATTATTTCTGTGACTCTGTGTTCGTGAATATATCGGCTTAACATTAATGTTTGCGAACTGACGCCTGGCAACTGGTGCTTAAAATACAGATCGTTTCTGGACATACAAAAGGCGCAAATGAGGAGGAGAAGCAGAATTGCGTGGATTAGTCCCTGCAGAAGTGTGATGCAAATTTATACGATGCAGAAGTTAGTGCGTTAACTTTGCGGCACTTGAGGCGACCATCGCCGCAGGAACAATCCCACAGGTAGAGGGACGGCAGCTGGGCGCTTGCCGCAAACATTCTCCCTCGTTTGTGGGGTGCAAATTGTGTTCCAACTTTGCCATAACAGTTAACACCAGCCCTTCAGCTGAGCTCCGTGGCTTCTAGCAGATGGGAATTGAGTTGTCCGCTCCTCACGCGCCGCGTTTATACTTACAATCTCCGCTCGGACCCTTGCTCCGATCACATAATAACGCAATGTGTACGCTGTTATTAGTTTACAGCGGCTACGTAGCCCGGGGTTGATCGCAGAAAATAGAGCGTTGCAGTTCAATATAACTCCTGGCCGATAACCACGTGTTGCTCTGACCGAGGATGCGAGATGGAAACACGCTGCGAGTCCATACTGATTTTATTGCTGGAAGTAATTTATATTTATTATTAATTCCATTAGTCCTCGCTCGACGAAAATAGGATACGTCATAATATAAGATTACCAGAAAGAATAAAATATTACAATTACAAACTTAAAAAAACAAACATTGTACTTTACAAAAAGTTATATAATATAAAGGAACGTTAAATATACTAATATAACAGTATAGCGCGTTATTTAGGATAGGCGTCTTTTAATCGATTATACTGATATTTTAGTCAGTTTGTTTAAACGCGTGAGCATCCATGTTTAGCCAACATCAGAAGAAAGTACCGTTTGGTGCCAGTCAGGCTGGGGATTGTAACTGTACCTCCATCGGGGGGGTTTTCCCGTCAGAAAACAGCAGGTGCAGAGGGTCTCGCTGTTGAAATTCTCTACGTCGGTTTGCCTAAGACCTGTGATTGGTCCGTAACAAATTAAATGGACCAATAGAGAAACAGTTGGTCTCACAGGTCGGGAGAAGTGGATGCCTGGTCAGGCATTCTGACTGGAGAGGTTGCAGTGA
Source organism: Zhengitettix transpicula (assembly GCA_037074705.1). Taxonomy (NCBI): domain Eukaryota; kingdom Metazoa; phylum Arthropoda; class Insecta; order Orthoptera; family Tetrigidae; genus Zhengitettix; species Zhengitettix transpicula. The sequence continues at coordinate 65,964,292 of CM073593.1, read as the reverse complement.
GCGGTTTTTCATGAATTTAATAGCGAGACTCCACCAGACACACCAAATCGATGACCAGCTGCGAGGGACGTCGCTGTGTTGCTGAGACCCCAGTCTGTTAACTAAAATTGCATGTTTCATGGCTGCGTAGAGCACTTGGCATAAATTCGTTTCCCAAGTCTAGTTTGTCACAACATACCTGAGATTTTCATAACTGGCTAGTCGGGGGCAAAATTTCATAATTTAATAAATTAGCTAAGTATCGAAAGGGCTGTTGTTTTCCAAAAGTTACTTCCTCTTACCGCAGGTAAGCCGTTCTAGAAATTGGACCGTCGGAGACATTCTACAGCGAGAAGACTTCGCCTAGAAGATGACGACAGAGCTTTTAGTCGTCGAAACGTTGCGTTCTACAATTATGCAAAACCCGGTTGAAGTCCGAGAACAATATAATGAACAACTGCACCGGGAAAGGCTTCAATCTTTGAACAAAAATATGGTTCGTGGCACAGTATGTTGTTATAAGCTAAGAAGTAGTAAGATTCAGAATAACTGAATTAAGATCATCGTAAACAGAATTCGTGTGAGTTGATTCGATAAACGTTTGATTTTGATACTTTCATTTCATTATTTATTCAGTGTTTCACTTAAAACAGTAAAATATAATTAATATAACATTTTTAGCCGCCGTTTTTAATTTTAAGTATTAATATTTTCAAATTTTGGATGAACTTTTAAGACATCGCTAATGTTATTTAATTATTTAACGCTTTAGGCGATTTTCTATAAATCAAAGAAATGTTTTTTTCAAATAGTTTAATGCAGATTTAGGAGGTTACAGATGGCTGTTCGATGCTTCTTACGGTTCATTTTTAAAAAAAAGGTAGAATTTTACTTAAACGCAGTCTGACTGTTTTTTTAAAATTAACAAAAGCGGCGTGATAGACCGAAATATAGATTCCATCGGTTTTGAATCACACAGTGGGGTAAACGTGAATTAAAATAAAATGAGTCATTTCGCAGATTGACAATCGAAAAATTCATACTCTCGACATAATCATACATACTAGAGAAAGTTCAGGATTGCACACAAAATACAAGTTGGGTAAAATAGTATGAAACGAGCTATTTTAGATAAGAATGGAATAATCCGCTGAAGACAGAAGTAGAATGTGAGCAACGTGAACAACGGACCTCGTGGTGAACCCATTCAATTATGCTTCTGTCTCCACTTTTTATTTTACTCATTAATGCTCGAGCTTGCTCCGCAAGAACATTTGGTGTTGTGGGGTTGTTCGCCAAGATTACGGCTGGTTGTTGTCTGACAATATTGGCGTAATCTCTTCTTTCCTTTGCCTAATCCAAGTCCTCGATTATTCCTGCCTGCTTGTACAGCGACATGGTAAGGTATAAAGATATTTCCTTGCTCCTGTAGGAAGCCATGAAAGCACACACCTTGTTCCGTGTTCGTTCTGACTTCCATCAGAAGATAAGGCAATTGTCCTCTTCATTTTGTTCCGCACTATTGAATGAAGGAACATTCCAAGCTGGATGTTGTAGTTACCCGTAGTTTGTTCGTTTCTCTAATTCTCTTTGTACATAATTCACTAAAAATTTTAATTCTGTCGGTAGTAACAATATTAAATTTTTTAAAAATTAAAAAAACCAGCTTGTCAATTAGAATTCGTAAAAGAAAGGGATTAATGCGACAAAGAACTGGAACGTGTAAAGTCTCTAAATGTCATTTGTAAAATTGAAGTTATGTCGGTTATTCAATAAGAATAAGAATTAAAACATATTGAAAAACAAATCTGGTCGAAATAGTTTAAAATAGTAGAAATGGAGGAATTTTTGACCATCTACGTATCAAAGGAATTTGATATAAAAATTAATATACGTGACACTTAACACGAGTCAATTAGCATTATATTTTAATCTAATAAATAAAATGGAGCGTTTGTTAATGGGGTTGTGTGTATGTTCCGGAATCTACACCCGTAAAGCAAACTAGACAAAAATTTCGAACACGAGTTCCTTCCGCACCGGAAACAAACACAGTGGGGATAAGACAAGCCTAAAACCCCCAGGGGAGGAAATTTACAAACATGCTCATACTGCCGATATTATCGTCGGATAAATATTTTTCGGGGTCAATGAGATTGTGACTGTTTCTCCCGATATTTTTGTGTGTATAATTTCAACGTCTTTCGGCATGAGAGGGGAAGACCCTTAAGTGTCGGTGTGGAGGACCGTTACATAAAAATAACGCAAAAACAACCGAAATTGGAGTCGAATCCAGGGTTATGGATGTCGCTGATTTTAATTATGTCAACCCGGGCAACGCCGGCTCCTAATAAATGTAGTTTAAATATTGTTTATGATATAAATTAGATTATCAAAAGGATATCTTGATTTGTTCTTCACTGCTAGCTATTTAATTTATTTTACTTTTCTGCGGCAATTTTCAACTAGCTAATTAAATTCAAATTGTTCTACTTAAGAAGTCGATGTGACGTCAGCGTAAGTTTGGTAAGAAGCGGCTTGAAAGTAGGATATAGTAAATTCCGCTTCTACAAGACACTAACGAATGTGATCGCCATAATTCTGAGGTTGTAATTTGAATATGCAAGTAGGACGAGCACAGGTGCTGCGCTCTGGAGTAATAATGAACTGCTCAGTTGTAATTACCATAAACGGCGTAGCTGAGAAAACTGCGAGCTTGGCATTTAGATTCTTCTCCATTAATGACGCATCTGTGTAAAAATACACCTCACTCACGTCGCATCCATTGCTTCCACAACACGAAATTACTTTGAATCCCCTAACTGTGAAACGAATAAACTTTAATTAAAACTTTTACATACTATTGTACTACTTAGTACATTTGTTGCTGCACCACTCTCAAAAATATAGAGTGTAATGGACTAACATTTGAGGCAGTATCCATTGCCTCCATGAATACAAAGATACTTGCTGTTGAAAAAAATATATTCCTAGCTCCCGTAAAGTCCATTGAGAATGTTCACAAACTCTCTCATAGAGGTCGTGTCGGTGCTGTATAACTTCCGCAACTTTCAAGTAGACAGCGTAGCGCTTGTATCTGACGTGATGTGACGGAATTTTTTCCGGCCGACGCTCAGATAAAAAAATATGCATCACATAATTACTTTATTTTCGATTAGCGGGACCATAATTAAGAGAGGTGGAGAAAGGGAAAGTGGAATAATATTATGTATAATGTATTATATACTAGTTTGGTGCCGCCGTTGTCCGGGTATTTATTTTCTATAAACCCGAAAAAGTATTTACTTCTACATAATCTAAGAACCATAAATTCTCCCGATAGCAAATATATATAAAAATAGTACTTTAGTACTTTAAGGTCGTCAAAAATATTCCCGTATCCATTTAGTATAAAAAAAACTAATCCCGGTATCTTAATAAAGTAGGAAATACTCCCAATACCATATGAGAGTGAAGAACAATCCCGTTACCTTAAGAATCACAAAAATACTTTCGCTAATCTAAAAGCGTCAAAAATAATCCCGGTACCTTCAGCCAGAGAAAAATAAACCATAAAATAGCATCTAAATTGTTCCACGTACGTAAGATTGTGCGCGGTACTTCGTTTTCCCATCCACCCCTACTCTGAGAGGTAGAATTACAACTTAACCGGCAACTTTAATGTCATAATTAAACTCAGCGACATCCATAATTTCGGATTCGATTCCAATTTCGTTTGTTTTCGCATTATTTTTATGTAACGCCCCTTCCACCTCAATCCCTAAGGGTGCTACAATTCCATGCTGAAAGTGGTTCAAATTATACACAAACAAAAATTTCTACAGCCGCCCATTTATATTGCGCAACATACACAGAGACAAACACGCAAATCCACACTCACACAAACATACAGCCAATATTATTTATTAGACTTACGTTTTTTACTTGATATTTTTATTTAAATAGCCATTATCATCTTTAAAATAAAATTAGGAAAAATACAGTAAAGACTAAATTCAAATAAATTGTTATAGCACATTTTATTCCCCTCAGCTTATATAATTTATATACATATTATAAATGACGGCCTTCATAAAATTTTACGACATAAATTTATGAACTTTTTATAATACTCATTACACACGACAAATCTATGAAAAAAACTTATATTATATTGATGCCTCATATGTCTCATAAATATTTTTTGGAACTAGGCTGTTGGAGTTTTAAAGTCCCATCAGCCTCTCGTGGTACCGGATAGTACTAATCGCGACGTTTTCATTGTGTTCCCCTACAGAGAATTTCACACTACTTCAAAGAATAGTAATCGGTTCTGGTGGGAAGCTTTGTCCATCCCGCGGCCAATAGCAATGTGGATAATAGAGTTGCCGAGCATCATGGCACCATGGCCACCACGTAATGGATGGGACGCTGGATGGGGGCGGCAGGGAACCGGAGGAGGGGGCGGAGGGGCGACAAAATTCGATTTCTCTCTCGACTGTGATGATTATGGTTGCGCCCGGTTGCGCTAAACTGCGCTACAAAGGTAGAAGTGGAAACAGGCAACCGGATGAATGTTTGCAGATTTGTGAACGTATTAAAACACAACATATTAGTCTCATCAATAAAAGTGAAGCGATTGCAGGAAACTAATTCAATAATTCACCAACAGTTTAGCATAAATTAACGTAAAACAAACCTGTTATATTTATTATTCATTCTTAATTTTAAATTAATATTATATTCGGGTCTGGCGGCGGGCAGGTAAAAAAAATGTAGTTAATGGAATATTACGTACTGAAATTCCTGGTATTTCACGTATATGAAATAATAGGTTTACATTTCAATAAATTTTATCTCTATCGTCTGCCAATTTTTAGAAACAATTGAATTCTTTAGTGCTTACACATAAAGAAGTATTAAAAAATATATTGTCCGTTACTTTTAAAAACACAATAGCATTTTAAGGACAAACTATATTTATCAAATATGTATTGCACTTGGAAAATAAAATTAAATCTTGGCAGTAATAGTTGAAATTGCGAACATGTGTTTGTCTCTCACCGTAACTATTCTGCTATAGTCGCTTGGTTTCAGACTTAAATTGTTAGGACTTCATAAATATGTTTCTTGTCAATTGAAAAATATACTTTAAACAATTCCGTAATGAGAAAGTCAAATTTGTTAAATGATTCTGATATAGATTTTATTTAATTTAATTTTTTCTTAATTATTATTTCTGCATAATGATTAGATTTATGTAAATTATGTAAAAAAAATTGATTATATATTATCAATTATTTAATATTTTTGTAACTACTTTGTTACTGCAAAAATGGATCAAAGACCATAACAAATAAATAATTTGTCTATTAAGGGACTTAATACTCGTTGTTTTGTTATATGCTACCTTATTTTTCAAATTATATTTAGTTTCTTCCTGGTTTTCTTGTGATGCATATGTTTAAAATACGAACAAAGTACGACATTGAATATTTGAACTTGGAAACTGTCTAAAAAGCGCATTACAGTGGAAGAAGCCATAGTGAATCGTAGTCGAATAAAATACCCCGAACAAAGGTGCATTGCGTCTTGAATAATATTTTATTCTTGCGTTGAAGAATGGGCGCTCAGTTTTTGTGACGAGGAGTTGAAAAACTCTAACTGATGCTAAATAATAAATACATCTCAAAGTATCTGTACATATATATATATATATATATATATATATATATATATATATATGCAATGTCATCTGCGAATAATATTATTTAAATACGGATGCTGCCAGATTGATATATTATTATTTAAATATGTTTTCTTCAGTATTTTAACAGTGTTGAATATTGTGAGAGGTATATTTTTGAGGATATTTTCTTTTAGATTTGATTGAAAAATGCTGAGTATTCCTGATTATATTTGGGAAAATCTGTGGCTAACGTTTCGGTTAATTATTCTGTAGGTGGTGAGGGATCGCAAATGGTTATTCTGAGATGCATCGCTTACATTTGGATATTTATAAATCTGGAAACTTGCAACCACTAGGCAGCAGCATCTGCGACCAGTAGCCATTAGAGCAGGCGCTTTAAGAGATTAAGGGATAAACCCACCAAACCACGCTTCCGGTGAAAACATAAGAGATCACATGGGTATTTTTTTAAAATTTAAAATATTTGGAACCTAACACAAGCAGGAAAATAACAGAAAAGTATGAATTATCTCATGTCCGGAAACTCAACTGAGCGCTATTATGTTGTTTCCTAATATTGTGTGCATAAATACATATCATTTCAATATATAGATTTTAATTGTGACTATTGAATGCGTTAATAATTAATCTCTGTGATTTTATGATGTGTTTGACACCAATTAAATTAATTCTGAAGTTCTAATTCGCTGGTAAATCTCAAGTATCATTTACAAATAAATGGGATAATGAGAAATATCAACGTATATTCTATTATATTTCCAGAGCCTTTTGTACACGGTCAAGTTTATCGTCTGAACTATTTTTTGTTTTCCACCGGCAGCTGCTTCTACGGCATTACACTCGAAGAGACTTCTCCAATTTAATTTGAAGTAGCCGCTGTGAAACAAATTCAGCTTCAAGTGGATCAACGCAAAGTCTAACGAAGATAACGGGAACTAGTATTGGAAAAATAATTGGTCCATGACTATCGGAGGATGAAACAAGTCTTGCGTGAGGAAGTGTCCAGGGACTCCGAGAGAAGAAAAATCGCTAATTATGTGGTCCTGTTTCCTCAGGGTATAGATTACGTGCGGTCAAGTAATTTTTACAGCAAATTATTATAGAAAGTTTCAAGTAAATAATTAGAAAACGTTAAAGCTCAGCAAAATAAATTAACTGTTTTTGAGCGCTTAAAATTGATTTATCAAGCCGAGCTTTTAATTTCGCAGAATAAAACTTAATACTAACCATCAAGCTTCTACATGATGAATTACCTGTCATTTTCAAACACATTTTAAACTGGGATAATTACCAAATTTTATACAAAGACTGCCATTATAAATCTAAACTAGTTTCTATTTACTATTACACAATTTCTCTCAATGTCAAACCGGACACTGATTTTTTCAAGAAATATTTCTATTTAAAAACCATTTATACTACTTATCTTTGTTTTGCATCTCTCTTATAATCTTTGACTATCCTCGTATTGTACAATTATATCTATAATTTATATTATATATTTAATGTTAACCTGATGATGGTCCACATTCTAACTTAAATATATTAAATTAAATTAATTTAAATAATTTTTTTCTGTTTTTGCACATTTTAATAATTTAATAAATTTAGTCGAAAATTGCTACTATATTGTTATACTCACGACAGTAATTTTTAACTGGCATTATATAATATTATAAAAGTCCCATAAAATAACTAAGATAACTGAAATATGAAAACAACTTCATGATGCTATAGATAATTCTTTTTTAAAAAAAATTATGGAAAATATCTGTGACCAATACAAAGCATATATAGAGTTTTATAATAAATTAAATACCACAAATATTTATTTTATAAATATTCAGGCCTGTTTAATAAATTTATTTTATTGGAATTAGCGAATTTATGCGACATTTTATATCAAGGTCTGTTATAAAGATACATAAAATTAATATTTATTTTATTTACATTTTACATACTGTAATTATTATGTATTTCAGTTTAATTTCAAAATATATATTCAGCAATAATAAAAATATTAATAAGGTCCCCTAGACTCAGGCATTATACTAATTATTTTTACTGTGAATATTAAGTGAAAATATATCACAGTGGCTAAAAACACATAAATGATGTTTGTAAAATCAGCTTTATCTAATGCGTGACACGAAACACAACATTCATGTAACGATAAACAGTGACATAATATATTTATTTTGTGTTTATGGAGTAAATTGTGCAAAGTATATATGAACACAGACAGAGTTAATAATAATAATAATTAAAATAATTCTTAGAAAAAAGCTGTTTTATATTTTTGATCGAAAGTATATTGGTAATAAGTCTCAGAACGTGTGTTTCTGCCCACGCTTTGGTACACGATGTTATATATCAAGCTCAGTATTAACGGAGAATACGTCCTAATATCAATAACATACAAGTGTAAGGTGCATCGATCATGTCAACATAATCTAGGACATGGGCAAAGCCTGCACCCGCGGTCGTATGTTTTCATTATGCCTCGAATTGGACTATTTACAGCTTGTCCTTTGTGTTAGTATCTCTATTGCTTGCTAGCGTTAACGACTTCATTATATTCTGCTTTAGACAAAGGAACCTCTGACTACCATCTATTCTACCTACTGAAATTGATGTATTAGTGGTAGTCGTAAATTACCTTGCTCAACAAACCATACATATAACCTAAATACATATCTGAAGGTTAATCAAAAACTTCACACAGCACTCCGTCTAGAAATTATTAGAACTCTAGTCTTCCCTTGAATTTTAATTACTCGACGAGTATATTATCCTTGTAACTGCTGTTCCCATATATATTACTGCAATTTATATGACTCGAATTAATATTTTACGTTTATATTTCACAAAAGCTAAATTAGATCAGTTCTTTTCTGAAATACAGGTTTTTCCATCAGTGTGGGGAAATTTTTATACCGCATTAACATAATTTGCCATTTATATTCTATAAAGATCTTGACATTACTCCTTATCAACTTTTAGCTTCATAATTAGTTTCCTTAAACGACCGTAAAAAACTATGTAATTTTCTATAACAAATTACTTTGTTCTTAAATTTGTGCTTTTATGTTTCAAATTTGTACGAATCGACTAATATAATTGTCGCATTACTTATAATGGATTGAAAACCCGATTATGTGCTTATAATACCACGATTTCCGACCTTTTAATAACACCTACACTTGTACAATTTATTTTTATCACTTATCTCGCTCTCTTAAATGTAATACTGCTTTGTACTCGTAGTGTTTCGTTTACATGCTTTGAGCAAAAAAACAAATTACTAAAAATATTGCTTATATGAATTTGGTGAAACGAAACGATTAAGATAGTTCTGTAAAAATAGTATGTAAAGAATTATATTATATTGGGCTGGGTTTTTACGTTAAATAAAAAAATATTATTTACCATTTAAGAACTTTTTATAAGTTTATAACAGTTAAGCATGAAAAACTCTTATCTCAGGCACCTGTGGATTACGTAGAAGAGCTTATCAAATACGTGCTGCTATTTCTGTGTTCTGTTCGTCTGCTGTAGCTCTCGTAACCAACGTACTGACGCCTCCGAATCTCGCAGCTGGCAGAAAGGGTTAACTGCAGCGAGATCTAGTCAGGATCACTGCATGGCGTCGACTCATATTTAATTTGAATCCATTATAGCCTCCCATTATTTTTACTTTTTTCATTATTAGAAAACTTGGTCAAAAATGTCATTGTTTCAATGATTCTTCCATTGTTACAATAGTTATAACACGAAGCTGCAGTTCAGTCATTTTGAGGCCAACAATCGAGACAGGACACGAAAATTATTTGGATGGAAATATCTATCTCCTCCACACCCACGCACACCTCGTTCAACATTTCACAGGAAACAACTCCTGGCAACCGTCCGCCAATGTACGATTTCGAATTCTCCAAACTACAGCAGACAACACTTCCGAAGACAAAGCAAATTAAAACCAAAATACACGCGTTACAAGTAGTATAAAATATCCAGGTTCGTTAAGCTCGATTTTGAATTTTTCTGATTTTTTAGTGTAGTGTAACTAATAATCAGTTTCTGTAAGTAGTTAATATACCACAAAATTCACAATAAACCAGGAAACGATATTTTATTTGAGATTTTTCGAAAAACTGTCAAAATAATGTATGGCCATTTTCTTCAGTAGCAACACGAAGTACCAAGAAAAATACAGATGTATTTATATTCATAAATATAATTCTTAATATAATTATCTTCATAAATCACAAATAACTGTTTAGAGTTGGAAGGTTATCTGCAGAAGGCTCCAGATTTTTGATAGTGTTAGCAGTAGTTGAATTAAATTAAGGAGCTTAAGTCTTTTGATATAATATAAATATTACTGACCATGTACTGCAGAATAAAAAGGTTAAGAAAAAAAATTCTATTTACAAATATGTTAGGCATTTACGACGTTTCGTCCTTACATTAAGACCTCTACAGGTATGAATTAATCAAAGCCAAGAGATTCAGACCAGCTATTTGGGCACTATTATTTATATATTGTATCTTGTAAGAATATCAGATAATTTTCAATTTAGTTTCAAAGCAGTTGAAACTAGTAATAGTGAAAAAAAATATATATAAGAAGAATAATAAGCGAAAAAAGATGCAACGAAAGGAAAAAGCAGAAAGAAAATATCGGGAATAAAAGTTTTTACTATAAGATATAATTGTCTTGACTGTTCCTAAAAGATTCACTTTTTACATTTATATTAAATTTAATTAAAATAAATAAATCAGCCAATTAAATCAGAGTTTAACATCTAATGAAAGTACAATAAAATTGAGTACAACGTTTCGATCTTACTTTGGGACCTTATCAGGTACGGCATTAATCAAAAATAAAACTTAAAGTTGTAAAGTATTTTGTATATTACTCTCTGAAACTATTTCCTAATATATGAGGAGAACTTTGACTTTATTAATTTTGTATTTTACGTCTCCTTTTAATTTTTTAAAAAAGCAGTACCTGATGGGGTCCCAAATTTAACTGAATATATTTCAAACTATTAATAAATTTACAATTTAATATAATAAAAAATGACTCAACGTTTCGTTCCTTTTCTTGGAACTCCTCAGGCGTAAAAATACAAAATAACAAAATTGGTACAGACGAATTCTACAAATATGAATATATAAAAAATCAAACCAATATTTTTAAAATACTCAAAAAAAATAATATTAATGGAATTCATGTGTAACAAATTGGTTACATTTTACTGATTTAATTTTTCTGTTCTCATTAATAGTTGTCACAGGCACGGGTAGAATGTGAATATTTCTGAAAAATAGTTGAAGCAGAATGCGATATTAAGTCCAAGGTTTCCATGGAACTTCTCACATTCGCCGCTGGAGGAGTGATTTAATTCGAGAGATAAGAGTCTTCCACAATATCCGACTTCACGCTGATATGCTGCAATTTCTCGTCTGCCAGAGAAATCTTCTCACGTACGCCTGAGGAGAAACACGAATCTCCACCTAGATCCATTAATCCGTATTCTCTCAAAGTTAGGGTCAAGCTAGGACACAAATGGAAATACGCTACAACATTCCTACTGTAAAGAAAACGTTCCTCTTTTGCCTGTTATTTTTACTAGTGATTAATTTTAATTCACATTTATTACAACTAATAATTTAGCTCGTGTATGGTATATACATAAAATGATAATTTGATAGAAATGTGTTTCTATGATACATGTCAACATAAATGACACTTAATTTTTTTAATAATTTGAATAAATTAATAAATATAATGGATAAATAGCCAGACAATATTAATTAATAAAAAAACTGTATCGATACCATTTTTCAATAAACGTTAGATAAAAATATCAATCAATAATTAAGTTCACGTATTCTTCCTTTCTTACCTGATGATGGTTCACAAAAGGAACGAAACGTTCTCAGAAATATTCTAATTGTATTAATCCTATTCTTAAGTCTCTGAACTTATGTAACTCAAATGCTTTCAGATTCAACCAGCCACATTTCAGGAATAGTACGTACTCAGTCAATAAAATCACTTAACATTCGTTTTATATTCTGTATTTAAATAAATTACTCTAAACTGTCTCGAGAGTTTTTACACGGATAAAATGTAATTGCATTACTAAAGAGCTTAATAAATTTTAACCCGTTCTGTTTAAAAAGTTAAATATACTTTGTATAATTGCATAGAGAATGTGATGCGGCCTAAATATTTTACCTTAACTCGTTTCATTAAATTTAGTAATGAACAAAACAGCAATTCATCGCTTTATAAAATATTTTTGTGTCAACTTTCAGTTGAAGATTACAATTATAATTTTCAATTATTGCTAATTAAAATTTTATATCTGGTGACGGCCTATTAATGAGTACAAAGAAAAGAATCAACTATAAGCACATTCCATTTGGGTATTTCTCTCACTCTTGATTCATTTTATATAAAAAAAAATCATCATGCCCATCTAAAACTGTTGTGTTGAAAATATTATTTTTCCAGGGCTATAATTTATCATAAATTTTACACTACGACGATAGATCAAAAATATTTTATATATTTTTTGCCAAAAAAATGTTTCAATATTTAAATTTCATTGTTCATTAATATGAACAATGTACTTACTTGTATAAATATATGTAAAACATCCTTTACTATGTTTTTATAATAATACATCAGTTGTATTTATTTTAATATCTAAACACGAAGGAAGTGATGTGCAGACATATTTTTTCCCTATTTATATATTTTACCAGAAGCCTTATAAAATTAATAAAAACTCGATGTCATTACTGTTTCGGTAACAATATTTACATTAAAAAACGATAAATTGTCTCACAGAATTCATTTTATGCTAAGAGGTTGAATAATATTCTCAGCTCCCACAATTCTTAACGCATTAAACTTTCATTGAGAATGTCTTTAGTCGCCTAAAGTGACACAACTTTGTGAGTTCTGCGTCTGATAGAACATTATACATTAAGCATCAGCCTAGTAGGGAAAGAACTTCATTGCAGAAAAAGTCTCAAAAATTGTGGAGGTACGTAAGGAAGCGTTCACCCCATTTATCAATTATCAATGAACTCATGAATTAATTAAAATACTGAAAAAAATAGTTTTCCTCTGTTACAAAAATGTACATTAATTTTTTTAAAGCAAATATTTAATTATTAAATTAAGAACAAAAATTTCCTCAATGAAGTGGAGTGTTATGTATCTACAATTTAGAGAAAGCATTTTTGAACATATGTCAACCAAATTTGTTTAAGGAATTATATATATATAGTAAAATTAATTTAACTTACAATTTTTACACTATTTAAAGGTCTCATTTTCCTATATATTAAATAGATGTCTGCTGGGTCCATTATTTCAATTTTTCGTATTTCTCTGTGTCCCTAATATTATTACATTTATTGTATGATCCATTATTATATCATGTCTTTGTTTACTCGATCTTTTCTAATCCCAACACGTTATTTATTTTAAAAATAAATATTTGTATAATATCAACAAGAATGATAAATCAATTACATAAATACAATATCAAATATAGTGATTATTTCTATAAAACTCGCCTTGAATATATTATTCCAATATTCAGGATCCGATTTTGGAAACTGAAAATTTCCTTTACAACCCGGCGATAAATGAAGCATATTATTAGAGATAATTGATTACATCGCCTCCTTGTTGTAACGTTTGGTAGTACAAAGTCGATGTCAGCCTCTTTCAAGAAACTCCGACAATAATTTTGCAATTTCTATAGGAGCGAGAGAGGGTTGGGAATGAAAGGGGGAAATTTTTTCAGTCTCTTGATGTATACAGGCTGCTGTAAGGCAAGTCAGAAATGATTTTGAGAAATTTAGAGAAGCTTTCACTAAAAGAGTTTCTACGATGTTTAAAGTGACCGATAACGTGTAAGAAAACGTGGCTTCTTTGAACCTGGTAATCAAAATAATTTGTATTAAATTAATTCTCGAATTAATTCTCTAAAGGAATTTGCTCTTTTCCCTAAAAGTTGAAGATTTTTAATCATATCCGTAGTATTGCACAAAGTCCGTGTAAATAAAATCATAGTCTCGATTTTCGTTTCCATTAGGAAAATTAAGTATACTATGTATCAAATTTCTCGTTTCAAAAACTTTTTGCACCCAAATTAAATAGATTTGTTAGGCTAGTTATGTCATAAACAAGATACTAATTACAACAAAAATAATGACAGTCTTGCAAAAAATTTTTTGGTTGCCCATGAACACTGTTCTTCTTATTCATAGATTTCAATGGATGTAGTTGAATTAATCGTCGACGTCATTTGTTCTTAAATAAATTTAAATTACAACTATTATCTTAAAAAATAGGCACAACCTATGGTTTTCATAATTTAAATTAACTTAACAGAAGTTTTATAATTTAATTTTATTACTCTTATTTAACACGAACATGTTTTGAGCCTAACACAGATCGTAAAGTTCCATTACGTCACTCGAAACAGATTAGTTCTTGACGGTAATTTTTCATGAATCAAACTCAGTTTTCACAATCAATTATTTTCCTTTTGGCAACTAAAATATAATAATGTAATCGTGGTTCCGAATCTGAGATTTACTGCATATCTGTTGTATTTATTTAAATACAGCATAAATTTTGTCGTTTATCAGCTCTGTAAGACTCATTTATTGTGAAGTAGTGTGTCTCTTGAATTATACTTTGAAATGACGTGCATAAATCATTGTGAAACGTAGAGATGTTTAAAAAAAATTAAGAATATAAAAAATGTAACACAGAGGATTAATATAGCCCTGGCGAGTTCTACAATCTCTTTAACATCTCAAAACTTTGAATGAGTTTTCACCTAAAGAAGTACCTGAGGCCCGTGAGACAACTATTTGGCTTCTTAATGTTAGTCGCATAACGACTTTCCTCGCAAATACTTTAGTATATTGCCCGTGTTGCTACCTCGTGTTGGTAATCAACATGCAAATGCTGCCTCCGGGAAATTATCTTCGCATAGACCACACACGAGTTCCACACAATTATCTTTTAAACAGGCACAGGCTTTTATGGTCCCCCCCCCCCCCCCACCCAACCGCACGTCCCTACTCATACTGCGGTGTAATTCGAATGTTACCTCTTCTGCTTTTTAGAACAGTTAAAAAATCTCATTTTCCCGTATTTTACTCCAATTTAAAAATTATATTTAATTTGATTCTCTAATTTTACCTATCCCATTCAAGTTTGTTTTCGTAAACCAAAATTCCTTCCACGGAGTGCTTCGCTGCTGAAAACGAGCATTTTCAGATGGATCCGGTGGCTTTATTATAATTTCAAGCTTGAAACTGTAGAGGCAAAAGTAAATATTTATGAAATATACAAACAATTACTAGAAAATGGAGCAGAATAATAGGCGAATCTCATGAAAGCTTCCAACTGAGGGTGGCAAAAAACAACTTTTTCTACTAATATTTGTTCAAGTTCTATGATTCTCACGCTCAAACCACACATTTCAGAATAAATTTGCACATTTCTGCTGAATATTCTCACAAAATCATTATATGCATTATTGCCGTGCTGAAGAAATAATCTCACAAGGATAGGTTTTTTAAACGTTTAGAGCTGCAGAAGGTTCACGAACTCAGATCCCGACGGACATCAGCTAACAAGCATAAAGTTTTAGTAACTTTCTCATTCATCTTCTACTTCACTTCAGGTGAAGATGTCGGCGCGTGTCTTAGAATATAATATATATATATATATATATATATATATATATTATAATGTAGCGTGCGCCTTTGTTCTGAGATGTTTCGTTTGTCCTAGGGGGGGACATGATGAGAATGACTGGGAATTTCCCTGGTCTTGGACTATTTCTGTCACGGCTGAGGAACAGATGTTCAGGAGAACAACAGAAAAGATTGGTTGCTGGTAAAGTCACATGACCAGTACGTTGGGGGAGGTATAAAAGAGAAATAGAAAAAAGTTGCGGAGTGTAGTGACGAGAAATTTTCGGACGAGAGAGAAAGTTGAAGAGTGGAGTGACGAGAGGTTCTCGGACGAGAGAGAAAGTTGAGGAGTGGAGTGACGAGAGGCTCTCAGACTAGAGAGAGCGAAAAGAAAGGATTTCAGAATATGCGACTGATCCAGCCAGTCGTAGATACGAGCGTGAGAGGTTTTTTTTCGCACGAGGCATCACCGGATCCATATTAACCTTGCCGTGGTAAGAGATAAATTCGTATTTGCGCATCAAGCATCAATAACGCGAATTTGTGAGGACTACATTTTTTTTTCGCACAGCTTTCCCGTGGCCCCTGGGAGAGAGTAGTCTCTTGAATCTCCTTTAAAACGAAATTATAATTTATCAACCCTGATATTAAGTTTTTATCATCCGTCAGATGGATTAGAAATCACGTGTATTGATAATTCTGTAACAGGATAATAAATAATTATATATATATTACCAATTCTTTTAAACCAGTGTCTTCAATTAAATGAGGAATAAGGTATTACAAAATATGGGGCCCCACGTTGGGCGCCATTTATGTAACACCTTACTTGCAGCATGGTAAATGTACAGGTTTAAAATAAAGTAAACAGGGTTTAATTAGTAATATAAATTTATTAAAATATGATTGGACGTATACAAAAGTTATTATTCATCTTCCTCGACATAATGAAAATCTCCCTCAGGGAGTTAATCTGTAGGATTAGTACGTGGCAGTCAGAAGCACCCGAGACGCACGAAGACACATCTGAATAGTTACTTTACCCCTGAGTGAACTTCGCGGGAAAATGACGGCGTCGGGCGACTAATTGCTGTAGCTTCTTTGGTGTCTCTCGCTCTTCCACTGGCTCTTCTTCAAGCTCGTACTTGTGTCACGACTGTGGCGAAACTAATCTCCTCTCTAACGAAGTTCTCTAGCTGTCCAATCACTAACTCACTCCTCGAACTGATCTTAAAAACTGATCCACAGTCCCCCGCAGCAAATGCGGCCCACGTGGATTTTTGACCGTGCTGGACCAACCTCCAACCTTGGTCCCCTCACGTGACCTTCACCACCAACCACCATTCCTCTCGCAAAACCCACCGCCATTGTTGGTCCAGATTTCCTACAAGACACTGGCGTGCAGGTCCCTCATGAAGGAAATTTGTGCGTATTTTCCGAAGTAAGAAGTTCTTTGTTTTTAAGTCCTCAGTCCTGCACCTGCAGAAAAATTCAAGCCGTATTTTGTCCATGGGACGGCGAGGTGTATAAATAAAATAAAACATACGATGTTTTAATAAAAAGATGGAGGCGCATGCTACAATTAATATTATTCTATTATGAAAGAGCAATTTTGAAAACAAGTGATTCTATATATTTTCTTGCGTGAAAAAAAGGTGGACGTAAAATGTTAGCTGTGTATAAAAAGTAATATATCTCGTACGATTCACGCTGGGTTCAGTAATGATTTCCATGTTTTGTTGAGCTCCGCTCGGGCAAAGGACGTGCTAACGAGACTAAAGCTGTAAACAAAGTTCTGTTGAGTGCTTCCGAGCGAGTAAAGTGCTTTATTTAGTAAAGGACATGAATACTATTTGAAGTATTCCGGAATATCGAGACTCGAACACTCAAATGTTAAATGATCAATGATAACAATACCTACGCACTCTGTAGAGTACTATAATTATAACAAAATTTAAAATGTTAACTTATTCCCACAGTTTTGTAAACAAAAAACTGTCTACTACATCTAACGTAAACTCTATATATTTTTAAAGTATTCCATTGTCTATATGGGATGAAAGATATTGATTTAATTTTAGATTAAACTGTCTTGATTTGTTCATCGTATCAAACCTAACTTCAGAATTTAAGCATAATAATAATATGCGATTTAGTGTTAGACGGTGACATGAAAAATAAGATATGGTTTCTTATCAGTTTATCATTTTGTAGAAAATTGGCGTCGTTCACAAAAAGTTTTTGACTGGCTTCATAAACACTTCAAGCTTATTCGAGTGTTAAATGACAAACGAATCACATGTCTGTTTACAAAAATGAATTTTTAAAAAAAATTGCTAAATGAACGCTCCTCTTTAATAGTGTGTGTTGTTGACAAACGTAGCAGATGCGCTTGGTGCCGCGTGTTGCAGATTCCGCAGGAAGCTTTCGCTGTGTACCAAGTTTGTTGGTGGTATTCGCCATGCGAAGCACTTTGCCGCACTATCTCCGGCCTGACACACTGTGCGGTGGATGTCGGAATTGCTGCGCAAACAGCTATCACCTGCCGACCTAATTAATTGTCCAGCTCTCCGAGAATCATTGCGACAATATGATTCTGCTCGAAACGACGCGCACCTCTCTATTTTTTTTCCGGGATAGCAAAAGCAACGATTTCAAGATTTTAGTTTCAACGAAACACTCTTCTTATTCGTGTACTTCCAAACAATTTATATTTTTAGTTATAATTTATATTGCAACTGTTTATACATTATATAATCTTAACCAAATACCAGTCTTCAGTGTAAACACAATTCTTTTTTAGAAAAAATATAAACGGCACGAAAAGAGGAGCTTTAGTCATATTTATCCTGTATATGACATAAGAAAAAACATATTATTATTTTCCATATGTTTCTAATTGTTTATTTAACCAATTATAACGCTATCTATAAAGGCCAAACGTGTCATATAAATAATGAAAAGACCCTAACCGAAGCCGTATCCTCGTTAACATTATACAATAATTAATCATTTGCATCACATCCATCATTAATTATTCGGACATGAGTCTTTGTTATATATATATTGTAATAATAATTAGAGGCAATTATATAATTAATAATTGGAAATTTGTAGTAAATTAATATCGGCGAGAATATAAACACAACAATGTACAGGCGGGCCTTTGTCGGCGAGCGTTTTAAAACTTCGGGCTCACGAAGAGTCGTGATCAGATTTTCATCGAGTCAAAAAATGGTGTGGCACACAGAATTTCATCGAGTAAAGTTTGGACATGGAATTCGATCAAGTAAAGGTTGCAGGAAAGTTTTCAATAAGTAAAGCCACAGATATAAATTCAACAAGTAAAGACTGTTACAAAATTTCATCGAGAAAGAGTTGATAATATTCTGATTGACCAGTAATCTGAACGAGAACTACAATATTTGCTGGAGAGGGAGAGAGATTTAATGCAGAGGTCCGCATGTGTTGTACGGAGAAATCGTTCCAGTTGATAGATACAAAAGTTTTGGACAGTGATTTTGAAACAAATTAAATTCTGTGAAATTATGGCCTGTTGTATGTGAATAGTGTGTCACAGACCCAAAAAAACGAATGCCAGGTACCAGTAAAGAAACAGTAAGTAGAGAGAGAAATTTTATAAAAGTTATTTGTAAACGTTAAATAAGGATCAAATCGTCAGATTTCTGATTCACGTTCATTTTGTTGTTTAATTCTAATGTTTTAAAATTTGATTGTTAATTTGAATGTAAGAACGGTTTGTTCTATTTAAAAGGCCAAAATAAACGACCCTGAGATGAGAGTATATGAGTTTGTAAAGTAGTAAGAGCACGAATGTAAAATCAATCAGGACAAGAAATTTTTGTTATTTTACTTTAAATAAATTAATTGTTTCTGAGGTTTAAATTTTGTGAATTATTTCACATCCTTTAATTTTAAATTTTTAAAAATAAATTCATCCATTAATTAACCATTGATTTACTTAATTTCTTCTGAATGTTACATTTTGGCGTGCCAACGAGAGGCAAATTAATTGTTTTAATTGTTTAATTTCTTTGTTTATTACAATATATATATATATATATATATATATATATCGTTATAATTGATCTATTGTTAGGCCTATATTATCAGATAATTATTTCTGATAAGGGCTCTATTCACTAAATACTAAATACAAACTTACACTCTATTAATAATTTTGATAAAGTCAATACACCTTAACTTCCACGCCAATATAAATTGAATCCGTATCACCAAGTGATTTAATTAGGACGACAATAACTGTGCAGGAGTCTAGTAGGAATATAAATATAACATATTTTTAGCGAAGAAAAATTAAAATTGATTAACAAGTTCAGAAATCAATAAATGTTATTCATATTGTAGTGAATATTCTCGAGTAAGTTGGAGTGTTAATAAATACGATCGAAAACTAACCGAAGAAGCAGAACGGAAATCGTATGCGCATGGGATGAGTACCAAGTATTCGACCAGGATTTGTAGGCTTTTTCCTGCATCACTTTTAGGTGAATGACCGGTAGGATCATTAAACTATAGTCCGGAGTCCTAGTTAGACCATGGTTACCGTGTTCTATCCATCCGCATCCCCCCTGTCAAATCCCTTTCTATTCTATTAAAGGGGATTTGCCACAACATGATTTACCCTCACGTAGTCTTTTGAGTCTATAAATAAGTGACCAGACTATGTATTACCCTATACATAGACTATCTACACAAAACACACTCACTCGAACTCTCTGGGAGGCAAGCGTTAGTGAAGCGGCATTACAATCTTTCGTTTTTTTTCTTATGGTGAGTGTAATGTCTACTCCTTTAAATTAATACGTGTATTTTAGTGCTAACTCATTTGTTTGAAAATGAAGCAGGGATACAAATATTAACGCAGCATTTTGTAGATATTTAGACAAAATTATTTGTCAAACTTGAAACCTATTATGTATCTTTTAGATTTCAATGAATCCATGGGATTCGTTTAATAAATTATATATATTAAGCGCTTTTAACGCACGTGTTGAAGCACATTTTGTAATTGAATATTCCACTGACAATGATTCTGCTCTCTGAGGTCATATTCCAAACAAATCTACGATAATTATAAATACTAAGTAGATGTATAGTAATGAGACATTAATGTTTATTATTACAAACTAAACCATCAAAATTCTTATTATTATCAGAGAGAAATCGGAAGTGTATTTAAACGTAGAATGATCATTAACGATTTGTTTTATGTTGTAAATTAAACTCAGGTGTTGCCAATTAGCGTAATTTTAAACGAATATTCTTGTATATGACTTTGGGTTTAAGTTTCATCCTTTTATATTTATCTATGAACGTCGACGATCACAATACATTTTATAATAAATTTTCTGTTACTGTATTATATTCTAAATTTAAAGCACTTAAAACCTTGATCATGACTTGAGGTTAAGGGAAAACAAACCTCAACAAAATGACGTGCGTATAAGTTTTTTATATACGATAAAATACGAGAAGTTTCACCAGGCTCCAAACATTTGACTAGAAGAACTTTTAATAACGGGAGAACTAATAGTATCTATTTCTGCACTGAAAGAGAATACAGCCCAAGATATTGCTTCTCAACCGGGTCTCTGCAAAGCATTTCACATTTAACATTCGACAAATGAATGTCAATGAAGAATTTTCATCTGCTCCTACGTAACTAATATGACAACCTAAAAATATGAACACATCAAAAACATTTTTAAAAACCTAAAAAAAAAACTTGACTCAAAGAAATACCAAAAAGACTACTTATTTGTGTAGAAACAAATTCGAACTAAGCTGCTGAAAGGAAGCCAGACAGATTCTGTGCTTAACCACATTCGTTGTTTGGGGACATTGTCCCAAAGAGTATTTGAATTAAATTACTGTGGTGGCTCGTGTAAATGAATTAAAGCAAACATTATTTGGCCTATAATTAACTTTTTTTCTGTACATAAAAGTGCAATTTTCGCTACAACTAAGTGATCCTCACCCAAATTAAACAATTTATTTAACCCCGTGACGCCAAATTGCGCAAACAACTGTCAATTAAACGGCACTAAAAGAGCATTCAGCGTCAATAATTTGATGACATTGGATAATTAACATTTGGCAGCAGAATTCCAGAAATTGTCATGACCTTTTACACTTAAATTACTCAAATAGTTTTAGTATATAAGTAAAACACTAACGTGTCTGACAATCCTTTTGAACTGAATAGACTTAAAATCGTCTGAAGAGTTTTCAATGAATTTTCATATTTCTATTTACACGTTCTCAATAGTGAGGTTATATAGTTCGCCGAATTTCGTGTCAAGATTGTCGCTTAAGCGGAAATTCAAGATAACGTTATTGTCAACGGGTAGCTTCATTGTCCTAGGATTAAGAACACTTCCTTTACAAATATTAATCTATACCTTGATGTAGATAATAGCCAGGAACTAGCGTCTATACGCAACTCCTGTAAAGCATAAGATAAATTTACCACGTTATACGATTATTATACATATTATAAAATTATTTGTATCGTAAATGAATAGCATATTAATTTTGAGAAGCCCTTGGTATCCTTGTTGGGACGTGAGGACGCAAAAGGGAAAGGTAAACTCAGACATTCCATTACGTTTCCTGGCTTCGAGCTCCTATTAATTAATTAGCTGAGTTGTGTGGCTCCCTTGAGACGAAATGTGTACACACAAACTCAAGCTCATGTTCTTCTAAAGGGAACTGTGTAAATGCACTCTTAATGTTATGTGGCACTTTCACATTATGACACAGCAATAAACCAATCAGGTGCCCGATAAACAATAAAAATTTTAATTGCTGAGTTAAAATTGCCTGAACGAAAATAACTCACTTACGTTAAGTGCCGAAGATATAAAATTAGCTCTTAATTCTGTAATGAGAATTTATACAACAAAAATCATTTTGACACTTTTCAACTTTCAAAACTTTTATTCGTAATTTGAATTTTATGACAGTATGAAACAAGAAATCGTTTACCCACAGATTATTCTAAGAAACGCCATAATAATGTTTTATGATCGTTAAACTTAAAAACAATAAATACTTCTTATCCCTCTTTTTTGTAATAGAATAAAAATATTTTCAATTATAGTACGTTAAAACTGTTCATAAATGAATGATCCAGCCAAATTTGTCAGAAATACGATTAATTAAATTCAAAATTAGCTCATATTAATAAAATTAAAAAGCGTAATTATGTATTTATATTTCAATAAATAAATTGCAAGTAAAATTTTCATTAAACTTTTACATAATTATATTTTAAATATCATATATGTAAAATCTTAATGTCTCTAAATTTTAGATATTTACACTTGTAAATATTTTATAGTGGTACCTGAAGAGGTTTCAAAAATGAAAGATGCATCGTGCTAATTTATATTTTATTAATATTTTATAATTTTTTTAGTTTATAAAATATATCTCTGACAAGTTTCTCAGTATTATTCATTTATAATTTAATGAAATCAGTTATATATATATAACTTTGTGACTAACATCAGTCTGGCAGAAAACAGCCATTACAACCACATGTCAGTTGAAAGATATTCATAAAACTACAAGCAGCAGCTAATTTGTACATTAATGTGGAACTTGTGAGCACCGACTACATGATACGATAATCTCAGTTATTGTAAACACAGTTCATCTGATCAGTTTCAGCATTTAATAACAATTATTTGGTCAGATTCGTTTCCCGCACCATTAACGATGTAGGGAGTAGCTTCATAATTCAAATTATCGAATAATTACCTTGCCAGAATGCATACCGTTGGTTTGTAATTAGTCAACTGAACAGTAAATATTATCAACACATCACAAAATATCGAAATACAGACTAAATATAATTCAAGGAGTTTAAAATATATTGTGATATGTTCTAATTTGTCTTAAGGCATTGGGAATATACGTAGTATTTTCTTTGCTCAGAATTAGTTACACATATCAAAGATTTACCCATATTCATATTCATATTTACTAGGATATATAGAAAATTTCAGAATTAAATATTCTTGGGAAAAAAAAGAATGTATTTTTAACATTATCGTAATTAATAAACTGAAGAATTAAGTATTTTGTAGCCTTGTAAAAATTCAAATTATTGGAAATTTAAATGTTTGATAAATTTATGTGTAGTGTAATTAAACATAATTATTATTCACTCCAACGTAAATCACGGGAAAAAATAGAAAAAAATATTTTCAGGTTCCATAATATCAATGTTAATGTTACAGAAGAGAACAATCTGTGATTCATTTAACGATTCGTGTAAAACTCTGCATTCGGGTTGGTGGTCGGGTAGGCTCGGGGTCTTACGGAAGTCATACGTAACCCTTGAATGTTTTCTGATTATAAATTCTTAATTTTTAATTTTAATATCACTGGAACAAGATTTATGATATTAACAGATTTTTGGGACTACAAACAGATTGTATTTTCAAACACTTACCGAATATGCGAGAGGTTATCATTCGCAGAATTGACTTAGTGTCTTAAAGGACAGTATAACCGTTCGTTTTCAGGCGAAGATAGTTTCCAGAAAATTTGCTTTATCAATACACAAATCAACCTTTAAAAAATTTTCGTAATAAGATAAAATAGCCAGATACAGACAAAGAAAGTTATGACATCAATAACAAACAACGTTTCTGGAAACCTTGTTCATCTTTTCAAGAGCTAATAAAACTAAAATCAAAATAGCCTAGAGCGACACAACAGTACAGTTCAGTTGAGAATCTCAAAATACTTTCCTAAATAGGTCGCCAGAATAAACACAAAAAAAGGCTGTTGAGATAGTCTTCTAATCTGTGTAGTTGTGTCGCTCGAGGCTCTTGTGTTTTTATTTTTCTTAACACCTGGAAAACGGAACAAGGTTTCCATAAACGTGGTTTATATCATCACATCCTTTGTCTGTATTTGTTTATTTTATCTTATTATTAATTTTCAAAACTGACGTACATTTTTCTTAAAATATTTTTCATTAGGAGAGTTTGAAAATGTTCTTTTCTAGTCGAAAGTTGATGTGGATTTTGTAAATGTTTTAAGTGGATATTCTAGTCGGTGTAAATGTGTGTTCCTTGACTATTAACTTTTCACTTTTCAATAATGAGTAAAGGTAAAGTATACTAGCAGATAATCAAGGTTTCTGTACGTATGTCAGCCTGTTCCTTCAGACACCGTAAGTTACTTTAAGTTTCCTAAATGGGTCGCCAACAGAAAAACAAAGCCAGGATTCCTGAATACGGGAACAAAAATATTGGACGTAGCTTTCTAACTAGAGTGGCTCATAACATAAAAAAGTTGATTGGACTCAATTCGACAAGAAAGCGTTCATAAATACGGATTCGGAGAAACCGGACTCATAAAAGACTGCTGAATCAGAGTATTCCAAAACAAGGAAACATATATAAGGCACTGGCAATAAAAATAAAATAATGTAAATACAAATTTATAAGAAAAAGATAACGATAACTTAAAGTACTAGTATTTTAAAAATAATTTAAAATACTGTACGTAAAAAAGTAATATAGCAGTAAAAATATTACAGAATTTTGGTAAAACTAAATTACAGTAATTTCATATACAAAAAAGATTAAGTCAAAAAAATAACGTAAAAACCCTTTGATGATTAATTGAAAGTAGGGCTACCGTTTCTCTCTATTTGATATCAGTTTATATATGTTAAAAAAGCTAATTCCATCATCAAAATAAATTTACAGTCCACAATGTCACTACGATTACATTTGATATATCTAAGTATTTTAGTTGTTTGCATAAATAAAGAAAATATTATTATTAAAATATACGTAAGTTATCCCATAAATAATTATACTTTTTAATTGTCTAATTATTTTAGTTGCATAAATAAAGAAAATATTATTACTAGAATATACGTAAGTTATCCCATAAATAATTATACTTTTAATTTTTTGTCATAATGAACGTACATATAAATTCTTTAAATTATAGTATGTTGTGTTACAAATATTCAGATAAAATTTGATGAAAAGTATATACTCATTTTACTCCATCTTATACATATTTTAGTTTTTTAATAGACTATTGTTTGCGAATTGTGTATATAACGCAAAGAGTAATGATGAACACGTGATAATACCAAGGTATAAAGAAGTAATATATGGGATAAAGAATTAAGAATTAACGTTTGGAGTAGTAAGAAAATAAAGAATATGAAATAATATAGGTGCTGAACTACTTATTTCTGCGCAACAATATGAAATTTTAGCTTCTGTGTGGATTTTTTTTAAGGGTAACAAGCTACATGAGGGTAATCCACATTATGGCAACTCCACTTTAATAGCATAGAAAGGAATTTGTAAGGGGTAATGCGGATGGGTAGAGGAAGGTAGCCAAGGGTTAACTAGGGCCCCCGGGCTATGGTTTAAGGATCCTACCCGGCAATTCGCCTAAAGTGATGCAGGGAAAACCCTAGAAAAACCTACATCAGGTAGGTCTGGCATTTGGTGCTTGTCCCACGCCTTTCAGATGGCGGGAAAGGGTTAGCTGTGGGGTCGCAGCTTTCCCCTCTCCGTACCTTGACCAGTTTAGGAGGCAGCTGACCGTCTATTCCAATAGGAATAACGGACAACTCTTAGCGTATGCCCAAGGTCTGCGACCCGGAACATACACCTCTCAAAACAAACCAAGGTGCCTCGGCATGTGGGAACCTTAGTTCAAAAAACCAGAGAGATGTGTAGGCATCCCCAAAAGTAGCCTCCGCCAGAGCTCTCTGGGAATCTTGGTTCTTATGTGAATTGCGGGCAAGTATAGCTCAAGAGTCATCGTTTTAGCTGAGAGATGTACCTTATTGAAACAGAAAATACGAATATTTATTATTTAGTAACAAAATAATTTGCCATTTCTACCATCCAGTTTACTGCAGAACTGGTTATGAGACAATAGCTGAAGAACAAACATTCCTACATTTTATGAAATTAATTTTTTTTCGAATTTATTCCATCAGTTGCAGTTTTGAATTTAGTGTCGTTCAATTTACTGATTACAAAACCTTACTAACTACTGGTAAATCGTAAGACTTATATTTTCGTTTGTTACAAAAATAAATATATTTCGTGACAATTAGGGTATTTTCAAAACAATACATTTGGAAATATAGATTATATTAATTTCCATTTAAACTGCAGGCAGTTTCGGTGTCGCCGAGATTTATATTTGCTAGGAGCATCCATTGCCAGCCAAGTTCTCTGCGCGATGAGTTATTTGGCGGAAATCCAAGCTCGTAAAATGAGTCTGTGTCCAGTTTCACGAGTCGCAATTGGATTGCAAGTACTGAGGAACAAATTGAGCTGAAAATGTAAAATTTGATGCACCCGTAGAGATTGCTTCCAAACTATTATTGAAATTAATTTTATGTTTTATGTCAAATGTGTAATTTCTAAGAATTTTAATACATAAATTGAACCCTTCATCCAGGAAAGAATTAGTTTTAACAGAATTCTCTGTGAACATTAAGCCAATTACGAATTGTGATTCTGTTTATATATATATATATTTCAAAGTAAATCGCGTTAAATACTAAAGTGCATAGAAAGTCATTTATATTCAAATACACCCAAAATCAGCAATATTTATAGTTTACCCAGTCGGCGAATCATGTATATTTGATTATATTTACATAGTATAGTCGTTAAAATATATCATATCCTCAAAAATTCAAGCAAACATAATGTCGTGACGTATCATGGAGCACAGTACCGGTCAAACTTTATATACCACTTAAAACTCCAATAAAACATACACGCTTATAAACCATGTTAATCAAGAAGTGAAAATATACTTGTAGAATGTAAATTTTTAACTGAAAATAAAGAGAAATGATTACCAGTGCATTTTAACATAAAACAAAAAGGTGAATAGTGGATTTTTAGTGTTTTAATAAATTTCCCAAATGCACGATAATCGAAAAATAAATATTGAAAGAAAATGTTACATGAAAGCTACTAAAAAGTTATTTCGAATTAAATTGTGAGAGTTAACAATTAATGGGAGTGCATCTACGTAGCAACATTGCATACGAATTTTTAAACACATTAATATTTTTCAAAATTGTTTGGGAGTTCCCAAATATTTTGAACCCATGTGACGTAAGACAGTTTCCTAACCTCCAAATCTTGCTTGGTGGAGGCCGAGTATTTTATTGAATAATTTTTGTAATCCAAGTAGAAAGCATCTTGCGCCTTGGTGGAGTCAATAGAGATAATGTTCTGAATTTTATTTTGGCCATTGCACAAAAAGTAAAATCTATTAGCCTATTGGGAACAGATCCGTATTGAAGTGAAAATAAGTGTTTAGAGTAAAATACGTAAAATAAATATTTGCATACCCGAATTCTGCCTGCATAATTTAATTATACATATTGTAATGCCAATTAAGACATTAATTGTGAAATTAAAAATATAAATTGTTTGAGAAATTCTTTGTAGCGGCAGGAACTTTGAAACAACAATAGAAAAACTGGCTCTGTTCCTTTGTCGGAAGGCCCGTCAAAATGGCGTATGCGCGCTCAAATTGCGAGACGAGAGTTCAGTTCGCAATAAGGTTGAGACGAAAGTACAGTTTGCATTAAGATTTTGAGGAGTTCAGGTCGCAGGAACAAATTGTTAAGCAGTTTGCATTAAGACATTGAGGAGCCGGCCAGAAATAGCAAAAGTTTCGGTTTAAGTCCGGAACAATAAAGACTACCCAATCGACGAATCGCAGAAATCACCTAAGGTGAGTGGTCAACCGATAGATGACGAAAGGAGAATCATCCGAGTTCCTGACGACATATAAAGATTTTGATTTACAAGCTGTGAGTTTACAAGCAGTGTAAAACCCACAATAGTGTTCTCGAAAATAAAGGTAAGTAGGAATGCTGGGCAGACTTGAGTAACAATAAATTATGTAAACGTAAATTGAAAGATAGCCGTCAGATTTCGTTTTCTTCTTTTTGATTAAAATTGTTAATCAGAGTCAATCTTTTCACCTTTAAATTTGTTCTCATTTTAAATGTTCTAGTTTAATTGACGAGTTAACTTCTTTTCGTTTAATTGTAATTTGTTGTTGATAATAACCCAGTTATGACCCTGAGAAATTAAATATTATAAATTTTGTAATTGTTTGAGTTATTGCCACAATAAAAATCTTTTGTTTGTAAATTTAATTAATTTTTCATTTAAAACCTATCATATGTGTTTATTAAAATATATTGTTGTATGCGAAAAAATTTGCTTTAACGTTCTCGGGTTGTTACACGCGCTGCCAACGGGTATCGAAGTGAAATGAGGAGTTTGAGGGGTGTTTGACTTCTCCCTTGAAGTTTCTTGGCCAACAGTCGATTGTACCAAAGCGCTTTGAGAGACCTAGTTTGAGTCGACCACCACCACTGTAACGAAGTAGAGAACGCCCTCAGCGTTAAGTGCCCACATATCAGACTTGGACTCATGCCTCATGCCCTGATCAATGATCAGTATTTGTAAGATATTATGTATAATAAGCTTTATGACAATGACACACATTAATATACCCATTTCGAAGAATTTTTACTGTCAATTTTGGGAATATTAGTTTTGCCGTCAGTAGGACTAACTGCAATAATTATCATATCTTTCGCCTTTATTATTATTGTGAACGTGATGTAATATGAGTCGGGTCACGAATGCGTCATTTTTAATGGTCTGTAATAACTGGCAGAACGAGCGAGATAGTCTGGCAGCGCTGTGCTTAATCGTGTGTTGGGACTCTGCATATGGAGACCACGCACAACTCGTTCATCTCCCTGATGCTCAATCGAGCGGTCTCGTAGCCACAGCATACTAAATAAAATTTACGGTTCACAGATCCGAGCTTTCTAAGATTTACTCGACGCAAATTAAAACGAAAAATTATTCTCACGGTTAAGTTGTGTCGTGGGTTGCATGGCACGTATTGACAAGCAATTTTTTATGATTTCCATAAAAAGTCCTAGCCAAAGAACCTTCCTTGAGTATTGTGTTTCACGTGGGTAAAGTAACGTAAAATCTTACAAGCTATGGACGATTCAAGTAACCAAAACCACAGTTTTTCTTTGCATTCATTTTTGAAAAACAGTTAGTGAGTAGGCGCACAAAAACAATTAATACTAAAGTGATCACTCTGCTATTTTACAGTGTTTAAATATTAAAAAATGAAATAGTTATAAAAATGGCCGATTAATAAATACTATTTTATTTTAATGAAACTGAAAATAATCACAAACAAAAATTGAGACTGTCTTTGTACAAATAAGAAAAAAAATATATTACGGAAGTTGTTTACATCACCGCTACTTCATAATAACGCAAAATCACCTTTCCAGATTACATCACAATGTAGGCTCCGGTAAACGGTGGCGTGTAGCAATGGCAGGTAACATCCAGAACACTCGAGATGATCTTAGCCCTGTCTGGCCGCTTGAAAATTAGGCTGATGGACAAAGTAATTTCCTAGACACACGAATAAAAGCGGAACAGATAGCTGAGATTTTTATGCCACTGCTTTTCCTATGCTTTCCACACAACAATTCAATCCAGTAAAGGATATATACGACTCCCTCAGTCAAAACTTATTTCTGCAACTGATCTCCAAGCGCCAATTGCTATTTTACGTGACAAAATATTGTACACTTAAGCTCGAGGAGCCAAAGTCTAAAAGTTTCATCTACTATTCTCCACAGGGCGAGCTATAAAAAATCATTATTTCTCATAAAGAATTCTGCTCTCCTGTTATTATTGGTACAGCATTACAAAGTCATATTTTCTTAATGTTCATTGTTCCAAAATTGTATTAAATTTCAAGATAAGTAAATCATTAACGTCAATATATAAAATAATCTTCATCGGTTATGAAACCTGTTTACAGAAAAAAAATTAGCCGGGTGAGTAACTCCGTTGGGTCTACTCAAGGTTCAATCATTTAGAATGTAATTGACAGGAATAGTTCTCTGATTATACGATGTGGTGCAACCACACTCCAAAATCCCTGTTAAATATTGAAGACGTTTAATCAAGCACGGTTTGTTAAATTTATGACTTTCAAAATCAAAATCCAACGGTTAGTATAACGCGAGTGCAAGGCAGGCACTGATTTCGCAACTCTCCCTCGTCGACGCTCGTACAGAATTCAGGATAGTCGTTTAGGGCATATTGATCGACAGAGCGTAGAGAGGAATCCGCGCGTGTTTTCGATAATTACGAATTTTCCCATAATTCGATAATTAAAACATAACATAAGCTGCATGCTCATTGATACACATGTTATGCAAATGTAGGCATCAGGACTTGGTGCTGGTGTGGAGCTGTGAAACGTGCACAGTAATACGCTTATACCTGGAATTTAATCCTGTACACGTTTCCCCGGCAATTTTTCGCCCGACTAACTACATTGCGAATCTCGTCCGACGTCGCAAGCAATTTTTAGTAGCTTACACTATGGCAATGTCGAAAGATTATGTTAAAACTCTTAGCACCAAGGAAAAATAATATTCTCGTCCATAAATTATGCACGAAATTTTATGGTACGAAAGTTCAATTTCTCTAATTCGATGAAAATTAAAAAAAGAAAAATTAAAAAAAATACGTCTGATTGAAAATAATGAATAAGAAAGATATCCAATTCAGACAAAAAAAGTGATAATATAAATACCACACAACGTTTCTGGGATCCTTGTACCTTTCGTCAGGTGCAAAGAAGAGCCTATAGCGACACAACTGCACTTGACAGTTGACAAAACTTCAGTTCGATTTATTACTATTTTAAATGTTAAATTCGATATAATAAAAAAAATTAATATATCAATTGTAATGAAAAGTTGTTCAACGTGTAAGAAATAGTATTTTTTCTTTTAAGAGAATTCTGCATTTAAAGAAAATTATACGTAATATATATATATATATATATATATATATATATATATATATCTGGGTGTGTGTTCTTAATTTAATAATATTAATTCATTTATTTAATAATAATACCTAGTAAATAAAGATTCTAATTTATAAAACTCGTATTGTCAATGTAATTTATTTATTGTATAGTAAAAAAATTCCATTTTTTATTTTAAATACAACAATACTCTCAACAGTCAATTTAACCACTATTTTTGTGCAAATTTCACCTTAAAAATTAATTTTCCTATATCATTTAATTAATTGTAGGTAATGTTCTATAAATTTTTACACACATTTATTGTAAATAAATATTCATGTTTTTAAAACTTTATTTTCTTGTAATTTTTAGATTAAGAATTTGAAGAACCTGAAGAGGTAAAAGCAATTAGGGATGAAACGTTGTGTCAGTTTTAATGTTTTTGTTCTATTATATTTTTTTTAATCATAAAAAAATTCTGACTGATTGTTTTTCATCACGTAACTTCCCCATACTGACAGAGATCTTTTAATACACTACAAACGTATTCTTTCCAAATATTCCATAAAAACGGTTATTACTAGTTTTAAGCATGTACCGTGATATTTCCCAAACGTTTATCTTAATATGCACGGTATATAAACTTCATTTCTCTTAGTGTGCTAAACATTATTCTTGGAATTTTCTTGTTACTTCCCTTCCATATAAATTTCTGAATCTAATAGTTCTAACTCAGATAAATAAACAATATTCCCGAATCATTAAAATCACTCTCTTAATAATGCAGGTCTACTCGATCTTCTAAGGAAATTATCTGGTACAATAATATTATCTGAGTGTTCTGAAATCGTACCAATCCTCAAAAACGTGGCTTAATTTTTATACTTTTATTAGTACTGCATTGCGGGGTTAGAAGCTCCTTTAGTTTACAAATTCACGCTTCTTCTATTTGGATTGGAACAGCTCTTGCTTTTCTACAGTTCAATCCTGTCTATCCTCATTTTTTTATTCACTTTAATAGTCTACAGAGCTGAACTTAATTGAATTCATTTATTCTTTTCTTTAATAAATTAAGACGCATCACTTTAGAGAGGAATACATTTATCTGAACGAAACAAGAATTAAGAGTAATAAATATCGTACTCGTTATTATCGCTAGATGCCAAAGTGTCTTAAATTTCCAAGTAACTTATCACATTTTAAGGCACAGTGCATTATAACACCATTACTGGAGCCATCTTCATTCGGACCAAATAATCTGTTCAGAGTTTACGTATAGCGAGACAGATCAGAGAATAGTGGAAGTATTAAGCCTGCCGATAAAATCATCCATCATAAATATGTGATGTAAAACGTTGAGTGTGGCGGTGTCCTTTTAACGAGATTAATGATCTCCATCGTAAACCCTTCCTGTGGTTGCATTTTAGCCAACTATCCGTTTAGCGGCTGGAAGATAATAAATTTTGGTAGAGTATAATCATTTACATCAATCAATCAAATTCGTTTACGGCGTCGCATCGAAATGAAAGAGGCTAAAATGGAATCAAAATAGAGAAAGGGAAGGGAGGAAGAGAGAAGGCGTCTATTATTCGCAAAGTGTCAGACTGGGCGCTATCCTGCTTCCTGATTGATTACAGGCTACCTTCCCTGTCCCTTATAAATGAAGGTGGCCTTAAAAGAACTCGAGCAAGAGAAAGAACTAAGGAATAGTTTCACACGTAAATAAATATTTTCATCACAAAAATGGATAGTCATTTCTCCAGCCCAATTTTATCATAGTCAATAATTATATAAATCTCCGTGACTTCATTCATCTATATCATTGGTAAATCCGTTTTGGAAAAGCAATTATATATACCCATATGCAATTGTTAT
This sequence comes from Zhengitettix transpicula, assembly GCA_037074705.1. Taxonomy (NCBI): domain Eukaryota; kingdom Metazoa; phylum Arthropoda; class Insecta; order Orthoptera; family Tetrigidae; genus Zhengitettix; species Zhengitettix transpicula. The sequence continues at coordinate 65,931,018 of CM073593.1, read as the reverse complement.
GTATGATGATTTTCAGGTAAGTGTTATTAATGCTAATCTCTAGACTCGTTCCTCCTCTGAAATATAGTTCAGATAATTTCCGAATTGGAAATTCAAGTGCCGAGTTTGTCTATTAAATTATTTATTTTATTTAGTTAAGAGTGAGTAACTACCTGATGAAGCTGTTCACGTCATCTGTAAAATAATGAACTACATATCCTATTTCAGAACCACAGTCTCTGAAGTCCAGTTGTTTCCAAATACTGTTACGAAACAGCGTTTTCCTTCGTACATTCATTCATTAAGTTTAAAAATAACCTAAATAGATTAGTTAAGTGAAGTTCTCGAAAAATAAATACCAATCACATTGTGTTGCTTCTTATTTCTTTCTTTTTAGTGAATTTAGTGAAGTGTTTAGAATTAGCAGCAAATTATATTCAAGCGCATATTATTTGGAATTAAGCAAATCACAGAACGATATATAATAAACTCAGATACATAGCAATAAATGAAGTCAACAGAATCATGCAATGATGATAAAATAAATTTAATAAAATATAAATGACGATTACTAGTAATACAATTAATTTTTTTAGTAGTTTCATACATAAATTTTTGTTTATGCAATTTAGTTACACTTCGTCACAGTTACATTGAATAATCATGGGATTCTTGTAAATATTTTTGTATTGATTGAACATGACAATCGGGGTCACAATAAATTATGCTAAAGCGTGGAGTAAAATGATTGTTGATTCTAAGTCTGTGATTGGTGAGGACAGACTGGCTTGTGACTTCGCCGCGAACGGTTGTATTCTCCGTCTCTATCGACTTCCTGTTCACAGATCGACAACAATGAGACGAAATGAATTACTACATAAAGATATATCTCAATTTGATGATCACGACCTGTAGAGACGTAGGCCCTACATATCTCATTGCTCGATAAATAAATATTTTATTAGGCCATTAAATTGATTAGGTATAATTTGAATCGTAGCGAATAAAATGAATTGTAGCGAATAAATTGAATTGTAGCGGTATGAGCTATCAAATACAACAATGGCGGAGAGTTATTTTCCTTTGTTGAAAGCCGAAATGGAGATTGCGCGCGCGAGGAAAATTCAGTCAGTACAGAGCCTGGGTCGAGAGAGGATGAAAAAGTAAAAAGTCTTCGCCAAGATACGTGGCAGTTCGGTCAACAAAGAGAAATAAAAACAATAAGGTTCTGCACTGAGCCTGGGTCGAGCAAGGTGAAACAAAAAGTCTAAAATCTGCGACGAGAAGAAAGTAGTTTAAGTCTGTACTCTGCATATGATTAGTAAAGTCTGCAAACATAAACTAAAAATCATGAGTTCCTATATGGAAGCAGAAGTTTGCTTCACAAATTGAACAATCTTCGCATTGAGGGATCCGGCAAAGGCTAGCTGACCAAAAAGGGGAGACAACAACCGAGGTTCCTGATAGCTGAGGACGTTCACTTCGACCGTAAATCTGCAAGGAAGATAGAATCAGTGTAAAAACTTGCATTTTTAGTGTAGTGTTGAAGCTACAAAAGAAACAGCTGGTACCAGACGGACAATACGTGAGTAACAAAACCTATATAAACTTGTAAAAGATAATTAGAAAGGTAATAGTCAGATTTCGTTCAGTTTCTTTACATTTAGCCGTCTTTCATTTCATTTATCGTCATATTATTTTAGGTGAATTTTTATGTTTGAATTGTTATTCAGTTTATAAATCACCTTTCTGTTAATTATCAAACCCCAGTTGTGACCCTGAGAGAAGAGATCTTTATTTGATTGTATTTGTTTTAATTTTGGAAGCCACAAGTGAATAAAATAAAAAATTATTTCATGTGTTAATTTTTGATAATCTTTTCTTTTAAATAACCTTTCGTTTGATAATTTCTTAATTCTTTTAAATAACCCTAACTTAATCATCATTACATAAATGGCTACTACAACGTGGGGTTAATTAATCACCTTCCATTTGATTATTACAAAATATATCTATACTCACAAACTTTACAAATGAATTCCTGAAAAATATAATTACAATATAAACTGTATATTTTTTATATATTTCATTACACTTTCACTTCGCTAACATGTACACTTTTTTTGGAAATTTTTAATGTTACGAGGAAATGACTCGATAACTTTTGCCGGTAAATTGTTTCAATCTCATATAGTCTGGATTAAAAACTAATATTTTTCAAAATAATTTATAATTTTTTTGCCCTATTTTACATTTATCATGTCCCCTACAGTATTAATTAGCATTCGTGAATTTATGCCGTGACTCCGTGTTGCACTGAATCTTATAAATAAAAAAGAGTGTATGTATGTTTGTATGTTTGTTTGTATGTTTGTTTGTATGTTTGTTTGTATGTTTGTATATTTGTATGTTCGTTATACAAATCTACACCGGTAGAGCAAATTTCACCAAATTTCGTACACGTGTTCTTTACGACAAGGAAACAAACACTGTCGGAGTGAGACATGTCTACCACCCCCAGAAGCGGGGGTGCACGGGGGTTGAAATATTTAAACATGCTAAAACAGCCGATATTTTAGTCGGATAATAATTTTTAGGGGTCCAAGATATTTATGGTGTTTCTACCGATGTTTTCTGAATATAATTTTCATCCCCTACACCCTGGAAAAAGGGCACCCTTAGGGTTTGGGGTGGAGAATACAAATCTATACCGGTGGATCAAATTTCACCAAACTTCGTACACGTGTTCTTTGCGACCAGGAAAACAACACTGTCGGGGTGAGACGCGCCTACCACCCCCTGAAGCGGGGTGGACGGGGGTGGAAATATTTGAACATGCTAAAACAGTCGATATTTCAGTCGGATAAATATTTTTAGGGGTCAAAGATATTTATAGTCTTTCCACTGATGATATCTGAATACAATTTTCAACCTCTACACCCTGGGGAAAGAGCACCCCTAGCGTTTGGGGTGGAGAGTACAAATCTACACCGCTGGAGCAAATTTCACCAAATTTCGTACACGGGTTATTTGCGACCAGGAAAACAACACTGTCGGGGTGAGACGCGTCTACCAACCCCAGAAGCGGGGGTGGACGGGGATTGAAATACTTAAACATGCTAAAACAGCAGGTATTAGATTTGGATAAATATTTTTGGGGTCAAAGATATTGATTGTGTTTCTACCGATGTTATCTGAATATAATATTCATCTCCTACGCCCTGGGAAAAGGGCACCCTTAGGGTTTGGGGTGGAGTTGCTTTACAGAAAAATAACGCGAATACAACCGAGTTTGGAGTCAAATCGAAGGTTATGGATGTCAGTGAGTTTACTTCGGATAAATATTTTTAATTGCCCATTTAACCCGAAAGGGTGGGGGTTGGAAGGGAAGATAAATAGTCAGTTCTTGCGCGTTCTTGGAGGAGAATTACGTGAATACTATTTCAACGGATGTTGTTGAAAATATAAATCCCTTTAGACATTAGTGGTGAGCTTGCTTAGGGCTGGGGGTGAGAATTGTCTATTATTCTAAAACTGCAAAAATGTTATGTGTTTATGGGTAAACTAGATTGATAGTGTTTCTACCGATGTGATATGAGTAAAAATTCAACCCTTTCCACCACGGGAAAGTAGCAGATTTAGGGGTGGTGTTGTTCATACTATTTTAACCTATGTTGTTTCCATTAATAACGACGTTTAATCAAAAATAAAAGTGTTTCAGAACCATTGCTTTTTGTACTCTTTTAAAAAGTTTTTATATTATAAATTGTTATAAACATAATTTTACATTTATTCCGTAATTGAAGTTGTATTATTGTGAAGAAATAAAGCAACAAATAATCACGGACAAATAAATGTAACAAAAACTCTACATGCCAACGTAGTTTATAATTTAGTTTACTACAACTTCAATGAAAATATTATCCACGTAATCTACATTATTAGAACAATTGTTCTCAAAATCCTAAACCATGTATGTTCGTTACACAAATCTACACCGCTGGAGAAAATTTCACCAAATTTTTTCGTACACGTGTTCCTTGCGACCAGGAAACAAACACTGTCGGGGTGAGACGCGTCTACCACCCCCAGAAGCGGGGGTGGACGGGGGTGGAAATATTTAAACATGCTAAAACAGTCTATATTTCAGTCAGATAAATATTTTTAGGGGTCACAGATATTTATAGTGTTTCCACTGATGATATCTGAATATAATTGTCAACCTCTACACCCTGGGGAAAGAGCACTCCTAGCGTTTGGGGTGGAGAATACAAATCTATACCGGTGGATCAAATTTCACCAAATTTCGTACACGTGTTCTTTGCGACCAGGAAACAAACACTGTCGTGGTGAGACGCGTCTACCACCCCCAGAAGCGGGGGTGGACGGGGATTGATATATTTAAACATGCTAAAACAGTCTATATTTCAGTCGGATAAATATTTTTAGGGGTCACAGATATTAATAGTGTTTCTACCGACTGTTAGGGTGAGACGCGTCTACCACCCCCAGAAGCGGGTCGGGATTATCAGTAGAGCACTTTTAGGTGTTGGGTGGAGGAACGCTGCAATAAAATAACGCGAATACAACCGAGATTGTAGTCAAATCCAAGGTTATGGATGTCATCCAGTTCAATTATAGCACCAAATTGCCCGTTTAGCCCCAAGGGGCGGGAGTGGATGGGATGGAAATTTTCTAACATGTGAAATCATCGATATTAGCGTGGAATAAATAAATGCCGGGACCATTGACGTTGATAGTATTTCTACCGATGTTGTTTGTAGGCATGATAGGGTTGGGGCTGGAGGGGATTTCCTTGAAAATAACGGGAAAACAACCGAGATTCGAGTCAAATCGAAGGTCATGGATGTCCCTGAACTTATTTATGACAATCTGGACAACGCGTGGGTATCGGCCGGGTTGGGATTAGTTACCGGCTGTTTTTTGCGTCGATTAAATATATTTCGGGATGAATTAGATTAATAAAATTTCCCTACATGTTCTCTGTGTATAATTTCAACCCCTTTCGGACTAATAAGGGTGCACCCTTAAGGGTGGGCGTGTAGTAGCATTACATAAAAAGAAACCAGAAACTATCGGGATTGTCACTGAGTTTAATTAATTTCCTTGAAAATAACGGGAAAACAACCGAGATTCGAGTCAAATCGAAGGTAATGGATGTCGCTGAATTTATTTATGACAATCTGGACAACGCGCGGGTATCGGCTGGGTTGGGATGAGTTGACCGGCTGTTTTTTCGTCAATTAAATATATTTCGGGATGAATTAGATTAATAAAATTTCCCTACATGTTCTCTGTGTATAATTTCAACCCCTTTCGGACTCGGAAGGGTGCACCCTTAGGGGTTGGCGTGGAAGTAGCATTAGATAAAAATAAACCAGAAACTATCAGGATTGTCACTGAGTTTAATTATGACATTAAACTTGACCGTTTAAGTCCCCGAAGCGGGAGTGGTCGGGGGTGTAAAATTTCAAACATGTTAAACGGTCGATATTTGCGATAATTATTTCCTGGGGTTAATTACTTTGAAAGTATTTATACCGATGTTGTTTGTGTATAATTTAACCCCTGTGAGGGGAGCAAGCTTAGGGGTGGCGTGGAGGTACGTTAAATAAAATCCCGCAAAAACAACCGAGATTCGAATCAATTCCGAGACTATGAATGTCGCTGAATCTAATTGTGACAACCCTGGGGGGGTAACGCGACGGGTTTGGGAGGTGTTGGGCGGGGGAATAAATTTTCAGACAATGTAATCGGCCGATTTTTGCGTGGAATACATTCTTTTTCATTATCGCATATTTGTGGGGGTGGTCATCTTCTAACATGTAAAAACGGCCGATATATTTAGTCAATGACTTCATCCGCCTTCGGCATGGGAGGTGAGCACATTTAGGGATAGGGTTCGAGGAGCTTTACATAAAAATAGCGCAAAAGTAACCAAAATTGGAGTCTTATGGATGGTTATAGATAAATGACATCTCGGGCAACGCCGGGCACCCAGCTAGTATCTAATAAATAAAACAGAGTGTTTATATATATATATATATGTATATATATATATATACACCGGTGGAACAAATTTCATACATGTGTTCTTTGCGACCAGGAAACAAACACTGTCGGGGTGAGAAACATTTACCAACCCCAGGAGTGGGGATTGACGAGGGCTGAAATATTCAAACATGTTAAAACAGCCGATATTTGTGTCTGATAAATAATTTTAGGGGTGAAAGAGATTGATAGTGTTTATACCGATGTTCTATGAGTATAATTTCAAACCCTCATATCATGGGAAAGGAGCGCCGTTAGGTGTGGGGCTGGACAGGTATTACAAGAAAATAACGGGAATACAACCGATATTGGAGTCAAATACAGGGTTACGGATGTCGGTGAGTTTAATTATGACATTCAAGTGGCCATTTAAAACCCAGGGGAAAGGGTTTGAACGGGGATGGAATATTTCAAACATGTTAAATGGTCGATATTTGAGTAGAATAAATAATTATCAGGGTCAATTACGTTGATAGTATTTTCACCTATGTTTTTTTTTGTAAAATTACAACCCTTTTTGGTATGAGAGGATAGCACGCATAGGGTCGGGGGTTGAAACATTCAAACAATCTAAAACAGTCGATATTTTAGGCGGATAAAAATTTTTAGGGGTCAAAGAGATTGATAGTGTTTCTTCCGATGTTATACGAGTATAATTACTATTATACATTTTCCATATCCAGATTGACTTATTATAACTACTTGACAAAATTTAGATCTGAATTTAGGCGTCATATTGGAACAAATTAGGCTGTTTGTAAGCGAAGATAGGAAACCAGGAAATAAATTCATAAATTTAAAAACTTTTTCGACATAGATGCCGTGGCGTCTTCCAATGAAATTATTATCAATCCAAAAACGCTTTTTCTAACCCCGGACATCATTAGGCGTTCTGTAACAAATAATTAATCAGTTTATATTTCAAAAACACTAAACTTTCAGTCGTATTTTGTTAAATTTAAAATGGCGCGATTATTAATTTACTTAACAAAACGTCGCTATTTTCCGTGTATATCGCGTCACACAGTACAAATAAAATTAAGGAGATTATTTTCAAATTAATTTCTATTATTATGCAACAACAATAATAGGAAACATACATTATCATACAAAATACGTGTAGACCATCTTGGTTTTACAAGGCTCACCATGGCATCAGGCTCAATGCGGGCACAGTGTGTTATTTTTATTGGTTTTTAAATTTAAAATACGTTGTTAAAACCCGTGTTTTAATAGTAAAATAATTACATAACTAACGTAACAAATAAGAGACCAATTATTACTTATCACACAATATTTGTTTATCATTTACTTGCTTTTAATTAACATAATTTATTATTCATTATAAACAGCCAATTAATTGTGTTTATGGGTATTAATTATGGCCTTTAATTGAAAAGTTATGGAACAAATAATAATGATTGACTATAATTTTACATTTGTAAATATAGTAATTATTGATTTAAAAAATTAATTATGGAATATGAAAAAGATGAATATGGGAACGCCAAAATCATTCCGCATAAAAAAATTGATAAAAATAAATTAATTATTTAATTTCGAAAATTTCTAATTTAAGTTCCACATTATTAATTTAATTTAGTGACTATCTAAATTTTATCGATTATTTATATATTCAAAATCATTTCTTCATTCCTCTCGGCTAGAGAGAAATAGAGAGACCAAGTAAGCAACGGCAGGCAGAGTTGTGCCGATGCATGTAAAATGGAGGAGCTCCTGCTTTAGGGGCGGTGCTTAGACTCGTGGACTGAGACACCTGCTCGTGGAATAAGACACCTTCTTTACTTCTACTAGCAACCCGCACGACAAAATCACGAAATCCCATACTAAAATTGAAACGCTTCAAAAAGGAGGCGCTCATGACATCTGTTGGGACTTGGTTCGTACTAACGACTTAACATGGGGTTTGATTTTCACGGAGCTCGATACATCAGGGGAGCAGACGGCATTAGTAGTTGGCGAACTTCTTGTCTACGTCACACCTGCCCCTTCTTCCTGCCTCGCCTTGGTCAGAGGCGTTTACCCAGAACTAAGCAAAATGGAGTCGTTGTTCTCTGTATTCCGCAGTGCATTTTTCTTTGAATATTATTTATATTTAATTAAGAGGAACATTATTTAGTACAATAAATGCCACACACTATAATTATCTCCTAATTTTTAATGGTTTAAAAGTTCAAGAGAATTAATTTTTTTTATCTTGCAGTCAATCAATTCTTATGTACTGAAATATCTTATTACATAATTTTGCTGTTTTTGAGTATATAAATACTTAACTGTAATAAAATAATTTAATAAACACACTGCAGTTTCATTTAAATAGAAATAAATAACTTCGGCAACTTGCATATTTATTATTATTAATTATTATTATACATTTTATACATCCATATTGACTTATTATAACTACTTGACAAAATTCAGTTCTAAATTAAGGCGTCATAGTGGAACAAATTAGGCCGTTTGTAAGCGAAGATAGGAAACCAGAAAATAAACTCATAAATTTAAAAACTTTGTCGACATCGATACACGATCCAACGTGTAGGGGTGGAGGGCAGTTACAAGAAAAAAACGTGAGAACAACATAGATTCGAGACAAATCGAGGTTATAGATGTCACTGAATTTATATATGGCAACCTGGGTAGCGCGCGGAGTTGGTTGTGGGTGGGAGGGCTGGTCGGACGTGGGCGGGCGTAGAAATGTTCAAAAATGTTAACCTGTCGATATTTGCGCCAAATAAATATTTTTCGGGGTCAATGAGACTCATAATAATACTAAATAAATTCTGTTTATAATTTCAACACCTATGGGCATGGTATGGGAGCACGCTTAGAGGTGGGGTTTTGAGAAGCGTTACATGAAAATAACGCGAATAGACCAAGATTCGAGTCAATTATGGGGTTATGGATGTCGCTCAATTTCATTGTGAAAAAATTAAGTTTTGCTCGGGGTTGGACGGGGGTAGAAATTTTTAAACAATGGAACCGGCCGATAACACATTTAGTTGCGTTACATAAAAATAACGAAAAATTCGGGGGTTATGGATAAATGTCATCTCGGGCAACGCCGGGCACCCAGCTAGTATAGATATAAAAATTGTCATACTATCTATATACGCGTTATTATCGAGTGACCGTAGTTACTTATTCATATAGATAATTGATAGTTGTAGTTAAAAAAGATTAAATCTGACGCAGTTGTGTTGAACGTATTTATAAGTAAAGATGAAATCGTTCCAGTAAAAATTATTTACTGGGGACCAGCTTACTTAAAATTTCTTAAAATTATCGTTTTGATAACAATAAAACTAATTATTATTCCAGGTGACTCTTCGATCTGAGATTGAAGATATATCGAAAATGCTTGCAACGAAGTCTTTGAGTAAGGCAGTAACGCATTCCGTAGTTGTTTTCTTTATAACTGTGCTTGGGGCGTGGAATTTGTAAGGGTTTCGCTGACAGGCAACTGCCTCTGCGCCTTTCGGCAATCAATCTTTCCCTACGTATGACGGATGCTGCGGGATCAGGGTTAACCGCCTCATCCTTATAAATCCTTGCGACATTATGGGAGGCGTCGTAATCCGCGGAAACCGGTCTTAAGGAAGCCATCAACACGCTATCATAATAGTAAAAGTTTATTAATCAAAATAAATTAATTTTCTAAAGTATTAATCAGAACATGTCAATAAGGAATAAATAATATTGTAAATACTACTTTTTCTTGCATGCGTATTAATTGACGACGTTAAAATTCCATCCCGTTTCTTGTGGTTAAATTTTTAATAAATTACAAGTATTTGAATCGAAAAATTTTATATTGTCTTTACGATTTATTTCTCAGAAACCGTGAAAACAGACTAAAACGAATAAAATCGATCGTCCTCTGCCATCCATTTTATTTCGAAAATCGTTCGTGAAAAATTAAAAATACTCAGTGCCTTTCGACTACTGTAGACAAACCTTATTTGAAAAAAAAAATTATGTTGTCATATTTTCACGTAAAAAGTTATATATATATATATATATACTTGTACATATATAGGAGGTTTTTCTGAAAATCTCAAATTCAAAACTAAAACACTTTTCAATTACAGTATATTACAAAAAATTTAAGTTTTACGAGACGTTTCATCAATTTCGAAGAAAATAATTCATGTTGAAAGTGATTTAAAAACAAAATAATTACATTACAAAACTAGTATTATTAAGTACAGAAGTTCGTATTAACATTATGTTTTAAGTTTTTATTTTCTTTAATACATCTGCAAAATATTAAAACGATACCAATTTCAATTCTTTCCGTTACAGAAAAATTTAAACAATCATAAATATACATACCCTCCAATAAGATTCTATTTATTTTAAAAATTATCTGAGCTTTAATACAAACATAATAAAATTTGTTGGCCATTAAGAGAGAAATAATATTGGTGAAATTATTAGACGTTTATAATGAAAACATAAATTTTTGAAAAATAATTTATTAAAATACATTTACTACTTGTAATGGACCTATCAAGAACATAATTATAACAATAAAATCTGTTCCTTACTATTTATACATATTTATTACACAGTAAAATACTGTTGAAGGTCCAAAATTGAATTCAATTTTTTATTTTTATATTCGAAAATTAATGTTTTATTATTAATTGTGTAATAATTAATAATTTAATTCATTTTATTTCTGACTTAATGGACAACTAATTTTATTAAAATTCTTTTTAATTGATATTGCTTTTTACGTAAAAGCATCACGTCATCCAATTTTGCACAACGTTTATTTTCTTTAAAATGAATGAATTTTTCTCTATTGGTTTTTGATTTCAATATTAAGTTATTTTGAAGATAATACACGTTATTTTTTAAATTAATTGTTCCGAACAGTTTTCGAATATTGTGAATGATGGAGGACGGTTGTTTTTTTTCATTTTAAGTATCTTTACGTTTCACGCATAAGCGGAAATGAATACAACTTCATCTCCTAAACGCCTGTCAATGTGTCAAGCAAGTTTTATTCGCCCCTCACAAGAAAACTGTTTTTAATTGTTATATATATCTGGAAAAAATGTTTTGAGAATATGAAACTGCATTCCACCCTCTTGATACCAAACGACGAAACGTTCGGAATCTGAATTTGTTCGCTTTACACAAAACTTCCTCAACGGTTTCAATATGAAGCGGCAAATAATTGAGGCTCATAATTTTTTTTCAAGATTTGAAAAAGTTAATACTTAAAATTCAGATTAACCAATTTAAAGTACATGAACTTATTCGGAACAAAAATATTTGTAGGTGACAGATAAGGCTAAAAATAAACACAAGTGTTAAATCAAAAACGTTTGATTATTAAGTAATTATTTATAAAAAAATTGTTTAAAAGAGAATACTCAAACTTTATCCTGTGAATAGAGATCACGTTGTAGATAAATCTTTATACATTATAGCTGGAATCGGGCACAATACGTCCTTCGTTATTTTAAGTACAGTTAGTCAGCTAATTCAATCCATTGGTATTTGCATTTGAAATGTTTCATAACACAAAAAATTATTTAATTTTGAATATAGATCCGGTACGGAATGTGACTGAGTATATGAGAGAGATGTGTGTGTGTGTTCCTATCATTCAAAACACTCTTAACCGTTTAAAGATGTATTCGTGAGCTAATTAATCCTGTAGAAGTCAGGATAATTGACTCAGACGAGGAATGAGAGCTGATTACCTCTCTGAATGAATGATTTCCAATTTGGCGATTGGGCCTTCTCCATGCAAATTGAACCTGCGTTGGGTATCAGATGAACCTATGAACGTCCTGCTTTCCTCTTCTCTATTTATTTTTATTTTCTGAACTTCTGGAGGTTTCACGTGTCAATTTATAAAAATATGTGAAGGAAAACACAATCCCCCAATTATCCTGTAATTGTAATACGACTAAAATGAATTACGTTGCTCGTAATACGAAGGTGAGTCAATAAGTAATACTTCCTATATTTTCTCTTATATTTATCAATACAATTAAATGTAATTTACACAGCTTAAACCTACAACATTCATGATTAAATTTTCACTTTTTATTATAGGCTCCGTCGTTTTCCACAGTTTTGTCCACTTTTAGCAAGATTTGCGTGGAGTCACTGCAGTAACCGGCTTCGCTTTGCATCCGCCAACGGTGTTTGCCCTCCAGCTTGATTAAAGAGCAGAATCCATCACCGAACAGCTCTGACATCCACTGTTACATCACCATACACATTTTCAGCCTTTCATGAATGCGAATGAGCGTTACACATTCCTCATTTAAGAATTCAATCCCATAACGCTGTCTAATTCGTACGTCAATGTCAGCCATTTTGCAAAGAGGATACAGTGCTGTCACCAGTTGAATTAGGAAGTTGTTAATGCAGTATATTGCAAATGTATTGTAATGCCAATTAATTAGGCCATTAATTGTTTGGACATAAAATTTGAATTTTTTGAGAAATCCATTATAGCGGTCTCATCAAACAAAGCGACAATGGAAAAGCGAACTCACTTTCTTTGTCGAAAAATCAAAAATGGCGTATGCACGCTAAAACTCGGGAGCACTAGGAGTTCAGTTCGCGGAAAAACATCGTGAGGAGCAGAACAAGTAATATAACTGTGAGTTGGTGGCGGGACATTTCAGAGGACGGAACAAATAATACTATAGCAGAGACTAGCCGTCGTTAATGTATTATTAAACAAAGTTGTAAATTTAAGACAAAGTAAAAACATTCACGGAAGTATTACATCGTAAATATCGCTAAGTAAGAGCGGTTTTTACGTATACAGATAGCCAGGAAAGTCTAAGTGAGTTTACATCTATAGCCAGCCAAGGAAGGCAAGCAGACATCAGAAAGCTGACATTCAGGAGGATCATCCGAGTTCCTGTGAGCCTATCAATTTTGACTTCAATAGTGTAAAATCTGTGAGTTGACTTCTAGAATCAATGTATAATTTTGCAATTGTGTACTTCCGAAACCAAAATGAATGCTGGTACCAGCTGGACAGATGTAAGTAACAAAACCAAAACTAATGATTAATTGTAAACGTAATTAAAGGATAGAGTCAGATTTCGTTCTCTTTTAATTGTCAATCAAAGTTAATTTCTTTTCATTTTAATTTCTTTCTATCGACATATTGCTAAGTAAACTGTTTGTTAATAATATTTTAAAATCAATTTGTTGTGTCCATTATCAAACCCAGTAGAGGCCCTGAGAGAGAGCAGATCTGAAATTTTGTTGTAATTATCTTTTGTTGCCCCAAAATAAATACATGATTTAATGTATTAAATTTTATTAAATCTTTTTATTCAATTAAACGCCTTCCATTTAAAACTTACCTAAATGGCGCTTCACGTGAAGTAAATTCTTCAAATTCATCAAATTCTTTAAATTAAATAAACCCAAACTGTTGTTTATTACATTTTGGCTTCCACAACGTGGGGCTCGCATTCTTCAAAAATCATATTTAATTTAAACGACCTATTATTTTGTTTATTACATTTTGGCTACCACAACGTGGGGCAAATTAAATTAAATAAAGTTTAAATATTCGATTATTACATAAATGGCGCTTCACGTGAGGTAAATTCATTAAAATTCTTTAAACTAAATAAAAGCTTTCTATTTAATTATTACAGTATGTTTTTAGGAATTGCACCAAATTAAAAAATTTCACATAACTAATTTATTTAAGAAGAATAAAATATGATGCATTACCTATTGAACCGCCCTTGTATTAATTCCGTCATGAAGTTACTTACATTAAAAATTCAAGCACAAATCTTTCCGTTGATCTATTTAACGAGATAAACCTGTCGTATAGTGTCCGAGAAAAAACGTTATTTTACATATATTTTAATGAACGCAATTCTTTAATTTCTATTTTTTTAATTAATGAAATAATTGAAAAAATGAAAGTTTATATGGGGACAAAGAATAGAAAACTATTTTTATAAATCTGGGACAGGGTCGAATTGTGGATCTTCCGATAGAAACAAATTACGATTGTCACAGTACCTTCAATAAAAATATATTTCGGCATTTGTCCACATAATCACTTAATTAACAGAAACGTGAAAACAACTGTCAAGTTGGGAATCACAACGTTGCCTACCGTCAGTCGTGAAAGAAGCAAGCTGATTAGAATACATTCTGTCCGTCTGAAAGATTGACGTATATTCCGCACGAATATTTCATCCATGAAAGTATATATACGACGCCCTTAGTACCTGCGAGGGATGTTCTCTCGCAGTTAGAACCTTGTAGGAGAGACAGGAAGGGGCTAACTTTGGGGATGCCTTTTCCTCTCTCCGTTTTTGAACTAAGGTTTGCACAAGCCGAGGCACCTCGGCATGTTTTGAGAGGTGTATGTTCCGGGGTCACAGACCTTGGGCATACGGTAAGAGTTGTTCGCTGTTCGCATTGGAACAGTCGGCCAGATGCCTCCTAAACTGGTCGAGGTACGGAGAAGGGACTGCTGCGTACCCACAGCAAACTCTTCTCCCGCTATCGGAAGGGCGTGGGACAAGTACCCAATGCCCGACCTACCTGATGCAGGTTTTTCTAGGGTTTTCCCTGCATTACTTTTAGGTGAATGCCGGGTAGGATCCTTAAACTATAGCCCGGGGGCCCTAGTTAACCCTTGGCTGCCTTCCTCTACCATTCCGCATCCCCTCTTTCAAATCCCTTCCTATGCTATTAAAGGGGTGTTGCCACCATGTACCCTAATGTAGCCTGTTACCCTAAAAAAAATATGTTTTCATGTCACTCTTCAAATGATTAATTTAATTCTTGGTACCATCTAAAGAATATTAGATTTGAACAAATTATCTCTGCCAAGGAGATATCCGGAGCCGAAACTGAACAGAAACGAAATTGAGAACTTTTTGGGCTTTGAAACATTGCCACACGTTTTTTAAATTCGTTAGTAAATTACGTTACCAATCTTTACAAAATATTATATCTTTATTTAACGTTAGATAGAAATAACGGCCACCGTAATTCATTTCTAATTAAAACAAAAAATTGTTTTCGTTTACAGACATTCCTGTGTCGTACGCATTTCACTAATATGTCTACGTTTTTTATAACATTTGGCAAGCTTTCTGAAACCCTTTGTGTAGTGGAAAAAAAAGAAAAACTGTGTGTGTCATCACAAAGTAGCCTGTGTGCAAGCAGAAGCTGAACGGAAAGGTCAACGAAAGAAGTTTTTGTGCCTCAAATGGCTGGAGAATCCAACATGATGCGAACACAAAATTTTCATATGCTTCCAGAAGGCCGTTATCCACAAAGGAAAAGTAATACGTTAACATCAGATAGGAAGCAAACACTATTCTACGACGTGAGATGGTACCATTCGTTATATTACTGCATTTCGCTAAGCTTGAAATGTTCAGGCGGTCACGAAAGATTATCATTCAGTTTGTCCATTGGGTTTGACGCAGGTATGACGGCCTGGAAAATATTTTTGGTTATTAGCTACGCACTAAAACAAAAGAGAGATATGACCAAGATTCATATAAAAACAAATAAAATAAATAGAACAATTACAGAAAGCAATATTCTTGGAAATTCAGTATTCTTCGTTTTAGAGATTAATTTATTAGACGGAAATTTGTACAGAGAAACATTTTTCTTTTTTTTTGTCAACTACTAGGACGCTTTAAGTCCAGATTTTATCTAAATAAATAAAACGTTTAACAAGACTAAACGTCAGCTAAGAAGTGAAGCCTTTTAAGAAATATACTAACTATAAAAAACTCATGACGTGGCATATGATAATTCGAGGTTATGAACATAGACGTATATAAATAAAACGTTATGAGTATATTCAATTAAGCTGTTTGAACCGGATAAATTACGACTCAACCGATTTCAATGAATTTTCATAGTTGTATTTATAATTTCTTAAAGCACGGCAAGGGGACATAGCCGAATTTATAGTTAATAATAGGTGCTTATAATAGAATATATAGATGCATTCCCTCTGGATTAATGCAACATTAATTTAATATACGTACACAACATTAATTTAAAAACAAAAAGAAATAATAACAAAAAATATCCCGTTCACAGACGGATACAACGAACATTGGTTTCGAAAAAACTTGACGATTTCTCAGAAGTCTTATCTCAGGATCCCTTGGAGTAATGTTTTTCTTATCAAAATCTTCGAGCCAATAGTTTTGCCACTCGCACCAATAGAAAGTCACAATAGCGTTTCTGAGGGTCTTGGTGACGGCAGATCCAGAGGTGGGTTTGAATTTTACTGATGACGTCACGTATGACGCCCGGGTTTGTCACTCAATCAGATATTTTCTAAGGTACATGTAAAAGTCTGAATAGGAAAGATTTATAACAGTTCGTTTAAAATAATGCTAACGCAAGTAAATAAACGCACAAATACGCCTTCATTACATTAATATAATTTGTATTGTAATATTGTTGCATTATTTGATTAAAAATACAAGGTCAAAGTACTCCAAAGTATAATAAAATGAATATTAGACAAATCACAAGTATAAAAAACATAATTCATTTGAATTAATTGTAAACACTGGTAGTCTTATTACTGACTAATAGAAGCAATACAATGTAATACTGACATACCACTGTGATCAAAAAGTAAGGTGGAATTGTCATTTAAATCTCCCGGGTATAAGGAAGGCAGGTAATTTTTTCCTAAGTTGGTAGGACTGTCTATAATATTTGCCAAGCGTCTGTTTGTTAAAACGTTTAATTATCTCTGAGTTACACGTGTTTTTGTAAAGAATCAAAAGTGAATTTTTCGATTTTTGCAATGGGTTATTTTGTTGAGCAAAGAACTTGCATCAAATTTTGTTTGCCGAACCAATATTCTTGTGCGGAAACGTTGAAAATGTTGCGGAAGGCCTTTGGTGATAAACTATGGCACAAAAAAACGTTTATAAGTGGTACAACGAGTTCAAAGAGGGCCGAGAACGCGTTGAAGACGAACCGCGCTCTGGACGACCATCAACGTCTACCGACGAGGGTCACGTCCAAAAAAGCAAAGATTAGGTGCTTGGAAATCGTCGATGGATAATTAGATATCTCGCTGATAGTGTTAGAATATCATTTGACTCAGCCCAAACCATTTTGAAGAATGTTTTGTGTCTCAAACGCGTCAAGTCTCGATTGGAGCCAAAATCGCTCAATTTTTTGGAAAAAAAAGCGACGCGTTGATGTGTGAGAAACTTTGCTGACTGACTATCAGGACCACTTGAAATGCATCATTACTGGAGACGAGACTTGGATTTACGCATACGACCCTGAAACCACCGACCACTCCAGCGAATATCGTGCAAAAGGTGAAGCAAGACCGAAAAGATCACGGCAAAGTCGATCGAAAATCAAGGTCATGTTGACAGTTTTCTTTGATTATCGTGGTGTGGTGCACTATGAATTCCTTCCGCCGGGCCAAACTGTCAACAAAGAATATTATTTGAGCGTTATGCGTCGTTTGCGTGAAGCTATTCGTCTGAAACGGCCGGAATTATGGGCGAACAACTCTTGGTTCCTTCATCACGATAATGCACCATGTCATACTGCATTGGTTCTTCGCGACTTTTTTGCCAAAAACTCGACTCATATCGTTCCGCAACCACCGTATTCGCCTGATTTGGCTCCGTGCGACTTCTGGCAACTCTGCATACTCAAAAGGCCAATGAGGGGACGCCGTTTTGACACGATTGAGGAGATAAAAACCGAATCGAAGAAGGTCTTGAAGTTTATACCGGAAAAAGACTATTCCGACTGTTTCGAGGACTGGAAAAAGCGTTGGAAAAAGTGCGTTTTATCAGACTGAGAATTACTTTGAAGGGTATGAAATTGATTTGGAAAAATAAATAAAGAATTTATATTTTATAAATAAACTCACCTTACTTTTTGTTCACAGTGGTATTCCCCTGCTCTCACACATCCGATAAAAAAAGCATATCTTCCTGGCTAAGGGGCAACAATGCTTATAATTTTGGCCTGATTAATTGTTAAAATAATTCAGCCTAAATAAAACCTTCACCTGATATTTAACATGTAATCTGCATATTTATATTATTTATTGACAAATTATTCGCGTCGTCAAATTAAAAGAAAAATACTAATCACAGCAGCATAGAATCTCCGCTCGCGGCCCGCGATATCAGAACACCAAGGAGGTTAGGATCACACGCATATTTGTTTACCGCACGAAATAAATAAACACGATAAAAAAAATTATTTAACCACACAAGCCAAAGTAAATTTGGAAAATTTTGACTGGCGTAAAATAACAATTGGTCAGTAATCATGTAGTTAATAGTCCTTCGACGTCGAGGAAGGGAAGCTAAATTTAAATGTTTAAATAGTAAACTAGAAACGTTAATGAAGCACAGCAGAGCCTATTCGAATCAAGTAGCCTTCCACCAGCTGCTTCGTGGCCGCATCGTTTTATCAGTTATTGACGAGCTGATGTCAACTTCAAAGTGAAGAAGTTGCTAGTGATGAGTTCTTTTATACCAAAGGCCTCTGTGATAATGGCTTTATTATAGTCGTCCCGTTACAAATTAGTGGAGGCAGGCAGCTCAATTTGGAAGCCGCCACAAAAGGGGGGGCGCCATTGTGCCGCGTCGCCAAGAATCGTGGATTTAGAAAGCTCCTCGGGCATCACGTACAGCCACCAAATTCAAAAGCAAAGCCCCAATTACCGTCACTGCTCTCATTGTTCGTTGCGTCGCCGGTAGGTGTCCCCTGCGTCGGCTGTGGCGCTCGTCGGGAACAACAACAATGAATTTCAATATTTCAGGAGAAACTTTCCGTTTTGTAAAGTAAAGAGAGGCCTCATAAAAAAATGTGAACCTAGTTCTATTTTTTAAAAGAACTTGGCATTTTTTTTCTTTCAGAAAGAAACAACACGAGTACTAATATCGTAGAACGTTGAAACATTTCAAGTCACAAAGAAACAAAGTTTTTTTTATTTTTTTATCAGCGATCAGATTACATTTCAATCTATAAGCTAATGTGGTAGCTTTGACATGTTATTTACATATCATACATTATGGCAAGCACCTGGAATGGATCTCATCACCGTAAAAATGCTGAAAGAATTACCTGGAAAAGGTCTTTTGATTATTACATATTTATTTAACGTAATATTTATAATAAATTATTGGCCAGAGAAACTTAAGTTAGCAGAGATAACTTAGTTAACAAACCTGGTAAAGATCCTAAAAATGTTACTTCTTACCGACCCATTTGTCTGCTCTCTACAGTCTCAAAACTTCTGGAAAAATTATTGCTTGCAAGAATTGATCCCGACTTCACAGCTAATGACTGGAATCCACATCATCAGTTTGGCTTTCGACGGAGTCATTCTACAACTCAGCAGTGCCACCGAGTAACAAATTACATTCATAGAGCCTTCGAAAATAAAGGATATTGTCCAGCAATATTATTAGACATAAGTAAGGCATTTGATAAGGTATGGCATCGGGGTTTACTATATAAAATTTTAAAAATCTTGCCTGTGTTCTATAAATTGTTGGAATCATTCTTAACAAACCGAAAATTCCGTACAAGAGTGAAATAAGACGTCTCATCTATACATTCACTTAATGCAGGAGTTCCCCAGGGCAGTGTTTTAGGCCCCCTGTTGTATTTGTTATTCACCTCTGATCTCCCAACGGTCGAAAATATTGTCCTAGGAACGTTTGCAGATGATACTGTGATCCTAACCTCACATTCGGATACAAACCAGGCTTCATCACTCATTCAAAAATATATGAACTTACTTCAAGTATGGCTTCAGAAATGAAGAATAAAAATAAATGAAAAATGAAAAAAAATGAATAAACAAAGTTAAGAGCAAAAAAAATTCCATAGAAGATATAATTGAAAATATTAGTCATTAAAAATATTATTACCAAGTCTCCGTGGGTACATGTCACATTTTATTACTTAAATTGTCGTTTTGAGAATACAGTATTTTCAATATTTATTTAAAAAAATCAAAAGTTCCCTTAATTCAAGTACAAAAGTTTCGTGGTAACAGTTGCCATGTTAAGGAAAGAGAAAAACTCATCAGAGACAGAACGACAAGATTCAGAGCGCCGACGGATCCGCTGGCAGTGTACCTAATATTGGCTAACAAAGCTTTATTTGGCAACAGTGCAAATCCCCATAGAAGCGTTTCCGCCGCAATTAGGTTCCTTAATTGGTTTATGTGACAGGCCCAACTTAAAACGAGCTTTGCTAAAACGTGTTTTATGGAGAACTTTCCGACTCCCGCTGACAAATTAACCAAACATTTTGGGAGCCGTTTAATTTCTTAGGTGTGAAAATGTCATTGTGTAGTTCCAAGTTGTTTTATACGAACTTTATAAACAGTTAAAAATATACAAATAATAACTAAGATTAAAACATAAATCTCTTCTTTTATAAACAACATTAAGCACTATTGGCTCCATTGTAGAAAATTATTTTCTGTACAGTTTAAGTATTACAGAGGATATTAACATACTACTAAAAATGAAAATAATACGTTAATGTTTGATAAAACAGAAAGTTATCTCATTATAAGATAAAAATCTCGGAATATAAAAAAGGCTGATTAAAAATACTAAGTTATCTTATATAATTAAATTGTTATGTAATTAAAAGTCTAGACCAGTTCCTGTGATTATTATTCAGTTTCATATTAACTGTAGTGGTAGGTTTATTAAATGACAAATAAAGGGATAGTTTCCATAATTTATTAATTATTTAACTGAACATGGACAAATAAAATTAAAATACAAATTATGAGTGTTCAGTTAGCCGGGAAAAACAAACGGATGCCTTAATCCCAAGTTAAACCATGGTTTAAGGTAATTTCCCCCAGGCGCGTCAAGGATTGAGATACTTGGCAGTTTACCATCCTCTGGATGATGCAAGTTTGGTGCAGTACGCCCGTCCCTGGCGACGGTTCGTCGAAGAGTCTCCTTTACACTTTCTTCACAGCCCCTTCGATGCATGTGAAATATCGATGTTCTCGACCAATTTTGAATCGATCTTTCCTGAACCAAGAAATGTGACTGGTTCAGGTAGTCACGTGTTAATTCAATTTCTGGGGTTTTTGGAGAGACGTTTCCCACGGTGTGACAGTCCAGGTATCCTCCGAGGGTCAACGTGCCTACGTCCAGACCGAACGGATTATCTATCCACCACGGCGACGCCTGGTCAAATTCCAACTTGACAAGCTCCCAACCCTTGATAATATGTAATAACATTAAAATTATATATATATATATATACCAATTATATAACTATCGTGCAACATAACGATGCTGCCAGATTATCAATATGTTCTCTGTTTGTCGTGTGTGTCAATTTATTCTTAGATTTCCAATTCGAGGTGTTCCGCTTAAAATTATTCTCTGGAAAATATTTATCCACTGTAACAATGTATGGTTGACACACGTCATTGTCAGACTTATTATTTAATCAGCATCCAAATTTTTGTATTGACAAAAAAAAAGACCTATTGCAAATGTATTTCTGCAACGAGATACAAACAAAAACTAATCAATAATTTTTTTATCAACTGTCGTAATGCCATTTAATTGCGTACCGTTCCTTGTGATATAATTCGAAGTCCGTCTAAAGAAATAAAAATTCGGACAGATCATTCATAAAATAGAAACATACATTAACGATGTAAGATAGAAAAACTTGACAGAAGTGAGAATCGAACCCGTGACCACTGATGACGCAGTTGCTACTCTATCTGTATAAGCTAATAAGCGTTTCCTCTATCCTAAGTAAATAGTAAATTAGTCTGAGATACAGGTTTATACAAAAGATACAGACAAAACTCATTCGGAACTTGAAATGAAAGGTTAGCTCTGATGGTTAGAGCAGCTGTCGATTTTTTCTATCTTACTTCATTAATTAAATTCTGTAAACTTTCTTGATGAGCGTTCTTGATCACATACTGAAGCTTTAGGCGAAGCGAAAAAACTTCCGGGCATTTTATTAGGTTTCGACTGCCAGAGAATAGTTTTTAACGATTATATTATCATTATATTTCCATTATGACGGTCATAAATTATAGTCTTTTTCCCTCTGGTATTTAAAGTATTTATTTTTATTTAATTAAATTACATCGGTAATTAATTTTTTAGAATAAAGTTCTGGAACATAAGAAAGTGCTGAAACCTTTGTATTATGAGGTATTTCAGATTCTCGTGGTGAAATGTTTTAGACTAGCTTCAGAATTTTGCCTTTCTCTATCAAATTACGTACTCTTCAATAAATAAATATTTGTTTTATAAAATAATAATCAGCCTTTTCATAATATCACTTTTTACCTTATAATGAGACATGTTCGTATTAGATAAAACATTAACATCATAACAGTATCTTGTTTATCTGTACTTAGTGAAGTTATCCTGTCGACTGTTTTCCTGGAAATTCAGCTTCTGACATTCTCAACCCATCCGTGGAGCTCTTATCGACATTCAGTATGCAGCAACTTGGTGAGCATATAAATAAGGTAATAAATCGTTCCCTGAAGGGCTGAATGACGAACTCCAACGCTATAACGCCTTTTATGTAGACTCCAATCTTCTGCTACAGACAGAAACGCAGAGTCAAGTATCTCAAACAATCTCTAATAGTCACTGATGCTGCAGGCAATTAAGACTAAAATTCTCTGAAGTTCATTTGTGAATTTATTTTCTAGTGGGATAAATTGTGGAATAATTTAGTCTACGTAGGTACTTCATATATTTTATAGAACGCTAAAACAAAATTCTTCAAAATTTTCATTTACGAAGCGCTTTACATGAGTGAAATTTTTATAATTAGTTATTAAAGGTAACCTATAATTACTAGGTTGCAAATTTGTAATTATATCGACTCCGTATCAGATTATTGACGCATTGAAAGAGATAATAGAGCTTAACATGGATCTGTCACTTAGTTCATGGTAGTTCAAGAAGCACCTTTTCATCGTGGAAGCCATAGAATTTTTTAATAAATTATGTCTAAAATCAGACAGAATGAATTTAGTCACTGAATTAATCAAAATTTACATTAAAATGTTAATAAATTTTAGTTTAAAAAAATTAAAAGCCGCTACACGTTAAAAAAAACATTCAAATTTATTCAAAATTGATAAACTTACATATGTATAATTTAGAAATTTTTAAAGAATTTCTATTGTCTAAAAAAATAAGTTTTTCATATAAAAATAAATAAATTCAGTTAATAAATTTCATCTGACTGTTTTTTGCCATATTTCATTGGAAAGAGTCAGTCTCAGTCTCTTGTTAAATTTTTATTGTTTTTGTAATCAAATAAACCTTATAATATATTTTGAAATAAGATAACATTGTTATATTACAGATACGATTGGCCGAGCGAATAATGGCGTATGAGTATTCGGGGAGAATAATGACATAATGATTATGATAAAAATTGAAGTAAACGATCAATTTATCACGGGAAATAATGTTCAATTTTATTGTAGGATCAATAACGATTAAAGAAAGAATCAAAGACCTTCGGCATCAATAAATCCTCGCCCGATTATCGGATACTCTCGTATCTGAAGGGATCCTATTACGGCTAAAACTTTGACATGGTCCACGTTGGAATTTAATAGACTTCAAACAAAGGACTTTGTTACATAATACAAGACTAAAATTGTTAACGAACCGGCCCTATTCATAAAATATAAAATAACTCCTATTTGATTTTTTGGAACGACCTATGTTTTCTTTTCACCTGCAGAAATTAATATTCCTCCGAGTATAATCTATAAGAAAATTTCAATTAATGAAAAAAGACTGCCAGTGTATTAGGATTCTGAAAGTATTTAAATGAATTGTATCTAATGAGACTAAAAAATCACTAAAAATAAATGGTACTCAATTTAAAGGTTAATTATAAGTTATACTACCAAACAAAAATTTTAATTTCACCAAATTGGAAGTTATTAATATATTTTTATGTTTTAAATTAATAAGAAAAACAACAGTAGATCCTCAGAAAATTTTTATTACTTAATCTCCACTTCTTTATTTAGTAGTTATCGGCTTTGACAGTGGCCATATTCATTTCAAAATTAATTCATCATAATGTACTCAATGAGTATTTATCATTATTTTGTCTTATGGACAACCGTTCTCTTTATACACTGTAATTTTCCGGAAGTCATATCCCAGAAGTACGTAAGTCAAATTTATTCTTTTATTTGAAAAAATAAAATTCATTGTCTTGTAAAATATCAAATTTTATGTTAGAACAATTTTCAAAATTGATTATATGTGAAAACATATTCAAGTGTATTGTCTCATATTTAGCACATTCTTAATAATTGCTTCCTGGTTAATTTTGATTAAAACCTCTTAAAATCATACCACACTCATCCATATTCGCAGTGTCCACTCTGCTATACAATTGTTCCTCCATAACCTCAATGGCATAGACTAAAGCATAAATTTGACTTGGGTACTTTCGAGGTATGACTTCTGGTTATTTACAGTAAATAAAGAGGACGGTTGTCAATAATGGCAAAATATAGAGTAGATTATAATGTATTTAAGATTAATATGGCGAAAGTCAAAGTCGATAGCTACTAAATGAAGAAGTGGAGATTAAGTAATAAAACTCTTCAAAGGATCTACTGATATTTTTCTTATTAATTCTATTCTTAAGAGTTTAGTTCAGTTCAGTTCTTTTTACATGTTTTGACCTCAAAACTGTTAATGAAACCCTTGGATTTTTTGGCTTTTTTGGTGAAATCGTTTCCGATTAGAGAAATGAGAGTCACCTCAGTGAACAATATTTAATTACTTTCTTCGTCATGAACATTGAGTGGACATTATTCCTTTGCAGGTGAATGGCCTCGCGCATCCTAATTACGTGCGACTTCAGCAGTCTTTCAAACAAGCGCTGAGAAAAGCTTCTGGCCAATTTCCTGACAGGATTCCATTAGGAAGAGTGCACCAAGAGGTCGTCAATTATATCGACCCGCATTGATTCAAGGCTTAATCTTCCATCTCCTCTCAGACGCTGCCATTAGTTACGAGTTTTCTTGCAAATAATGGAACTTTTGCTGAAGCCCAAATCTTTGTAAAAGAAAACGGTGGGTCAAATCCCTCGGGTATCCTGTGGACTGCCTCTCCAAAAAAAACCTGTTAATATTATCTATAATTAATTTTGTAAGGCACTGCAATATTGAAAATATGAATCCATTTTTCTATTTTAATAGAAGTAATTTACGTACAAGTAGAGAACATTATTCAGGAATTTTCTGAGCAAGTGATAACCGGATTTATTGTTTACTTATTAAATGTTAGAGTCTGTTGGTAAAAACGTTAATAATATTACCGAAGTGACCTCTAGATAGACCACGAGTAAATGCAAACTCCAAATTTGGTTACATTCCCGCTGATCTCTATATTTCGTATATATTGTTTGTCCGTTTCTTCCAATCTTCTTCATTTTTGACTTGGGCAATGGAATATCCGGAAAATACACATAACACTATGGACACAGACTGATTAATAAATAATAGTAGATTAACAGAATTGTTGTGATTCATAATTCTTATGGATGCATACAACAATTTCAACAAAAATATTTCAATTATTTAATTACTTATCCCAAAATTTTCCTATTACTCTATCTTCTAACGCGCGTGGCAACCACGCATTCTTTTAATTATTTTTGCAAAAGATTTTTCAGATAGCAAAATGTAAATGTCAGTTGCGAAATAATTAAGTATATATTTTAAATTTTAACCGCTAAAAAATCGAAACCTTTCGTTTCCTTTCGGATGCTATCCCAATATTACGAAAAGCAGAAATATGTGCATGTCCGTGGTAGAAAAAAAATCTCTTGTCGGGATAATTTTGTGTACAGTTGAATTTGCAATTTATCACCTAAAATTGCACGCAGCCAGTTTGGTTTTGTTCTATCTTTAGAAACGTATTTCGCTATGAGCCTCGGGGTTATTTCACACAGAAGAATCGTAAATATTGTTATCTGCCATAGTCAGATATCTAAACGGCTTATTTGCACGCGGAAACCGGCGAGGACGTATCTGGCCGCGGAAAGCAATAATTTCTCATCGCTGAATACGCTACAGAAGCAAACAATTCCTGCGTTAAAAGCTCTGGATTAAATTATCTGAAAACGTGCTGAGTTCATTTGCATAGTAATTACAATTAATGGTGTACTCTTCTAAGCGTTGAGGGATTCCATAATAATGGGTCGGTAGTGAAGCCATCTAAAAAATAGGGTATTCATTCCTTGCACAAACAAAAATAAGATTCGTGTATTAATATTAGTTACTAAGCAGATAACAAACATCTTGGACAGCGCAATAGATGTTAATCGAGCATCTCAAACATGGAGTTAATAAAATATAAAAATTGTAATTTAACACTCGGTTCTTCATATGAGAAAACTTGACCAATTGTGTGATTTTAGACAGACTACATTGATTATATTAATACATCTATTATCAAAACGTTATTCAGTGTGATCAGAATGTGACATAATGTAAGGAACGCAATTAATTCAAGAATTTATATTATATCATCCAATAGAACTAGAAAAATTCAGGCCAATGTGACAAGAGCGAGTAAATGAGCACAATAAATATTTACTATAGTGCGCGGCAGGTATGATGGCGTCCCAGTTTAGTGTCCGGCGCAGGTGCCCTCTCACTGTGCGCAGCGAATAGGCTACAAGAAGCTCCTATAAGTTTACCCTCTAGATCTTTGTGGTGTTTTTATTCCGTGTTACCTCCACTCCTTCACCCGCCATCGTTCGCGACTACTGCTATACAACTGTCATAATCAGCATTAAGTGAAATGTAATATTTGAGATTTATAAATGTGAAATTCTTTATAAAGGGACAACAGATTATTTTACATTAGAAATAAGAGTTATTTTACTCTTCCGTCGTGTGATAACTAGAAAACACCCTAAAGAATTATTATATTGACTTGCAAGCATCCCAGACGTCTGGGCTTCGTATACCATGGATGTTTCTGTACGTGAGAGATACTCTCGTCAAATCTGTCCCCCGACAAGGTAAATTGAGTTCCCATAATGAGCCACTAATAAAAAACCTGAGCTGTTGATGCAACTGTAAATTAATCAATATGAAATAATTATTGCAAAGATAATTTCCCGTTTTACAAAGTACTAAAACTGTAAACATAATTGCTGTTTTTTTATGATTGTGACGTATAAAGTAATTGGAAACTGGAGGCAAGGACCACTAGATGTGAGAAGAAAAGTAAATGTGAAGAAATTGTAGAGAGAACGACAAATACTGTCTCTGAAAGGAAAATAATGATTGAGAAGTCTTATCGGGTTGAACAAAATATGTTGACAATCTCCTGTGCAAACGTCCGTCGGCAAATATTTTGGCAAAGTAGAATCGCTAGCTTTTAACCATCGCAAACAGAAAGAGAACTCAATTTACTCGAAAATTGTAGATAAAAATTATTTTCTAATATCAACACGATTTCTATGAATTTATTAAGACTGATATTTAATATTCTTAAAGATAATTCCCCTTTTTTTAAAAAATTCAGTAAAACGGTATAATTTAATATAAGAACAGAAAACGGCCAATATGTCAGAAAACAGTATATTATTTAACTAAAACAAAAATAATTACAATGTACGACGTTTTGTCCACATTTTTGAGACTTTATCAGGTAATAAACAAAAGTAAACAAAATTTGAACAATAAACGAGAAATTTAAACAATAACAGAGTTAAATTAATTATTCAAATGACATTAATATCTTTTAAAATAATAACATACAAACTTACAGTGTTAAATGTATGTATACATATATTTTAAAAATAATTGTCCTAATATAAATTTCGTCAGATGACGTTCGTTGCCTAATGAACCTTAAAAAGGAAACAATAGTAAACTGAGTAACATTTATACTGTAGACCGTGAAATTAAAATAAATGATATGTTGCAAATAAATTAATTCCATTATAACAGCAATCGTAAATTTTGTTGAGATTATTGGATTACATTATATAATTAATTTATATACATTATAAATTTAAATTTATAACTTTAACGAATCGTGGAATCAGCCAGTGAAATTGAGTCCTTCAATCCACTTGTAGAAATCAGATCGTGGTCGAACACAGTAACCGCGCAACATAATACAGTAAATAGTTTCCAAGTTGCAGCACCAAGTTCTGTAAATGTTATTTTTTTATTGATTTATTTTCAGTCGCTTCAACAGCTCCAATTATTAGCGACTCATTAAGGGAACTTATTTTTGCCTTTTTCGGGGGCCTGGTTTGACGAGCATTCGAACCCGGGAAATCTGTGATGCGGGACAGCCACACTAGCCCCTACACCACAGGAGATCGGCTGTACATGTTCTCTTGACGAAGCTTCATTGATTCTACATTACATTAAGGTAAAAAGAAAACTTACAAATGTAGATTGGACTCGACATGAAACCGCATTACGATTAACGTTGCAAAGTTGAAGTGAAATTGGCACAGCGCAAATTTTAATATTCTTTTACAAAATTTTATAAAATAATCTTGTCAACATTCGAACCCGTATATCTCCGCACACTTATGTATATATGACGCTTGGTAATTAAACGTACAACGCAATTGAGATGGAATGTAAACACCTGCTTGAACGCCGCCTGTTGACAGAACCCTTCAAATAACACAACACCCCTTCCCCTCTCCCCCACGCACTCTAAAATGGAGCATTCCAAAACTCCATCATCACGATTAAGCAAACACACTGTTTGCTCTGCCTGTCTACCCTCGTAGCAAAATGACATTGCTGCAATAATCGATAAGTTGGCCGTCATAATTGGATAGAAAAATTGTTGTGTTTTGTGCCTGTCTGATGAGAAATTTTTTCGCACGTAACTTCCACCCTTCATGCGATTAACACTGCAAATT
Source organism: Zhengitettix transpicula (assembly GCA_037074705.1). Taxonomy (NCBI): domain Eukaryota; kingdom Metazoa; phylum Arthropoda; class Insecta; order Orthoptera; family Tetrigidae; genus Zhengitettix; species Zhengitettix transpicula. The sequence continues at coordinate 65,901,969 of CM073593.1, read as the reverse complement.
GCATAATTTATCATTCTGAATAATACGTGTAATCCGACGATTTAAGTGGCACGAGAACCACTTTCATCATAAGTTGAGGGCGGATGATAGAATTCAGGGAAAAATATTTCTCATAAAAGTGAGTAAACAGGAAACGATATACATTATAAGTTCCCTCTCCAGTATAAAATATTTCGATAATAATTCAATACCACGTATTACTAATTTTTTTTATTTTCTGCAGAAAGTACTCCGATTTTCAGTCAAACATGTCCGGCGATGCGTAACTATAGCAGTCATTAGAAATTGAATAAACATTTATTTACTTCAATTTCTTAGGTTTCGATAAAAATGTTTATTACTACTTACATGTTCAAGTACTTGTATATTTACTTCCAGGTACAAATAAATTAATTAATTAATTATAGTGATCCTTACGGAAACTAATACAACAACTATTAATATACGAAATTCGTAATTCTGGAAGAATGTGATACAAGCTACCAGTTTAATTAAAAGCGTGAAAAAATAATTCAATAAAATAATTAACAAGGGAATCATGACTTAAAATTTTATGAGAATTATAGAGACTGATGAACGACATTTCAATAGCAGAATTAATTTAAAGTCCTTTTGAATGCCCTGGTTTCATCATAAATGTGTATACTTGTATTGGAAACTCTTGCAAAGTTTAGACAAGAAAAAGTAACAATATTCTAAATTGAGACAAAATACTTAAGAAATGTTAAGTCGCCTAAAAAAAATTACTCCTATAATTATGATTTGCGACACGAAGGTCAACAGGAGAGTATTTTCAGTCAAGAAATAATATTGATATAAAAGCCGATGTTCTTCAGCGACCAATGCGATGGTATGAAACAAAACCAGATGATGGTGGATCGCAAATCCAGCTAAAACCCTTAATATATTCATTTTCACAAACTTAGTGGATAAACTGTTGCAAAATACTTTGAATATAACGACGAACTTCGTAATGAATCCAATAAAAATTTCATGATAAAGAACGAGCCGTTTGTTTTACAATTTTCCGATTCCTGAAGCTCTGTTACAGAATTCTCTGGAGAATGCTCCATTTCAGAGTGCGGGATCAGTTGGGGGAAACACTGTTGCCAATTACGGCTCCAATATTACTTTCCCGCCTATTTATTCGAGAGCAGGTGGCGGATCTTCGGAGCCGAGAAAGTCTCCAAGGACTTAAGCTCCTGAACAAGTGAAATATTCGTATCTCCGAACGGAGCCATAAATCAATTTCAATATTTATGACTTATGTTCGCATCACACAGCAATTGGAGTGCGCCGAGTTTGCGATTATAACTGCTCGTCTGTTACGAACTTATTCCTACGTAGATGTGGTAACCATTAATTATATATGGGGCAATGCTTAAACTGAAGATTGGGTTCAATGGAAGGCCACTTAAATAGTTACATTTCTATAATATCTAAATTATATATGCTTAAATATGATTACAACTGCTGACTTTACAAAAAAAGTAAGTCCATCTTATGAACTAGTAAGAATTATAAACTTTAATTTACTAGTAAATTAGTGAAGTAATTGTAATTAAAAATTGAGTTATCAGGGAAATAGTGAAATGAAATAATTTTTATTGGATTTCTTAAATTAAAAAAATTATATACATGCAAAAAAATATTACACTTAAAACTATAATTTCTTTAAAGGATAGAGGCTAAAAAAAGTTATACAATTTTATTATGCATATAATGTTTATACTTTATGAGATGCTAGTTCGGTGTTAGTGTACTTATTCATATAAACCCGAAAAAGTATTTAATTCTACATTAATCTTTAGTCAAGAAGTGATTTAACCTAAATCTAAATTTTCCTAGTTCCGTACATACCGATAGTGTATGCTTTGAAAAGCTATAAAATAAATTGAATTTTATTGCATCAATCCCAACAAACATATTTACGAATTTCTTCTTAAATATACTCCTCGAGTATTGCAGGATATAATTGTCCCTCAGTCTTCAGACATTACGAAAGATTAAATTTGCTAGATTCACAATGTGAACAAATGGTCGCCATATTGGAGTCACTAATATGGCGCGAAAATTAACTTACATTTTCCGCAAGGATCGTAAAGTATTTCGTATTGTTTTTTATTAACATTCGATGGAGTATTCCTGGATAAAATTGTACTTTTTATTCAATGAAAATATTTCTGCTATATTTCATTACGATTACGAAAAAAGGAAGTATTTGTTTTGTTCGTAGCGTAGTAATGTCTCTCTATAACGAGACGTCATTGTCTCTTGGCGCGCAGTAATTTAACACAAAATTATCATGTTTTTCAATTATAATTGTATCCCTATTTATGCTACGGGTTTCTCACCCCCACAGTACCGTTTCTCGTGTTTTGAAGAATATTTTTATCAAGTTTTGATGCAATCTGTTCACGTGTGTAACTTTGTATAGAAATTAACGTAAATACATACATACATACATACAAATATGCATCCATTTTTATTATATAGATAGATGCATGTCCAAAGTTAGCCTATATACAGCTTGTGATAATTGTATCTATCCCCTACAGCTCTACATTTTCAATATCTCTCATTTATTTATTCCCGTGATAAATTACTCCTGTTGATGGGCAACGAAACATAATTTATATAACTTATTAATACTTTAAATTAATTTATTTTTCTCTCAGCGGAACACATCGCTATTGACAACGCGAATATGGAATTTTGTAGTAACAGTTTCTTTCTCCCAAAAAGTGAAGTCGACTTCCTCGCACATTATTCTAGTTTTAAGAGCCAGTATTCTAAATGAATTATAGTGAAAATATAAACAGCGTTTCACTCTGGTACTGTCATGTCTTTGTGTCCTGGTGATTGAAATCCGTTTGGATATGATGCTCCGGTAATACGGTTGAGGGTGGCTCAATCCTCTGAGAGTCTGTCTGCCCTTTGACGTGATTGTCTCAGTTCTGCGCCATTGAAATCCTCTAAGTCCCGTGTGCAAGCAATTACGCAAATGGCTCGGACAAATCTGTCTCTGGAAACGACGGCGGGACGTCGTAATGAAGTCCCACAGTTCAATCGTACGAATTTATTGTGGGAGCTTAACGTCGCATTGCGGATCTTATACCTCTGTAGGTGCTAAAAGTCAACTTTTTGTTCCTGTGTTTACCTGAAGTAATAGCTCTTTATTTGATAATGCCTTGCACAAATGCGGTGAATAAGATACTTAACGCAACCCAACTGGTAATATCGAATTTTCACGAAATCATCCCATTTATTTTTAATATTTTTTCAGGTTATGTTAACGGTATTTTATCATGCTCTAATCGTTTTTTTTAAGATCGTAACAGAAATACTCAGTGAAATAAAAATTACTCACATTGTTCGTAAATAATTAATGCGTATAAAATGTGTAATGCTTTCATGAATGTGAGACTTATTTGGGTGATTTACCTCTAGTCTAACTGAACAGAAATTTCCTAACTATAGTAAAATAATAGAAAAAAAAGTTGAATAAATATTATATTATTCCACATTAGAACACAGGAATTTCATATAATTGTACGAAACAACTTCCCTTCACAGATAACATTACGTGACGTCATTAAGGAGAAAGAACAGTTCCTAATAATTCCTCTGATAGTGGTAAGTGGAGAATATAGCCTTGTGGGGCATGAGATAACTCAAATAAGATCATTATTATAATACCATGATTATAAAAAATATAACACCTCATCATCGCCAGAATTATACTCACTAGTTTGCATACTTTCGTTTACGTCACCACTTATTAAGGCTATAATAGTTTCTACCTCTACACACAATTCGAATACGACCTTCAGAACCTCTTACTCTGCTTAATTAATAGTTAAATAAAAATTAGAGAAGCCCATATTGGTAAAAAATATTTAATACACACAATAACACCAATAATTGCAAATGATGAGTTAAAATACTGTAATTTTTCACTTTTCGCTTTCCTCAACGATGGAATAAGGAAGTAAATAAAATAAATCATCAGATAAAGTCAAAATGTTTTAAATTAATAGCATCAAATTAGAGAATTACATCTCATGAAAACAAAATAAAAGGGGTACAACGTTTCGACTCAACTTTGGCACCACATCCATGTATCAATGAAAAAATAAAATGGAGACCCGAACAAAATTTATGGAATAGAATGAAACCTCTTCACGACCTCGTTGCAGTCCAAATTTGTATTGAAAGAGGTGTAAAAATATCAATTAGCAGCTTCTAAACATATTAACAAATTTTATAATGCGTTGACTGCCCCTCATACAAGTTGAGTTAAAATGTATAAAAAAAATTAAGTTTATTATCTAATTTAATGGTATTAATTCAAAATATCCTGTTTTTATTGGCTAATATATTTTTTATTTATACTTAATGTCAGATAAATTTAAAAACGGGAGTGTATTAGCCAACATAAAAGCAACTTGTGGATGATGACGTAAAATAATTAAGTATCAGCATCTTAATTTAAAGGAGTAAACAAGCTTCTTCAATTGGAGTGTGACTTCTCAAGAAATATGATAGTGGTTACGAAAACAGGAACATAAAATTTAGCTATGAACCATAAAGCCAAAGCAAGACTTTGTCAGAAATCCAATACAATATACAACGAAAACTTCGTATACCGCTGCGCTGTATTCAAATAAAAATCATGATAAATTGAAATATTTCTAAACGTGCAGAAAAATATGTAATTAAAAGATCTTGACTTTAGAAACTTTAAAAAATCATAAGAAATCCACATAAATTGCATAGGACAACATGGCTTCATCTTTGACTTCATTATCAGGAATATCTACAATACAATATTAAGAATATTGCATTACACATATTTTGACTTACGGAATTTATATTTTATTTCACAAAAATAATTTTCTATTGTTTTGTTTTCTTATAAAGATACGCCCCTTATTTTCTTACAATAACACAGATGTTACTACATTAATAAACACTTGATTTGAAGGAAAACGTTATGATAAAAATTCAAATCTAACACAAAACGTTAATCTGAGCGTTTTAAAGGAAAGTCTATAAATATTAGGAATGTTAATATATTTTAAGGTTGCTCGTAAGATATATAGCCCTACACTTCCTAATAGCATTTTAAAGTAGCCGCATAATCTATTTTCCATAAGAGAAGTTGCGTGAAGTTCCCGTGGGCTTCACCTGAGGTGTCTAGGATAAAGGAGATTATTCCCCGACAGGTTGCTTCGGGAAGATGACATACGGACGCAGCATCTTGCAGAGGAGCAGGCTGCGACTAACGACCATCCCCTTTAACGCAGCCGTGTCGGTGCCGGGACGAAATTCAATTAGTTTTGCAGCCTTCCTGATTGGCCAGAATCCTCCTTGTGGGCCAAGAGTTCTAGAGGCGTGCACCGTCAGCGAATCATAGTTTTTACATGGCCATCGCGATGTACTTATAAGAGTTTTTGCCGCAGACATTAGACTCGTATCCCTTTAAGAAGTATTCTGTCGCGCGAGGTTTTTCCGGTGTGGTCCAGCCAGGGTGGAAACAACCTCATCTTCAAGAGGTTACGGAATTATTTTAAAGATAGCAAGGATTGAATTTTTATGTGATACTGAGACTTTCACTTCGGAAACAAAAAATAAATAGTTACTTTGGTGCAAAATGATCATAGATTTATAATAAATAATAAAAGAATAACCTTAGTTGATCTTAATATATTTAATTTATTATATATATTACATTTAAATGTTACTGCTCAGCGGTAATTTGAGACCAAACAATAATAATAGATTTTTGGGTTCAATATTTTGGTCATTACTTGTAACTATTTTTACAAATATTAAGAAATAAATATTCAGAACAGTTATTCTTGTGGCCTATAGTCCGTTTTAAATTCGAAGTCTCCTGGTGTGTCCGTGTGTAGGTGAGCACTAATGCCCCCAACGACACACGACTTATATATACAGTATAACACCACCGCAATTATTCGGCAACGTTCCTTCATTTCAAGAGTTGTGATTCAAGGTCACACCCCACTCGGTCTTCTAATTTAAAACACGGTATAGAATCATAAGGCGGCACTAGAGAGGCCTATTGGTTTGAACACGGATCGGCCAAAGTTGCTGTGATTCTTAAACTAATTATTAAAATAATTTTCCAAGTAACTAATTATTTAACAATTGCAGTGTCTGATTTTGTATTCAACCTATTTCAGACTGCCGTCAATGTCGAAACTGATCCTGCTTGAAGATTGCTTTCCGCGCGTGCGTCATCGTGCCAGAAGTGTGTCCAAACGAATATTTTTGTTTGCATTAAAATTTTGCTTGCAATCCTGTGTACAGCGACTAGAGACGTCTCGCCAGCAGCGCTGTCTTATTTGACATAGGGAAGATGAATAGCAGAAGCCTGGGGGCTTATGAATGGAACGACGCACGCCCCAATGCCAACTGCAAATTCACCAGCTCTATGGCCAAATTCGAGTTTCCTCAACTAGTTCTCGGGCCCATTCAATTTGCACCACCGTGAGGTGACTTCGGCCCCTCTGGTGCTGATTTGAATTTCCGATACAGCTCATCGGTTACCTTTTAACGAAATTTCTCTCGACGATACCTTGCATGTCTTGAACAATTTTCAGTTAGAAAGGGTTTACATATTGTAATAATTCAATTAGAAGCATTTAATTTACTGAATTTGGATTTATTCGTGCCACACGTTGTGGAAGCCATTATGTAATACACAAAAATGGGTGTGCTTTTTAAATGAAAGCATTTAATTTCAAACAAACCAAATGTTTTATTAGCAATTATTTTAGCAATACATTAAACAATTACACAATTTAAAATTTATTTCAGGGTCTCTACTGGGTTTGATAATGGTGAATCATTTTATTTCTCAACTTAAACACAAATTCCAATTTAAAAGAGAAAAGATTTACTCGTCAACTAAAGATGACGAAATTTACTTGTCAACGAAATTAACTAAAAAGATGGATTCTAATTAACAAATTTTAATTTAAAGGAAGGGAACGAAATCTGACGTTTATCCTTTAATCAGGTTTACTTAATTATTTATTTTATATTGTTACTCACGGCAGCATTCCAGGATACCTTGTACTTGACGAGCCACTATAGCGGGGTTTTGCACTGCTTTTAAAAACTCACAGATTCTAAAATTAATATTTTTAGATCACAATTCAGGAACCAGGATGAACCTCCTTTTCGTCTCTCCCTCGGTTGATTTCTGCTCAACTATGTGCACCAAAAACTGTTTGTTTTTAGTAGAATATTTCGTCTTGAGCAAACTGTTCATTGGTAATTCTCGATGTTTCTCTGCAAATTTTCTTTGAATATCTGAAATTGTCTTGTCTATTTCAACTCGACCAAAATTCTGTCGTGTCTGACTGCTCACTGCTTCTACTTAACTTTACTTTTTAAAAGAATTACTCGTCTATTTTAATACGACCTGTACTTGACCCAGCCAACTTGACCTGAACTCTACCATATCATAATGTGAACTGCCACTCTCTCGTAATTTTGAGCGCGCATTGCTTCTTCCGACAAAGGAAACAATACTTGGCTACATTGTTGCTGTGTTCTGTACCGCCGTCAAGAATAGATTTCTCAAACAATTTATTTATTTAATTTCTCAATTAATTGGCATTACAATATCTTAAAAATACGAATCGTTAATCAAGTTGTATTAAAAATCAGTTCCATGAAAAGGAGAACAATTTTTTTCACCTGTTAAGTTATTTCTTTCATCACTCCAAATTTAATATTTATAGCCCAGGTATCAGAATACATTACATGTTTACTGTACACAGTATTAAATACAATAATTCTTTTTCAGAAGAAAGAACAAAACACGAATATAGTTAATGTTGGGAAGACAATACCATCCTTTTTTTTAACTGGTACTCCTCACCTTAGATCCATTAGGCTTCTCGAGTGTCTAAGCGCACTGAGATGACTATCAGACTTTCAACTTACACGACACAAGGAGTGGTAGACAAAACTTCATGACCGTGTCGGGACTTGAACCAGGGACCTATATTATGTGATTCAATGACGCAAACATAATAGAAATTGACGTTACACGACGCTTAATTAAAATATACTTTTTGCCTCAGGACAACTGCTTGTACTATGAAAAATTTACTAAAAGGTGAATTTGAAATTTTTTTTCATTTTCAGGTTTTAGATTTAATATTTGTTAAGAATTATGATGACTCCTCTAGCCTATCATATAGCTTTAGAGTTTTAGCAAGATGTTTCTTCGTAAGATGCGCAGTGGTCCATGCGTAGGTCGGAGCTCAGTTCAGCAAGAGTCTTTTTTTAAAACAATCTTGTAGTGTAAAAACTATTCTGGAAACATTGAAAATATATTTTCAGTTCAGAAAATGCTGTACACTAAAAACGTCTTTTATAAAAGTGAAGAGATGAGCTCACGTCGTGATAAAAAAGACTTTGCTGCTGTCTGTATATTTCCTTTGTAAGAATGTAATGAATGTTTTTAAGAAAGATTGTGGCGTTTCTCCACTTCACTGGTTTACTAAGACAGTAGTAAAACAAGTTGATAGTCCTGTCAAGTACGATGGAAATTTCTGACTTTCACTAATATTTTTCGACCTTATAGTGCGAATCATGGGAAAGAACAACACTGCTTATTTCAGCACACGATAACACAGGAATCTGATTTTTGACCAGTGGTTCCAATAAAAAGATTTAAATTAACTTTGAGGGATTTTCTTCCTTCACAGCCTTTGCTTGTACCTCACATCCATTAATTTAATTTTCCGATTTTTTCCCTGCTGTAACTTAAAATTTGAATCACCCCTATCTCATAATTATTCTATTTTCTAGTTCTCCGACTTTTAATTATACTGTTACGAACTCTAACAACATTTTATTTTTCCCCTTTCTCAATCGTTATTCTTCGTTTTCTCCTTTAAATTTTTAAAAGTATTTTTTGCACTTGTCTGAATATATTTAATATCGTATCAATAACTAATTAACATGCCTTTGAAATTTTTCTCAAATTTTATTTATATCATGTCAATTTTTGGCAGATATTAATGGACGTTCTGTGCAATGTACATAAATTATTTATGATAATCCAAGCTCCAAATTACACAAATATACACCTGGAGTTGGTATTTCACGTCCCTCTCGAACATTCCGTACAACAATAGACCCATCCTCTATTGTCCGTTCACAATAGCCGCCGATCCAGGTCAAAATCCTTTCAGTCAGACCCAGAAGTCAGTTTCTCCTAAACCTTGGACGCGTGCTGATCCTTTCCTGACCCCCGAATTTGAAGCGACAATTTCTCACGAGTTGCAATAACCGTATGTTAACTCGACCCATATGTTCGCTATATTAACCGATCGTATTTACACGGCCAAACATCCACACGACACATGATCATGGTACGCCGTAACCTGATAAAGTCCTAAATTAAGGACGATACGTTGTGAAATTACATTTTTACCGATTGCTTTAATTTTCTTCTGTTCCATAGCCAATTTGCCTATTTAAATTCACTTTAAACCATGACTTAACGTTTATTTTCATGCTCATTGATCTCTGGAGAAGTTTTGCCATATTTTTCTGCCATTTATTCTGAGTCGTATAACAATTAAAAATCTGTTGGAATTAGTTCCGTATTTTGTTTTTTATTTTGCAAATTTCTCTCTTTGAACCTGAAAAGACACGCAATCAAGTATATTTTTGTAATTACAATACAATTAATTTATACATCATTGAACTAATTTTGCACGCGTTGAAAGCCTCAATATACTAAATATTGTAACCGTATCATTTGGGACTTAAAAATATTTTGGATCTGGAAACTAGCAATTGATTAAGGATAACAACATTATTTGAAATTAAAATGGCAGGAATATTAAATAACTACAACTTTTAGTGTATATATATATATATATATATATATTATTATACTCCGCCGATTCAGATTAAGCTTTGTTTATCCGAAATATGAACTATTAAAATATTTCGATATGCGTCGTCTTCAACCAAGGCACTTTGAAACAAAGAGCTGATTTTACGTATCCTGTCAGCACGTCTCCTATCCGGTCTTTTACGGATCTCCGTAACTGACCTTAATAAAACTTCACTCTGTCAATTGGTCCCTAGAGGATGCACGTTTTCATGTTATTTGTCCGATACGAGGAACGAGTCTGTAAAGCTTCTTGTTAAGTGCTAGATAAAACGCGTCAGTACATATTGAAGCCGAGTTTAGTGCTTTGAGCAATTTCCTTCTAATCCAACGCTGTGAATCTAACGCCGCCCATTGCATTTTACAACAAACCAATCCTGCAGATAACATCGCCCTCAACGAAAAACACTTATACTAAATTGTTTGAACATTCTCAGCAATTGTATGACCTCTTGTTGGAGGCATGAATCGGTTTTTTGTTATCGAAAACGCCATTTTCCACAGAGTTCTAGTATTAAGGCTTAATTTACTAATAAAAATTTTAACAATTAATTAAAATTGGTTTTTACTTCTACTCATACTTTTGTTACATTTTTCCGTAATTTAATAAATATTGCTCGCAAATAGTAGTAAGAGTAAAAATTGTCATTTGATAGAACTTAAAGAGTTAAAAAAAATCATAAATATAGTTTGAAATTACAAGTAAAACTCAATATTTTGACGATATAAATAAAACAAGAAGGTTAATGAATTTAAACTTTCCAGGTGTAAATTATTCATAAATTTTTTCACGGTTACGCACCTGGTTCATATTTCTATATAAACCCGATGTTCGTGCTGTCTTCAGAGAGAATGGACGCAGAAACGTCTAGCTTATAGAGAACCTGGTACTTAACCGTGAAAAATTCATTAAAAACATGAAGGTATTAAAACCATATACTCTATTCTACGAATTTTTATTGCGGCTAACTAATTTTCAATTTTCAAAAAGGAGTATGTAACTTCCTCATATCAGTCCGTTTACCTTTCTATTTTTATTCCACAAATAGAATAAGCTTTATAAATATTAGTACCTAGAAGCTCCCATTTGACCATTAGTTTATTTAAGAAATAATTTACAAAGAAAATACAATAACCTATATTGAATTGACCATAACGTACGTACGTCGTCTCTCGCAACTCTAATACTTTCTCAATTTCGAGATAATGAAAAAAGTGTCTTCGTGAAAATTACAGTGAAACATCTGGTAATTGGTGAAAAATAAATAAATTGTGTGTAGTCGAAGAGGGAATATTTCGGGGTAATAACGCCTTATTAAACGCAATTATATAAATTTATTCGTTGCCGGTGTAGGCTAAGAAGAATAAAAAATTTTAGTGAGACAAAGGAAAGAAATCAGAATTAGTCACAAATCTGTATGACAGCTCTTGCCAATATTAAGTCATGGATGATGACTTTGTTACCGACCAAAAGTCATGTCCAACAACGGGGTAAGATGTAATGTAATTGAAAGCACTAAAAATATCTTTTATAATCACGTTACGAGCAATTTTACGAGAAATCGAACTGATATACAAAGTAAATTTGTGAATCCCATCCTCATGAGTGAGATAAATGGAGCGTAATAACTCTAAAATAACACACAATATAGTTTAAAAAAACTGATTTTAGTAACACGTAAAACTTCGATTTTTAATTCTTAAAATCATTAACGTCTTAAAATTATATGTTTATTAGTTCATACTAGTCATAAATAATCTTATTACTACGTAAGATGGAATAATTCGACTGAAGTTTAATTAATTTTAAACTTAATATTTTACACATAGTGAAAACGCGAACTCTAAAAATAGTACTTTAGAAATTGAAAATTCAATTATTTATTCGTACCTTGGTATCGACACAAGCTCTTATAGAGACATAGATATTTCGTTTAAATAACCTTTGGAGAGAAATCTGATACGGTAAAAGTTACAGGAATGAACTTTGTCTAAATTTGAAACTGAAATGACACTACACATCGATGTCACTGTGTTATAACTCTCATAATACCCAGTAATTATTTGGGTCGTCTTATTTTGTTCGTAGCAAGTATAATATCCCATAATCTTTTAATTAGAATTTTGTAACTATCTTCAACGTTGTAATATGAAAAATTATGGTGAAAGAGCCGGACCACGAATGTGTGAGATAAAATCGGGCCACGGACATAGGAGCTGCGGCGAACGGCTTTCCTCCACGGACACTAGCTTAGCATCAGGAAATAGCAATGAAATTTCATTGCGGTGGCCAGAGAGCTTCTGGCAGTAACGGCTGCCTCGTTATGAGGACACACAAGCACCGAAGCTCTCTGGTTCCCAGTGACGTGCCAAACTCCTATACTCTTACAGACTTTTACCGGAACGAAAAAATATTTAGGGTTTAAGAGCGGAAGGCTTATTTACCAAACAGTGCAGTGGTAAATAAATAATTTAATGAAATCCTACCAGACTACGCCTTAAAAAATAATCGTCTGGATATCTGTGAAAGAAATTGGCGTTTGTCGTCCTACAGAATCCACAGCAGTAATATATATATTGTAATAAACAAAATTAAATTAATTAATATTTACTCTTGCAACGGTGCCAAATTGATGTACACCAAAACATTAAAGAGACATATCTCTGGGGTCGCCTACGGGCCTCCAATAAAAAATAGGAGTTTATAAAATGAACACAGAAAACTATAAAACGTTTTATAATACAGATCACTTATTTACTATCCTTAACCAAAACCAAACAAACACCTTGGACCGTCAAAATTGGTTCCCAAGCGGTCCAACTCCCTTCAACATTATTTCGTGGTTCGTTAATAATCACAGCAAACTCACAACTCCACATTAAGCACCCTTCTCCACTTTGCTACAGCAAAGCTGCATTGCCCAGTGTCACCATAGGAGGTGTAGAGATAGGATTTGTTGGCAGAGCTATCATAGATAGACGGCTTTACCCGAGATTACCATCTCCCGGGGCCTTTTACCAACCTTGGACTGGCCTGAATCTCGAGTGAGATTCGCTATACCACAAATACAAATTGGATCCACTATAGCACAGAACTGCTTAGGATCGGAATGACAACGACCACAAACGACAGCGCACCTGGACAGAACGTCAAACTCGACCAAGCTTTCCCAGACACGCAAATACCAACAACCACGTGACTGCCCACGGGCTAGCCTTCTCCACTACTGACTGACTTGTATTTATTTCCTAGCGCTTTTATACTCTTCTCCCGAGACACAGTTTGACCCATAGTCAAACGTTCGTAAACAGCGGGCGCAACGCGAAAACATCGCACGTATTGCCAAAATGAAGACAAAAAAAATCTTCCATAAAATAAATTCCTTAGTATTTGCTACAATATATATATATATATACATAAGTAATTAAATTCTTTGATGAAACCACCCATGAGTAAACCAAAAACGGCGTCAACGAGAGTACAGTGACTCGATGATCGTATTCGGTAACGAAAGTCTCACTGGAAATTGCGCATGATCCATCTAAATGAGTGCTAACCGAGTGGTAAAAATTTTTCCTTCCTACCACTTCGCTATTAAAATAACTTCAATTAAAGTAAACCTCCTTTTCACGCAACCTTATACAATGTTCTACCATTAACCGATTTCACTGATTTTGGGCTTATGTGTAATTTAAACGAACATATGAATTCGTCACCAATCACAATTAGTTGGTATATTTTATTGTTAACCCCATTCCCACACCATAAAAAATCTTATGGAAGATTAAATTGGTATCGGAAGAGTCACAGTTTATATCAGGACCCCAATGGCATTCGATTTCGCATTATTTTCACATTTCACCGCACTATCACACATCCCTTAATACTACTATCGGTGTCTTACCCCCCACAGAGTTTTATTTTTTTAAATTTTAAGTCATATGTGTAACAATATATAAACAAAAACAAAATGGTTTAATTTGTTTTACGGAACCCATTCGTGGATTCCAATAAGGTCAGTCTCAACCTTACAACAAATTTTTAATCATAGAAATTAAAGAGCTTCCATGGTAAAATTTTCCAAGGAAACTAAAAGATCTAAAATATTTTCGAGATGGAATAAAGAACATTCTACAAGCCTAATGTCTTCAGGTAAAACTGAAAATAAAATTTAATGATATTTTCTCGGGTTTCCAACCGTATCCAGAATTGGTAATAGGGCTTTCTTAAGATGAATGTCATCGAAAAGTCGTGTTTCAAATTCCGGCTCCGGCTAAAACCGGATGAAATATGATTCTGTACGCCAGAAATTCCTACGTTCATTGGTATTCTAATTTGTCGACAAGCCACAAAATGACAGTCTCATTCTTTCCGAAATTAATTACGTCACATTATTTTGCTGCATGCGAGTTTATTAGTTAAAGTGAAGTGCACTTGTAGGCTTAGACTCGAGAGAATTTCAGTGTTAAGTTGTTAAGGAACAGCAGTTGACGCTTCAGTCGTTTAAGTTAAGCAAAAGCCTTCTGTCCCCTTCTCCCCACGCCCCTACCCTTAGCGTTGCCATTTGCCAACGCTGTGTAGAGAGTCGCAGAATTGGGCTAATGAGAGAATGGAGTTCAATCAATCCACAGTAACAGGCTTCTGCAAATACAAACTTTCCCACTTAGAGTTTTCAATGTCGTCATTTTATTGCATTAGCGACACGGAGAAGAGAGAAAAAAAAACACTCCCCAATCCCGTGAAAGTTAGTCCCACGGCAAATTAGAGCCAGCCTTACTTCATCAACATCAACTTTAAACAGCACCTAGAGCAAACACTGCGCCAAGACTACCGAGAAAGCCGGCTTAATTAAACACTTGATATTGGGCGGTAAATGACAAACACGGGCACATTTTGACACAGCTATAACAGTCTATATGCTTAACAAACAGGCTCAGGAAAAGAACATTTAATTATATACTCAGGCAAATGGCGGCCCTAACGCAAAAATTTTAAATTTAACATTAAAAGATCCATCTGAAATTTATTTCATAAACATATATTAATATATTAAACCCGAACGTTTTGTGAGAGAATCAAATTTTTTTAAGTTAGCGGCGGAAAAATAAACAGGACAAAATTCAATAAAGTACTTTTATACTTAGTTGACACCTGAAACTGCTACGAAAAATTAGTGTCTGTTAGACTTAGAAATTAGATTCAAAATAATACCAAGGATTTTAAGTAACTGCAGATACTAAATTACAATCCGAAGATTATTAATATTGAGAAATTTTATTTTTTTATTTCTCGTAGAAAAGTTCAGTGATAAATTTGGCGTTTTGAACGTGTTTTTATTGTCAGTAAAACCAGTGTTTTATGTTGTGATTATTGCGGTGTTATTATGAGATATATTCATAAATGGAAGTTCCACACATTAGTTTCCGTAGGTCATTTCTATGAAGAGTTGCATGTATTTTTGTTGGTTTTTTCGTTTATAACCATTCTTCTCTTTTTTTATTCAGAATTACTCAATTAAATCAATATTTCATTTATAAAATTGTTTATTAATTCCCTCAATCATTTATATCCACACCTTCCTCATCTCCTTATTTCATATATGAATTTTATTCCCAAAATTTTCCTATTCGTGTGTCTTCTAGTTATTAATTTTTTTCCCTCGACCTTAAATTGTTTAAATTAATAAATATAATAATCAAACAACCACAAATGTTTCATCAAGTCGCATTATGATTAATACAAAATATCACTACGTTCCGTCCCTAATTTGGGACTTCATCAAGTGGGCAACACAAAGAAGTAGATTAATATTAAAATTTAAAGTTTACTCAAAGATCTTCAATATTCGGACACGAAGAAAACATATTTTATCAGATTTTGATACATTTGTTAGTTAAAATTATATAAAATAATTTCAAATTCAATATTTGGTTGTGTACACTTCTAAGATTTTCAAAGGGTAGGTTCCAAAATTTTTTAATGATATATAAAATAATTTTGGATAAATCCTGTGCCTGTTGTAATAGATAAGAATATTTTTTGGGGAGAAACATTTATATTGTCAACAATATTTCAGTTAAAATTATCTTATTATAATAATAATGTATCACATATTTTTTTCAAGTTATTACAGCATTTTTTTACATTTAAACCTGTAGTGTTTTATCAAATATACTGTATGCAACTAGTCTGTTATATAAAATATTTATTTTCTTAATAAAAAATTAATATTATGCTAATTGATGCTATAGATGTGGATATAACTGTGCTTCGACACCGCTAAGGAATTTTAAACATTAAATTTAATTCCGTTTTCCTTAATGCGAGTTCTTAACGCTCGCTTCCTTTGATTAATTTAGCAAGCATTCCAGTCTGAACAATTTATCGTATAAATGACCTAAGCGATAATTGGATCATTAATTATTTATTCCGAATTGAAATTATTTTAAAAACATTATTTATTTATTTAATTGATGTATTGCATATCCTATTTTCTCAATGGAAGGCTAACGGAACCGAAAAATGAAATAAAACTTAGTGTCAGGAGATCACAGCTACGACGCTTCTTTCCCGCTGGTAACTGTTGGTAACAGCTACGTATAGGCAATGTCAGATAAGAAGCGTCGTAGCCGTAACAGTTGTTCTGATTACGACACGATGCGGGCGCCCCTTACAAAGCACGGAACAACCCTCCTAACAAGCGGATTTGACAGCTTGGAGGTGAGGATGAAAACTGAATAAGAAGTCAGAAAATAGTTAACTGCATACGCTGGTTGAAAACACTCAAATATAGGGAAGAAAAAATTGTAAGAAATAAATATGTACAGTAAAAAATATTTTCAAGTGTATGAAATAATCATTATCGGAATATTTTTTTTGCCAATGGTGCTAACATTCAATTAGTGACAATAACACAAATAAGAAAAAAATTCCAAGCGGAAATCGGGGTAACGGCGTCTGTACCCCAGAAGGTATTTTCAAATTAATAAATCCAAACAGCCATAGTCCAGCGTGGCAAACATATAGCCATCAAAGCCAATATTATCAGTAGATTTGACACTGCTCTCGATATATTTCCAGACTATATAAAATACACGGATGGATGGACTATCCCAGAAATACCACTGTGAACAAAAAGTAAGGTGAATTTATTTATAAAATATAAATTCTTTATTTATTCTTCCAAATCAATTTCATCCCCTTCAAAGCAATCCCCGTCCGATAAAACTCGCTTTTTCCAACGCTTTTTTCAGTCCTCGAAACAGTCGGAATAGTCTTTTTTCCGGTATAGCCTTCAAGACCTTCTTCGATTCGGTTTTTATCTCCTCAATCGTGTCAAAACGGCGTCCCCGCATTGGCCTTTTGAGTTTGCTGAATAGTCAGAAGTCACACGGAGCCAAATCAGGCGCATACGGTGGTTGCGGAACGATGAGTCGAGTTTTTGGCAAAAAAGTCGCGAAGAACCAATGCAGTACGACATGGTGCATTATCGTGATGAAGGAACCAAGAGTTGTTCGCCCATAATTCCAGCCGTTTCAGACGAATAGCTTCACGCAAACGACGCATAACGCTCAAATAATATTCTTTGTTGGCAGTTTGGCCTGGCGGAAGGAATTCATAGTGCATCACACCACGATAGTCAAAGAAAACTGTCGACATGACCTTGATTTTCGATCGACTTTTCCGTGGTCTTTTCGGTCTTGCTTCACCTTTTGCATGATATTCGCTGGATTGGTCGGTGGTTTCAGGGTCGTATGCGTAAATCCAAGTTTCGTGTCCAGTAATGATTCATTTCAAGTGGTCCTGATAGTCAGTCAGCAAAGGTTCTCACACATCAACGCGTCGCTTTTTTTTCCAAAAAATTGAGCGATTTTGGATCCAATCGAGACTTGACGCGTTTGAGACACAAAACATTCTTCAAAATGGTTTGGGCTGAGCCAAATGATATTCCAACACTATCAGCGAGATCTCTAATTGTCCATCGACGATTTTCAAGCACCAAATCTTTGATTTTTTGGACGTGACCCTCGTTGATGGTCGTCCAGAGCGCGGTTCGTCTTCAACGCGTTCTCGACCATCTTTGAACTCGTTGTACCACTTATAAACGTTTTCTTGTGCCATAGTTTGATCACCAAAGGCCTTCCGCAACATTTTCAACGTGTCCGCACAAGAATATTCGTTCCGCAAACAAAATTTGATGCAAGTTCTTTGCTCAACAAAATCACCCATTGCAAAAATCGAAAAATTCACTTTTGGTTGTTTACAAAAACACGTGTAACTCGGAGATAATTAAACCTTTTAACAAACAGACGCTTGGAAAAGTTATAGACAGTCGTACCAACCTAGGAAAAAAAAATTTACCTGCCTTCCTAATACCCGGGAGTTTTAAATGACAATTTTACCTTACTTTTTGATCACAGTGGTATAATGGTACAACAACCAAACCGCGACAAAGCGTGCCATTAAATTTATCGAAACCGTTATCACTTCATGCAAAGAAAGTAAAATTATTTCCAAATATTCACGAGAACATAAAAACGCAGTTGTCAAAGAGCCGAATGGAATTTAGTAGAAACAAATATGAAGAGAAGCAATAATAATAAAAAATAAACAATCGATAAAAATGAAATCAGCACATCTACACTTCAAGCCACTTCAACCCCTAAGGCGATGGCAGAGAAAACTAACGAAACGTCCCAATAACACGATATTTTCTGGGTTTGATACAGAGAATCTTTTCAATTCTCTACACTGTGACAGTCTTCGACCAACAATCAAAAACATCCTTCGTACGATTTAATGGAAACGTTTTAAGAAAAAACGAAATACATGAAGCACGCGGAGTAAATATTCATTCAAAATTGCTTACGATGGCAGATCATTGAAAGAAGATTCGTTAAATAACTAGTAATATGATTAAATAAGAGCCAATGATTTACATAAAAGATACGCATTGAAATGAGTACAGTTACGAAAGGGAATATCATTCAACTGAGGTGTCATTGATTCCAGGAAATTATTTTGAACATGATATAAATATTTATTTATATATTTCAACGTCGTTTCTCATTAATTATTAAAACTATTTTATATAAACTATAGACGGCTGTACCACGTAAATAATTTATTTTGTGTTTTAAAAATAAGGTTTCCATATTATGGTGCAGATCCTCGACGGTAAGGTTAAAATGGTACTTGCCCAAATGTGCTTATTATCATACAAAATTTCAGAATTAATACGTTAAAACGTCATTCTTAAATAGAAGAATACAAATGCTTAGAAAATATATTTACTAGAAAAGGATGAACCTGTTTCATAAAGGAAACCGTGACAAAATTACGAGTAGTTATGTATGCATTAACTGGCAATGGCGTCATAACTTTTACTGTAAGGAAAATTGAGAGACCGAAAAGTAAATATCTTCACATCAAGGTATCATGTTTGCCCTTCAGAGTACGGAGAAACAAAGGCTTCACTTAAGTCTAGGGAAAGGCGTGTTAAAGTTTCTTTGGCGAAGTTTCTCCGAGAACTCGTAAGTGAGAAACAATAGCGGATTGGCGAAGAGGCCATGCGTCAGGTAGAGTGCAACAACATAAATTTTCATCACCCAGCAAGCATCAAAAGTTAAGTTGGAAGTTTAGATTTCCGTCGTAAATCACCAACTTTAGTTACACGGACTCGCGGCATTGTACAATTTTTTCTTGTTTTCTCTCACTCAAAGGAATTCTATTTTTACCCAAGTCCTTATACTATTTCGGTTAACGAAATAACGGGAATCGGTCTTCATGAAGAAACTGTCAATGAGTTCGCATAAGATGAGGAATGAAAGTAACTTGGATAAATAGATTATAATAGTTTCTATGAAAAAATTATTTAATCTCCACGTGGATCTCTTATTTGTTATACGTTTGTTTGAAACGTTATTAAACTTCTCGTCCATGTCAACGTCACAGGGGTGCCTCATAGCCGAAGTTTCGTGTGGCGAAAACACTGTCGCCAGGTGATCTACAGTAGCACGAATCACACGTATTGTAATGATTCGTAACTTGGAAAGTAATAAATTTTGTGTGTATTCTGGATATGACTTTGACAGAGATTTTTTTTATCTTCTCATGCTAAGAATTGAATTATTCGTCGTTTGATTTTGACTGAGGGAGTCGTTTATACAATTTGTTGAATTTACTGACGTTTGAGAACAATAAAAAGTTATTAACTATTCGAGTCGCAAATATATAGGCTGAGGCGGTCGTTTAAGTATTTTTATTCGGATTGAGATTGAATATTAGTTTGTTGAGTAATTTTCATGGAGGCTGTGATACAACTTGACAAGAGTTTTTTATGCTTATATGAAGTTTCGGTGATGGAAACAACTACTTTGATACATTGTTCTTATCTACAGGTAATGTTCTATCCACAGAAATGCCCGTTATACCTTGAAATTTATTTCAAGCATTATAAATATTAAAGGTATTTATTTATTTTTTGGTTTTGCTAGAAAAGTTCCTTTATTTAAATTTCAGAAGTTATTTTATTAAAATATTATTATAATACGCTTAACATCGTAATGAAACCAGTATAAAATAATAAAATGTTAAAGATATATTTAATGATCAACCTTTCTTCTTCAAAATAATAAATTTGCGACAAACGTTTAATATACATAACTCAACAACCATTCCTTTTTTCCTCAAATAGTACGGCTGAGTTGAAACACACCAAAGAAAATTTATCAAAGAACCCGACTTTAAAATCCCGGCGAATTAAATTTATCAGGCTCGACGAAGAAATCCAAATTAAGAACATTCAGGGCTCAATAAATTGCCCGGAAGTTATGAAAATAATTTAATTACATTTTTTACACTCAACTAAGGAGCCATCGAGCCCGTTTATTCTTCTACCGTGATTTTGTTGTATTAATAAAATTCCAGTAATTAATTTCAAGGAGAGTAGCTTTATAGAAGTATGAGGGGGTGTAATTACATTCTTTATTTTGAGAGTTTCCAGAGTTATCTAATCCAGCGCGCTATTGAACAAACGTACTAATGTACCGTTACCTATAAGTTGTAATTAAACTCGACTGAATTATTTATAGATATCTACGATATAGTTTCAGAATCGCCCGTCATTAAGGCGACGATTTCTCTAATTTTATTAAAAACGGTAAAATTCGGGAATAAACTGAACATCTCATCGAAACATATTCTGCAGCTACAATGATATTGAACTTGTCATTACTTCTGTGGCCACAACCACGTAGCCTATCCCCTATTTATGTTTCAATTTTTGAAAGTGAAAATAGAAAACATCACATCGTTTGGTCTTAAGCGTAAAATTAAAATAGTTCGTGGCTATGAATGATCACAAGTTCTGATTGTCGGTTGCAGTTTCCCATTAATCTATTTATATGTATTTCCAAAATAGCATCATGATAATATATTGCTCCATACACAGCGTAACCCGCACTACAATATTATCTCACGTCGCTGCTACAATTGGAAAATCAACAGTCAACTTATCATTAAAAATATTCCTATTCTTAAAATACTTTAAAAAGTCTTCATAAAAAATCTTCTAGTTTCATACATTGACGAAAATTTTGGGGTGACATTCCAATTCGCCTATACATTGTAAGGTGTTCAATTTCAATTTATAAATAAACATTACAATATTTGTATAATGTAGAAAATTTGAATTTACACTATTTCCAAAAATTGATAATAATTTGATTGTTTTCCAATGTTAACACTGAAAATAAATACATTGCCATTTTTTTAAAAATATAAACACTATTTTTATCATTTCTATACGGTGAGCATTATTTAATTAAATACATATAATATATTAGAACAACCAAATACTCCTGTCTTCCAATATTAAAATGATACGTCTATTTTGAAAATTAATAATAAGAAAAATAGCCAAATACAGACAAAAGAAGCTATGATATAAATATCACACAACGTTTCTGGAAACGTTGTTCCTTGCTTCAGGTGAAAAGAAAACTAAAATACACAGTAGCCTAGAGAGAGGCAACTGCCCAATACAGTTGGATAAACTCAAAAGCTATTTTTCTTCTTCTTCTTCTTCTTATTATTATTATTACTTCAGTCTTTCATTTAAACCACTTAATTGACGAAATCTTCTATATAAAATTACATATCATAAGCAATAATTTAATACGTCATATTCATTTATAAAATTTACTGCAACAAATAACAGAAGATTATTATCAGTTTACATGAAAATTTATTTACTTTGATAAACGCCTGTAAATATTTTTAAAAATATTTTAAAATATTCATTACGGAAACCACATGCACGTAGTTAAATCTCAGTAATATGCGAGTATTTGAAATTAATATTACGGATATATTTTAAGGAGTCTTATGGCAAGGTAATTTAATGTACTTAAAAATTCAATTGAAGTAGACGAAATTGTAAGTAAATTATACAAAATAAATTCATGACATATTGCTTCTAAACTGTTAGCTCGTATGGTCGTCGTATTTAATTAAATTATCATTTATTACTTATTTAACTTGAGGATAACAATTTAAACATTTCAAATTATTATGGTATAATTTATTTGGCGTTACAAATATTTTAGCCGAACAGTAAATGCTAGTTGGAACGTGTTCCCAAAATAACAATGACATTAACTGTCATTATTAGCTTATTATCTTGTGTTGTAAACCTCATGTGATTCCTGTACTGTTATTGAATTAGTATTTAGTGAGTATTTAATATTACCTTAATTGTCCTCATTAAATCGTAACATTGTTATCCCCTTTACAGACGATGTCCGTGCAACTCATTTCACAAAACTCGCTAATTCGCTGATGTATTTAAATAGAAGCCAATTGAGTTAAATTGTAGATTGAAAATTAATACCAATGTGGATCGTAAACTAAACTGTGGGACATAAATTACGAATGATAATTACCTTTGGGCCATCTTAAGGAAATTGAATACTTATTCCTGTTATTGCAGTTTTCCATTATTTAAAATTTTCAAGTAATGCGGAAAAAAAAATAATGTTAACCTATAAAAATCTTACGAATATAGGCAACGCTTTTGTTTCAAAGTACTCCAATTTTACATACTCAATTTAGAATTATAATATCGGCTACAATACAAGTCAGATAAATGGTGAATTTAATAGTTTACCTTTTTTCTTACGATATCTTCTCTCAAATTGTGAATTAAGAGTAATTCCAAGATCATTTGGGGTCTCATATCTTCGACTTATTCAATTTAACCAATCAATTTCGGTGTTGCATTAACAAATCTCGTAATTAGTAGACTGAGGTACTTCCGAACACAAAGTTGTGACATGTGGAAATGATTTATTATCGTATGACCGGTAACGATGGCTCCATATCATTTTCTCAAACAAAATATCGCAGAAATTCGCGAATGAACGAAAACGACAGTCTGTTTTTCCGTCCACATTTAGTACTAAATTTATTTTTGAAAACTTCAAGCCAAACAGTTTACCTTTTTTATCAAAAATGTGAATATATTTTTAGCTTGGCAACAATCCGAACGACAAATGCCTCAACGCGACGTCTGTGGAACTCGGACGCTCTACTGCGCCGACGCGATCTCTATCGGAGAGGACGTGAACTTCTTCCGTGACATTTTATTTTGAAATTATAAAATATAAAACGTCTGCGTAAAGAAGTATACACATAATAAAAATAAGTGGCCAAATAACAGACAAAAATAAGTCATAAAATAAATACTACACGACGTTTCAGCTTTTGAACCACCTGATTTCTTCGGTGTGCTATGGCGTTTTTTAATCACCTGACGAAAGCAACAAGGAATGCGGAAATTTATTTTATCTTTAACACATCTCGGTAACGCCAAATAATGCTAGAAGCCTAACACCGCATTATTTCTCTATCATCAATATGATTATTTCTTAACGATTTTTTCTATTCGTTTTAGTATTAATCCTTTTTCACTAAGGCATTATTCTATTTTAATTTTTTCTCATTTCATAAATTGGGTATATTATAAATTTTCAGCTGTTTATTTATTGCATATATTAGTCTTTTCTTTGTTACTCATTTAAGTCTTGTCAGACTTGTGTACTTCAGTGCTGCGTTTGATTTTTTTTAGGGCAACAGGCTACATGAGGGTAATCCACGTTGGGCAACTCCCCTTTAATAGCATAGGAAGGGATTTGAAAGGGGGAATGCGGAAGGGTAGAAGAAGGTAGCCAAGGTAGCCAAGGGTTACTAGGGCCCCCGGGCTTTATTTTAAGGATCCTACCTGGCATTCGCCTAAAGAAATGCAGGGAAAACCCTAGAAAAACCTGCATCAGGTAGGTCGGGCATTGGGTACTTGTCCCACGCCCTTCCGATAGCGGGAGAGGAGTTTTCTGTGGGGACGCAGCATTCCCTTCTCCGTGCCTCGACCAGTTTAGGAGGCAGCTGGCCGACTATTCCAATGGGAATAGCGGACAACTCTTGACGTATGCCCACGGTCTGTGACCCCGGAACATACAACTCTCAAAACAGGCCGAGGTGCCTCGGCTTGTGGGAACCTTATTTCAAAAACGGAGAGGAAAAGGCATCCCCAAAGGTAGCCCCTTCGTATCTCTCCTAAAAGGTTCGACCTGCGAGAGAATATCCCTCGAAGGTTACCGGTGAGAGAATCCTCTCGATGAGTAGCAATTGCGTTTGATTATCTATATAGGTAATTCACAATAGAGAACTACTGTAATCAAAAAATTAAACCAATTGGCAAAGTCAATCTATTTTTCTATATTCTATTTATGTTAGAAATACTTCTGGTCATCAAGTCAGAACTCGTTGAATGATTTTTGATATATTAATTTTTAATAAGTATATTTTAGTAAATCAGGGGAAAGATATTTTATTTCGTTACTGGAAGGAAACTTAAGCAGCTGTAAGTGAATTCGTAATATACGTAGTTCATTCATGCATTTCATGTAGATTTTTTAGAGATAAAATTATGTTTTCGTTCGCATTCGTAATTAAAGACAATACGTTCAGATACTTCTTTAATAAGTGAAATTAAAGTAGTTAAAATTTTTAATAGAATTATTCGTCTTCAATTTATTCACATCTCTTTTGGTGTAGTAGCAGTCATTTTAAAAACGTACTACCTTGGCAAGTTCATGTATGGAGATAATTTTATTTTACTCTGTATTTGTTTCATAATCTCTGATAACATACCTGGATACATTTTTCAGTTGTACCTAGTACAAGACTTAGAAAAATTAGAAGATGAAAAATTTTCTTTTACCTCGCCAGTACTTAATCTTAGGATCTGAAATCGTAAAAAAGTTATATACCTTATTTGACTAAATCAGGTGGAGTAATACTAAATACGGCATAAATACCTAGGAGTAGAATTGAATTTACAGACTCACGAGCCTGTATACTCACATTTCTTCACCACATTCACTGCGGCTTTACTTTCTATGCATATCTGCGGCGAAGGCGAAGAAATGGAGAGAAGGGTTCCTTGAATGATATGACCCTTGAGATTGGTTCTTTGAAGCCAAGTATTGTAGATCGAAGTGTGTGGCGCGTATCAGTTGAGTGAGGCGGATGTAGTGTGTGTGCGATGGAGAGGGAGGAGGGGATTTGTTACGAGCTTGAACTCAGTGAAAGATATTGACTTAGCTGAATACTACTCCGCAATAGGCGTTCCCCAGAAAAGCGTTCGCTCCACACAACGGCTGATGAGATACCGCCTCTCTGTACACACAACATACCTCTCTCTACCTTGAGGTTTCCATAAATTAATGCTCCACAAAAGGCGTTCACTGATCCTCAAGAACAAAATTGATGATCGCTGAAAACGTCGTAGTAACTCAACGTTTAATTACTAGCATTAAAACATATAATATAACAAAAAATACAATTAAACAGTTTAAAATTGACTTAAATCTTGTAGAAAGTTACAAGTATTAATTCTGATATAATTTTGAAAATAATATATTGTAATAATTGCTTTTTATTATTACTTAATATAAAAAAATAAACTTTATTACAAGAAAATACAAAAAATACAAAAGTACATTAAAAAATATTGTTGGGCGCCAGCAGATATACATTGGTCTGCGTAAAATTAAAATTAGCTCCGGCTTGATTAAAAAGTTCTCCTTCTCAACAGAGTACTGTGGGCGGTTCGGTGGCTATTCAAGAACAGAGTCTATTTCGACACAGTGTAAAAAATTCTACTTTTGAAGGCACTTAACATAAATTGTGATGCTTACTTTACTTGTGGCGTCAGCCGACTTGCAGTGAATCAGTGGTCTTGTAGTAAGCAGCACACGATCTCCTTCTTCGGCCTCCCCGCGATGGACGTCCCTTAAAACCATTGTTTCTTCCCGCTCGCCAAATTCTCCACCCTCTCGACTCTCTCGGTCTGCCTGCGTCTCCCCACTTTCACCCGGGTTTGGAGTATTTATAAGTAATCCGCCCCCCCAAACGATGCAAAAAAAAGGGACGCGTACCCGAGATTTCTTTTGGTCGTCGGGCAGAAACACGTGCGCGTTTAATGTATTCATACTCAGGCCTGCGGACACAAGGGCGGCCACTTAAGGTTGTTATTTACTGCAATATACCCATACCTTTATTAATTTATTTCCATTTTTTCGAGCACCAATCAAGTAAACGACACTTCATTTCATTTATATAAACACACACTACCTATTAATCTCCCGTAATTGAGTTATCACAAACGCAAAATTAAAACGTTTCAATGCTGGTATAACTTTGAAAAAAAATTATCAGGACAAAAACAATCATTTATTGGCCTGACTGAAGTTTAACGATTAATTTCGATAGTCAATATTATTTCTAGCTCCAATAAAAAACCGCCACTTAAATGTCTATAATTGCGCCTGCAATCAACTTATCACGAACTGATTATTTCGTTTCAAGGAACTTTCCTGGAGACATCCCTGGCAGTTTTCAGAAGTGTATGTTTTGGAGTAGCAGATCTTGTGTAAGAGTAGAACGCTTTTCCTATTGGAACAGTCGGCCATCTGCCTCCTAAACCGGTCGAGGCATGGAGAAGAGAATGCTGCGTCACCACAGAAAACCCCACTCCAGGCATTGGAAGAGCGTAGGAAAGCACCAAGAGCCCGACCTATCGGATACAAGTTTTATAGGATTTGTCCTGTATAACTTTCAGACTAATGCCCGGTAGGATCCTTAAGCTACAACTCTGAGGCTATATTTCTGTACCCTACGATTCGTTCCTTCCCAATTCTTTCCTATATTATTATAGGGGAGTTGCCACCACGTGAATAACCCTCATGTAACCTGTCAGTCTAAAAATTCGTATTGTAATCTATAGGCTGATATATGAAGGATTGAAAACCAGCAATGTTATGACTGAAACATCACTTCTATATCTTAAATGGAATTGTAACACTCATCCCTCTTACCCTAACGAAAAATATTTATTTCTCAACGACTCCATGCAGTTTGACTTCTTCCAAATTCCGTAGTCTGATCTTGATGGCAGAATTTCACCCACAGTAAAAAAATCAGAAGTAGTATATTAGAACGATCGCCTTTTCTTTGACACAGCCAGACGTGCGTCTGTAATTTATTAGGAAATTTTCACGTTATATCTATGATTACCATTTATATTTTGTATGCGATAAATACTATTTTTTTACTATTTTTTTTTCACTCTTATCGTCTCAGCTCTGGCGTAAATCTCTGCGTTTCACTATAAAACGCTTCCGGGAAAGTAAATTACCCTAGAATCGAAGGAGAAGTAGTTCCGTTGACTAATGGCCACCTATCAGCAAATGCGGCGCGAGCTGCGAGCGAGGAAGTCCTCCGCGTCAGTGTCAAACTGCCTCCATTTGTGCAGATACGAGAAGTAGCTATACAGTTATCCCAGATAACTTCACAAGAAGACGTAAAGTTAATCTAAAACTGCACGTAATTCCGCAACTGATACGAGGAATTTCTTGTAGACAGGAATCTTGGTTATTCTCCGTCCCATTTAGATAAAAATATTGTGAAACATATCTGGCAATTCAAAATTCGTGAGAAGAGCTGAAATTTCTCCTCCCCTTTAGCAAAACTATGACAAAACCACTATCATTCTGCCTGTAATGACGTTTAATGACATCGATCCATGTTATCCATGTATCCTTGCTGCGTATCGAGTACATATAGTCCTTGGGCATAATATTACAGCTAAAGATAGGAGAACGATTCCACCACCAACTGGGACCTGGAGACAACAACGTGTAATTAATATACAACGAGTATTAACTTTAATGTATGTTTTTTAAATATTTAATTGAATTTTTTTATTAACTATCTTATTAATCCAAACAATGACAAGAAAAAATACAACAGTAACATTTACAGTTTATTCAAATCTACAAAATACTAATCGTTAATATTTAATTCCGGAAACTCTCTTTCGCAGGGATTTTGTGAGATTACCCAAATCCCCAACTGTTTCATTTTCTTAATACTTAAAACCACCGATTCTAGAATGTTATCTCAAACACATTATTCCACGAACTGTCTACATTAATTAACTTTTACTATACAGTGCAACACGACTTAAAAATCTTTTTTGCGTGACCCAATAAAGTTTCATTAACTTACCTCGTCAACTTCAGCTGTACAGTTAAACGCCCCTTACCAATTTTCCAAATAAAATCTCGTGTCCGATACCAGAAAAAAAAAATGTTTCCGTTCAATATCCTGTTTTGGTAAAAGTTCTCAAAACGATATGATAGCGAAATGTTGCGAACAAATATCGTATTTTAACTTCTAAAATTAAATCCATAAAATGCTGATAAGTTAGCGAATATGGCAATATTGAGTATTTTAATTTTTGAAATTTTAGACCTCAGACTAATTCCTTAGGGAAACATAACTTAATAGATAAATTTTTAATTAAAGGTCATTTATAAATAATTCTGATACATAATTTTCTAGTAAGCTCGTTATTTCACCCAGAAGAAAAAATTTATAAAAAATTAAAAAGCTGATCGTTCCAGTAAATCGCTTCATCCGTTACATCGTTGATATAAGATTAACTGAGGAACTTTTGAGTTTGCGACTTACCGCAGTCCTCATTTAATTGGTTTTTATTTGTGTTTAAACATTTCTGGTTCCTTTAAAAGTGTTAACAACTGGGAACAATGGAAAAACTGCGAAGCAAAAGGCAACAAGGGTCCATCGTGAACTGAGAGAAGATACTCCACATTCTATATGCTGCTCAAGTATAGTCATTATAAAGTTTCAAAGGCACGACCTACGAGAAGGGAACAAGAGAAAATGCAATTGGATGAATCAAGTTTTTATAAGATGTGAATATCATGGCAGTTGTTTTTGGTGTCCATTCCGAAAAACTTAAGATATTCAATTACAACATTCATATACAACTATTGCCGTATTTTTTTTGTTGCATTTATTATTAAATGATATTTTACTGTGTGTCCAAGTAGTTAAGTAATGGTGATAAATCTAATCTGGAATGTGACATTGACCTTTGAACTGTTCACATTTCATCGTCTTACGCCAAAAAAAGTCATAAAAGCAATTTGAAAAAGCAAATAGTTCTACGGTAGAACTACAAGTAAATACGGGCTACGAATAATATCTTTTACCATATCGTTTTTTTAAAAAAGAAATTAATTGCAATACCTGTTTGACACTGAACCTTCGATGCTGTCTACTTGGGTTGTTTTTAGACATTGGGCTCCGGCGATGTACTGCGGGTTGCAGCAGCTCAAATTAATGTGTGGGAACAAAGGCTGAGGATTCCACGAGGTTATTGGATTCAGAACAGTGATTCATCGTCGTTGGATTCCTCTCCTTGTGGGTTGCTAATAAGATATAGCACTAGACACATATTTCCGAATAGGAAGTTCAACAATGAATTAATTCAGAAACCTTTCCACACGTGCGAGTGTTAACTAAAAGATCAGCTGTTATATGCATAGTTTCAATGTGATGTGATTCCTAATAAGAATAATTTTTTAATATACGTGAGATCACATTCGTACCGATGCCGAGTGATGTATTTGCAAAACATTGCCAATGTAAGAACCATACAGCTAGTTTGTTAACGCATATCTGCATATCCCGTGTCAGTTATAAGAAGGTATAATACACATTAACGACATAATATTATGATACAAAAGCATTAAGCATAAATAACAAATTATTTATTGTTTACAAGTGAGTAACTTATGTGTAAATGTAAAAATTGTATTATTTACTGTTTCCATAAGTCTTACGAGAAAATAAAAACGCATTGAAAGAAAACATATGAAATAAAGTCCAAAGATTATAAAAACGATGAAAATAATTTATTAGTCAATTATATAATTATAATAAGGTCATCTTTACATAAGAAATATCCTCAATATATTCGTCAATCCAAAGAGAAAACAATATAGATTTCGAAAAATAACCTACTGAATCCATATTGAATATTTTTAAATTAATAATATATAATTATTATATAAAATTATATTTATTATAATACATGTTACATATTTTAGATATTTATTGATTAATGTCAGATATTAGGTCGCTAATGTATAACACGTATTTATAGACGTCAATTTCACATCATTGTCTTACGATTATCAAGTAATATAATCATTCCGTATTCGTTGTTACATCAAAGAGCGTAAGATCAATCTTTAAACAAATCAAGAAAGAAAAACTGGTTTATTTTCAGACGCCTTCAAATAGAAGTTATATAAACGTTATTATCGAGTACTGAAACCAGATTCCATATGAACCAGATAATCATCTCTTGAACTAGAAAATATAAATATAAAAAAACTCGTAAGAAATAAGTCATATCTTAAAAATTATAACTTCATGCCTCAAAGATTCAATAACGCAATAATTCTTTTATTTGTTGGATTTCATCAGTGTTTTCGTTTTACTTATTACTAATTACACAACTGTCAACTGGGGTTATATCTGTTGGAATACTGATTTTTTAAAATTATTTAATTGATTAATTTATATTGTTTGTAAAACCTTTGTACGTTTTCCAAATGTTTACAATGATTGAGACCCTATATCCAATAAATAAACAAACAGAAAAAAGTCCAACCTAATTCCCTTATGAGCTGTTACAGAAACGACTCAAATGGCTCTCAAACAAAATTCTGATTTTCAGATAGCAGACTGTTCTTTCCCATAAAGTAGACACTCTCAGGAATATATATTTTTTTCATATATCGGAGGGTTCTGTCCCACAGTAAGCTACATTGAATCTGTATTCTTTGACAGAACAATATTGTCTCACTTGATTGCTTGAAATAGCTTTTACATATTTCGTAATAAAAGCAATACAAATTTATAAGAAAACTCCAAAGGTTGAGTAATTTTTCATTTATAAATATGTTGGTTTGAAAAATAAAATAAAATTCAAAGCTTTAAAAGGAAAAATACTTATTAGTACTTACAATTACTTTTTTTAAAAAAACATCATTCTAGCCATAAACTATGGCTAATATTTCCCAAAGTTATTCTCTAAGTTTTTCGTAACTATTAAAAGGTTTTTATAATTTGTAGAACTATTTGTATTTGAAGTTAAACAGTTATAATGTGCTTATAAGTGAAATAAATATATTCAGAATATGTTTAATATTTGACAATGCAATTCATACAATTAGAAAAATATAATAAGTCCACGTTTCGTCACTAATTTGAGAGTACAGCAGGTGAAAAATATTTTACAAAAGAAAAACAAGATGAGACCTAAGTGATTAATTTTAGCATAAAAAATTGCTTCAGTGATATGGAATATTCTCACAAATTAAACCATCACGGAAGCCATTCCTAAATTTATTCAAAATTTTTTGTTATAATATTAAATAATTTTTGGAACCCAATAATTGAAAATTTTGGAAGTGAATTTTTTAATTTATCATAATAATTATCATTGAAAATTTTTTTATTATAATATTAATCATTAACGTATAATTTTTGTTTTTTCATCGGATCCAAAGGTGTTCAGTTGCGGACAGTCAGTTATTTGTTCCTAGAATTTTGATCGCAATATTTTATTAGCTGTTAGAAGAAATTTTGTAGTGTTTCATTATACACAATAGTAAATTCAATTTGTGTATTTATGTGGACGGCCTCAACTCTTATGGAAACAAAAGTCTGGGAAGGAAGATAATCAATTTTGCGGTTTGTTTCTGAGAGAGAATTTTAGGCTCGTGGGATTGTTATTAATATAAATGACCTGCGTCGGGGACGAAGAAATGTAAGTTTATCTTTTGTTTCTGCTTTATTGTTGTTTCCAGAGCACTTTAACTTCTACAAATTAATTACCCGAGTGTTTCCTTCTCACTCTCTCAAATTTATAACAGGCAACGAAATGCTTGAACAATACCTCCAGCTTGAAGACTTGAATCGCCCGAGAGGAATGCGCCAGTCTTCTGTTTTTTCTCTGTGCGACCAGCGTAACTAAATCTATTGTTTGTCGAGTCATCGCTCCCTTTACATTCGCTGATTGGGTTTCTGCTCGGACGCTTGCCCCTTATTGATTAACGGACAGCAGAGTTGTCGGACGTTGCAGCTTGTCATGTCCTATATGGGCTTCCGTTCATTCCAATCCCATTCGGTCGTCATCCGTCGTTCAATCGCATTAATCGCCATTGAGTTTAAATAAACATACCGCGAGCAAGTATCAATGGCGAAGTCAGGTCCGACAGTGAATTCCTTTCACTGTTTCGTTCCGCGCACGGACGTCCTGATTAGGTGCGATTCTTTTGCGATGATTTGATTCATTAACTTGATAAAATTATTCTTTAAGCCGAGGGGAAAATAACAGAGGATCCTTGATGAAGTCTATCTGAACATTTCATAATTTTGTTAATTAGTAGTCTTTCGAGTCAGAGAAAAAAAATGAAGGTGAAACGGAGTGAGCGCTGGGGAATATATGTAATTAAAATACCTTCCAGCATAGGATTGACCCAACAATTTAGAAACCGTTCTGAAAAAATACCAATAATTATGGTAAATTTATTATTTTCATTGTAACGCGTTTAATTAGGCCCTATCAGTCAAGGAAAATATGATAGTTTTGGATAACGCCAAAAGTAACCTCATACATGTTTAGAATCCAATATTTTCATTTTATTTCGATAATCTATGGGCTGGATAATTAGCTAAACAAATTTAAATTATAAATATTAAATTAAATTAATCCAATACGAGTATTTCACTAGTTATTAAATTTTATTTGATTAAATATCTATTTCTCTCAGGATAGTGTAAGGGTACTTATTAAAACTTTGATCTACACACATATATTATATTTCAAATGTTAATTTATCCCCCAAAAAACGCAAAATGATACATGATTGTTAATACCTGCAAATGAAAAATACTGTCTGGTCTGCTTTGACATCCCGTCATTTCGCGTTGTAATTCTTGTCTCCAGTTGATGTCTACAGCCTACAGTCGAACAGGAAGCACGTCTAATAAGTAATTTCCAGATAGAGAAGAAGAAGAAGATGTAGACAGGCTATGTATAGGGTAATCCACATAGTGGCAACTCCCCTCTTGTAGAATAGGAAAAGGAGTGAAAGGGGGGATGCGGATCTTTGAGAGAAAATGATAAATATCTTTACGAAGCTTTATACAGTAAAACAAGTCTCATCCCTCTATGAAGACTGTTGTAGACTATTCTCAGTCGAGTTTTAACAACGACGTCAGCGTATAATACAAAAAAAAACTACTGTCTAACAACCTCGGAAAAAGAAAGTCTTGTCAGTCTGCATTTTACATGACACGTTCTGTATTTACATAGAAATATGACCAATATTTTAACAACCGAAATTTACCAGAGACCATAAAAACAGTCAACACTAAGCCTTCCGAATAACGACACAAATTGAATTTACCATTAATTACATTATGTTGAACTTTTCACTCAGAGCCATTTGTTAGAGTTTTATACGAGGAAATATGAACAAATAATATTTATGATTATATTTAACTCGTAGCGTACTAACGTTTCATTTCAAATGTAGGTCACACTAGGATCTGAATTCACTGACTTTCAATCAGACAGTCATGCGGCAGCCGTCGGTCGGTCCCGCAGACAGGGAATTTGGAATGTACAGTTCAAAGTAAGGCACTGATGTGGACGGATGAAGGTTAACATGGCATGCAGTTGCCGAAATGAAGTAATTCTCAAACCACAATTATTCCCAATCACAGTATAATGTTTCACCGATCAGCAATTGATCCCTAGAAAACATCAAATATGAGGACCATTATTTTTTTAAATTTTGGGTTGAATGAAATAATTATAGTACGATTAGTATTTGTTATTATTCGTTCTTCTTTTTCTCATATTTATAGCTTCCTCTTATAAAATAAATATTTTTGTCTGTACTGAGTCCTCCACATGTCCCATACAATTAATTATTCATATCTATTTCTACTTCAATATAGTTATGTAACAAATAAGTCCTTCTCAGAACGTTTCCGGTCCATTTCACCTGTCCTTCGAAGAACTGTTCCACCCTCCTTAATATTCTTCAACCGGTCTCTCTAATTTAATTTACCATCCTTCACCAGCATCACGTTTCAAAGATTTCTAGGTATATAAAATTAAATAATAGAGACTGAAAGCATTTAAAATTGTGTTACGCTTAATTAAATGCTGCCTCATAAAGAGAAAAAGAGAAAAATTACAGAGGAAAATACTCGCGTTACGAGGAAAGGTCGCCACTCGTCCAGTTGTTTAAACGATCACAGCCATTCTTTGAGTGAAAGGTGAAATGTATCGTGAAGGAATTTAGCGTTCGTATCCCATTTCTCTTCATTACTTAAAAAGATTAATGAAGAGAAACTCTTTGATTACGGTGACCTAATAAAGAAATATTTGTGGGCTATTAGTACGCGAACAGAGAGTTTGAAAGACGGTCATATCAAAGGATTGGAGAATATAGTGAAAAATTAATTTCATTACTGCACGATTTTGTTTTATTAATTCAAAGACGATTCGCGTCGAGAAATATAAAGCAAAAAGAGAGTGTAATAACCATTGTATATCATTTGGATGATTTACGGCAACGGAAACTGAGGTGAATGTACTATCGTGACGCCGGTGACGGCGAATTTACATATTCGTTTTAAAGAGAATACAGAAAATCATCAATTCTTCAACATACCCGTTATGCATACCAAATATCTAGGAAATTACAAATTTTTTAAACAAGAAAATGCTGTTCATACATAAGGTTGGGATATTTTAGTTAATTGTACACATTTTCTATCTGTGTTTCAAAATTTATTAAATTAGGATTGTATTAATAATATTCTGCAAATCAAGGACATATAAAAGTATTTTTTTAGGTATTTTATTAAAAAATTTTCATAAAGACTATGTTACGCTAATTTCTAAAATTTGGTGCTAAAACCTATATAATTGAGCGTCCTTCGTTATTATGTATATCTTTACTATACGTGATCTGATACTTTGTGGCGTACTTTCCGTTCCTTTAGACTTTTTTTTAACACATATCTCTTTGTTAACTTCGTTTTCAATTAAGCAATCAATATTCATCATATTTATCATCGGTAATTGGACGACTAATATGTTCACTATTGTTCAGTTTAAACAAAGGTCTAGCAATAATTCAGCTGGATTAAAAAATTGCTATCTACTCACGTTATACTTCATATAAAAGTTCATGGATTTATATTACGTCCAAGCAGTCCATCAAACCGTCAACATAATGTCTGAAACGTAATTTTCTTTATTACGTGTTGGAGCATTTCATGTCATACGTTGCGATACAATACATTACATTGCAAAACGCATTAATCTCTCGTTTGAACGTGTCGTAACTTGGTAATAATGAGGTTCAAATCGATGGGATTTAATTTCTCATTCCAGACTGCTGGGACATAAACACCTCCCCATAAAACACAGAAGGAACGATTTATCGGGCAGAACCTACCGAGGTGAAATATGGCCTTATTTCAGCTCAGCAGATGTGTGCGGCGGGCTGGTGGGATTGAACCACAACTTCTCTCCACTCACAACATCCACTTTTGTTTCTGTGTTATCCGCAAACGGGAGAAATAGACACGTCTGTGAATGTGTAAGGATTTAAACGGAAAAATAAAGTGTAGGTGACTCAAACAAATATTGTCCTTCCATATTACATTAGTTCAATATAATTTTTTTATACATTATATTGAAGAATGTTTTGCAAAACATTACGCCTAAATTAAATACGTTTTTGATATGTGAAAAAAACTATAAACACTCTGCTTACTCGGAAAAATTCAATAAACTTTCTGGTAATAACACTAGTTGTACAATAATTGCTTCTTTACTTCTAGTTTGCGTTTTCCATTTAAAGTTAGATTTAAAAAAATTAATTTTGAGATAAGATGCACGTATTCCATTAACGATAAAATTATTTTAGTTGTCTAGCTGCATAAGATTTAGTTTCTAAATTGTGAATTAAAACGGAACACTTATTTCAAAGCAGCACAATGCTTTTAATTAAACATGTAATTTCCCAAAAAGTTTCTGTGAAAGATTTATTCAGTTAAATATATATATATATAATGTCAAATTAACTCATTTTGATATATATAAATAAGGAAATACGACACAAAAGTATTGGATAAATTTTAAGTTACTTGTTTCACAAAAACGATAATGTATAAATTATTATTATTATAAATGATTAAACCCTTATTTTAACACAGTAACATACAAAAAATTTATTTCAATGTAAAATGTCATGATTTTAAAATAGATCGTCAGGATATTTCGGCTATTCTAACCATATTTATAAGAGCTTGGCCATTAAAGACTAAAAATGTTACACTATTGCAAATAAGGATGTGATATATAACCATGTCAAAAATGCATAAGGAAATATTTTAATTTTTGTTAGAATTTTATATTTGGCTGTATTAAAATAAGGGATTAATCATTTATAATATTAAGTTATTGTAATAAATTAAATATACGGGTCATTTTGGTAATTGCTAAATAATGTTTTAACAAATAATTTTAGATTTGTTGAACTGTAAATTTGTTCTAAAATTTTTTTTTTCCCTGACTATGCCAATATTGTTGAAAGTAATAAATTAAATATCCGGGTCATTTTGGTAATTGCTAAATAATGTTTTAACAAATAATTTTAGATATGTTGACCCTTTAAATTTGTTCTAATTTGTTTATTTCCCTGACTATGGCAATATTGTTGAAAGCTCAAATTTTCAAAAATAAATAAGTAATAAAAATTAGTGACTGATGAAAAAGATTTGGGATAATGCTCAGTGATTTTCAAAACAAAATTCACAATTTAATTATGTGATGTCCAATACGAATAATACTCAAGGAAAATTTATCTGCACAACGTTTCTTCTACAATTGTAGATCTCAGTCATTTCAATACCCAATGAGATTCACAATTGCAGAAGAAACGTTGTGTAGCTAAATTTTCCTCAAGGTTTGTCTGTATTGGTCATCAAGTTATTATGAATTTCTGTTCAACAGTCAAACAAATTTAATGTAATTTAATGCACTAATCATAATTTTACTGCCCAGAGTTAATATTTAGAAAACTCTATTTTACAAGTTATTGACACTCTGAACTAATTTTAGTTGGGTCTATATAAATATATTTCTATTATTATGTATTCTTACAAACCTGTATACTGACCCGTTTGTTTGTCCAGTATGTAAATAATAATAAATTCGTATCAAAGATCACAAATTCAGTATCAAGCTCGTCTTTAATAAATAATTTTTAAGTCTACAAATTATGAAGTCCAAGCACTCTTTTGATTAGTTGCAAAAATTTTGTAAGTAGAGTCCAGGTATATTTCTAAAATTATTTCATAAACGGTTCATATTAAATCTAAATTCACTGCTATTGGTGTAGAAACGGATTCATTGGATTCCACCCTCGCCAAAGTAAGCTTCATCCTCAACATTTCAAAGGCGGACACTATGAACTTTTTTGTTATCTTCACTTGAGAAAGATGGCAGAGTTCGCCATTGAAACGTCGTGGCTTAGCTTACCTGGGTGGAATCCCAAGAATTACTTTCCAGCATATGCCCTGAAACTCCGATCATAGAAACTCAAATAATTGCAGTGATCCTTCACTTTAAAGTAACCACTTTACTGTTATGTTAAGCTGTTTGCTTTTATTTTCCGATTCTATGTGCAGCAAACGATTCAAAAACACATTCTGATTATCAATTATCTCACCGGAGGACAGAAACGAAGATTGCTGAATTATTCACACTTCGTCTTGGTCTGTTTGTTGTCTACTTTATTTCCTTGTTTGATTCCTAATTTTTTCTGATGCAAATATATTTTGTCCATCAGTAATACGAATCGTTAATAATGTGTCCGTACTATTCCCAGGCAACACATAGAACATCATAATGTATTTCCATGTCAACTCAGTTACACCCAACTAGGAAATTAAATATTACAACTGGAAATCGCCTATGAAATGGTTTATTTCTATCATTGAATTATTGCCACGGCGGAGACAAGTCGACTATAGAGAGATATAATGTTGATATCCTTAATGGACACTGGTATACAACACGGAAACGAAAGCGTAGGAAGACGGCGTCTGAAAGGGAACAAAGACTTAATGACAAACATAATCCACAAAGGGAAAGCATTAAAGCTTTATTCGCCAACAACGGCGGAGAATGCAGCGGAAAGCATTGAACAGACTAGCTCTCTGGCCTAGAACCCCCAGGCTTAAAGGCGATATTAATACCTTCAGCAATATTGCGCCATTATTAAACTGATGGAACTTAGAAATCCCCGCTATGAAATAATCCAGCTTTCAAAAACATCGATTATATTCAAACCCGCCGAGGGTTGATAATTCACTTTCCTCCTTCCATCTGTTAACCATTTAATTTTTAATAATTCTTGGAACGAAACAATTTAATTACAACTAATTAATAAGTCATAAACGGAATCACGTTTATTTATCAATATTATATTTATCAAAAACATTCGTGTAACAAAGTACCATCCATTTTTGAAACTTTTTAATAATTTTCTATTACGAGAATAATTTTTCACATTTTTATATGTTATAATGATTATATTTTATATTTTTAAATTATTATAAATATTCAATTATTTTAAAATATCGTATTATAATGTCCAAACATTTAATTAATGTCGGGGCTAAAATTGTCGTGGATGATTACGATCTACAAAATCTTCTGATCGTTCACAGCATCCATTTTGCTTTTCATTCCACCTGAATAATCGTGTATGAATATATATATATATATATATATATATATATACATACATTAAGATTTAAATGTAGATTTAGATACATATATAGATGTTGATATAGATATAGATATAGATATAGATATAGATATAGATATATATATAGATACAGATATAGTTACAGATACAGTTGCAGATATAGATATATTGTGTTTGTGCTAGTTAGAGCTTACTGTTGTGGCTATATTTTTTCCACTACTTATTTATTGATTCTAGTTATGGTATAATTTAGTATATTTAAAAAAATTATTTCTGATCATCGGTTACAATAGGCATGGTAGCCAAACCATTCATTTTAAAATTTATTCCAAATTATTTTATGTAAAATTAAATTATTTTTTAAGCCTAGTAATTGAAAATCTTGGCAGTGTAAATAATCGAATTTATCAGCATATTCGGCATAAGTGAAGAAATTTCAGATCTTAATATTTATCATCAAGGTCTTATCTTTCTTTAATTATGATAAATATGATGTACCGCAAAGTTAGGGGCGTAGTTTTATTTTATTGTTTTAATTCCACGATTAATTAAATATTTGCTGACTCTTTGGGCAATATATTTATTTATTGTGTTATTATATGTCAGATAAATGCTACTATTTTTAACGTATCATTAAATTACGAGTTCAGATGATTGTTAAATGTTTTCATCGTTGCCTAGATAGAATCTCTGACCCGTGCTACATCTTATACACATTTTTCCGCATTTTTAATGTTTTTAAGGGAACGTTGAAATTTTCCAGGTAGATTTTCAAATATGCGAATCGATTAATAATAATTAATTTCCACTATTACATTAAAATAAACCTATCTTTATAAAACTTGAATTCTAGCTGGAATTCGGTTATCGAATAATCATGATATAAAGAAGGCAACGAAGAGTTGTAATTAATGGTAGCGGCTCCATGTAATACTTCATGTACGCAAGTATGAATGTATGCATTATGCATGATCTCAGCATGCTTTAGCAGCATCAAATATTCAGAAGTAGGTTGTATATGTAGCAGAAATATATTGCTTCAAAGATACTCCCCGCTAATGCCTCAGTGGCTCTGAACCCTGATACGAGATATTCATGGTTATAGCCGTCAGATACGCGGTCCGTAACGTACAAGCTACGTAGTAACTTAACGTAGCGCCACCCCCCTGCAAACCAACGAGAGCCTGCAACTTTAGACGGAACTTTAATCTTCGGAGCGAAGCCGAAAACTTGAAGCCCCTTTCCTGGTAAGCGCTCTCTAAAAGCACGCTGAAAGCGAATGTTGTTACTCGTTACGAATTTAAAGTTTCGCTGTGACGTTCGTAAACAGTAAGCAACTACATATAATGAGTCACTTTATAAAATGCCCCCCCAAAAAATAGTAAAATCACTGATTGTGTTTTCTTCACTACTAAGAAGAGTATATCACAGACCTGATTATGAAGAACCCGTTTTCTCAACCACAAACGCTCGAATTTAATTGTTAAACACGTCATAAAGATTGGTTTTCTCAGTATCTGACATTTATTCTGGCCATTCAGTAAAGGTTAATCACATTTTTATTCTCGCAAAATATTATGAGGAACAAAACTGTGAAACGTGTCAGTTGCGTTCGAATAAAAGTTACATTTTTTCGTACATTTGGCTTTTGTTTCAGCGGACAAATTCAAATTTTTCTTCGAGCAAAATTGATCTAAAATTACGCAGTCGTAAAAGGTTAGGGTGAACTGTACAGTGAATGATCTCCCGACCATCCCCTGAAGGAACATTGCTCATATAAACTGGATTATTAGGAACGGTGGAGCAATTTCGATGTTCGTTGAGACCTAAAATAGTTCAATTATCTCCCACAGATGGCATCCATTAATTTGTTTCTAATGACTGGTCCATTCCTGAGAGAGCCATTGTCAGAACAACTGTTGGTTGTCAGCCTAGTCTAAAGGTAACTGCTATTTCATTCCATAGTTGATCATAACTTAAGAAAAATGTTGATAATTGTACTATTTTTATATTTTTTCTGTATAAAGGAAGTGTTTTTAATATACAATATACTACAGATTATCATTTTATACGTAAATTAATATTTCAACTAAATGTATTTGTTCCAGATCTTTCAAAGAATACAAAAATTTTTCGCCTGAGAAAAAATATATCGATACAAAAGTGGTATTGGGGACAAAGAAATTAATTCTGAAAAACGGAATGTTAAGTGTTCATTTACTGTACTGTGCACCCTACCATGGGCTGACGTGTGACACGCACGGGCCGCTTTAGAAGTGTCACCTCCTCTCGAGACATATTACGTCCAGAATGTAACACTTTCATATGACGCTATACATTTTCCCACTGACGTCAGATGAAACAAAAATATTCATATTAAAATTATTTTTATGATCCATTAGAAATAATTGATAATATTATTAGCAGTCGATAAGTGAAGATAAAAATCTTTGTAACAGTCTCCAATCAGAACTTTTATTAATTTATTTGAAATCTTTCGACAAAATTGTCATAATCCTTCGGTGGAACTTTCGTTCCATATTTTATATAGCGTTCCATATTATATAATATATATTGTAATAATTAAAATAGATGGACTTTTAAATGAATGAAAGATTATAAACTTTAACAAACAATAGATTTATTTTTAATACTTTAAAACAATTACACAATTTAAAAAAATATGTCTCAGAGTCTCTACTGGGTTTGATAATGGCGAATAATTTTATTTCTCAACTTAACCACAAATTCCAAATTTAAAGAGAAAAGATTTACTCGTCAATTAACTAGGACGAAATTTACTTGTCAGCAAAGTTAAGCTAAAGAGATGGATTCTAATTAACAAATTTTAATCAAAAGAAGAAAACTAAATCTGACGGCTATCTTTTAATCAGGTTTTCATAATTAGTTGTTTTTATATTGTTACTCACGGCTGCCCAGCATTCCAGGATACCTTTAATTGTCGAATCACTATGACGGATTTTTGCACTTCTTCTAAAACGCACAGATTATAAATTAATATTTTTAGATCAAAACTCAGGAACCGGGATGAACCTCCTTTCGTGTCTCTCTCGGTTGACTTCTGCTAATTCTCCCCGGCTATGTTCACAAGACTGTTTGTGCTTAGCAGGTTTCGTAGTTCTGCTCGAGTGAAAATTTCGTCTTGAGCAAAATGTTCAGGGACCATCAACTCTGTTGATTGGTAATTCTCGATATTTCTCTGCAAATTTACTTTAAATATTTGAAATTGTCGTGTCTATTTCAACACGACCAATTTCTGTATAGTATATTTTTCTCTCAAGACCAGACAAATCGCAAACGAAACATCCTGGATATTGTACAACGATAATGTACGGCCGCACTACGTGAATATTGTATCTGGACAGCTTTCAACAATGAATGTCAAGTTTCTCGCTCAAAGTACTGATTAACCATGCGACTTTTTTTTCGTGCCTCCTGAAGGAATTAAAAATCAGTGGTGATTATTATTAAGAACTTGACAAAACCCGGCAAATATAAACATGAATTTTAAGAATGAGAATAAAAATTTGTTGGACAATTTGTTCAGATAAATATTTATTATGTATGAAACTTCTGTTGATAATTATTATAACTTTGAATTTGAAATACTTGTTGTTACCTTCCTACATGTCTACAGTATCTCAGTTTATGTTTTGAGTATCATAAAATTTCTCTCTAACCTAAATATGTAATTTGAGTAACTCAAAATTGTTCTCTAAACTCACTTTATATTTTGAAAATCACAAAATTGTGGAAAATTTTCCTCCGTTTATATTTTTAGTACTACAAAACTGTTCTATAACCTCAGTTTATATTTTCAGTCCCTGTTTAACTTCATTTTAAATTTTTAGTATAAAAAAACTTCTCTCCAGCCTCAGTATATCTACAACCTGTGTTGAAAAATAAATTCTAGTCTTTAATCAAGGCCAAAGTATTATTGACCAGTTCCTCGTGCTCCTAAAAAGAATCAGATGATGGCATCTTCTATTCGTCATTTTTACTTGTATAATAATTGACTTCGTAGTTGAAACGTGGAAGCTCTTCACCGTAGTTCATTAAACCCGAGTACATAACTTTTCAAGTACACAAAACTACGCATGGCGCAATGTGAACAAAGCCATTCCCAACCTTTTCTCTCGTCAATATTAAAAACGTAAAATGTTTCACAACGAAAGTTTGTAATAATCGCTCAGCCAAGTTTCTTAATATAAATTTTTTGTCGCACGGCAACAAAGAAACACGAGCTTCGGGATCCCATGCAGACGGTGGCTGGCGAGACACTTTTCATTAGGTCTCCCTTTCACCGTACAGTCTTCACTGTTTTCATACTGGATTCCGTTCCTAAGTTAAAGCAGTCATATCCGAATCTCCGTTAAGAGATTCACAGCCTTTGACGTTTGTTTAATGGAATCAGATGCTTTCCAGCTGCCCTGGTGGGCAATGAGTGCATGCCTGGCTAAATATTAGCGAATTCTCCAGTCACAAATTCAATTACGTCAGGTCGGACCGTAATTTCAATGGCTGTGTTGAAATCCACGAGAATTTCAGCGAAATTCTGACTGCAGATGTGACATATTAATATCTAATTACTATATTATTTATGCATGAATTTTGTTCTGAAAAAAAAATATCTAATTACGGCAAAATGAGGCATCAAAAATTCATTCCGAGATTTAAAAAAAAACGACGCCGGCAATTGGTCTAATTTTTAAAATTTATATGGAGCTTTACAAATTTACAGCTCTACGATTAAAAAAGCTGGAGTGGGGGGGGGAGGAGACACGCATGTCATTTTACAATGAGTGAAACAAATGTCCGGTGAAATTAACACTGAAACTCAGAAGCCTATATTTTCGTGTTCATCTGCAGTACTCGTGGGAATGGTCAGTCATGGATCCAGCATTTGAGTATCTCAATGAACTTTGTGAAATTTAATATATTTGCGTCAGAAACAATTAGGAATCAAACAAGACAATAAAGTAGACAACAAACAGACCAAGACGAAGTGTGAATAATTCTGAAATCCTCGTTGTTGTCCTCAAGTGTGATAATTGATTAATAATCAGAAGGTGTTTTGGAATAGTTTGCTGCACATAGAGTGGTTACTTTAAAGTGAAGGATCATTGCAATTATTTGACACAGGTCTGCAAGGGCTATTCTCTCGTAGGCAGAACCTTGTAGGAGAGACACGAAGGGGCTACCTTTGGGGATGCCTTTTCCTCTCCGTTTTTGAACGAAGGTTCCCACAAGCCGAGGCCTGTTTTGAGAGGTGTATGTTCCGGGGTCACAGACCTTGGGCATACGGTCAGAGATGTTCTCTGTTCCCATTGGAACTGTCGGCCAGCTGCCT
Source organism: Zhengitettix transpicula (assembly GCA_037074705.1). Classification (NCBI taxonomy): domain Eukaryota; kingdom Metazoa; phylum Arthropoda; class Insecta; order Orthoptera; family Tetrigidae; genus Zhengitettix; species Zhengitettix transpicula. The sequence continues at coordinate 65,857,336 of CM073593.1, read as the reverse complement.
CCTAAACTGGTCGAGGTACGGAGAAGGGAATGCTGCGTCCCCACAGCAAACTCTTCTCCCGCTATCGGAAGGGTGTGGGACAAGTACTCAATGCCTGACCTACCTGATGCAGGTTTTTCTAGGGTTTTCCCTGCATTACTTTTAAGCGAATGCCGGGTAGGATCCTTAAACTATAGCCCGGGGGCCCTAGTTAACACTTGGCTACCTTCCCCTACCCTTCCGCATCCCCCCCTTTCAGATTCCTTCCTATGCTATTAAAGGGGAGTTGCCACAATGTGGATTACCCTCATGTAGCCTTTTATTCTAAAAAAAAACAATTATTTGACTTTCTATGACCGGATTTTAAGGGGCTGGAAAGTAGCTCTTGGGATTCCACCCAGGTAAGCTCAAGCCACGACGTTTCAATGACGAACTCTGCCATCTTTCTCAAGTGAAGATAACAAAAAAGTTCACAGTGTCCGCCTTTGAAATGTTGAGGATGAAGCTTACTTTGGCAAGGGTGGAATCCAATGAATCCGTTTCTACATCAATAGCAGTGAAGTTAGATTTAATATGAAGCGTTATGAAATAATTTTAGAAATATACCTGGACTCTACTTACAAAAATTTTGCAACTAATCAAAAGAATGCTTGGACTTAATAATTTTGAAGACTTAAAAATTATTTATTAAAGAGGAGCTTGATACTGAATTTGTGTTCTTTTATACGAATTTATTATTATTTACACACTGGACAAACAAACGGGTCATTATACAGGTTGGTAAGAATAGATAATAAAATAAATATATTTATATAGAGTTCAGAGTGCCAATTATGGCCCACAATTACTTGTGAAAAATAGAGTTTAAATTACATTAAATTTGTTTGACTGTTGAACAGCAATTCATAATAATCGATTTTAGAATTTAAACGTAAATGTGCAATGTTTCCATGTGGATTAAAATTTATTTGGTCAAATGAATTAACAATGATAATAAGATTATATACCGCGGTTTAATTTATTTATTTACAAAATATAAATATCTTTAACCTCTCCAATCTGTATTTGCGTCGGTTATATAAAACCGTCTCGTATTATATGTTGTAGTTGGCTTAAAAGTATATTTTAACTCCTGTAAAATTTAACGTTACAGAATTTTGTCCCATAATCATCGTAGATACAATTTTATAACAGATATCGCGAGAAACGACCATTATTATTTAAATATTGAGACTTTACTGAATTATGGAAGTATCTGTATTGTATCAGTACTTCGTATGAGAAAAATTCCATTTGCTTGGATGTAGAAAGTCTGACGTAACCCAGTTTCACTTTGTAGTTGGAAGGTGTTCAGCCCTGAGTGTTTCAAATACATCAACCCTCCGAGTTTCGCGAGTAAATTCGATTCTCACTTCCATCCGAATACTAGGTTAGATACACTACCTCCATCTTTTACATAAAAACAGTTACACTCTTCGCCTCCTTACAGTTTTGACACGGAATGATGCAGTCATATTTAATAGATTTAACATTTATACCCGAAAGAATATATTTCATAACTGTTACGGGGTAATTTTAATAATTATTAAAATGGTGGGTAAAATTTAAAAACAAAGGCGCAAACGGAAAAAAACGGACAGAATAAAGCCGTAGTATATATAAAACTGGGCCCTGGACAAGGATCATGAAAAGGGGATTATAATGGGAATAGTTACAAAAGAAGCATCAAAAAACTAGGCTTTGTTACACAATCAAAGCATATTCCGGGATAAAGAGCTTGAGTAGATGTTCATTTAGAAGGCCTAAATTACATTGGTGGAGAAAATGGTGATTTGACAAAAACACACATTTGAGAAAGAAACGAAACAATATCAGATAGAGGGGGAAAATACATTCAGCAGTTTCCGACACATTTCCTCTTTATGAACCAATGTTTAGAGCAAATATAACTAGTGGGACTGGTCGGCAGATGACTGGATGACTTTTTTGTGTCGTAATTACATAAATAAGTAGCCAAATAACAGACAAAATAATTGTTAAATAACTGACACACAACGTTTCTGCAATCCTTGTTGATTTCGTCAGGTTATTCAAGAAATGTAAGGGCCGTAAGAACGACATATCACCAAAACCAGGCGACGACGAGCTCAAAGGCAAAGCTAAAACGAAGTTAAACGCAATGGCAATTGCGTTTCTTGAATCGCCTGACGAAAGCAACAAAGGAATGCACTTATTTTCTCTGTTATTTTTCTGCTTATTCATATAATTATTATATTTTTAACACGAACTTTTTATTTTATAACTATTATTTATTCTTAAAATTTCAATGAGGAGATTTTAAAATTTTGTTAACTTTAACAAGTACAAGCATGTAAATATTTAACTTGGACACTTGAACAGGTGGTAGGTCCATTGACTTTCCTGCCCTTGAGTTCATTCTTGTTCGCTGTTGGAGTGGAAGTTGGGATGTGTATTAGTTGGTCGTTCAGTCAGTTTGATGTGTTGGGGAATGTTGGGGTAAGATTGTAGGGTTACCGAGGGAAGGTGATTGTGGAGTGTATGGTGAAGGCAGCTGTCAGGAAATGCCTGAGTGCTCACTCACAGGGGAGGATGTTGTCTTATTATCTATGGGGAGTTTACGCTTGAGGCGTGAGGCTGGAGGAGGATGAGGGGGGGGGGGGGGGTTGGTGTAGAATTGTTTTATTATCGGATTGGGCTAATGATGAATGATTTGATCAAGTTTTGTTGATTTTTGTACCGATGGTGGGTATTTTGATGTCTTGATGGATTACCAGGGGAAGTTAATGATTGTGCGGTGTATCTTTTTACGGACGTTTTATATTTTAATTTATTGTGCTGTGCTGGGAATTAGTTTATTTTCTCTTTAAATGTCACTGTTTATAATGTTAGTAATAACATGATGCTTCTTCTGACCGCTGACAGCCACCGGACCTAAGTCCAATTGTAATTGAAATCATTCTTAAAGTAGATCTGGTTTTTTTTAACCAAATAAGTAAATAACATTTCACTTACATTTTTTTTTCTGACACTGAAATAATTAAAAATACACAGTGTGGCGATCACAATAAATAAATATCTTAATACTGGGTCTCCCGTTGTGTACCAATAAAGCCTTTTATCTTTGAACTGGTATTGAAAATATTCGTTGTGTAAACTACTTGTTGACTAAAATGTTACAGTTTCTTTTCATATAATTTCTATTATAAACAAAAAGGAAGTGACGTCATCTATTATTCAAATAATATCACAATATATAACCATGATCACTTAACTGCGCTCTTTAACACCTATCGTTAACTAAACATCATAACAATAACATAAAGGACGATAAATGACGTCGAGATGCTTTTTTTGTTATATTGGCCTCATTAAAGCAAACTTGCTCATAATTTACAGAATGTCAACAAACCGTCGCCGTAACTGAAGTCAACCACGTACATGTTCTCAGTTCCATATCATGTTTATTATGTTGATTAAGTGGGTATATATCAACTGAATGAATGAAACTGGTAGAATTCAGCTGTTATGTTGGTTTTTTTACATGCTATATATTACTTTAAGTTTGGTTTAATGAGGCCAACAATATAACATAAAAAGTATCTTGACGTAATTCATATTTGTTTTGTTATTGTTTCGGATGTTTAGTTAATTATACGTATTAAGGATCAGTGATCATGGTTAAATACTTAGGTGAAATTTTAAAAAGTGATGACAACCGATATTGGAGTCAAATCCAGGGTTGTATGTGGCACTGAGTGTAATTATGACATTCAACTGACCATTTAACCCCCAGGGACGGGTACAGTTGGAGTGGAAATTTTTAAACATGATATTGAGGACGATATTTGATTTTGATAATTGTATTTAGGATTAATTAGATTGATAATATTTCTACAACTTTGTTTGCGTAAAATTTCAACCACTTTCGGTATGGGAGCACGTGTAGGGGTGGAGGGCAGTTACAAGAAAATAATGTGAAAACAACAGAGGTGTCTTGTTAATAAATTAAATTATATAAAAGAAATTGTCACATTTACTGCAGTCCCTTGGTCGTAAATAACCTTCAAAATAAATATTTTAAATACCAGTACAAATTTAAAAGATTTTTTGAGATCTGCACAATAAATAGGACACGAATAATATCTCATGGCCGGTTGCAGGACGAGAAACCTGAATGTCTAACCCGAAGGAAATTGAAATGAAACATTTCTCATTCCAGGATTTATCTATCCATACGCTGATATATTTAGCCGAGTTTACAATTGGATAATGAAACGAAAGCGATAAAAAAATGTGGAGTCCAGTGTAGGAAATGAGATGAGCATCTAACAGTGGATGTTGTGGCAGAGGTAGGACGACACATGAATATTAGTCACCAAGGGAAAAACAGTCGAGTTATATGCAGGAAAATAAATTAAGAGGCAGACCTCCTGTGGTGTAGGGGTCAGCGTGACTGCCTTTCGAATCCCGGCGACGGTATGGGTGTGAAAGAAACTCGTCAAATCAGTCCCCTGACAAAGCAAAATGAGTTCCCATACGGAGTAGCTAATAACCAAAGCTGTTTACAGTAAATAAATCAATATTTTTTTTAAAAAAACAGTTTTCTATTTCCAGTTGCGCAGAGACCCGCAATACATCAGGATACCGGCTTATTCATGGATCCTACCTCGGCGCAGTTGTTAAAATGACCGAAACAGTTCTTTCCCTTCGTCTTGGCCTCAGCTTAAATTTGCTACCCTCGCTTGACTTATTGTCGTGCTGATGAATTTGAGTCTTCCCCGTGTCTGCAACTAAAGAACATAAGCCGATCAAAACCAGCCTCTGAGAGAATTCGTATGAAACAACAACGAACGCTACGGGGTGAGCTTACGAGTAATACCCGCAGCTAGGAGCTTCTTCACTCGAGAGGAATGGTAAAATCTTTATCGTTGGCTCTCTCCTTCTCTCTCTCGAATTAAATGTTCCGTAGAGAACACTGAGTTCCACTCAACAAACGAAACTGAGCTTATGAAAGTAAACATGCTTCCAAATATTCCACCTGCACATTGTAACGTTACTTCTCTATTTGTAAGCAGATAAAAATAATTAAAAATTATTTAATTATATCTGTCATACGGTAACTGAAAAAAATATGAAGAGTTTTAGATAATTATTAATTTAATTCAGTTATTTCTACAGGAGACAATTTGAATGGGAATTAGTGTTTTTACGATCCACATAAAATAAATTAATTTAATGGACACTATAAATGTTATAAGAAAATATTATTTAACTTATTGTTAACATTACTTCAAAATATCACAATCATAGCTTACTTCATTCCGCTAACTATACGACTGGAAAAGATTAAATTTGATCTTACTTCATCGTTCATTAATGAATAATTTTGAAAATGAATGGTAATCGATGTTTTTCTCTGTATCCTCTAACTAAATTAATTACGTAAATAAATGTAACGGTCAAACAGTCAACAAAGGTTTTAAAATTAATAATGCTGATTAATATCATTGTAGGGATCGTTTTAATTACATTGTTAATTAATAAACCTCTTCTGACTTTTTCCCCTTATTTATTACGTCAGATACATATCAATATTTAATTAATTAGGGGCCACCCTCTTTAATGATTAGTCAGCTTTACGTTAACACAAATGAATTTTCTTATTTTTCTAATAGAGCATATCCTCCAGGTTTCGTATAGATTCACTCATAACGCAATAACTTTGTATTGACGTATCGAAATTTCGTCCTCAAGTTTTTATCGTTTCTCCCATAATAATTTTATTTTACAGATTGAAACAAATTTTACTGTAATTCATTTTAGTCAATTAAACTATTATTTGAAAAAAAAACAGTTTTGGAATTTAATATATTCAAAGGTTTTATTTAGAAATTGATGAGTGCCAAGCCGCGGTTAGTACTAGGATAATTTTACAGATATCTGTAAATAATTAGTATTTTTCACTTCAATCAATCAAAACTTATTAATTACGACAACCAAGATTGTGTATATAGTAATTGTTGAAAAGCGTCTTTATCCAAATAGTTTCAACAACGTACTCAAGAAACTACTGAACATACATTTTTGATATACAGTACACGTCCGCTGATTTGCAGGAAGTTTATCACGTCAGATGAATCGATGATGCCAGGGGTCGTCCGCTTCATTTACAGGTAGCAATCGAAACCGTATTGGCGTTTGAGTCTGCACTGAATTGTCATTCAGCTTTGATCCCTCGACATTGACAAACGGGCATTGAGCTTCATATGAATCGCGACACCGCGTGATTTAGTCTTAAACCCTGAAGTTATTAGCTGTTCCTCAAATCATAAATCATAAAGCAGAGTTTTGCAAAAAAAAAATCACAGTGATTCTTCTTGATGTACTGAGAATTTTGTCGCGTAAACACCGAGTCTACTATTTGGAACTTACTTTCACGAAGAAATTCAAAATAAATCTGTAACTGAAGCTTCAAAATATCAGGGCAACATTTGGGATCTTTAAGCATCAATCCCAAAACTTTTGGCATACTATTTGTCTAGATATTTCTTGTCCTACCAGAGTTTATAAATTTTCTGGTCCATTTTTTTTTGTAGTAAATGATAATTATAACAGCAAGGAGGTTTTATTAACTCTAATAGAATTGAATTGTTTCATATAACTTTTAATAAATATTTATCTTTGAACAATTGTCCATGATTAGAAAATTAATATTTATATCAATATTATTTCCACATTTTTGGGTTTTATATAGTTGAAAGTTCTGGGCGTATCATCAACTAAACTCAAATTCTGACTTTCATTCTCTGCACCTAATTCTCGATCCACTCTTAATCAGGTATCGACTGTCCTCTCACCATCACTATCACTTTGCGACTGCACTCTCCTCTCCTGGTCTGTAATCTTTTCGATAACATCAACTGCCAACGTCGCACGGTGTCTGTTGGTCGTTGTAAAATTTCTTGAAAACCATCTTCTGTTTTTTCCAGCATCTGTTGTTTATTCCTGCAATGCAAAATGTTTCCAAAAGTCTTTCGATTTCTATTGCCTTCAAATGTTCCTTGAAACACATCTGTTTCTATTCCATTTGCCATCTGTCGTTGATCCAGCACTTACTGACGTCCGTTCAAATATAATAATTGGTCGTCAGCCAATAGTCATATTTAAAAATAATTACACTCTTACTTATTAATTCGGAATTTACGCGTTCTTTAATGAGCGGTTTATTGAACTCGTCTGCCTTTGGCCTGATTCACTATTGTTTTAAAAATCAGTATTTATTTAGGAGAATAAAAATATAAGTACGGAAATTCAATTAAGTCTGTTTTTGAGTTAACCTTTTCAAACTAACTGACAGACACGTTAGCTTTTTATTTTATTTAGATGTATAATAGTATATTGCGTATCGGTTACAGTGTGTGATTTGTGTCCCGCCGTGTGGCTATTTAAAACTGTCATGTAGCTAAAGTGCCGTAGCGGTTTTTGATTGGTGCTGTCTTGGCGAGTTCCCATGACATTGCCTTCAGAAGTGTTTGTATAATATAATATAATTGTTATTTTATACTTATTTGGGGTTTAAATTTTGATCAGTTTGTGAATTGGACTTCTACCTGTGTATAAATTATGCTTCTATCAATAGTTTAACAAGCAATCAGTTCTGAAATGAATAATCAGTTGTGAAATGTTCAACGTTTCAACAACTACCTCAGACACCGTTGTCAGTCGGAGCTAGCTGTGGAATCACGTTTTTACGAACGACTGCCGGGTATGGAACCCGAGAAGTGATTATTCAGAAAATTCACCATCAGAACTTTCATCCTCTGCTTTCATTGGTTCTGAATTATGATTGAAATCGATTAGAATTGTTCATCAGGCAAGCGCTCGTAATCTGACAAAAGCAGTGTTTATGCAGAATATTCCAAGAATAAACATTGGCGCCAACCATCCGAGACGATACCTGAATGCTCCACATCTCCCTGAAGCGCGCGAGGTCCTCAGGGACAGAGAGAGATAACGTAATCCAATTGTCGTTTGGTGACTGTGCTTTACACTGTCTGCGAGCTCATTGGCTGTCTGCAGTCCAACGTAAACAATGCTTGGACTTAATCACGGTAGGCAGTCGGAATGTTAACCGCATTACACAAGGGCCCAGGGAAATCAATCCGCAGCGAAAACAAGCAAAACGCGCCATCTGCCAAAGCACCATTATCACTACGGCCATCATTCTCCTCGCCGTTCCTCAGAATAATGCAATTTCCGGCTCGGGGATATCACAAAAATACGCCATATAAAAGTCACTGCTTGATGCGTAATAATAATTTATGTTCCTTGGAAACTCTACACCAAGAGGGAACTTTTCCGCGCAAGGGTGAACTCATTCGTGTTTCTGCCGACCTTCGAGATCTGTAATAAAATTTTGTATTATCCGTTCCTTTATACACTCATTAGCAGTGTCAGTAACGAATTCGTTCTGTATTTTCGAAAATATCTCACGTGAACTTCAGCCATGACACTGAAGTATCTAGCAGCCAGTCAATAATGAAGAAGGTTCTTGGTCGTTCGCCTCAAAAACAAAACATGTGGTGTCTAAGTATTTAGAGCTATTAACATATAAATAGAAATATGTATCTGCTTCTACAATCCCTCCTTGCTATAATTTATTCTCATGGTGATTTTCACATTATGAATATAACCGGACGATATTTCCAATTGGTTATTCCGTCTCATAAACGGGGAATGATCAATTTTCAGTATTTTCAATTGCGTTTATAAATCTCTGTGAGTGTGAAAAACAAATCAATCTTTCCCAGGAATTTATTCAGTAAGATGAACAGAAAATACAAGGCGTAACTCCTGATCCGTTTATGTCCTTATATATTATATTATTTCGTAACTTCTATGTTATGACTGGCCAAAATAAATATTTATCTCTCTTTTTTCTCCTATATTCAGGTTACTCGTTTAAAAACCAATATTATCTTCTGTACGTCATGTAGTTGATATAATGAGTCTTCCTTCTAAGTCGTAATTTCTGTGTGTATTTGTCTATCAATAATTATATGGAGCAAACAGTCCCTTCCATGTTTATGTCGGACACTTTGCTTTCCTAGTGACTACAATTCTCAGTACTGGTCTCTTTTGATCTATTCCAATTAGTACACTCTGCCTATGAACCCTGAATATATATCACTTATATATTCAAAAAAAATACATTTTTACCTGTGATAAATTATATGCATGATACTTTCATTCTCCAATTTCTTCTTAGAGCTTCCTTTTTTATTCCGAATCTTCTAGTAAAATAATTTATAGCTATATTTCCTCTATTTATATACGTGTTATAGCCATATCTAATTATATATCACGTTTAATAGTAACTTATTACCTTTGTTTCAGAACGGTTTTTGAACAAAGAAATCTAACAAAATATTATTTGCTTCGCCAATATAAAGAAGAAAAAGTGAAATATTATTCTTTAATGTAAATATATGTGTTTCCGATAAAATTCACTGCGGATAATAGTTTCATTGAAATTCTGTTCTTCACTTTCAATTTATACGTGTTTTTTTCCCAGTGTTATTAGCCCAAAGGCAATGCAGTCACCCGTGCTCAATTATTCAAATGTGTTGCCTTTCCTCTAAACCCCCTCTCTTGATTTTAAATTCAGAAATATATATTCTCTAACTTGTTTCTTCTGAAAGTAAATATATAAATACGATAATTCAATTAAATCTGTTCAGTGGTTTTTTAGTTAACCCTTTCAAACTATCCGACTGACACAGATGAATAATATATTTCATACCTGTTACAGTGAGTGTTTTGGGACTCGCCGTATGGCTGTTTATTACTGTTCAATGTAGCTTAACATAGCTATGAGGTGCCGTGGCGGTTTTTGATTGGTGCTTTCTTCGCTTCAATGTTCGTGACTGACATTGACGTAGCACAAGGTCTCAGTTTTGTGCCTGGATGATCTGCTAATATTTTACGATTTTCTGTCCTGACTTTCCACTGATGGACTTTCCACTAACCCCCATATCTTGAAGAAGTAGAAATACTAATATGAAAATCCATTGAAGTCTTAGGTGCGTGCAATCCGTTACCCTTTATTTATGTAGATATTCAATTTATTAGGTTAAATCAGTTGTGAAGAACATTAGTGGAACAAATTTAACTAGCGTCGGCATAAAACTGATCATTGACGTCTGTTGCCAGAGTCATTTTCAAGAAAGCTTACGCATGTTGCAAAGAATGTCGTGTTACAGTGGCGCCGTCTAATGAGATTCTCCCACTAAATAAGCGGATCGAAGCACCAATGACGGGGAAAAGTAGAATCCTAATGAGGATTAGCCACTCACCCACGCGCCAGGTGCTTCGGTTGCAGAGGCTCAAAGCCGTTGGATCATTCTCGTCCACAAACAAGGCCATGAGGCCACGTTCCCTTTCAATTTGAACTCTTCTGCCGCTAATTTCACCCTCAAAGGAAATGCATTACACGTTGTTTCATTTGACAGATAATGTGCAGTACGTCTCTACTCCCTAATGAAGCTTGAAATAACAGGAGTATTTAAAATTAAATGTTTTCAAATTTGATACATTTAATGTTTATGAAGGAAACAACTTCAAGGGTTCCGAGTTACACTGTAGAAAGAATTCTACGATTTTTATTTGGGTTGGTAGTGTGTAGTCGAAGTTGAGATGTTTAAATATATATCCACCTTTCCTTGGAATAATTCCCCATTACACACAGCCTGTTTCACTTCAAAAAAATTATACACAATATAAACGCACTTATCATATTATCATATTAAACCGTTACTGTAATATTATTGAATATATGAGGTAAATTGAAATAAGAAGAAAAATTATATATTTTAAATGAATACACATTTTATTATTCTTGACGATGGTGCTTATTACTCCAATTGTGACGTTTTAAATATATTTCAATTACAGTCACTTTAACATTATTTTTTAGTTCCTTTTCTGACACTCTCGTTTTTTGATTCAGTATAATTTTGGATTATCTGAATCGTACAGAACTAATATTATCATCTGAGCTCCAAAAACTGTGTGCTCTCTCCTCTCTGTTACTAGTGTATTAATTCTTTAATATGATTTGTGTGAATAGTGATGTAAATCAGGAATAGGGTTTCAAAAAAAATTATTTAAGTAAATGTGAATAAACATCTATGTGTATTTGGTTTTAATTTCATGTTTTATTATTGGAAGTATTTCATAATTTCGTACCATGTTGCGTACATAATTGTGACGAATCCTAATTCCTCATTTTAGGACTAAAATAAAATAAATCCCTTCCATTCTATAGATAAAAATAAACTCTTAGACATAAAATTTATTCGAGTTAGAAATTATAATTTTTTCCTGATTTTCCTTTATGTAAAGTCGTGTCTTTTCAGTTAAGTACAAACAGACAGGAAGTTAAGGATTGCAATAAAATTTAAATATTTGTCACCAGATAATATGGACAATATATTAAAGTCAATAAAATTCCAAATTTGTACCCTTTACGTTTCGTTTTTATAAATATCTGAACCTTTAATAAATAACGTTGTCTTTCTCGGTTTAGAAATTAATAAAGTCTTCTCGGGCTTCTAACCGAGTAAAAACTGTATTTGCGACGATTCGATGACGTCCACTGCCATAGACTTCTAGCAATTAATATTATTCATCTGATCTTTTACTTATAATACGTAAAACATTTACTGTATTATCTTAACATAAATTTGTCACTAATGTTAAAGGTTTATTATTGATTTATTTTTAACTTTATGCATACGGCCTAGGAATTTGAGGGACTACTAATAAAAAAAACTTGTTTTGAAAAGTTAATCTTCAAATTCGGAAATAAAGGGAATTTTCGTATCATGGTTATGACATGAGAAGAATGCAAGATATTCTTGTATTAAACTCCAAATTGCCTTTAAAATCTGTTTATATAACGTTTCAGTTTTCCACAACAAATAACCTGAAAAATTTAAAGACTTAAATAATAATTTCAAGTCTGCTATCTGAAGGCTTTTAATTGACAAATGTATTTACGAATTATAAGATTTCTAAGCCTTGTTGATAGCTTGTTATACAATTTATAGAGAGAGAGAGAGAGAGAGAGAGAGAGCATGTGTGTAAATCGCGCCTAAGATATTCATGTTCATCTATATTTCATGTAATTGTTTATTACGAATTAATCATTTATTTGAAATTTACACCTGAAGCCGTCCCAAAAATTTATAGATGAAGCGTAGTGTTTACTTAATTATTTACATATGTTTTATTTTTTCGTAATAAATATCTGATTGTTATGATGTTTTTTCATTTAAGGAATATTAATATTAACTAAAAAAATATAAATAATTATCTTCCACCTAACTTAAATTCACTTATTTTGTGGGTAAGTTTGTGTATTACTTATTACAAGTTTGCGTTGTTTAGGCCTGTAACTCGAAAACCTTCTGGTCCTTTTTGGGAAATGGATCTTCTCTTCAAGTTTCATTTTGTGTATTATAGTACAGGGCGAGATTCAAAAGTCATAAAATAGGACTCCCGTGATTTGATTATGTGTACGCACTCTCTGAAGCTCATCCCCATGTAAATCTTACAACCATGTCAATATTATGCTGCTGCTACGTGTCCTGATACGTGCTTTACACCCAGCAGCTACAATGAGCTACAAGCAGGAAATTTATTTGCACGTCGGACGTAGAGGTTGTTGAGTGGTAGAGAAATAGAAGAGTAGCACATACATCCTTGGGATAAATGTCCATTAGTAATTTTACTGAAAAATATATAACGAAAAACGCCGGTAAATTATATTGCTCAGATATTGGGGAGTGTCTAATAAAATCTATGATGTGATTGAGGCGTATTATAACTCTAGAAGACGACATTTTACATAAAAAATTGAAGATAGCGCCAAATATCCGTGTTATTACTATTTCATAATTAAACTTTAAAGCGAAAATTTAAAAAACAGTCACATTTCCTAACGAATTTAAATATTTATGTTTTGTACTGTTAATATTCTTATAACGTTGGTTTACTAATAATCGTAAATCCAAAACCTCACAAAACAAACGTACAGTTTATGATGGACTTATAAACTGCTATCCTAGAGCTCAATATTTTTTATGATAAAACTCTGTAACCATCCTACTCATCTGTTTATTTTCAAGATCTTCAAACTTAATTATTTTCGTATCCCCCAACAGCAATTTTAACACGAACTGACGCTTCACATTGCAGAGAAGGGACTTGCCCCACGGGTCGCTGAGTTGGAAATGATGGAATAATTTTAACAGAAATGTACATTTCCAGCCGCCTCGTCAGAATTGCTTCCTCCTCATTTCCTGTATCTCCGCTTTGCCACCCTCGGACAAAATGGATACGGATGACCACTTCCTTCCAAATTCCCCGAAATAAGCTAAATCCATATAATTTGTTTACGAATGTTTCTGCTGTTGAAATGAAAACGATTTTAATCTGTTCGTCATCGTATTTTTACTCTAATGTTGAATCTTTATTTTTTGTAACGGTCAATTACTGAAACTTAGAAGGGTCAAGACATGTGAAACCAACGCCAGGCGAACTGAGTGACGTTGCTTGAAATGTAGGCAGCTCCGCGCTACAGACTAATTTTTCATAAGAGTACAATTTTCATTACATACAATTTAACAGGTGTTTAACTTTATAACCTACGTAAATTTACTGGTCCTATTTACATCACTGCGGTCGTAGTGGAATTTTTAAATAATACAGAAAGGAATGTGATCGAGGAAAGTCTACGCTGTTAATCTACATTCTTCTCCCTCTGCTGATTGCTACGTTTCCTGGCATTATAATCGCACAATGGATAGTCATAAAAATATATATAACGCTTTATAATATCACAAATAATCCTTTAGTTACTTCACAAACAGACAAAAAGAAAGGGTAACAAGTTTTTTATTTTCATTTAATGAATAACTCCAACAGTACTCAAATAAATAGGCCAAGTTAAAAATATAAATAATAAAATACGGTTCAAAACATAAGTGTAAAAATAATGTATAAATTAAGTAAAAACACTGAGAAAATTAAATACGTAAATTACACTATACAAATAAGAATATAATAAAATAAATGAGAGAGAAGATAAGAGAATTTCAAAAACTGAATATTTTGAAATTAAACTTCAAGGGAAAAGCTTCAAATAAGGATTCAAATGTAATTCATGTTCATTTAGAGTCCACTGTGACATATTGCTAGATCCTCGGCATGTTGTTCGAGAAACTTACGCAAAAAAAAATTAGATACCGCTGGCTCAGAACGCAGCTACGAATACATCCATGGAATCTGAAGCTTGAAAACGGAAAAGAGAGATATAAAAACAATAAAATTATATTAATTTATATGTAAAAAAAGACGACTGTCGAAGTGATACTCGTGGTCGATTCGTTCCTCGAACAGACTTCCGAGAAGGATAAGAACGTAGTGGAGCGAGCGGAAACATATGAGCGTCAATTCGCAGCTTCGTCGTAAACAACATTTGCTCTGAGGACAACAAATTGGGGCGACAGCAAAGTGATTCGGCCAAGAGTTACTGCCTGGCGTTGTCTGTCTGTCGTTGTGAAATGCCAGGCTGTATTAAGGAGCACAGCCCTACAAATAAAACTGTAACGAAGCGGACGAAACGGGGAAACCGCTCGTGTAATGACAGTTGTGTCGAGGATCTCAGGCGTAACGTTGTTGTAGTCGAGGTAAAATACTCGGCGAGGACGACTTAGTGAGCTAAACATAACATACATGTGGGTAAAAAGCCGCACATTATGTTGCCTAACTTTAAATAAATCGTGGCATTTATTCGGAAGTCCAAATTCAATAATATACAGTAGTTTCCATAACTCTAAAAGCAACAACAAATCGGAAGGACGAATGTCTCGTAAGGAATTGATTAAGTGGTCAATCGTTTGTGAATAATTTAAGACACTGCAAAATGTGGTTTTTCAGGTTATGTACAGTCATTTCGAATAACTACTGAGAAAAAAAATTGACATTACGTCATTTTAGTCAGTCTTGACAGTGTAATGAACGCACTTTAATATTATAATAGTACCTGGAGGGCGTAAAGAGGTTAATGAAACACTATAGCCAAAATAATTATTTTAAAAAAGTTCAGCATGATAGGGACGGCGATTTTACAGTCCCACAAGTCGACCAAAACCAAACACGTGGCTTCTCTTCCGAATCCTTTGATGTTTCGGCCTTACGGTGTTTGACTCCAGACACATTAATTGAGTTAATAACTTCCCTCTGAAGCTCACTTCATTTCGTGCAACGTCTTTGACAGGCAGTTTCTCACTTACTTGCTTCGAAAACGAACTAATTCCAGAGAAGAATCGTTTTACATCGTTGGACATTAACGAGAACCTCAAAGTAAAACTGAGAGAAAACTATAAGATTTCGAAACAGTAAAATAAATTACACTTCGTCGAGTATTTGACTTAGTTCAGTTGTAATACTTCGGCTGTCGAATAAATAATAATCATAATCTTTATTCGCATAATTCGCAATTCAACAAACTTAATTTCATATCACTTCCTTATCTTAATGTGGATCAAGTTTCATAGATTTGAGTCAAGTATTTGCTTCAAAATGTGTTTTATGGTCGTCAACTACATCTAAATTGATTTTACAACAAAATGGAATTTCAACAAAAACTCAAGAACTCGATTTTTATAAGCGCCAAAGAAAACAAATGTGGCGGCCTCTGCTTTCAAACATATTGTCATATCATTTTAATGCAATCTGGATCTGGTGTATGGTTCTATTAATATATATACTGAAAAATCTCGGAGCCCATATAAATCACAGAATGACTCATTTGAAAGAAACGAGAAGGATCCCTGCATCACGATAACACACGGCCGTACTCCGTGAACGTTGTTGCTGAACACATCGAAACAATTAATAAAATTCCGCGTGCTCCCAATAATCCATACGACTATTACTGTTTCTCCAATACAAAGAAAACTTTCTTGGAAAGATTTATCTACCATTAGACGCTGTTGTGAAGGTTCAGAAGCGATTTTAATTCGAGCGGCTTTCACAGTAGAATAAAATTAATCAATTAGGAAATTACTTTGTACGGATGCTCGTACCTCTAATGTCAAGGAAGTGAATCAATATGAAATCTACAGTAAGTTTCTGCACGTTTCGGAATTACAAGCATATCATTAAGAAGTTAATCAAAACGAATACCTTTATGCTCACGTCTCACAATAATCTATGGAGAAAAGAAACGAATGAGGCGAGCGATGAGAAACAAGTTTAATTGTAAATACTGACACCGAATGTTTGCAACCCTCGCTCACGTCCGATCCAAAATTCAGCTGCGTTTGATTAATTTTTGGAATAGCGTATCCGTTAATTTTAAGACTGGATGAATTCGGCAAAATACAGATCTCCAGATAAACGAAATTAATACGACTGAAAAAGCGGGAAATCGGATATGAAAAACCAAAAAATTGACTTAACATTTGAAAAATAGTATCGCAATTATTTGCAGACTTTATATTTATTTTGTCGGTATCAATTTGTCGTGAATAGGTTAATTTCATTTGTCACAAAAGGCATATGTGATTGAATATACATACGCATAAGTCCTATTACATTTAAGTTTTTATATAATAAAAATATTTATTATACATTATTATCAATTAATTTATTGTCCACAGCCATTGCTAAAATTCTCTCATTTTATTATTTTCTATCTTTAAGCCTACAGGTTATAATGTGGTCCAAAAACAGATCCTTGTGGAACAGCATCTTTATATGTACTCAAAATATTGAATACTTTAGCCAGAATATGAACCCTACAACGTTATAATTTATTTCAGGTAAGTGGAAAAGGGGGAATAGGTTGATGGCATAATTTCATAGTACTTTCTTCGAAAGGGCACTGAAAATTCTTAATAGATACTGTTTCTTCAGTTGGACAGAAAATTACATTTAAGTTACTAAATGTGTTCAATAATCAAACAACAGAAATTTTAGGTCGTGAATAAATATTCGATTATTCATCAAAGACGATTAAAAAGGTTTCTCTCTCTCGTTTTCCTCTCTCGCACTCTGTGCGTGTGTCTGAGGGTATTACATTTTTATCCAACTGAAGTCCAAATTTTAGTGTCAAATGTAAAGAAAATTAATTGTTTTATCAATTTCATACAAAAATAATTTTTCTGATGTAAACAGAAACACAACAAATTAAATTTAATTGTTCACAAAGGAATTAAATCATAAAATCATGACATTTCGTTCCTGTTTAGGAACTTCATCAGGAAGTACAAATATATATTAACATAGCAAAGTAAGAGTTGTAAATATGTTAAAAGAAAAATAACAAAACTGCAATTATTTGAGTATAAATTATATCAATCAAAAATAATTCTTACAATATATTTCATGTAATACTGGGATGTTCCGAAATAAATTTTAATTAAATTTCTGAAGGCGTGAGCCTTTTATGCGCAATGTGAACGAAATGAGTATTACAAATACAATGTTATTGAGCGTAAATTTTTGTTAATATTGGGAATTAACTTTAACAACGAAAAAAAATTCTTGGTATATTTTAAATTAAACGATAAAAATAATTTACAGTAACAATGCATCATAAATTTTATTTAAATTATTCCTATCATTTTTAAAGATTTTAGCCGATTGATCTTACGTTCAACATGTCGCTCATCAATCTTGAATGATTTTTTCTTTCACCTAAAAATTTTGCATTTTGTTTTTGGACAAGTCTGAATAAGTTTCAACATTGAATATCAGATTTATTTTATGTTCATTAATTCGAATTTTTAATGAGCGTTTCGTTTGGTCAATGCAACACGCATGTAATCTTGTAATCTTAATATGTAGTTGTGCACTGATTAAGTTCCAAAAGATGAACGAAACGTCGTGATTTTGTAATTTAGGATTTATTTAATTCCTTTCTTTCTGGCGCATTGAGCATTTTATTTATTAAATTAATATAGACCTAACTATAATCTTATGATATTTCGGTCGTATGTGGCTATTGAACAAATATTGATAATTGGCAGTGATCGATAAGATCCTTAAAACTTGATTTCGTTGTCATCTTCTCCAGAATTTTTCTTGTAAATGAATTTTTGCTCCTCTCAAGTGCTTCGAGCGAAAAAGCTTCCTGATTGTTATCCGGGTCGCCTAACTTGCATAGTTTCTCACTTACTCCAGTCTCTGGCTCGTTTTATCTAAATGATCACATTATCGTATTTAAATCATATTCCCAGAGGCAGAATTTTCCTTCACAAATTACTAAAGTTTCAGGACTACAAGGCATCGTTTCTCGATTACCTGAGATTAAATTACTTAAAACCTTACGGCACAGATTCTTAGTCCCTAGATATAATAATATTCATGGAATCAGAGGTAAAAATTTAACTGTTTGAATTTTAAAAAAATTAAAAATTTCTACGTCTTTATTTTTGCCACTACGACCCCCTCCTCATAATCACACATGTAGTGATCGAAGACGACAAATTAGTAATTATAATGAAAACTCGGCTTAAAATCCGAGCTAGTTTTTATGTATAGTTTAAGAGAAATAGTAAACACTGTTACAGAACAATGCAATTTTAATTGCCGCTAGGAATGCTTGTCTAAATTCATAGCCTCAATTAATTCCCAAGTGAAGCCCAAAACAGTGACGATAAATTGAAGTAGGAGCTTTTTTAATTAGTCTGTATTTTTTGTGAATTTGAACATAAATTGGAAAGTCACGAACGACACAAGCTAAATTGCGCTGTGAATTTCAACAGAGCAAGGCATTAAGTGAAAGCAGCGGTAAAGTTTTTTTCCCCCATTAGGACGACTGTTTAAGGGGCGCTCCAAGTCCCGCCCACTCCCGGCATCGGTTCGGACAAATGCGGCTTAAGCAGCGCCGGAGACAATGCCGGGGGAATGACAGGCTTGTTCAAAATTTCTGAGCAGTCTTAAATGAAACAATAGCTGCGAGGACGCCCGCCTTGTAGAGCAATCAATAAACCACGCTTCCGACGTCTTCCTGCCGATTCCCTACCCGTCAACGAAACGGCATTTGCTAAATTCGTAACGAAACAGTAAAGCCTAACGCTCATTGAGATAACGTCAACTACCTCATCCGATCTTCCAATTCGTATTGTTACTGTAAATCACGTTGTTGCCAAGAATTTTGAATATGTGGGTAGTGCTTTGCGCCCCACTCTCAAATTTTGTCATCGATTATAGACTCCTTGGTTTACAGCAGTGTTTTTCACCTGAAGTACGTGTCTGTCGACCAGTTCACAAGCTAAGTTACGCGACTCCTGGCGTCATCGAACGAACGTAGAAACTTGACAAGCTTCCAACCTATTCTAACACCTTTATTAAATTTTCTATATCTCGCTACACTTCTTATAGATATGTGATAATGAAACAGAAAATAAATACATTTATCTTAATTGACGCACGTGCCGCGTGTGGATGATTTCCCTTGTATAGCGATGCACTTCTGATTTCGTCAGACGAGCAACTTTGTTCAATCTAAAAATCTTTTTTCCTATTGCTCTAGATACTATTTCCGCAACTCCATCTTGGAAAGTAGAACTTGTTTATGATTTATAGCTTTCAATTAGTCTTGCAAGAAAAACGATATATGTTGAACTGACTGGGGGGTTTTCTATCAGAATGGTTAAGGAAGAAAGAAGAGTATATTATATATGTTGATATAGTTTTCTCGCGTGTTTCATTACAGAATGCAGCATTAAAGTCAGTAACATAATAAAGATTAAGAAAAAGTACGACATAGAATAGATGAATATATATAAGGCAATCACCAGGAACGAAAAATGAGCTAATAAAAGGTTATGAGAAAGGAAAATTGTCCTACTTTTATGTAATACCTTTCCTTTTTCCAATTTTGGACCCCACAATTAAGTTACATCTTATACGGAAATACAGTAATTTATGTTCAGATTAATTTTTAATAATACATTTTAATTTATTTAAAACACAGGGGGAGACATTAAATCAAATGTTTTGATGTTTATCAACCAAATGAGTCCACATTTTCACATCAACATGTTATTTTAATGTTTGAATCTATTCATCTCGTTTTCGTAATATTCCTTGTATGAAACACATTTTGATCAAAAAGTCTGTTTCAAACCAATTTTTATTATAAATAACTTTACAGCTAGAACAATCAGTAAAAATCCCAAGCCCCCACTGTGGTTTTATAATTCATGCCCATCTGTAATTTGAAAATAATTACATTTGATCATCCTGGTTCAAATCCAGTCTTCAACTTCAAATTTTAAGTACAGTCAAAAATATGTTAGTTGGGGACAACCATCTATAATATACACCTTCCAAAAGTGGTTGTAAAACAAGCTAATGGAAAAGAAACTAGATCCAAAAAATCGAGTAAATGTTCTAAAATATAATCAAGTTATGTTATAATCCAGAAGACTCAGTCCATACAGTGAAATTAAATACAATAAAATCATTGAAATCTTGTTGGCCATGGTCTTAATCTTTCTTTACTATTATATACCATTTTAATAGCATAAATTTGCATGTTATAGTAGTGAAAGTATTTTAAATATCTTAATAGTTAACTTTAATAAAAATGTATTTTCCACCATCTTTTCCTCCAATTTCATTAAATTCAACATCAATAGGTTTTTTGATATTCTAATATATAAGAAATAATTAGTTGCATTTTTCATGTTCATTTTTCAGTCTCAGAAACACTGAATATTTCTACTAAATTTGGAAAAACGTCAGGCTTCATTTATTTTTTAGTGAAATTCCCTTCTAGCTTTATTCTAGTCCATTAAGTAAGAAACTTCTACAGGTCAATTTGTAGTATTTTGGTCCAATCACAGAATGTTCTTTAATGTGTAGATCATACCCTTATAAATTAGAACAATTTCTTCCCCTCTATTACCGTTTTATTCGTTGATAATTCAGATAGAATCTTTCAAATAGAATCTTTAAACTATTGTTTAAATAAAGCAAATGTAAAAAAAATTAAACAGTAAAACCATACCGTATATTCCAGAAAGTGTTCACAATGATTTCGATTACTACAACTGTCAAGTAAAAATTTCCTCAGAACTGAGAATACATGTTGGATGCACAAAAGTGGTAGAAAAAAAAATGGGGGCTAATATACTTTAATTTCATAAATTGATTTAAAAAATATATATTTTGGAACTAAACTCTACAATTTTAAATATGGCTGAAACTAAATATACAGCCTGACATGTATTTTATTTTGAATATAATTTATTTTATTTATTAGTTTTATTATCATTCTTCACAAATTTTCTAACCATCTGTATGATTTCTACACCACTTGTTTCTATTTTTCAATCATTCTCTTAACTATTTATACATATTAAAAAATTAATTATAAGTCTATTTTCATTTGATAAATAAAATACTATTCAGTCAAAGTAAGAAAAATTTATTAATTAATTAAACCAAAAAATCAGTTCATACGACATTTCATGTTGGGACTTCTTCAGGTAAATAAGTAATATGCCTAACAGTAAATTTTACATGATAAGAAATGTAAATTGACCAAAACAGTTAAATAAATAATACATATTTACATATTTGATCAGATTTATCATATAGAATTTACTGTTTAGGCAAATTACTTGTTTAAAATTGTGGACAAAATGTTATTTGAACATTTTTGGTTTAATTAATTAATAATTTTTTCTGACATACTTGCTGAATTGTTTATTTGTATATCAAATTAAATATAAGATTAATTTCATAAAATTTTTATTATTTGCATCAAATGCATGCTTGCTTATAAATAATATTAATGAATAATTAAAAAATCTGATACTGAATATGATAATATTTAATAAAAATCCATAACTACCTCAAACAAGTAATATGTTTATTACATCCCATATGCAATTATTACTGCAGTAAAACAGGAAATTATACAATATGAGCTGCCAAATAGTACCAAGCATAAATTAAAATATGGTTTCTCAATAGAGATAAAGAATCTGATTATATGACATACATTATTGTTGCAGACAACATTAAAGTTCCACACACAGTATTATGTCATTCATAAAACATTTAAGGTTTTAAATTTTGATATGATGTAAGTAATTTAGAACTTTAAGTATACATTGTAATTATTAAGTCAGTCCATATCACTCAATTATTATTAAAGAATGAAATACTTGCTTCTGGTCCATGTTGGCCATGATAAAATATGTTTATTCTATGCTCATCTATGCATTTCTTACATGCACTGTTGAACTTAGTAGCAACAATTTTCATTACTGTGACATACAAAAATACTTTGTAGTATGTCCAAAACATGATAAATTACACACACACAATATTAGGCCTAATAAGACTAATACTTTAGATTGCTGTGTTACAAATATTTTTCAAAGCATTATTAGTGATATTACACAATTTTTCACATAGATTCACACTTAAAAGGAAGCACCAATAATTTTTGGACTAAACTCAAGGATCTTAAATAATATTTGGAGATTATATGTCAAATTTAAGTAACAATCAATGGATTGAGAATTAGACATTTGTACTTTAATGTTTTACAAATTAATTGCAGTAATTTCTTTGGTTGTTGCTGGATACACAATTACGAAAATTTAGATAGATGAAATATCATAGTTATATGAACTGTCATAAAAAATATATAAAATATGTACATCATTACAACTACATATAAAATATATAAATAGAATATCACTTTGAATAAAAAAGTATTTTAATTCAATTTTAAAACACTCAAACTACTTTTCTTGCTTACATCAGAATGTACTGTATGAAAAACTGCTTGTATAATAGAACAAAAAATTAAATATATATGAAAAATTTCTGTGGTGTATATTAGAGAGCACATTTACTGCATATAATATGAATAGAAGTGTATTGTAATTCAATATTAATACATGTCAAAATTTGTAAAAATATTCGTAATTATAAATTTGTGATAAAATACATCAATACCCATAATATATTACCACTAGAAATTGAAATTTTAATTAAATAAAGATGTAACTTCACAAAGGAATCAAAATTACAAATCTTCTGATCATACTTTCTCTGACATAGTCAATAGTTTCAAATTATTTTAGTTTCTGACTAGAAATGGTACACTAACAATGTTGGATAATCCATTAACAAATCCAATATTGTAAAAAAATTCTAATAATGATTCAGTATTGAAAGCTGCTCTTAAAAAATACCATTTTTAACCAGCATCCTGTGATTTACATGTTTAGTTGCAAAAATATGTAACATACAAATTTTTTTAAAAAAAAAACTTCTGGTAACTTCAAGTGATACCATGGAAAAGATTATTATGTGCTACAGTTGCACTCAATATGAAATAATGCAAACTGTATTGATCATTCCAAATAATTTTTAAAAAATTAGCGCATTATTTTTAGGAAATGGAGGTAAAATAATTTAAGTACATTCATAGACAAAGTTTTCAACAACAAACAAACCCATTGTACTGAAGAAGAAGAAAAAATCAGAACTATTTAAACCTATTACAAATTGTGTGAGTAGCTGATGATTATATCTAGTTCCTTGCAGATTTCTGAGGAAAACAAGTGAGAAAATGCATTTTTCATCATAATGATATTAATAAATAAATAATGATTAATTATTTAACTGAAAAATGAACAAATTGAAATTGAACATTAAACAATTATTCTCCTTTCTCAATACTTGAGCAGCTTTAAAAACTAAATTATTTTCAAGAAGGATTTCCTTATAATTATTAATAAACAAGATGATTGTACCTATATACCATTTTTAGTGAATGAAAAATTATAAATAGAACACATTAATCATAATTACTTTTTCAATATTTATTTTCAACACTTAACAAATATTTGTATTAGTAGTAGAAATTTAATAAAAACTGAGGACAACATAGTTAATTTATGATCAGATTATTATCCATAAACTATTATTACATGAATAAAATAATATCAACAATTTTAAATTAAAGTATCTTAGGTATAAAAAGACTGTAGATATTCACGAAAATAGGTTCCTTGTAGTTTTTCCAAGATATGTCATTAGATAACATTATAATAAATTTTGTTCTAATTGGTAAATAATATAAGGGTAAAATTGTAACTACAGTATATATCTGCATTCAGACTCGTGAACTAACATTGGTCAATAACAATAGCCATTTATCTTCCAAACATTCAAATGAATGTTGAAGTTTAGGCTAAAGTACTATTTCTTGAAAATAACTTTACTTACAACTTCACCATGACCATGCTGATACAAAAATAATTTAAAAGTTATAGTATAGTGACAAAGAATTTAAAGAATAGTTGTAAAAACTTAATTGCCTACAACAAATAATTAAATGTGATAACACATTAGACATTGTACTTCTGGTTTAAATTGTAATAAATTTTATTAACTATGTTATAGTCAGTAATGATTATGTCACCAAAATAAAATGGCACAATTCATCAATTACAGTTACTTTACAATTTATTCTCTTCAAGATTTAGGAGTAAGAATTAGGAATCATTACAACCATTGTGTTGAGCAGCTAAGATTATAAAGCAAGTTGTCACACAGGCACATCACAATTTCTTTTCCACTTGAATTATTAAAACATATATTCATTACTCAGATAGATGTACAATTTATTACAACTACACATAATAGTAGACTCAATATAATATATGCTGAATTTCTGATTAATCTTTAAAATAGTTGGTTATGTAATCAATAAAGTGTTATCAAATGGTTAAATAATCTATTAATTAGTTCAATTCAAATAATATACATCACTTTTGATCAAATTGTATATTATTTTCCAAATTATGTCACCTGCAATTACTATTTCAGAATATTATAAAGAAAAAATTTATAAAGTAAATTGCTGAAACATAGTGCATCATATTCTATTAAATAATCTGAACAAATTAATTAAACTAACTGTACTTCATTCAAATATTAGCACAATTAAAGAATTTATACCACTTTCACATATGTAGTTCATTTCAATACAAAAAATACATTTAATCAGTCCAAAAAGTTCAAATTACTTAACATTCAAATTTCTAGAAATTCTTCAACAGATTTAACAAAACTTTATTATAAATAAAGTTTAGTAATATAAATTAAATTAGCTTGTATTTGGACAATATAGTCAATTCTTGAAAAATTGAAAATATCACCAAAATTTAATTTTTTTTATACTAAATAGTTATCATAAAAAGGTTTCTGAATTTAATATTTTCTATAATTTGTGATAAAAATTATAATTCAAATATTTGATACATATGTGGCATTATTTAGAAAGTGATGAAAATATTTGAATATAAAATAAAATGCACTCGTAATGTCACAAACACATTGAAGAATGAGCCATCAACTATAAATTAACTTTCACTTAATTAAATTAGTTTGTAAAAAGTACATTCTTATAAACAATTAATCAACTGTTTTATAAAACAATCCTATTACAATTTGCACTAAATTTTGCTGAATTTGTCCTTATGATCAGCTAACCAATCACCTCTATGATATTCTACCTAATCAATAATTTATATATGTTTAGGATAGGAAAGAGAGTAAAAGTGGGAAAAGATAGTTTCCATAAGGTAGAGAATTCAGTGAAATTTTCAGAGGCATTATTCCTTTTATCACTAGGTCAGCTACAACTGTAGATGGCAGTGCCAGTTCCAGCCAAATTGAGTGAACCTGCTAACTGCTGAAGGGAGGGTGTAAGACACTTTGTAAGATTATTTTCCAAATTTACTACTTTGTGTAATCCATCTTTAATACTCAGGTAAGTCATGTTCTCTCTCTTTTCTATTCTAATAAATTATTTTATGTCCTTATTCATATCTTTAAATATATGAGAGCACAATAGGTCAAAATTCACAACATAAAATGGAATAATTATTGTGTAATGTTTAAATAATACAAATAATTAAATTGTTAATTTAATAACTCATTAAAACTTTTGAGAGAATTTTTAATAAAAAATTACCAATCAAGTTAGAATTACCACAAATCCCTTAGGTCCATTTAAATAAAGCAAACTCATAGCAGCAATAGAAATCAGTATTAAAAATATTTTATCTTATAGTTCACCTACAATTAAAAACATTTCACATTCAATAATTGTAAAACTATTGTTAATATTAGCTATATAGTATATACAAAATATTTTATTTTACATGGCAAGGACATACTGGAAGAAGACACATCTTACATTTTCAAAAAAATTTATGGAAGAAATTAACTTTGGGAAAAATACATTGCACTGTGAAAGACATAATAACTTTGGTTTCTCTCACCCTAAAAAGTGTAAATACAATTACTGAACACAAAATATGATTATCTCAGAAGTTAAACTGTGGCACTCATCACACAACCATTACATCAAAACTAACCTTTGATATTCTAGAAATATAAATTCAATATACCTCCTAAAATAATTCTATAAAAAGTATAAAGTTTCAATCACAGATTAATTCACTAACTTAAATTTCTAAAACCTATATTCACTGATGAAATCACTTGCATATTTACAAACAACAGTAATTTTGGAATGATTTCATACTTGTGGATCTTCACATGAAAAAAGAGGAACTTCATAACCTAAAAACATTAAAACAACCCATTATATCTTAGTATAGGTACAGGATAAAATCTATTTTTTATATACTCAATTGTTTTTATGTACACTAACTTTCTTTGGACAATGCACATAGTATTAGCTAATGAAGGATATAATTTATACATTAGGTATCCCTTTCTTTTTACAAAAGTATTGAAGTACATGAGCCCTATAACTGAACTAATATTTCACTCACAACACTCAAAGCACTTGTGCTATCTTTTGGTCCTATTAGGTAACTCTATCTGTTTTTGTAAGACTTGAATCTGTTGAAGCAGTACATTCTTCTCATCTAACAAATCTTCCACAGATTGCTGTGCTCTCACTAAACATTTACGTAATGCCTGAAACAATTCACAAAACAATGTACTGCACTTTGCAGACTGGGCTGGGTAAAAAATATAAAGATTGGAAGCAAGTCACGGAGAAAGTAAGAAATAATAAAATTATCAATTCTATAATAATTATAAAGCTTAAAACTTCAATTATATTGAGCACATGAAGTGACAAATTCAACATAAAACATGTGACATAAAAACAGAATTAATGTCAGGCAATAATATTTAGGAAAAAATTACTGCATTATTTTAATATTGTCAACATCATAAGAACATTTTCTATTCTGGCTTAGTAAAATTTGTGCACAGTCTTTCAAAAATTAGGGTGTACAAGATCTGGATGAAGAATACTAACCTCACATTCATCAGCAGTTCTTCTCAAAGAAATATTTTCATCCTGTACCCTATCTAGCCTTCGTCGTAGTTCGCTATTTTCCTCCCCAAGTCTTTTATTGGAATCCTTTAATTGCTTCACTTCAGTTGCTGTCAAAATTTCACAGTTAAGTCATATATATATATATATATATATATATATATATATATATATATATATATATATATATTATACGTAAGGACATGACATTGTCAAAAATAATTGTGATCTTGGTATGGAAAGGAAAGAGAGATAGTTTGTGGCTTACCTGAAATTGAAGGGTGGTGTAGCCACAGGGAACCGAAGAAAGTTCTTCAAATTTTTGCAGGCACTCAGCCTCCTCCTTCAGGAAGGATTGTTACATCATACCATGTGCCAGCCATCTGTGGTCTGCGGAGTTTTGACCACTGCGCGCGCAGCTAGTAGCCCATAAACAATAAACACCCCACAAGGCCACTAACTTTCTCTCTCAAGGGAAGGTCAAAGCACAGGAAAGGTACTGATGGAAATCATTCACATATAGCATTTTATATATATATATATATATATATATATATATATATATATATATATATATATATACAAATACAAATGCAAATGTGCACATACATAAACACATGCATACAAGCATAAGCATGCTCATATATACTCACATTGACTTGTGCAATTAGGGGTGGCAGGTAGGAAGGGCTCTATTTAAAGGATGTAGAGTCCAGGGTTTTGTCTGAACTGTAAGACATGTTGGAAGGAGAGTTCCCATAGATGGAATATAGCCTTTGATGAATCAGGTGGTAGCGGTTTAAGGATGGTGAGTGTAAAGCATTGGTCAAAATTATTTGTGTTTTGGATTTGGTTGTGAGCAGCTACTGGGAATTGAATTTTGGAAATTTTGACAGTGCTGCGGTGGTTGGCTATTCGTTCAGGGAGGGGTCTTTTTGTTTTGCCTATATAAAATTCAGGGTAGAGTCTTCAGTTAATTTGGTAGATTGTGTGGGAGGAGAGGCAGGTGATGTTTTCTTTGATTTTGTATGTAATTTGGTAGACTACAAAAAATCAATTCCATTCTCCGCCTAGTGTACACTGAACTGCAATCTAACCCTGACATAAAAGCCATCCTCCCCACTATACTCCCCTCCTGCTGAAGGGTTGCCTTCAGATGCCCATCTAACTTCTATAAGTGCTTCATCCACACATTGCAGTCAAAATGACATATACACAATGCTATTACACATATTGTTGATATATAAACTTAATAATGGGGAAAAAAATACATTTAAAGATAAAAAAAATAACAAGGAATCATAAATTCTACCCAACTTATTTTCATTTTTCACATTAATAACCAAATATTTCTGAAAATTTGGCTGCATTCTTCATTTATAATTCAATGAAGCCAAATATATATAACTATTAGGTAGAATAATATCTGTCACAATGTTTACTTAGCAAGTATCACAGCTGGCATGAGGTACAGACATTAAATATATTGAAGATGAAAGTTAGTGCCTCCAAAAATTTGCAATGTGTACTGTACAACATTGCAATTGCAACACTAGACCTCAATATTAGGGAAGACAGTAACTCTTCATCTCTCTCTTCTATCCATATCAATTCTTTACAAATAAATATTAAACACCAGGAGGAGATAATCTATTAAAACTTACCCAATTTTACTTCCGGTATCCAGTGATTATTGGAAGGTAACTGAATTGGAACTTTTGTATTTTCAAGTACTTGGGACTTCAAATCTCCTCTTCTGTCTAGATCATTTTCTGTAAAAATAAAATGGTGATGTGAAAAATAAATCTAGAAAATTCATACTCAATAAGTCACACTTCACATTTCAAGATTTCAGAAAAAATACTGCAAACAGAATCTTCAATTAATTTCATACAATCTCAAGAACTACAAAAGTATTATTTACCAATTTAAAACATTATGAAACTGTGGCAAATATTAAAAAAAATCACTGAAAATGAAGCCTAGGTACAATGATTTGTTACCCATGTCCAAGCACTGTGGTAAATCAAATGCTTCTGTTTTCCCTTTTATTTCAATGCAATCCTACCATTCATATTCTTAGGCTTTAATAAGATTTTAAAATTCTTCTTGACATGTTGTTCGTGACACATTCTTCTATATGTTAACTTTTACTTTTTTTAGAGTAACAGGCTACATGAGGGTAATCCACATGGTGGCAACTCCCCTATAATAGCATAGGAAAGGATTTAAAAGGGGGAGGGAGGGTAGAGGAAGGTAGCCAAGGGTTAAATAGGGCCCCCGGGCTATAATTTAAGGATCCTACCCAGCATTTGCCTAAAAGTGATGCATGACAAACCCTAGAAAACCTGTGTCAGGTAGGTGAAGCATTAATTTCCTTCATTCACTCGTAATAAAATTCTGCTAATTTGAGAGTGTGTTAAACTCAATATAACTATTCAATTAAAATAACCAATTATTTAGGAATAATTATTGTGTAATTGTTAAACATATTTTACATCATGAATAATGAATAAGAAAGATAGCCAATACAGACAAAAAAGGTAATATAAATACCACACAACATCAATTCGAAAATACTCTAAATCAATCTAGCATAATTTGAAAAACTAAAAATGAATTTAATTAGTAATTCAATGATTAATATCTATTATTTATGTATGAAACCATATATACTTGGGAAACAGCTCATATTGTAGATGAATTTCCAGATTACAATTACTAAATATATTATGTTCACATTTTCTTCACCTGTTTTTGGTATTTCTACAAAGAAGCATCCTTCACAATCACATCTCAGCTGTAATTCTGAAAGCTTAACACGTAATGGCATTGGTCCAGGAGATGTAATGTTGGCAGGTAGGCGATCATCATTTAAGTTCAAATCTATATTTTTCAGCAAAGCCTAAATATAAATTTAAAATAATAATGTCAATCAAACAATTTATTAATATATGTTTAGTAATTAACATTTGCATCACAATGCACTCTTTTATGAACTGTCTCACAATTAAAGGAATGTCACTTCAATGTATAACAATATTTAATGAATCTGAAAATCCATAAAATTTGGAAGCAACCTTGCTTGCAAGGGCAAATAACAGTCTTATTGCTTCATAAGTTACTTACACCAGGTTGACAACATGTTAAATTAACTTCCTATTCCCACATTTGAAAACAACTGAAAAATAAATCAATTCTATTTTCATAATTAAGGCTTCACAACACTGAATCATATAATAACTTCGATTACTTAATTTATGATAGGATAGATTTATGTTCCTGTATGTAAACATATCACAATTTTAATTTATTTGTACACTTTTCCAAACTTTCAAGAAAGATTTGATTGTTTATTTCTGTGTTTTATTAGAAACAAAGTATCAGTAACAAAATATTTAAGAACTTTATTCTTTTAGTTACCTCCAATAGAATTGGACGAGGGTGTATTTCATCTTCTAAGAGATCTGCCAACCCAACTAATGTACTAATGTTAAGGTCTAAAACAACATTAGTTATCTGCGCTTGTAAATTATTTTGTCCCCAAATTCTTGGATGAACATCATCTTTTGGCTCAATGGTGTGGTTAAGTCTTACAGAAACTTTAGGTCCATCACTGTTCTGAGGCAATTCCATCCAAGCTCTCGATCGGCATCCAAACTTGTTCTAACAATAAGAAATTTAGTTAACTATAAACTAGAAAGTATTTTCTAATTTCATTTTGAAGACACTGTTTGCTCTATGACAAATAATCTGCAACATTGAGTGATGTGGCATGCATATTACTATTACAGTGTCTTCCAAAACCATAAATACAAATTAAGCATGCTACAGTCAACATTAAAATATAAAGGGAAAGTACTACAATTAAACTATCTATTTGCTTCCTATTAATTTGCCTTTATTTAAGATAAACTGGCTTATTCAAAATTGATCATAAATAATTGTCTACTTCATAAACTTAAAAGAATATTAAATAGGTGGTTATATTGTATTCATTTAACTTATATTTTTAATGTAATTGGTTTTAAGTAATTATATACAGAATAAAATAAATAAATAATAAGAGTATATTAATCTCTCTTTTTTTATTCAAGCAAACATTTTCAGAATCAATCTTTTTTTATTTTTGACTGTGTTATTAATATAATAAATTAAAGAAACTAATGACCTTTTCAGACATTTAAAACTATTTTATTTAACACTAATTAATTACATTTCAGTATGTTGTTGTACTTTTGTAAGGTTTTAAAAAAAATTATGTTACTATGGTAACAATTTTTATGTCTCAAACATTTCAAATCACAGATTTACAGTATAATTTTTTTATTCTTCTTCTATTATAATATTTAAATTCAAATCATAAATTTTCAATGTTCCTGAAATAATAATAAATGTTACCCATTAGAAAGTAAACCTAATGAAAGTACAAAATGTACTGAAACATTGTTTAAGTTTTGAATAAAATATTTTAAAATGTCTGAAAAGATCATTAATTTTATTTATAATCTCTGTACGCAGTTTAATTCATGTCTAGTTATATCAACTGTTGTATTACTTGTCACATGGTTCTGTTCTTTGCTTGAATCTAAACATTGAATAGAAGATTAAAAACAGACAAATACAGAATAGGATGTGAACATTTGCTTTGCTTCATCTCTTTGTTACATGAAAGTTAAGAGTGAAACTGTTCTTAATTTCAATCTTGTTACAGACTGCCATTTTTAAAAGTGCTTACCATGATTGGAGTGATTATTTACATATTATCCAATAATTCAATTATTTCAAATAATTATATATGCATATATTACAAAGTAATTGTATTTCTTTCTCATTCATTCAACTAACTGATCAATTTATTTCTCTTAGTTAGGTTATAAACTAATAGTTATCTAATTAACTATGGTACCTCATAATACCCAAACAAGATTAAATTAGGTGGAGGTCTCAAACTTAATTAACAAAATATATCCATTTTATAAATTAAAATTTTACTGATTTCTCTAACTAATAACAATGAAATGATAAATTCCTATTTTAAAAACCTCAGTTTTATCCCAAATTACATTTCTGTTCACATTTTTATAGTTATTTCCTTTTTTACAAGAATTTCTAGAATATTTTATTGAACTTATTCTTTTTTAATTTTTTTTCTAATTTAACATTAATTTGATGACTTGTAACACTCAGGTTTTTTTATTGTTCTTGTTCTTACTTTAAGATTTAATATGGTTCAAAACTTTTCATATCACTTTGTGATAAAATTGCAGGTAAAAATATATTTGGAAAGTAAGCAGAAGCACTGAACAAGTAACATTTATACATATTTATTCATATTAGTGCTCATTACACACTTCTTGTTAAGACTCCGTAAAGTTATGTTTACCCATGACTACATTGTTACATTGCCAAGTTCATCCATTAATATCTCTCAAAATTGATATTATATAAAAAAAATTGAGTAAAACTTATTTATATTTCATCAATCAAATAATAATGAAAAAATTTGACAATGTAAACAAATTATTTATAATACTCAAAGATCTCACTTACTCCAATGTACAACTGATGAATTCTTAAATTAAGGACAAACCATTGTTAAATTATAATTTTTAACAATTAATTTAATATTTTCTTCTGACTTTTAGCCAATTTATTTCTTTAATGTAAAATTTGAATGTGTCAGGCAATTATAATTATCAAAATAAATGTTATTAAACTATTCCACAGAATTTTTACAAGTTAGAAGGCCAGAATTTTTTCTTGAGAAATACAACAATTAGAAAGTACAAAGAAATATGAATGCAAAATATTAATTCTAAAATACATAACCATGTTTCATTTGGGGAAAAAAGTATATAACAAACACTACGGATAAGCCTTAAAAACTGCATTTTTAATCATATTGATCAGACCTTTTAAAAGAATAGTAAATACAATATAAGTATTTAAATAAAATTTCTGATTTTATTCTAATAGTTCTAAACAAACAAAATGAAATACAACTAATTTTATGCATTGTAAAATTTTGATGAACACTGTGGCACATTATGTGCTACTTTAAAAGTTTACCTCCACAAACCTTTAATATAATTTGTACATGTATTTATGTATTAGATTGAAGTAATTTGTTTTCTAACCCCATTATATCTACTTAAATTACACAAATTTTCTACCACAAAATTTGAAAAGCAAATATTCATTTCTTAGTTTTAATGAATAATAAAATAATAGATTTTTTGTTGAAATGAAGAAGATGGTCTTCTAACATTATAACTGAAAATTTAAATATTAAATGATTTGCAATTTCTATATTTGTCTCCAAAATTAGAGTTAAAAATTGTAATAGTTTAGAATTTGTACAACTCTGTGTGACTCAATCTGAATTATGAGAATCTGATGCAAACATTAACTTAGAGCTCTTTCAAAACAAATGTTGGCATCCCAGTGGATATTTAAGTTCCAACCACATATTTCAATTTAGAATAACTATTATTTGTGTTTAACATGCTCTATGCAACATTAAATTCCACAATTTACCATTAGTATACATGAATTCAGGCATTCAGTAACACTAATGATTTGAATAAGAATTATATACTTACTACTTTTATGATATTACAGAATGTGGAGATATGTATTTTATAGTGAAAGAATAATACATTCAAATAATTTTTTACATGCTCATGTATGCCTTCAAAGTCATGCTAATCAACAAACAAAAGCCTACATACAAATTCTTAATAAAAAAATAAAAATAAATTAGACCTCTAAGATTGAAAATAAGCACTCCCTTACTTTTATCACAGTGCTCTTAATTGCATCTTTAAATCATTTTAACAAATTTTTATATCTGTATTAATGAATACATAAGCTATGAGTGCTCAAATGCAGTAAACATTTGAAAAAGAAGTTAAAATATTATAAAAGCTGAAATTAATTCAGTATTGTTCAGCTTCAAAGACAGGATAAGATCCATGTCTATTAATTGACATTACTTTTTCAATATAAATATATCACAAGGAACAGAGTTAATCACTGACTGAGCAATAGTCTTCATGAATAACTGCATATAGAACTAAAATTCTCCAGAAAAATTTATTTATGCATATTTTTTGTTCAAATAATGAATGTCTAATGTCAATATTCTTATCATTGCTAAATTCATTTGAAAACACAAATTTATTTATAACTTAGCAGAACAGTCTACTATAAATTATAATACGTTATAAACTATTTGACATTTACAAAAAAAAAACATAACTACACATTTTTTATTAAAGAATTAATTCAGTTTCTTTCTCCAACCAACACATTCATCAATACTCATATTATTTATATGTAAACATTTTTATACATATTTACTAGTAAAAAATGCAACTAAAATTTTATACCACAAAAATCAGATATGGAAACCTGAAAACAGTCAAAATTATCTTACTGATTATGTACAAGCTGGCTAATTAAAAAATTATTTTAGTGCAAACTTAAAAATTAAAACATTAATTTAGTGGCTAATCACTAAAAATAAAACACCATCTTGCTCACATCAAGCAACATGCAAATTAGAAATGGAAAATTGCTAATACCTTGATCTTGGCAGGCTGCCATTGTGAACCACACAAAACATTCAAAGACCGTAGGCAGGATGCATGCAAAAAAATGTACAGAAAGAAGTATGTTTGTTTGTTTGTATGTATGTTATGTCACATAAATGCACTTGAAAATCTGTAGACAATACCAATTTTTTAAGTTTAATTACTTTTTATTTTCTACTATTGAATACAATTTTTTCTTTAGAAAACAGTATTTCAGTTCTACCATAATTTAATGGCATCAATACTAACAAATAGAATTTTAAAACTTCATAATTTTTAATTAAAATAAGAGAGTCAAACATATTAAATTATATAATTTATAGCATATCAGAAATACCTTATAAAATTCTTAATTTGAACAAGTACAAATTTTTTA
Organism: Zhengitettix transpicula; assembly: GCA_037074705.1. NCBI lineage: Eukaryota > Metazoa > Arthropoda > Insecta > Orthoptera > Tetrigidae > Zhengitettix > Zhengitettix transpicula. The sequence continues at coordinate 65,821,929 of CM073593.1, read as the reverse complement.
AAAAAACTATTAAGGAATTTATATTACTTTATTATTTCCAACACAGCTCTAGCATTTCAAATCTGTATTAGAAATATACTAGAAAACAAATAACTACATCCTCTTTGTAATATACAGTTCTCAATAAAGTTCACAATGTATGAGATTTGTATCTAAATGTGTCCACATGTATTTCTACATGCTCTCAGTTTTAAGCTTTCGCCATGCTCAAACTTTACTCTTCAATATAAACTTTTCCAAGCCTTAATGCAAGGTAAAATATAATGTACTTGAGACAACTTCATTACACAACAACAATACATAAAGTTCTCACTATAATTCTAACCACAAGATAAAATATTCCACTCAAGATAACAGTATGTTGCCTGTAGTCTCTCACAGATGGAATGCAACCCAGACTTGGGTATAAAAAGCACATATGGAACATTTCTGAAAGGTGAACCTTCCCAGAGAGCTCTGGCAGAGGCAACCTTTGAGGATGCCTTCACATCTCTCTGGTTTTTTGACCGAGGCACCTTGGCCTGTTTTGAGAGGTGTATGTTCTGGGGTCACAGACCTTGGGCATACGGTCAGAGTTGTTTGCTGTTCCCATTGAAACAGTTGGCCAGCTGCCACCTAAACTGGTTGAGGTATGGAGAAGGGAATGCTACATCTGCACAGAAAACCCCTCTCCCACCATCAGAGTGTGGAACAAGTACCAAATGCCTAACATACCTTATGCAGGTTTTATAGTGTTTGTCCTGCAACACTTTCAGGCAAATGCCAGGCAGGATCCTTAAATACAGCCCAGGGACCCTAGTTAACCCTTGGCTACCTTCCTCTACACTTCCATATCCCCTCTTTCAAATCCCTTCCTATGTTATTAAAGGAGAGTTACCACCACATGAATTACCCTAATTTAGCTTTTAAGTCTTAGAAAAACTAGATATCAATCCACATTGCAAAAATTGTTCAATAAGAGGGAGACTTAACAGCCCATTCAGAGATTAAAGCTTCAGAGAAATGTATTGTCAAATTATTAAATTGGTGACAACAGTTACAGGATAGATTCAAATATCTGGAACAGAATAATATTCCCACAGGTAGTTATTTGTAATCTAAAACGAAGTACAAAAAATCTACCTAGGAAATATAGAAAACCTTACAGTAATAAAAACCATCCCAAGAGTTGAAAACAATTAGCGCCATCAGAAAAATGACAAAAAAATATTAATGAATAATAAATAAGAAAGTTAGCCAATTCAGACAAAAAAGTGATAATATAAATACCACACAACATTTCTGGGATCCTAGTCCCTTTCATCAGGTGCGATGAAGAGCCTAGAGCAACACATCTGCACTTGTCAGTTGACAAATAAATTACTAAAAATATATTAATATATAAAAATTTAAATTGGCAATGTCAATAAAATGAAGGGAAAAAATGACAGGCTTTCTCAAGAAATTTATAAAATGGCCTAGTAAAGATCATGCATCAGTAGAATCTATATGTGTAACAAACAAAATTGATTTAACTCAAAATTCAAACAGAAGGAATTGCTGTAAATTATGAAATTTGCATAATGGAATTAGGCAACATTTCAGCTTCAGGTATAGCAATAAATGTGGCACAGATGTTAACTATTTCAGAAAAGTTGGAGTTCAGGAAGAAATGTCTCTCTTTTCTTTATTGAATCTAAATCAATATTGTTCTAAATTTCAAGACAGTGTGCACAAAAGCACCTGGCAAGAAAATAATTATCCTTTTTCAATAATTTGACACAGATAAAAAAAAATTAGTAAAAAATTACAACTAGAACACAGTTCTATATTAATTGGAAACCTATTTCTCTTGTCTCCTTGTCACAAAGTTGTGGTATACAATACTATTGTTTAGTGATTATAAATGATAATGAATAAACTGTGACATATTTAGAAATTTCCACCTAATTAAAGGTAATATTATTCACAGAAAACAGGTACAATGATTAAAATCTTATTAAATGTGATTTTATATACTCTGCAGTTTTTAGCATAACATTAACAGAATACTTGGCTGTAAAATATTTCTGAACATAAATGCAATACCAAACTACAGTCTGCCATTACCAACAACATGCTTGGTTTTACACATGCTTTTAATTCAAGTACTAAATAATTTAAGTAATGTTGAAACAAAATGAATTCATTGGCAATAACAAAAAATATCAGATAATAATTTCCAGATAGATGCAGAAAACACAAATAATAGTTTCACTTCTTACATAATGTTTCTAATAATTCTGTACAGAATGGGAATATCTTAATGTTGTGATAAATTTTGGTTTATGTACAAGTTCTAGAAAACATTATTAGTTAATAATAGCAGATGTACTTTAGCTTAAGATTTACTTATCCAGATCCTTAAATTGAATAAGAAATAAAAAAATTAGAAAAAATTACATAAACTTAGATAGAACAGAGATAACAGAAGTAGAATAGCATTTACAGATTTACAAGGTTTATATAAAATAAAATGTAGTTTATGAACAATAACAAACAGACATAAAATGAAAATTAATAATTTGAAAAGTTGATATACATGTGTTTGTTTGTAACCTGCCCAAAATAAAATGTATGTTATGCCTTTGATAACTATTAGTGAAGAAAAAAGTGCACATAACATTCAAAGAAAATCTTATGAATGATTTATAAAAGGAAATTTCAATGAAAATTTAATATATATAACTACCAAGAGACAACAAAACAAAAGAAAGATATTCAGAATGATCTAACGGTACTTCTACAAAAAAATTAAAGGACTGATGATTTATGTGCCATAATAAAAAAGATTAAATCTGAACTGTTAACTTTATTTATTGTCATATCCTTCCTTTTTTCTTATTATCAATATGTGTGTGTGTGTGTGTGTGTGTGTGTGTGCAGCATGCAACAAGAAGGGAAGATAAACTATTATTGATAAAAACAGGATTCCGATGCATTGCTTCATTTACCAATGAAAAGATCACAATATCAAAATATACAAAGATTTCTCTGGTTGATATTGATAACTGCAGTGTATTACTAAAACTATTCATTGCAGAATGAAAGATAATAAATTAAATCAACATGCAACCATAGAGAGATACTCCACAAAAGAAAAGTGATATTGTGGTCTATTCTTCATGACATACCATTTCTTTAAAGATGTTTGCAGACTCCACAATAACAATATAATTGCAATACAAATCCATCAATCCAGTTTCATATGATTTTTATATACCCTGACATTGTTTTAAAATAGTTTCAACATTTCAGATAATTTCAAGAAATTTACTATATATGTGGTTGATAATACATTAACTTAATCATCAAGTAAGCAAATTAATAAATTAAATAAATACGTTGTGAATTAATAATTAAAACATTTTATTTGCCATTGTGATGAGATCAATTCATTGATAAATTTCATAGATTTTTTTAATAAAAAATGGATAATGAGCTCAGTGTGAAAAGTGAAGTAAAGTCTAATAAATAAAATTGAATGTTTGTGTGTGGTACCGTATTTTGTATTCTGTTAACCTACCAAAAGTATTTTAAACTCTCTTAAGGAACCGAAACCAATTTTCACTCTTTTAGGTTACCAGTATTATTTTACACTTTCGTAAAGTGAAAGGAGTATTTGTGCTTTTCTAAAGGTACAAGAGTTTTTTTTGCTTGTCTAAAGTTATTGGGAGCATTTTTGACCCTCTTAATTTACTGGGAGTATTTATAACTCTCCCTAAGGTACTGAGTATTTTTTATTCTCTTAATGTACCAGTATAATTTTTTTCTTATTTAAGCTTCCAAAAGAAATTTTGATTTTATTAGGTAGCGTGAGAATCTTAAGTTTATTGAGGTATGGTGAGTATTTTTGACTCTAATAGAAAACCTGGAATATTTTTTTAATCTCTTAGAGTACTGAAGGTATTTTTTTCTTATTTGAAGGACATGGAGTGTTTCTGACTTTTTTGGAATACTGGGAGTATTTTTTGAGTCTCAAAGTCCCAGTAATATGATACTGAAAGTATTTTTCACTTTTTTAAAGTACATGGATTATTTTTTTACTTCTTAAAGTGCCGGGAGTATTTCTGACTTCTCATACTAGCTACAGTATTTTACAAATCTATTAGGGAACAGGAAGGGTTTTAGGTGATTTCAATGTGCAGGGAGTATATTATACTCCCTTCGATATTTGAAACTGTCTCAAGATGATCGAAGATTTTCCTGGTGTAATTGTTGTATAAAAAGTTCTCGGTTTTCAATCGGGTGCCAACAGCGATTAAAACGCGACATTTCAACGATGTCTCAAGATGTCTTGGCTCAATTAAGGTACAGTGCGTCAACATACCATTTATGAAGAAATTGACGTTCCCTCTACATAGACAAGTTAAATCACTTCTAATATATTAATGTAGAATTAAATACTTTCTTGGCCTGATATAAATAAATATGTGGGCAATGCCAACTAGTATTTAATATAATAAGAAATGAATTATCTTGTTTCTAGCAAAATTAAGGGTAATACAAGACCACATATGTAAAAGTTCAGGTCAATTTCACCTACAATTTTTTGACTCCATTACTTCAAAACTTTATTAGTATTGTTTAACATAACCTTCTTACCAACTCATTTACGAACACCCCTATTCCAAATTCCATATTTTGCATAAAGTAATTAAATTTATGGGTTATTTCTTACAACAAAGATTTATTAGAATACATGAAACAAACAATGTAAAGTCCTACTAATAATGTCATATTATATAGTAAAACTTTGATTTAACAGAAAATTCAATATCCTAATTAAGTTAAGATGTAAAGGTGAAAATTTTATAATAATTATTTTAAAGTGGTATTGTCTACAGTGCTGCATAAACTTTATGTTGCACTTCTTAAACCATAAAAGCACAAACATGTAGGTTGTAAAAATTACAAAGTGTTTAAAGTGACTAAACTATTTAAATTAATAAAGACACAGTACATACAGTAATGAATAAAATTAACAATGATGCTTGAATTGAAACATATAAGCACAGCATTACCTGGAATTCATCAAGAGGAATAGCTCCACATTCGTCTGTCATTATATTAGCAATCTGCAATTTTAATAAAGACTCAAAACCTTGGGATTGTTGCACAAGTGCTACTTGTCCCAACTTGATTGTTGCTAGAGAAATCTGCAAAGATAATTTAATATACTACTGTTTTCCTATTTTGTGTAACAAAATATAGCTTTAAATAAACTTTATAATAATTACAATTCTGTTTTATGAAAACTGAAGCTAAATTAATTTATCAAAATAGAATTACCTTACAAGAGCAATAAATATTATATACATACATCATCGCAAAATCATGGCCTGTTCATATCTTATAAATAAGAAAAATAGAAAAGTTATTTTAAAAAAATATGTAATTCTTCCTTCAATCACTACAGAATCATTTTCATGCTATGTATATCTATTAAGCCCACCTAACCATTCTTCCTACTCATTCTTCCCATCCTCTTTTATCAGTGCACCTATTTCCTAAAAATGATTTCCCCTATTCCACCCCTACCCCCAACCAATTCTAACAAAATGTTTGTATTTCATAACCTCTAATATCTGCCAGAGTGTTCTTGTGCTAGTGTATGTTTTTATATTTATCTCTTCCTTTCTCCTTCATTAAAAAACCAAGATAAGTTTACCTTCTATCACATGAAGGAAAAGGATAACATCTCTGAAAATTTTAATTCTATATACTTACTCATGGTGTCCATATTAAATTATTATTATGGATTGACACAACAATGCATATAGGTCCAAACTCTGTGTATTGTGAAATATATTTTTCACAATAACATTGACCACATTTTTCTCTCAAAGTTCTCTATACAAATACATTGCTTGACAAATTATCCTGATTGTCTTAATGTATAATTTTAAAATCATTCCCCAAAAATCTATTATCAATTCCAAATGTTTATTTAAAAATTCGTACAATAATATAAAAAACATACCAAATCTTTACGTCTTCCACTGCTGTCATCGGGTGAATGGTCACCACTCATTATGCTTGGATTTCCATCCTCGGTTACTTCACTTGCAATTTCCCATATTTCCTGCATACTAATGGTTCGCAACATTCCATCCAGGCCCTCTGCTTGCTGATCCAGCACAAACTTTTCACTATCAGAAGAAGCATCACTTCGTTGAGAAGCTATATCACTTCCAGCTTCATCTGGACTTGCTTTCATAACCAAATCTAAAGAATTCACAAGACCTTTCAGGCCTTTTGTCATGGTCTTAATGCCAACATTAAGATTATTTGGAATTGAAAGTCTAGATGCTGCTGGTGTAAGAGGAAGAATTACAGGTCCATCAAATGATGGAGATGAGGGAAGGCTAAGTCTATTTACTTCCTCTGGAATGCTACTAGAATCTGGCACAACAGAATCCAAGTCCCCACTTCCATGGCACTCCTGGCCTGGTGTCTGAGATGCCATAACAAATGTCACTTCAACCTGAAATAAAACATCATCCATTAGTGATAGATGTGTTCATATTAGTAATGAAAGTATTGCATTATTGCCCATCTGACCTGTGGAAGAAGGATGCCAGCTAGAATTGTTGGTGCTGTGTCTGTATTAACTCTTTGGGAATCAACAGCCATAACTGCTGCAAGTTCACCTAGCTGCTCAGCAGCTCGTAACAGAAATAAATACTGATAATGGTTTAGTTGGACACTCACTAGGCTTGGGATGTGAACCAAAGCATTAATTGTCATTTGAACAAGATCCAAGTGAGCCCATAATGTCAACTGAAATGCATCAACAAATGGAGTGACTTTGCCAATATCTGCAGGTGCTCCAGCAAAATTTAAGCACAATGGATCTAATGTAATACACCACATGTCACGTGCTTCAGTCCACAAAAGAGTCCTGGACATAGCATGCTCTAATTCCTGTATTGAGCTAGCTGGTAGTTTTGGGGAAGGTCGAATGTTGTCAGAAGCTGAAAGCAATAAATTTATATTACAATATTAGTTCATCAAGCTTTAAAAATAAAAATTTAGAAGAGGCAGGAAAATAAAATATCATAAGCATAGAATATAATGATAAAAAATTTAAAATATTAAAAACTGAGTACAATTAGTGTTTATATACCTTGAATATGGGAAAGGAATTTATCAGTGACAACGTGTTTGTCAGTCTTCATGGAGGGAAAATCAACTCCAAATAATAATGGTGCAGATTGAAGACTGTCAACACACTTTGCAAGATCAGCTCGAGAACTGAATTCAAGGGAACGGACATTAGTTAACGAAACCCGTTCAACTTGAATTTGCAGAGACTGAGGCCTGTCCCTCTGATTTGGATGTTCTGATATTGCATCAACAGAAACCTGTTCAATAAGGAAATCATTTATAAAATTAAAATTTATAATAAATTATTATCTACAAAATATATAAATAATTTTGTAAAAACATAAATAAGAAGAAGATAGGTGCTGTGATACAGTAACATACTATGAAAAAGAGCAAAACAAAATGACTACAAGTCTGTATCAAAGTCCCAGCACATGGTATTGAAGCATATACACAAGATTTGAAATATAAAATTTAGAAAAGATAATATCGACTTAACATACATATGACAGATATTGTAAAATGCTTACACAGAAGCAAAATTGTTGTTTTCTTCTTCTATCTCCTTCCCTAAAAGTAACCCTATTATATAAAAAAATAAAATTCAAGGAAAATATTATTAAAGCATATGGATGCAAAACAAGTGTGTCATAATAAGTAAAAGGCTAATGACAACATAAAAATTAATAAATAATACAAATATTTATAAAAAATGATGTTGACCATTAATTTCAACACTGGAGATAAATGGCATATTCCATCAGTAAAACATTACACTCAAACATTTTGTGAGATTATGGTGAGAAATGTGAATAATACTAGAAGCCAGAAACAAAAAATCAGGGACATTTTCCTTTGACATTTCCATATGTGTTTTGTACAAAAGTAGTCTCAAAGACTTGAGAAAGTTTAAGTAGAATGATACCATTAATTTTAAAATCATAAATTCATATTTTAACTATATGGCTGAGAGTTATATGTAAACTGATTCTACATTTATATTAATTATTCATCAATGTTATTGAGTTAACTCATTTGCAGATATTTAGAATAATCATTCTGTAAATTTATTTTGATTGATATGTTTAACTGATTGGGAGCTGAAAATAAAACCAATATAAGATAATTCATTAGCTAATTAATAGCCAAAAATGGACAAATATGGGTGACACGCCACACAAACCAGGTGACTACATCATAATTCTGTTGACTTCATCAACTGACTTGAGCAGTGAGTCATTCTTATAGCTCTTCCTTTACTTGGATCACCTGACCATAAAAAACTAGGATAGCTGAAACATTGTGTGGTATTCCAATCAGCACCTAATTTTGTCTGCTTTTTGCTATTGAAGGAGGAGGCTGAGAGCAACCAAAAATTTGATGAACTACCTTCAGTTCCCTGTAGCTACACTGTACTTCATTTTGAGGAAAGCCACAAGCTATCTTTCTTTCCTTTCCATACCAATATTTCCTTCCCTATGCCACAACCTTCCCTTGAGAGAGAAAGTTAATGGCCTGGTGGGGTGTTAATTGGTTATGGGCTACTAGCCGTGTGGCGGTCAACTCCGCAGTCTGCAGCCGGCCGGTGCATGGATGAAGGAGGCTGAGAGCCTCCGAAAATTTGAAGAACAATCTTTAGTTCCTTATGGCGACACCACACTTCACTTTCAGGTGAGCCACAACCTCCTATCCTTTCCATACCAATATTGCAATTATATATATATTGTAATAATTAAATATAAACGACTGATTATGGCTGTGGCTGAATAAAATAAAAGATTTTTACGGGAAACAATTAATCAAAATTTATTAAAATTACAATATAAAAAATTACACAATAATATTTAAAATCTCAGGGTCTTTACTGGGTTTGATAAATGGGTGAGTTGAATTTAAATTATCTAACAAAACAATTAAAGAAAAGAAATAATTAAAGAAAAGAAAATAATTGAAGAACGATCTGACGTATCTTAATGAAATCGTTTACAAATAAATTTAGAGTTCTTTTACTTACGGCCGACCAGGTCTCAATTTTGGGGTTTTCTGTGCACACGTTTTTGGGGATATCACTGAATTTAAATTGGTTACAAAACACTTGTCGAAACTTTTGGGTCTCTCTTCTGGAAACTGGAACCTGCAACTCCTTCCGGATTAATGGGTGGACAGATTGTTACAAATTATCTCTCTGTGGAATTGATGACGGTCACGGTACTTATAGATTTTTATCGTGGCATGATTTATTAGGTTACTCCTTGTAACTGTTCGACGAATTTTACTGTCTAAAACTTTTTACTCAAATTTAACTTGTAACCTTTCCGGCTAGATCTATCCGCTGCCATGCTGTTCGCCGTCCGACTGTATTACTTTTGTAAATTAGACTTTGCTGGTCTTTATGCCTCGCCGTTCATTGCCCGACTGTGTCTGTTCGTCTCGTAGAATTTGTACTGCGTACGTCTCAACAATGGTTCTATTGACTCGCCGCCCGCTTTGTCGCGGTGTATGCTTTATATAGTCTAATAATGAGTCCTTTACTTTGCAATTATAACAATGGATTAATTACTAATTACTACAATATATATATATATATTAAATACTTAAAAGGACAAAAATATGAAACACTGAACCTGTGACAATAAACTATTTCAAATTTCTATACATCTGATACAAATATAAGTATAATGTTTTATATTTTAACAGATACAGGTATATTAAATATCTACTAAAGTATTACATGATAAACCAACCATAATTTTGATTGCTTCCAACTTCACATCAATGTAGAAAATATCTGGAATTTGTTCTGGCTGTGCTTCTTCGAGGGATTTCTTGAGATTTAGTACAAATGCATTGGCCCACAGACAACTACGTAAGTCAAAGTTTATCTGAATAGGATTCACTTGTATATACAGTTTAGGTGGTGGCACTGCAAATATAATAAACAAATGAAGGTATTAACCCATAAAAATTCTTCTTCTTTATCATATTAAATTATAATTACATTTATATATGAACAATAATGAGACAATAAAGCAATGGAAATACATATCTATGTATGTATATGTATATAAGGATATTAGTAAGGATGAGACATTGTCAAAAATAATTGCAATATTGGTATGGAAAGGAAAGAGAGATAGGTTGTGGTCATCTGAAAGTGAAGTGCGGAGTCGCCATAAGGAACTGAAGGTTGTTCTTCAAATTTTCGGAGGCTCTCAGCCTTCTTTTTCAGGAAGGAATGTTACACCATTCCGTGTACCAGCCTGCTGTGGACTGCCGGTGCACAGAGTGGTGTAACACTCCTTCCTGAAGGAGGCTGAGAGCCACTGAAAATTTGAACAACAACCTTCAGTTCCTTATGCAATACCGCACTTCACTTTCAGGTAAGCCACAACCTATGTCTCTTTACTTTCCATACCATTATCACAATTATTTTTGACAATGTCATATCCTTACTAATATTTTATATATATATATATATATATACATTCAAACTTGGATAGTGAGGAAGGATAGAAATAAATAGGAGAAATAGGAGGATTGCGCTTTATTTGAATTCATATGCTCGGGCGAAGAATTACGCACATAGAAAAGCATATGTTCAAAGCAGAGAGAAGGATGTGTACTAAGCAGAATACGTGGGTTCAAGTCCCGCCTGGGTCAAATATTTTCAGTCTTTCCTTCTTCTTCCATCCTTCTCTCTGCTTTGAACATATGCTTTTCTATGTGCGTAATTCTTCGCCCGAGCATATGAATTCAAATAAAGCGCAATCCTCCTATTTCTCCTATTTATTTCTATCCTTCCTCACTATCCAAGTTTGAATGTGAATTAATTCCTTAAATGGATTCTCCTAATATTGTATATATATATATATATATATATATATATATATATATATATATATATATATATATAATTATCTCTGTGTGTGTATGTGTGTAATTTTCCTTAACTTAATAGTTATAAAGTTGAAAATTTGAATTATTCTCACTCCTCAACCTGACTGGACCAACTGTTTGTTTCAGGTATATATATAATCTTAAAATTTTATATAACAATAATCATATAATTATCATAATCTTCCATCTTCCTGTCCTATCCGTATCTAGAAAGCAGGCAATGTTTAATAGTTAACTAGACTTACATGGAAATGGTTTATCTCCTGGATAGTAATAATAAGTAAATTCTGCATGAATAATAGAGGTACGATCACCAAGATTTGTTCGGTCACCTAAAAACAATTCAAGCATAAATATAATTACAATTAAATCATCTAAAAAATGTATACCATTAAATAAAACAAGTTAATTGTTTCATCTTGGTTTTAGTGCAATAAAAATTAATTTTTTATTTACAATATATAAAACACATATTTAATTGAATAAAATATGAAAAAATGAAGTGATAATATAAATTCCACATTTACTTATTATCACTTAATTTGTCTGTTATTCAACTATTTTATCCCATTTTTAACACAGATGTATTACATTTTAACTTCAAAATAAGAAAAATATTAAAATATAAATGCAATTTGTAGTGACTTTTACTCAAAAGATAATTGGTGGCTTTTTTGGTGTCGATTGTTGCTGTATAACGGCTGGTGCACCACAGTTTCAATTTGTCAATTCATGCTTGGCCAGCACATAGTTCAGACCTTCTTTCCTGATTAAGGGGGTTCAAGACCTCGAAAATATGTAATATTTTATTGCTCAGCCTGACTGGACCAACTGTTGATTTCAGGTAAGTTGACTTTGCTGTCTCCAGTTTGTATCCAAATTTATTAAATTTTATCTAGCCACATTTTCCTTAAGTGATATATATTCCTACATACATACATGCATAGCTCATTTGGATAGTAAAGAGAGACAGAGGGCAGTTGACTTACCTTAATTGGAAAGAGGCAAAGTCAGCACGAACAAAATTCAAAAATTTTCTATGGACCTGATGGCCCTTCTTTCTTAAAAGTAGGTCTGAGCTACATGCCGACCAGGCACAAATTCAGCCCTGAAATGTTTTCAGCACTTTTCATACACTTGTGTTTGGAACACATGCAAACTCCACTATCAAAAGCTAGTTTCAAACAATGTGTTATGAAGCAGTACTGACTCTGTTCTAATTTTTAAAAATGGAATGGATAGGAAATAGACAGAATACTTGAATACAAGATTTTAGTGTATGTGATTAATTTGAAATTTTGAAGGAGGCAGTAAAGTTCCCTTTTCATCAGAATAGTAAATCCAATCCATTATACTGTATGCTGGACAGTTCTTTTTATGTTAAATCATAATAATTAAAATTTATTTGATTTTAGATACTAATTTTACATTTGCAACAATCAAGAATTCTCTCTGGCATTCAGAAGAAAAATGTTATCAATCAAGTACGCCACAAAATCTCTTGAGTCAAGTAACCCCCAAATCAGACAACAAACAGCCTTTAAATTATAACCACACTGGGGAAGTATTAGAAGCAATAACGTTCCATAAAATGCTGGAAAAACACCCGAGGACAGCATGGATCACACTGCCACGAATTGAACAAAACACATTCGCAAGAACCCCACTGTGGAAAATCTTAGACATTCCAGTAGACCTAACCCTCCTAAACCAAGTAAAAGATAACTCAAAAAAGGATAACTTCGTCAAGGAACACGATGAATTAATCAAGAAACACTATAGTATCGATTTTCGATTGAAATGCTGCACACTGAACCACTTAATGGAGCAGTTTTAAAACAGACCTTGTTGAATAACAACATAGTTTTATAGTAGTGACTAAGTACCTATAGGTACTAATACTTTTTTCAAAGATATCATAAACCACCAAAAAAGAAACAAAACATTGAACCTCATTAGGGACAATATCATGAAGATAAGGAATAGGAATCAAAACATCTGCCTAGCATGGATTCTTGTGCGTAGAGAAATTCCTGGAAACAAACAAGTTGGCAAAAGTAGCATCAAGAACCATACACAATGGAAAAAATGAATTCCAGTGCAACAGCAAGGAAATGTGGAAGTTCTGTAAAGAAAAACTCGAAAACAGGTGGAACGAAAAAAGGAGAAGGAAGAACAACGCAATAATTCACACTGAACTAGTGCACTACAAAGATATAACAATTCCCAAAACTATAAACAGAAAAAAACAGGTGATGCTATATATAGTAAGAACCCTCCATTCAGTTTGAACTCATTTTCCAGATCTACCCAACCAACCTGTGAAGAATGCAGTCAACCATTAACTATTCCCCATATACTATTCTATTGCAGCAGGTACAACGACATCAGAAGAAATAAATCAAAAAACCACATCTCAGACCTCTGTACTTGACAGCTGCCTTGGACATCATCAAATTTATAGAGGAAGCAAACATAAGTGAACAAATATAGAAACCCGATTGCAATGAATGTTAAGAATGTATGTAAATAATAGCACTAAGAAACTATTGTAAATAATATATGGGTCGCCAATGACCACAATGTCGACGCGGCCATTATATACTTTAATTTTTAAAAAAACAAGTGCAGTTTGGCTACCAAAATTTAAGAAAAGGCAAAAGTTTGTGCAAAAACTACAAAAAAAAAAGATTTTATACACTAAGGTGCATCTGTATGAAAACTGTCATTTGTATTCAAATTCTTTCATACCTTGCCCATGAGACTTCCTCAACTGTTGAGCTAAAAGAAAAGAATAAATACATTAAACTAGAATAGTTACCAGAGAATTTTCAGATACCTACTCTCAGGGCAAATAATTAATTTCAATATATTACTAAGTACCTATTGCAGAGTAAAACTATGTCAGACATTTACTATGTAAAAAAAAGAGCTAAGAATGAAGAATTTCCCATTATTTTTTACCTGCTACAAGTAGCTTTGGTTTCTGTTTTCTTTCTGATGTTGTAACCTGATACAAAGTGAAGTCTTTAACTCTAAGAATAATACATGAAGTCATTAGCTTATCAAACTCTTGCTGAATGTAAGTCTTCACACTGCTGGATTTCATTGGTTCTTGGATTGGAGATTGTTGAGAACTTCGTCCTAAGGGTGTATGGCGGGCTTCATGATCTATTAAATCCAAAAGCTTAGAATGGAAAGAAGTCAATGCTTGGCGTAGCCACTCAGTATGAGGTATGGAAAACTCTTGATAGGAGAGCCAAAGTTTACGATCTCCCATTGCTAAATGATATGGATAATAGTCAACCTGCAAAAGAAAAATGATTGTTTAAGTGTGTAATGAAATGGAGAATCGTAATGCATAAATCTCCAACACATCACAATTTAATGCAAATTACAAAATTAAGATAAAATGGATTTTTGTAACATGACTTTTGTAATGAATTTAAATAGCAAAAATAAACCACCACACATAATACAAGTCATTTATAAGCATAATAAGAATTAAAATACAGTAGTTTTCATATGAGGCCTCTAGTTTGTCACTATGAGAGGAAAGATCTATTAATGACTTATGAGAAGTCAGATTTATAGAAGTCAGGACTTATGAAACATAATGGCAGATTTAGAGTTTTCCAAAAGGGGAAGAACATAGTTATGTCTATCATCTGATTACTTATGTCTGCTCACTTGGAGAACAAAGTAAGCTTCTCATGACAGATAAAGAAAGAATGCTTAACACATAGTTTAGGAAGTCAGTATTACCTGAATATGCTGAAAATTGACTTGCAAGGCCCCTCCATCTTTTAATTCTGGGTGACTAGATCGGCCAGCTGAAATCAAATTTTCTGTACAAGAATATTTGAGAGTAGCAAATAAAACAAAAGAACAAATTTGCATAGTGACTTACGCCCAGGATCATCACAAAAGTGAATATCAACATGCTTAAGAATTACGTGGTAAGAGGTTTCCACAAAGTCATACTTCTTAAACACACACGAGGAAGCAGTGCCAGAGTCCCTTAATCTCTCTTGTTGCTGTGACACCTGTGATTGATATTCAGGAACAACCTACAAATTATTTGACATTTTTTAAAATAAATATAAGTTTTTGTGAAAAATATCATGAAATAACTTATTTCAACTAGGAAATCAGATGTCAAAAATCTTGAATAATATTGACCATTTACCTAATACTTACCATATTTTAACAAACCTTGGCATACAAGAGCTTAAATTCAAGTCTAATAAATGCATTTTGTAATGTATTTTTAAAATATTCAAACTTAAGTTGCTGCAATATAATGTTTGTGTGTGCCCAAATAATTCAAAAAATTTACTAATGAGAAAATGTTATTGAAAAACAATGGCATACAGCTTAGAAACAAAGAATATCAAATTCATGTCTAAAATTCACTGTGGATTTTTAATTAGCAACCAAAGGTTATAGCAGCTCTTGACATCTTCTGCCTGCTGAAAGTGTCCCACATAAAGCAGAGCAAACTTTATGATTCACTTCTAGATAAACGCTAACCACCACACAAATTTTAGAGCAAAGAAAGAATTTGTGGCTCATGTCTTGGTAGCCTAAATTATTTTATTTATCAGGAATAGACAACAACAAACATAATCTGTGTGTAACAACTTATATACCAAAAAAAAAAGTATAGTAGAGAGATATGCTTGGGTTTAATGAAATTGCATCAAAAGTTTTCTGGGTCAGCCAATTATCAAAATGTTTTATAATCTTATCAAATAGTTTTAAATAATTATTTTATTAATCATGAAATCATTGACCTTGACTACTAATAATAAAACAAATAAATATAAATTACCTCCAGTTTACGAGCAGCTTTGCGAACACGTGTCTGTTCAGTAGCTTGTTGAACTAAACCAGCAAGAGAAGACAAAAAATGTAAGGCTGCCTTAAGTTGTGAATCAGTCAATACCCATATCAGATCATCTGAAATTAAAGTAAGACAGGAACCAAGTAACAAACTATCTGAAATACGCTTCTTCATAATTATTCGACATCTGGCTCGGTTGGTAATAAGCCGAAGACATGTAGTCAGTTCTGTGTTTTCAGTTGACCGAGCTTCCATTCGAACAGTTTGCCATTCCAGCTCCTTGAAAATAAGCAATTGTCCCTTTGAAGAATCTTTCAGTCTTGTCATACGTAAATCACATCTCTTCCAGACTGGTGATTTAGACTCCACTAAAATGTTTATAATCTGCAATAAATATATATTGATTTCTAAATCATTAAAGAAACTTCCACTATAAAATTTAATTAATTTATGCATTGTAGCATTGAAATTGAAAAAAAACTTACACTAGCTCAACAGACGGCACTTACGTTTCTTTGGTTTACTCAAATTTGGTGACATTCACAGAATTTTTTTTCTCTAAATTATGATATATTCAATAAAATCTTCTTGGTTAGAAGTCCAAAAAGATTTTTTCTTTACATTCTTTATTATGATATATTATTTACATTACCATTTATGATCAAAGTGAACAATGTTGTTTTTTATTGTAAAAAATACTTTTCAGAAACTGCCAGAACATTACTTAGGTTATTAGCAAATTGATGAGTTTATAAACAGAGTAGTTCTTCAGGGTTCATTGTTTTATAGATATGATGAGAAATTTGACAATGCTTAAGAAGTTTAATCATGGATATCAGCTCTAAAAACCACAAATATTAAATAATGCAACAGAAAAAAAAACAATATTTGTGTAGTCACAGATATTTCAAGCACAAACATTATATCCTTACGAAAACTAGAAAAGTAATTAAAATCCCATTACCAGAATATTTCCAATATCCAGACATACATCAGAACTAGAAAATATGTCATGTCAACAAATGACTATTGGAAGAATTAAGTGTGTAATGATTTTAATAGTTTTATGTGACAATGATCACAGTTGTTCCAAACACGGAGAACAAAAAATGATATTGGAAACTGAATTTTATTTTATTTAGCTGTTACTATTAATAGACAATAATAATGGTTAAAAGTCTCTGGATTTTTCTAATCTAAAATGCAGCGCAATGCTATATTCACCTGAGTTTTAAAGGTGGGTTCTATGAAGTTATAAACTATTCAGCAATTTTATACCCCTTCTTAAGCATGTAGTAGGCCATTTCCAACTGTTTACAAACACACTGTACGGAATACAAGATCAATACTGGTGAGGACTAAAGACTTCTATTCTAGAGACTCAACTTAAGAACACATTTTGTAAAGCACAATTGGAGGTAAAAATTACTATATTGGGAGTACTTTCATAATTAATTCTGAGGGTGTGGCAATGAAGGAATTGCAATATATAAGCTAGTATGCAATGTTGAAGAAAATGTTGTAGAGAGAAAAGAATTAAAATAATATACCATTAAAATTGATAGATAAATATGTTATCTAGGCTCAAAGGTTAGAAGCAACCAAAGATTAAGCTCATATGGAATATATCCCAAGTTACTCAAATTGAAAATGACATAATTTAGACAAATATTTAGAGCCAGTATTAGAATATGGACTAATAGATCATGTATAAAATTCAAGTGGTGCTAAGTACTGAATAAACAATGTTAAAAAATAATTGATCACTAAAGGAATGACTTATTGAGGAATAGAGTTATACTTGTAAAGGTAATTATAAAAGAACTAAAATCACAATAGAGAACAAAAAATTCAAAGACGACACTGTGATTTATGGACCGACTGGGAAACAATATTACAAGAATGAGGATAATGACTTGATTTGTAAGAAAACAAGATTACAATTATGTGAAACACTAACGAAATAAAATTAAACCAAAAATAAATGTTTGGAGAATAATGAGTACTACATATTACATCAATTTTCTAATAATGCATTCTGAATTTTTTCTTGACTGTGTAACAGCCCAGGCTTATCTACTGATGTAATGTGAAATTAGCTAATAAACATAATTGAAACATTTATAATTAATAAGAAAGATAGCCAATTCAGACAAAATAATCCCAGAAACATGTGGTATTTATATTATCACATATTTTGAAGGAATTGGATATCTTTTTCATAAATTATTTTCAATCAGATGTCTTTCTTTTTCATTTTGAAACATTTATAATAAAAAAATTACGCACCTGAATAGAGGCTTGAAAAGCAAGGCTTTTAAAATTGATTATTACTGTGTTAACTGCCACTGTCATGCCATCAATAACTTTATGAATGAAACTGTACTTGGCTGGGCCACTTATTGATGAAAGGCCTTGAAGAGAAGACATGGTTCGCAACTCTTCACATGTTTCAACTTGAACTTTAACTTCATCAAGTGTCTACAAAAAAGATAAATTCTATAAATAAAACACATACAGAGAAAAATTTGTATAATAACAATCTTAACAAGTCCCAAGCATACATAAATTCAAACACACAGTATAACATATCAGAGCATAAAATTATCAGCCCATAAAAAAAATCTTAAATCATCAATTAATCCCTACAATAATCAGTTACCTCAGCATGCATACACCATCATAATTCAGTTAACAAAAATAATACATTTATTGATTAAGCAAATTGTGCATGACACCTTGACCTAAAATCTATCAAGATATTTTCAAATATTGATTTATAATTCAATGTTAACTTCTCCTCATCAAGGCAAATGCTCAAATGTGACTTTTAATTTCCATAATTATATTAAAATAATAAAATGTAATTAAGAATTAACAATTTGGAAAATATACAATATACTTATAAGACCAACTTACAAGTAAAATTGGGACAGATTTCAGTTTCGTCCATTGAATTCGTATTGTAACCCTATTACACCAAGCACTTGTTAGTCTCAGCCACGATGGAAGCTCCAGTAAATCGGTGAGGACTTCTTCATCCAACTCTAAATTCGATAACTCTCCTTCCCCCTTAAATGTGCTCAGGTTTATTTTATCTGCCGATAAGTTCTTCGTGAATCTGTTACGAATAAATATAAACACATAATAGATTTTAATCACAAATATTCGCCACACTGTCACTCGCAGAATGACTCACTTGTCAAACCCTTTTGACATTTTAAAAGTAATAACATCAAATTTCACAAAACATACCTAGACAAATGCTTTAAAAGCTGATTCTTGATAATAGATACCATTTTAAAATTACTATATATGTGTATATTGTGATCTTTACACTTTCACCGTAACAAATCCATGTTCCGTATTCTTACGTCTGAAGTCGTCTGCTATCTATTAAGCGAAATCAAAACGTTTCAACTGCGAAATAAAAACACTTTACAGGAACGTCTTTCTCGCAGATAAAACATACGATGGAGTCGATTACAGATAATTCTGTTGAAAATATATTTCAAATATAAATAAATAATCTTCTTAAATCTCATAGTAGTATTTATCTTTATTTTATCCTGATACAAATAAGTTTAATTCTTAATTAGTAGGTAATTGAAAAATGTTTCAGATTGACGCAGATAAAAACTACTCAAAATTACGATTGTTGTAGAAATCGACTTTTCGGAATCTTATTGAATTTTTAATTAGTTAATTAAACACTCGTAACAAACTGTGGCAGCTTAGAAGTATTCATATTGTACATTATTCGCTTCCATTTTTTCATATTGGTTTTGAACAATTGATCCTTTATTTGAAATGTCTCATTGAAACGTTAATTGCAATTTGTACCTACATATTACTTAAAAGCAAAATATTTTATGCTAACCCAATATGTTATATTTCGGAAAAGAGAAATACAATAGTTAATTTGAGAATAAAAAGTTATGTTTTATTAAGGAATACTGTGTTTCGACTCAATCTTGTATTCCTGCTTTTTTATATTGATCATAATTTAAAATTTAATTTATTGGTGAATAAGAAAGATAGCCAATACAGACAAAAAGGTTAATAACACAACGTTTCTGGGATCCTTGTCCCTTTCCTCAATTACTTTCTCACGTTCATATTTAATTAAAAATGTTTTGTCGTTATATATAAACACGTAGAGTTATCTTAAAAAATAGTAAATTTAAACTGAGACCTACAATAAAAAATATTTAATCCAGAACGCATATTATATATACATACTGTCTCTCGTAACATCCAACAACAGATAATTTAATACTTAAATATATTTAAAGTTAAAAGTTTTAATTTTGAACAATGAAATATTTTATTGCAGAAACAACAGAAAACACACAAATAATGTTATTTTGGTATTCAAGAAAATGGTATTATCAGATTTCAATGTTCGTTTCGTGGATAAACGTATCTTTGCCTTATGATCTCTAGAAGAGACCAAAGATAATGGCATATATTAGGAATCACTGCGTAAACACTCATAGATCTTTGATAAATGTTGTATCCGTGTAATATATAGTGTGCATTTCCTTAAACTTATTACTTTTGTAATTTTAGTTTCGATTCCACAATGTCACATTAAATTTTTTTCATTCCGTTAAATATGCCTTGAGTTTTCAATATTTCTGAATCGTTTCTGGTAACGAAATTTCTTACATTGAAGTTATGACGGTTCAGCAGTTGTAGATAAATATTATTTGTGAATGACTCGGGGCACTTAAATTTTCGACATATCTATTGTTGATTAAGATGTTAAGAAATGTTAAAGTACTTGGTCATCTGAAAGGAATTTTTGGAGCAGTGAAAATCAACAATTCATTGAAAGGTAAAAAATTAGTATATTATTCCCATGAATTTTATAATTAGTATTACCAGTTACATGATTTGAAATATTGCTACTGTATGTCATCAATACATTTTTCAGTAAATACCCTACATTGAATATATATATATATATATATATATATATATATATATATATATATATATATATATATATATACACACACACACACACATACATATTTAAAAGAGTCTTAGAATTGGTGTATATTATTAATAAATAAATAAATTTTGCCTTCTGTTCAAAGTTAATTAACCCCACCATCATGTGCACTTCACCCCTAATTTCTAATATAAAATTTTAAAAATATCAAGATGGAATATATTTTAACAGAATATAAGCATTACAATCTTTGGATACAAATATTAATGAATATTATACCTATAAATGTGCCAAGTCTTGTCGGCAAATATCTATACAGAGATCTTGAATTACAGTTGTCCTATTCATAAATTTGCAGCAAATCTATATATTTCTGAAGGGAAAGAAATGTAAAAATGAATAGACATTCACATTTCTTGTAGCTAAAGTAGCACTGCTTGTTAATAGTATTTTTTTTCAGTGCAATCACAAATTCGATTGCTTGCTAGTAGCAGTGGCAGTGATAGAGATCCTTGCAAGCCATCTAGGCCTCGGAGTGGTGGCCATGGAAAATGTGTAGATGTACCTCCCAAAAAGCCAGAGCCAGTGTGCCGGCCAAAAAAAATTCCAGGAGAATGTGTTGAGAAGAAAAACCGTATACAATGCCCTGGTATAAAAGAACTGCATATTGAAGAGCCTCGTTGCCCTGAAGATAATGGGTCAAATAAGAAAAAGAGCTATATACCTTACATTGTTGGAGGACTGTTGCTGGGTGCTCTTTCCTTTTTGGCTGTAAGTTATTTAGCTTAAAGTAATAATTGGTATTTTTATTCATTTAGAGTGAGTATGTAAGACAAAATGTACAAAAAAGCATGAATTTTTTATTGGTTTGTTATATCTCCAACATAACTCATTTATACATCAATTTTGGGCTACTTTTGGCTGTTTTTTGTTTACTAATGTTTCTCATGAGTATTCTCTAGACTTCTTTGGGAATCCTTAGATCTATTGAGAAAAAAGTTGGCAAACACAACTGAACAAAATGTGATCCAAAAACTCGAATGTGGTCTACAGGTTTACCTGATATAACTGTTCTGTCCTTCATTAGTGACCTTGTTTTGAAAATAATATTTGAGACTATTTTATAAAATTTATTTTCGTTTGAGGGAAAATAACTGAACATATTTAATAATAAATAGTGGTACAATAAGTTTCATGTTGCATTCTTTTAGGTTTTTTTGTCTTTTATAGTTCTTTGATTCATAAATTATTTATTATTCACATTTTTTCTTGTTGCAGCTTTATAAATTATCAAAGAAAAAGAAAGAAGAAAAACATAGTTCAGTTCCTACTTCAATAAATCGTAAGTAGCTTTCTGTTTTTCTTACAAAAACTATTAAATGAGTGTTTTTATTTATATTTCTTGTCTTTCAGGAAAGCCAAAAGTGATTGTTAAAATACCTTCAGAGTCTTGCAACATTCCCACGTGTGTTCCTTACCTGTTAATAGGTGGAGGAACTGCATCTTTCTCTGCATTTCGAGCTATAAAATCTTCGGACCCAACAGCTAAGGTTTGTTCTTACTTCAAAATATTTTGGCCTTCCAATATCATCTAACTGCTTTTGAAAGTTTGGTAAAGCAATCATGACACCTTTGTTCTGTATACATTTCAAAGTGAACATTTAGCAATTATGTGATTGCTGAGTTGTTCATAACATTTAGGGACTGAGGTGATTGCTGAGCTGTAAGCTGAAGTGTATAGTTTACCAATTATTTTCTGTCTTATTCTCAGTTCTCTTGTAATTTTGGGGGAATTGGTCTTGTATTATGACTTCATCCTGGCATGTGTCTGAGCTATATGGGGAAGGTAAGATTTGAACATAAAATCCTCTATTACATGTATGTCCTGCAGCTGGCTATATTACTATAGCGTTTCATGTATATTATGTGCAGGCAGAAGTTTTCATAAATACCGCATATCATTTCTGAAAACCTTGTTTCTTTCTTCAGGTGTTAAGGCAACTAAAAACACAAGAACTTAGAATGACACAAGCACACAATACATTTGATGAACTTTAAAAAAGGCTTTTGAGTTTGCCTACTGTAATATGCAGTTGTGTCACTCTAGACTCTTATATTTTTAGTTTTCTTTGCACCTGAAGAAGGGAACAAGGTTTCCAGAAACGTTGTGTGGTATTTATACCGTTACTTCTTTTGTCTGTATTTGGTTATTTTATCTTATTATTAATTTTCAAAACTGACATATTTTTCATTATAATTTTACTCCTGTTGGGTTCATTACATTATACACATTACAATTTTAAAATTTGTTTAGTGTCAAAATTTATTTATGTATGATACAAAAGTTCTGAATTTATTCTAGTGCAAAGTTTTTTGCCTTTGATAAGACACATCCTACTAAATAACAAATTGTGTACTGATGTTTCTTTTCAATTTAATTAAAAGTTTTAGTGTCAAAGACCATTGAGAAACCTGCTACTATTGCATTTATCATAATTATATTAATTTTATCATACATATCTTGGAAAAGTATTTCTGTCTCACTTTGGTTCTTAAACAAGTCCTCCAGTGTTTTTATATGTACTGCTTACATATAATGCCTACTTTAATATACATTGTCACTGCTCACAAATAATGTTTATAACTTTCAGATTCTCTTAGTAAAACAGCTTGCATTGTGGTTACATATGTTAATATATGTGTAAAGCATTGTATTGTGTATGTATATTTTGGTAAATGTTTATTTTCAAAACAAAATCTTTTGTGGTACTGTGGTTAAAAATGAAGTTGGAAGAATTATAACTATATTATATGATATTTGTTAAATTCAACACTCGTATTTTGTAATAAGATAGAATTTCCTACACCATCTATATAAAAAAAGCATTGTTGATTAGCTTTATTGTGTAATAATTATTTATGTGCTTAATTATTTCTGTAGGTATTAGTTGTTTCAAGTGAAGATAAAAATCCATATATGCGACCGCCCCTGTCAAAGGAAATGTGGTTTAATGAAGAATATGAAACTACAAAAAAATTGATGTTCAAGCAATGGAATGGAACAGAAAGAAGGTACATTAGACTGGCATTTGTGCTGAATCTTTACACTTCATGTCATAAATTTTTATTTACTATATTTACAGCCTGTTTTATGAGCCAGAAGATTTTTATGTTAAGTGCAAGGATTTGTCAGATCAGACTAATGGAGGAGTTGCTGTTGCACGAGGTTGGAAAGTTGTTAAGATTGATCCATATGGGAGAATAGCTTATCTTGATGATGGGTACCAAATAAAATATGAGAAATGCCTTATAGCCACTGGTATGTGCAATACACTATGTAGTTAAGTAGTTTTTGATAATATCGTATATCATGTTTTCTTGCATAGTTTTTTTCAATAACGTTTTACTTTTTGGAAAGAAGGTTTATTATATCGGCTCATTTCAACCAACATCCTAAGAAGCATTCTAACAAAAAAATTCTTGTCACTGTGTTTCATAGTTGAGAATAAAAGTTGTTTGTGGGAACAATTATTTTGCTTCTATGGAAGCAGATGCTTGCTTAAACTGCAGGGATATGGTAGACATACCAGAATTTCTGAGACCATTATCGAACAAAGACTTTCTTGACATATATCATTAACAACGTATTCTCAGGATTCCAACTTCCAGTGACTTGTCACTGCCGGTAGGAATCCCGAGAACACTTTGTTAGTTTCTGAGACCAGTTAATCAATAGTGGGTATGAAATATATTTTTTTGTAAAACAATTAATTTTTCTTGCTTAATGAACTGAAGATAAATGTTTGTACAAAATAATACTAATTTCTTATTGCCCATAGGACTATACACAGTTTTCCTCTCATTATACCTCCTTTCACCCTCAGCATATTGTGTAAACTTTACATAAAATAATCTAACCTTCTCCTTTAAATTTGGGAGCAATTATTTTTAGGTAAATTTATTATATTAAAATCAAGTATTTTCCTACCAATCCCAGACATTTATTTGAGAAAAATCAATTTTAAATACTAGTTATGTTTCAGTACATTTTTGTGCCTTTATCAGGTTTTGACTCATTCATTGTAAATTTTACAATCGGGGTATCTTCCAAGTCTATGTTAAACAATGTTTTAATTCTGAAAGAATTCTTTCAGCAGTTTGAGGATAAAGAAATATGCCACATTAGTCATCAACAATGAATTTACTTTCACTTAATATTGAAATAAAATTTAAATTTCAGACATTCTGTATTGAATTTTAAAGTCACATTTGGAATTTATTTTGGCTGAAATCAGTAGGTTTCATTCTTTTATTACTCTTATTCAGGTGCTACGCCTAGAAGCTTACCCATTTTTGAACAAGCTTCTGCTGCTGTTCAGGATAGAATTACTCTCTATAGGGAAGTGTTTGATTTTGAAGAACTGGATGCTATTGTGAGGAAAGGTGCAAAAAGTATTGCAGTAGTTGGCGGTGGTTTTCTTGGAAGTGAATTGGCTTGTGCCTTAGCCCGCAGAGGTAATTTTTTATATTTATTAATTTTTAAAGTTTGTGATTAAAGTATTGTTGATCTATTATAACCCATATGTTTTTAGGTCGTAAAACTGGCTTAAAAGTTCATCAGATATTCCGAGAAAAGGGAAATATGGGAAAGGTACTGCCAGAATATTTGAGTATGTGGACAACAGATAAAGTGGAAGATGAAGGTGTGGAAGTTCATTTTAATGCAGAAGTTAATGCCATTGCAATGGATAAAAATCAGTTACTGCTCAGTCTTAACAATGGATGTTCAGTGAGTTATATTATAATAATATAGCCAAATACAGTTTAGAAATGGAAAAAATAACAATGAAATAACAAAAAAATTGGATTTTCACATTTCTTACAGACAATTCTTATTATTAATTTTCAATCAGAGTTAACCGAGAGACAGTTTAATGCTTATTATATCAATCATAATATGCAAACATTTAATAATTTTTTTATTGAACAATGCTGTAGTAGGATAATGATTATAATGTGTTATTTTAGTTGTATGCTTACAAAATTTGTGGTGTTTGATAAAATGATGTACTGTATTATATGTGATTTTACAAAATGGAGAATGTAATAATGGTACATTTTTTTAAGTTAAATACTTCTCAAATACATATAATTTGCCTGTTCATAAAAGTCTATCATTTTTCTCTTTGTTTTTGAATATTTAAATTACAAAATACATAGGACATGTTATCATTACTTGATTATAAATATATGTGTAAATAATTGTGTTCCATGTCCAAATTATTGTAAAAGCACTTAAATCAATTGGGAAGCATGTATCTTGCATCAAAGGATGGCTGTAAAACATGATAATTGTGTGGAGCATTTGCAAATTATATTAATTATTGTTGTTACATAATTATTAATTTCAATATTGTTTGTTTTTTATCTCCAAGATTAATGCTGATCATGTAATTATTGCTGTGGGAGTAGAGCCAAACATTCAACTGGCTGAAACATCTGACTTGGAAATCGATGAAGAGTTTGGAGGGTTTAGGGTCAATGCAGAACTCATGGCTCGATCCAATCTATGGGTGGTAAGTGTTTATATTCTTCCCTAAACACACTAGTGGACAATATCTACCAATGTGGTATTATTGAACACTACTCCTTTTGTGCTTATTTACTATTAGTTCTGAATAGTCTAAATGAAAGAACATTGAGCCATTCAATATTTCATTTTTGGTCACTACTAAATATAAACATTTTTTTCCAGAAACACTTTGTAGCTCACTTATTTCCAAAATATCTTTCTATATTGTATTTTGGGGGAAAAAATCAAATTACAGAGAATAATTTGTTTTCAAATCTTTGTTACTTCATTTTTTGAGCACTTTTACTATGCTGGATCTAAAATTTTGGTGATTTTCTTTTCTTTCAGAAAAGGAGCACCATTTTTGGTGACAGTTTTAACACCTCTTCTCCAGTTAGCTTAAGATTAGTTAATGATGATATCAATTAAATCATACTCATTGAGTATCTTTATCTGTCTTCCCAAAAATGCATACATAGAATTATTATCTTGTCTTGTAATCCTATTTAAATTGTATACCTCACCTCATTCCCATTTTGGGAAACTAGTTGAGGATTTATAGTTGTAATTTGATTTTTTTTCGAAAATAAATGGTCGTTTCTCTAAAATAGGATAGGATTTACAGAATTTGTATAAACATTAATCTTTATTCACTATTATTATCTTGAGTATTGTTGATTTTACGAGAAAAAATTATATGATTTTTCTTTTTATCAACAGGCAGGTGACTGTACTTGTTTTTATGATGTGAAACTAGGACGACGTAGAGTGGAACATCATGACCATGCTGTGGTTTCTGGAAGGTTGGCTGGTGAAAATATGACAGGAGCAGGTATGTGCTTTGCATACTTTCATACAGTCTGTTTTATGGAGGGGGGAGGCAGAGGAGTTGAATGGTCATTTCAACTAATTGGAAATCTCAGCTACTTACGACTTTCAATTTATGAAGGGAGGTGATAATTATTGAGTGATTCCCTCAACTTTGTTCTTTGTTTTAAGAAGTTATCAAATTTATAGATGTGTTTTAGAGCAGAGTTATGGCTGGAATTAAGAATGTCTAAGAATATGGAACTGCTGCTTTCAAAACTGGGGAATAAATATTATTTGTGCATGTATTCAAATGCATTCTTCCTTCTCGTCCTCATAAAAAATATATATGATTTTTCTTTTGAATGACATCTGTGAAGATTTGGTTACCTTGTTCATATAGAAAAGTTAATGCTTTAATCAGTTACTTAATTTCTTTTACATTATTTTTGATTGAATGTTTATAAAATAAATTGAGGCTTGTTTAATATAAATTAAAACAGTAGTTTACAGGTCTGACCTTATTGTACACTTGTTTTTATATATGTATAACAATATTAATTGTCAATTAAGTTTTTTTTACTGTGACATTGCAGGCAAACCATATTTGCATCAATCAATGTTTTGGTCTGATTTGGGACCAGATGTGGGATATGAAGCTATTGGAATTGTTGACTCTCAGTTGCCAACAGTTGGTGTTTTTGCCAAGGCTTCAGATCAGGACACACCAAAAGCAGTTGTTACTGCTACTGGGGAAGGTGACCGGGCAATGACCGAAGAGGTGAAAAACATTATTTTATGTTCAATTCAAATTTATTTTTATTGATTGTATACCTACACAAGTCATATTTTACAAAGTTTATTCTTGTTACCTATTATAATTAATAATCTAATATGTATAAAATATATTATGTCTAATGTTAAGCAAGATAATTGTCATAAAAATATTTACATTGACATAATTTGAGAATCATTTTATCTTGATGGTAGAATCACAAAAAGTGTCATTCATGTGATGTTTTCAAAAAGTTGTTTGAGTAGTGTTATATAATTGGACAATTCTGTAGTTTGGAAATTTAAAAAATATTTTACCAGAAACAATAATAAATATCATTTGAATTAAAACCATGATAAATTATGATCAGGTTCCTCAATGTTATGAGATTTCAAATAATGATATGTGATTTATGTTCTGTTTTCCTCACTATAAAAGGTGAATTTTCTGTGTACACAGAATTTATTTAAAAAATACTTCAATTTGGAAATATGTATATTGTAAAAAACATATTCTAAGCTCAAAATTGATCTTGAATTTAAAAGTTAAATATGCAAGTTCAGTTTTTAAAAATAAATTATAGGATATACTGATTAATTTTTTGGCACAGGAACTTAAAATTTAACATTTTGATGTTTCACTGCAGGCTAAAGATCAAATGTATGAAACCCTAGTTTAATGTAAAATATATGTATGTAAATCACAATGATAATTACATAGCGTTCTATGGATAAATTAATGGCTAGAGCTGCTTAAAATTGCATAATATATATTAGATAAATCTTTATTCATAATTATTTGTTAACATAATCTTGTCAATTTTTATTTAGAAAGCACCACCTGTGTCTCCACCTTCAGAATGCTCCCCAGCTCCTCCTAAAGATGGTGAAAACTATGGAAAAGGAGTAATATTCTACCTTCGTGATGATATTGTAGTTGGCATAGTGCTTTGGAATGTTTTCAACCGTATGTCTGTAGCTCGCCAGGTAAGGATTATTTTCTGCACTTTTAAATGGCAATTATTTTATAGAAAGTCTGATAGCAGTTTGATTCATTACAGGTACTAAAAGATGAAAAGAAATATGAAGACCTCAATGAAGTTGCAAAACTCTTCAACATCCATGATGATTGAAATGAAGCTTGTTCAAGACAAGTACTGCGTAGTAGGGCACAATAAATTCATAGTCAAATGTGGATTATTAATTTTTCTCTGTGTCTGAGTATGCATTTGTTTTTTTCTGTTTCATTAATTTGTTATGACTATGTTAAAGATATAAATGAAATATGTGAGATTTTATTGTTATAGAAACTAAATTGAGTATGTTTCTAGGTGGAGTACTGTAATATCTGAAACAGTTAACATTTTTTTCCTTTACATTATAAGTACTAGAGACTTGCTTCCAGCAGTATTTTTCACATGTAATTCGTTATATGTTGTTAGAGCTGGATGGAGAGAGTAATTAAATGCATTAATGGAATTAATATAGAAGCTAAAGTTTCTGCCTACATCCGGCTGATTTGTAACACCGAACATTGTTCATAAAAGTGTATATGTATTTTCTTGTAGTTTTATACATTATGTACTAAATAGAAGGAAAAAATAGATAACTGCATGGCAATTTCATTAACTTAGTAAGCATATACCATATACCCCGTATACTAATTTTATACACAAAATTTGTTTCAATTCATCTTCATTAAATTTTGGTTAGGATTTGAAATTTAATGAGAGTGGTGGATTTATTTAAAAGAGATTTGTTCCATTGTCTCATTTGCAGAAGTAGACAATAGCTGAGAAACTAAAGAGAGTAAGGAGTTAAGACAATTTAATGAATGATTTCAAGAGGGTAAGATTAATAGTCCAAACCCCATGCAGATGTGGACATATTTGGAGGTCAAAACTTTTATGCAAACTGGAGATAGAGAATGCTAGATACGGTTGGAAGTTTTCTGAAAATTTCAATTTGCGTTTCTGGAAGGTTGTGTGCATAATGGACGGGTCCTGGCTGTAAAAAAAACTTGTAATTTTAAAGTTGGTTGCAAGGTGAAGTGATCACATTTCTGAGAATGTCCTTTGTGTTATTGATTCCCTTATTGAGCACATGTGACTTAAAAAATTTGCATATAACATGTGTTCAGTTGTTGTTAAGTTGATTCTTACTTACTATATTATGTAGCAAAAATAATTAATAGAATAAGCCAAATTTGAAATGAGTAAAAGTGGTAGAATATATGTTGGAAAATGGACAGGAAGGTTTCCATCATTCTTCCCTCATTTATATTACTTCATCTAAATTACATTCACATTAAGGCATCCATCCATATTGCATAATGGGAAAAACATTAAATGTTTCTGAATTCTGTGATTCCACATGTGTAAATTTTATTCTGATAGAAATTATGCCACTTTTCTTTTAAAATTAAACTACAGTTGCATTCTCAAAACCTAAGAACTAGGTATATAATTTACACTTAACCTTGTTGGTAATTATGATTGAATTATTCTCCAGATAAGACGTTGCTATTTTCAGATCATAATTGTAATGCTCGAGTTTTTTGTCCAGACCACATAAAATATATTAAAACAAAATAACTGATGGCTGCTTTCTGGTACTGGTCAATCAGGTTCTTTAATTTCTGTATTGATGTATATCTCTATTCTATTGACATCATACTGAAGACTTAAAATGTTGATATAATACAGTATATCAGCATCAAAATTCTAATTTCCATACTGAATATTTTACCAAGTTTGAATGAGTTGGCAATTATAAATATGTATATGCATGTTTCTTCAGTTTTTATAATTTATTATTAGTAATTTTAAGAAAATTGTGGGTTTCAACATTCATTTGAATAAAAAATTAGTTGTAGGTCAGAATTGTTCCAGTTTGTCAAACAAGAAGTTTTATCAGTGAAACTCTGAAATGTTATTTTATCTGGCAGTTATCAAATGCTTTCTTTTTCATATAAGCATAGATACAAATCTAATGTCACTTTTGAGTTTGAAATGAATATACCAATTAGTTTGTTTGTGCTCTCTTGGCTCTTACAATTTTACCATCTGGTGAAAGCAACTAGGATTGCAGAAATGTTGTGTGGAATTTATATTATCACTTCATTTTGACTGTTATTTGGCAATTTGTTTCTATTAAGTATGCTTTTAACACAGACATATTAATTTAATTTTGTATTCAAAACAATTGCAATTTTTTAAAAAATATTTTTGTCCTTTCAATAAGCTATATAAATCTTAAAACATAAACAACTTAATTTATACAAGTTAATACATTTAGTTTTTGCATCAACTAATAATTTTGCAATATTTAACATGGATTCCAAGGATTGATCATACATTTGAATTAATTTTTATTTAATAAATGCTTCAGAATTATTTCAGCTATAAAAGATGAATGATTAATAACATTACTTTTAAAGTTCAATTCTCAACAATAGGATGTGTAAGCAGAAAATAAATTATTGAAAGATTTTCATTTAAACAATATTTTTCATGTACTTCTAGAAAATATTTATACTGCCCACTTTGATAATTATACCAACAATTATCAAAGTTTACATATCTAAATTTCATACATGAAGTATCCATATTTTGAATATTATTTTCTTAGCAAGGTTTTATTTTCATAGTGTATTCCATGAGTTGTTCGATCGTTTCTGCTTGATATCGCTTTGTCATTTTCTCTATAAATGCCATGTACATTCCAACATTGAAATCAGATAATGGAGGATTCTGAAACAGATTCATCAGCTAGTGAGTGATGTCATGCTTCAAATGTATTTGAGCTAATTCTTAAATGTGACAATGCTAAGTCAATGTGAGATAAAGTAGTGATAGTCTTGGAGTTATTGGATCCCTTCATTTATAGAGCACTTGCGTACCAAGCAAATAGTCCATGTTCAACCTTACACCTTCTCATAATTTATCTGTTTCAGCAAATATATTTTGAACAGGAATAATAATATTATTATTATTTTGTGTTGTGTGTAGTTAGTGAAATTTTGACTACTATTTGAGGTGAACTTGTATTGATTGTCTCAAACGTTATCTTATGTTTGTACTTTGCTCCAAACTGTTCTCATATGACCACTTATGACAAAATAATACTAATTATAGTGATACTAAATAAGGAAATTTGTGCTGTGAATTTAATGAGTAATGCAAATAATTTAGAGATAAGGCTAAAAATTAATGTTTTCAAAATGAGAAAAACATAATTAACCTTCAAAATAGCTATTTTTCATATGGCATAATAATTTCTTACTTTTCATGCAAGTTGACTAGCATTTAAACAATGAAAGTCGTTATGTTGTGTTGCGTTGCACATTCAAACTGTTAAGTAAATAGTCATTTTTAATTATTTAACCTGACTATACGAACATATGATGATAGGTTTTGTTTCCATAAAATTAAAATGGGAGTTCGTATTAAGAAACATAAGTTATATTTCTGTATTAATGGACTTGATTTGATTGAAGGTCACATATTAGAAATTATAAAATGTTATTTTAATCAGTGAGTTGTTACACTTACTTGAATACAATCCCAAACATTTCCATGAGAAGATGCTGCAAGTAAATGAGGTTGCAAATGTCGTAATATTGCAACACAGAAATAAACACATATGTCTGAAGGATAAAGTAAGTTTAAAGTTAGCCATTGGCAAATTTGAGGCCAGTTGAGTACATTCCAAAATGATTGACATATCCAGGTGTAAAATACTGTTGTCCATGGGACATTTGCCATCTATGACAAAATGAAATATATTTTTAATTTTTTTTATTATTTATAACAATAAAAACAATTTGTATGTAACAGATGGTGTAAATTACCGTGCAGAAACAAAAGATTATTTATGAAACTAAATCGTAAAGTTGTTACAGAACTGTGATTCTCTTTTATTACAATCTAATATGGAGTACAACTGCCTTTAAAATAATGAAGTCTTCAGGATTTACTCTACTACAACAATGTTTGAAGTATTCTTTAGATTTCAAAATCTAGTTGCATTGAATAACCTACGATCACGGAGAATAGACCTAATTGCTGATCATTTTATAAAAAATTCTCGTCTTGATATCCAATGTTTATGGTAATTTTATCCCCCCAATGTTTACAAATCATTCATATACAATTT
Organism: Zhengitettix transpicula; assembly: GCA_037074705.1. Classification (NCBI taxonomy): domain Eukaryota; kingdom Metazoa; phylum Arthropoda; class Insecta; order Orthoptera; family Tetrigidae; genus Zhengitettix; species Zhengitettix transpicula. The sequence continues at coordinate 65,788,788 of CM073593.1, read as the reverse complement.
TTTGTGAACAAAATAAGATATCTCTTAACTGAAGGTAAAAATTGTACACATTTAAATATATAATCCTTTGACTCTGTACTGTATTAATTGACATTTGTGAAATTCAGATTACATAAAAAAAAACTGAGTTAGATGAAGTGTACCTACTTATAATCAAATTCCTACCTTTAATGCAGCACAGGCTAGTGGTAATTCAGACAAGCATACAAAATTGAGATGATGACACAAGACAGCAGACACATGGTCATAACCGAGATGTGAAGCAAGTGACGGCCAGATGAAAGGAGCCACAGGAAGTCTTGAAAACTGCTCCATAAACATGATACATCTGTAAGACAAATATTGTATAGTCTTAAAATGTTAAGCACTTGTATGTGAGTGGAAATAAAATTTATAATTTTGCCTGTATTGTCCAAATTTTTAACTATAATGGAGCAATATTGTATAAATTGTCTCTGTGATGATTGCTATTACTGACTTGCATTGCATATAATGATGGTAAAGTTTTCAATCTGAGAGGCTATTGCTTTGTGATGAGAATAGGTTAACTTGAGTCTCCTGTATAAGTTGAGATTCGTTACCTGCTGAATGTGTTCAACTTTCAAAATTAAATTTCTGTGAATATATCAATTAAAACTCATCCATTATTTTTTTTATAAGTAAAGAAAATTATGTAAAAAGTTTGCTTCCATAATGATTTTGTGTGCAATATGTAAATGGAATACCTCAGACACTAGCAAGTAAGATATCAAATAAAGTTGGTACAATGTACTGTAGATCTCGCATATAATTTCGGTTACTGCCCTAACTTAAAACTGGTGTAATCCTGTATATAATATTTGACTGATTTCAGGTAAGTTGGAATCGCTGTCTCTTTAGTATCAGATGTGGTTTATATATATATATATAAGAACTCATTTGGATAGGAAAGAGAGAGAGGGTAACTGACAACTTAAATGAACAATTATATTTCCTTCACAGTTCAATAATGTAATTCAACCCTTTACAATATTCATAACTTATACGTTTCCTACTATCCTGAAGGAGGAGGCTCAGGCCCTCAAAAATTTCTGCCCAGCATGACTAGACCAACTGTTGATTTCAGGGTAAGCCAACTTTGCTGTCTCTCTTTCCTATCCAAATGTGGTATTTAATTTCACCCATTCACATTTTCCTTACATGTTATATATATAAATGATGAGTGTTACACCATTCCATGCACCGGCTGGCCGTAACACTCCTTCCTGAAGAAGGGGGTTGAGAGCCTCCAAAAATTTGAAGAAATACCTTCAGTTCCTTAAGGTGACACCGCACTTCACTTTCAGGTAAGCCACAACCTATCTCTCTGTCCTCTCCATACCAATATTCCAATTATATATATATATAAACAATTTGTATGGAAAGGAAATAGAGAAATTGAAGCTTAGCATTGCCCGTCGGGACAAAAAGAAGTTCTTCAAATTTTTCTTTAAGATAAAAAACTTGTAGTAATAAACCACCACTTTTCACTCCTTCTTTTCCATACAAATTGTTTTAGTTATTTTGGCAATGTTATATCCTTACATTTATAGATCCATATATATACAAAGGTGGGAATATGGTTTTTGTGAAAGCATATGCTCAGGCATAGAATTGCACACAAAGAGAAGCATATGTTCGAAGGAAGAAGGAAAAACTGAAAATATTCAGCCAGGGTGGGACTTGAACCCATATATTCTCTCGTATGCAGACGCCTTAACCATTTGGCCAAGTCCAGGACTAGGTGACAGTCTTATTGGGTTTTAAGAAGATAAATGTATATATATATATATATATACACAGAGTTTCAGCATGCCAGGTATTAATGAACACATCAAATTTTCAAGGACCTAAGCCCCCTTCATCTAAACAGAACAGGACTGCACTTCATGTCTACTGACTGAACAGTAGACATACATACAATTTTTCAAAATCGTGTGTTATGTTTCTTATGAGTAACATTACTATCTTTGAAATAAAAGGTCCCAGTGTTCACGATTGAGGATGTTATTTTTACTTATTCCTTTGCTCAACTTGTTGCAATAAAATCTAATAAACCCTGTGATATTTACACTTGACTTTACTATCAACTATGGTTATGAATTTGTCTTTTACAAAGACATTTGAACCCTTGTGTACTTAAATTTAATTTGGTCAAAAAAATGAAAAATTTAATTCCAAAACTATCTGTGTTTATATTTTAAACTTATATTGAACTCTCAAAGAATATTACAATTGAAAGCAATTTGATTTATATTTAAAAAGTAAGTTATTGGCTCATCTTATACTGTAACTATGAAATTATTGAACTCTTTATCTGGAAATCTAATCTTTAGCACTGTTAAGCAGAAAGAACTTGGAACATGCCTGCCAAATTTAGCTCCACTTCTTAGTCAAAAGTTTTGTTGACAAGCAATATGTGTGTAAAAATTTAGGTAAATGCCAGGAATTACAAAAACATTTTACTAACCTTTCCTTATTACCTTGACAAAGGAGGTAAGCAGATGAAGTGAACCAATCAAATGTTAGAAAACTTTCAATATTCCGTGATATTCCTTGCTTTAATATTGCCCCAAGTTTCTCTTTATGCTGTTCCAATTTTAGCTTTTTTATTCTTTGACCATACCTACAAAAACAAGAAGAAAAGTATGTGCATTTATATCAAAGTTGTCACTTAATTTATCTCATTCCAGAATATTTGTAAAAAGAAGTATCTATGTTTTTCATTTGGTCAGTCCATAATATTTTAAAACTATTGTATACACAAGAGAGACAGGCTCATATTACCGAAAATGTCATCAGAGTATTGTTTTATCTTTAGATGAGTTCATAGGCATAGAGTAATGATTGTCATATAGTTTTTAGTTTAATATACCTGCACTAGTTTCTCTATATCCACCAAATTCTACTAGTTTGTTGATATACATGGTCAACTTTAAAAATTTTACCCTGGTTCAAACAAATACCTAACATTCAAAAACACCAAACAATAGGAGTTGTAACCAACTGCTATTGGGTAAACTGGAACAATGGTTTATGAAATTTTGGTAACTGTTAACCCAATAGTAGTTGTAGTTGGTTACTGGCACGCTGGAATTGTCTATATATACCAATACTCCTTTCTGAAAAGGTCTAGCTGTCAAAGTTCTTACAACCACCACCAGATAGTAATATTTTTATGCTATGGACAATAGAACCAGAAACCCAGTCCATATTTCTGACTCCAAATACATAATCACCCTCACCCTGAATAAGTGCAACCTATCTGGATAGAACATCATGGCAAATTACAATCTAGTTCCTCATATCACTCATCACTTTTTCCATACATCAGTTAAACCCTACATGACACAATTACTCTACTTATAAGAGCAAGACCACCGAAGTAAATCACATATTACCTTTATGCATAGTAAATATATAATAAAGGGACTGATCCACAAACAGATTTATTAATTACGAAATCAGTCCAAACAAATCAATGACTAGCCTACAAGAGTAATTATTTATATAATCAGAGGATTACCTGATAACTAGTTCAATTCCAATTTCTTCTTCTTGATGCAAATTTCTCTCTACTTGAGTAGACCAATCAATAGGTATTTGTGTTTCTTCCTTGTAATATTTAGTCACTTCTTCTAACAACTTTAACAGCACAGGAGCCTTACATGACAGGATTAATTACATTACATCAGAGGAAATTGTAATTAAGGATAAATTAAATAATATTGAGATTTTATGAAAATCTTTAATGTTTATGATTTTAAATTATGGAAACATGAAACTAATTTTACATTCATTCTTTGGGACTGCTGTAATGAATAAAGGAATAATACTATAGTGTCTATTGAAATAAATTCCAATTTATGATTAATAGAAGTTAAAAAATTGTTAATATCTCCGACAGAAATCATTTGCTAAATGAAATTATAAACAAGTGAACAACTTAATTTCATTCACTTAATTCCATAATTTATTGTCAGAGTATTTTACAAATATAATCTAATATAAAATACCTCAATTCCTGCTGTGAAATATGTTCTACATATTTTACGCACTTGAATCAACCACTCTTTTTCCCTACGATCACTCATAGTTTCCCCAATAATTTTTTGTAATTCCAATGGGATTTGGTTTGATTGTTCCTCTGAACAATCTGTATATGAAAGAAATGATGTTGGTAATACATTTAATAGATTTACTTCTCCATCGGTATTTGTTTCCAAATATGCTTGCAGAGAATTGTAAGAGAGTTGTTCATTGGGGCCTCCAGGACAATAGCTACGTAGAATAATGTGATGTCGCAACAGACTAAATTCATCCACAACTACTTTCGATGCTATGGTGCATTCAGTTTGTGACTGTAACAGTTTTTTCTGTAAAGAAATATGAGTTAATTACTATGTATATAAAGAAGTTCAATTTGAAATTAAACTCTGGCATTACCTCTAGATTGAATTTTGTTTCTAAATATATCCACACATCGAGGTAAGATAAAACACCACTTAAAAGTGTAAGGGCTTGTAACTCATCAGGTTCATCTTCTGAATTAAATGACAACAAATTTGGTAGAGACTTTTCTTTTCCCATGCCATCTGACAATAAAACTTTCATACCTGTAATCATACACACAAATTCCATTTGTAATCCAGTAATGAATTATTACACTAGGATCAAGCTGAATGAGATTACCTTATTGCCATTGTTACTTAACTTTTAATAAAGCCTTGTTCAAAAAATTTGTTAGTTTATAAATATTTCTCACATTGCGAGACATATAATTTGTATATATTGTTAATTGAAAAATGTACATTCAGCATTCCTCAAAATTAAATGTGCACTGTCAATTTACGTGATATAATAAATCTAAATAATTTCATATATCTTATATAACATAGCAGATATCTTTTTATTTATTATAATTAATAATTATTTTATTATAATAATATTTTTGTAATTATATTCTCATTTTGAATATTTCACATAAACTAACTCATATTTGTAACTGTGTAAGAATTTATGTTTATTCATCATTCAAATAATTTCATATGCGTGACCAGTATTTAATAACACAGGAAGAAAACTAACTCTTGAAGTTTACCCAAGTAAGGTGTACTCTGCTCCATTCTACTTTTTTTTTTTTTTTTGGGGGGGGGGGGGAATCTGTTTCACTATATTGACAATTCAGTTTCAATGATTCTTACAGTTAGTATTTGAATTTTAGTTAATTAACGTGATCATTAAGTGCTGGAAAAAAATCAAAAACCTATTGAATGTAGTTGGGGTGTCTTATCCTGATATAAATAAAAGTAAATCAGTTACATGTATTTGTGTTTTGTTTCTTACTTTCTATACTTATGTATTTCAAAAATTCCAAGGATTTATAATGTTCACAGTATAGCAATATATTCTAAATAAACTACCCCTTCTTTAAAAAGTCTGTAATTTAGAATAGGTAGCTTACTATAGTTTAAACCAATGTCACCATCAGATTGTAAAACAATAATAATAAGTGGTAGTATTTTCAGATATTCATTAATCAGACCTGGAAGTGTTATCATAATTGCAGAAGAAGAATAAAGTTGCTGAGAAGTCCATTTCAATTTGACAAATACTTCTGGTGCACTAATAGACAGTATTGGCATCAATAGTAGAGGGTTTGATTTAACTATCAAAGGTGTTACATTGTCATACTGTGTTAGTGCTTTAATTCCCAAATGGGAAGAACATATGCCAACTAGAAGATTCCTGGAATCAAAATTAAACATTACAGAACTGCAACATTATATTACAATGTTTGACACAAGTATAGCATGCAGATGGAAGAGTTGCTAATATCACAACTTTATTGAAATTGAATATATGACGTCTGTTTTGAAAAATAATAATAAGATAAAATAGACATATGATATAAATACTACACCGACAGACTTCCTTTTGACTATTTTATCATATCAAAATATTTATTATTGAAACATTGGTAGTTATTGTGAACAGGTATAACAGACGTTTCAAAATGGGTGCACTTGCAGCCTTTCATGTGAGTAAAACTTTTTTCACCAATTATGCTAGAAAAAATCATTTAACTTGTAAAGGAATCATTTATGAAAAAGACATCTCAAGTATCCTCTGTTTGGTATAATATTCCGTGCAAATACACCACTGTACACACCTGTTTATTTTCTGAAGGTTGATGCTATAAAACAGTTCAACCCTCTTTTGACCGTCAATGAACAGCATCTAATGTCAGTCAAATGGAGCAGACCTACTAAATGTTGAAGGGTATTGATATCTCTGAAAATTTCTTTGAATTCTCTACTTAATTAAATCCTTGTTTATATATGAAACAAATTATCTGTACCTCTTGTTCAAGGCTTACTCACATGGGACAATACTATATTATTCTTTACCCATATTGATGCATGTATTTATTTAATGCCAAAGATGCAAACAAATTTGTGCAATTTCAGAGTTTACTACAGTGCTGTGATGATATATATTGGTGCAATGAATGTTTTGTTTATATTTCTTTACCTAACCACCTCTAGAAGATTCCATACATTAGCATGATCATCAGCATTTAGGTACAGCCGATTGAATAAACAAACAGCAGCAGAAATTAGGGATGTTTCAAACAAATCAAGCACAATTTTATTTGATATTGAAAGTAGTCTTATAAATATCTGTATCAACATAGAAAGACTTTTAATATCTATCACATCTTGACTTTGTAATTGTGTAGTAATATATAAAGCTAAAGTATTAACAGGGATAATATCTTCAATTTTGTTTTCTTCAGGGACATTTTCAAACTGTATTAATGATGCCTTCAGTTGAGATTGAAATCCTAAAAAGTTATGCAAATGCCATTCATAATTGCTCAGTTCACATAAGATGTAAATAGTATGTGGTGGAATGCTTTGACCTGAACTTGTTGCAGAAACTAATGGTTTAACTAAGGCATTCATTATATCTTTATTATGTCTATGTATAAAATTTTTTTTACTCATTATTTTTATTATGGAATCAATAACTGCTTCTTTAACGGGAGAGCTTTTTGTTGGGTGATTATTTACAAACTCAATGAGGGATATAAGAATACATGGAACAGATAAAGGTTCTATTTGAACATTTGTTTGAATTGGAAAGAAATTGTTTCCTTTCTTGTATGAGATTAGAATTATAAAAATGTTCAAACAGTGTATAAAGTTTGCTTCCTTAAGTTGTGCAAATGAGACTTTGTTGTTTAGATCATAATTGTGTTTATCAACATTTGAATTCAGTACAATTTCTGTCACATACTTCAACAAAATTATTACTTTTCTTTCCATATTGAAAATTATATTTCTTCCTAAGCTGCCATGCAACCAATGAAAGCACCATGTAGCCTTAGGATCAAGAACAGAGAATAAATGTATAGGAAATACACATCTCTTTAAAATGTTAACATCTGTAGTATGCATCGTCACCAACAGTAGAAATGCACTAATAATTTCCTCTATCCATTTATCTTTGAAACGTACCCAATTTTTTGTTATTTCTTTAACAATATGAATGATTACATGAGCCATTCTTACTAGTTTTTTGTGTCCATTATCATTCAAATCCAAGCCAGTGTCAAAATTGGGTAAATATTTTAACTTCTTTATGTACTGTAAATGTAAGCTTTCAATTAAATTTAGAAGGCATTCTTTTGCAAATAAATGTGGAGCAGTTGAAACAATCTTAATATGAAACTGGAGTGTTAGCGTAAACAATTCAAAATTTTGATCGTTGAGACAATGCTGCAAATTTCGCTTCAAAAATGGCCAACATTCTTTGGTGACACTATCTGGTAACTGTGAATGTACAAGGCACTTCAATGCTTGGATTCTAGATTCCAATGGTTTCATATAAGAGAGACTTCTACAAACTTGCTGGAATTGCTTTTGACCCAACACAGCGCCCGCTAATCTTTCCTCTAGTAATTTTGGCTTAGATTGCCTGGTACTTTCTCTGCTAATGGTGCGAATATCATTTTTAATTTCCCCATTCATATGATGAACAATGCTTTTAGTTTCTTCCAAGTCTTTAATCTTTTTGAATATGTTATAAGCTGCAATTTTCCAAGTCTGCGGCGTAATTTCACCGTAGTTATCCACTTCATTCTCTATTTTCTCTGATAAAACCTCGGTAGTTTTTTCTCTTATCCATAGCAGAAAAGCATCTTCGGATGAATTTTCCGATGTCATCTCACAAATGAAATAAAACCATGTTACACGACGCTATCAAGTCTGAATAATATGTGCGACGTTTTTTAAATTCTTTCCTATAACCAATTTGTCTTCGCCTATAGACCTTAAAATATGTTATCGCAGTTTTTCAAAGATGGTCCTTTCAACAAAGATAATAATTTCAGAAGATAGGTTATATATTATATATATATTAAAATCGTTTTTATTTTCCCTGGCTGAAAAGACGGTAGAAAAAAACTAGTATTGTTATAGTAACCACTTATAGTAGGCTGCTGACTATTCAATATTGAAAAAGAATCTAATGCGTTATTTTAGCATAAAATCTGCCGTGCCCTTTTACTTCGATTATTACAGTAAATAAGTATTTGAACATGTAACCGAAACGATACTTTGAACCGCATCAATTATCTATCAAATGTCCCTGGCCAAGACTACGAAATCAAAGTAACGTCGAAAAAATTTTGAGGATTAAAAAGTACCTCACTTTATGAATTAAATTTAGCGTTACTGGAAGATATTTCTGTACTAACAAGAGAAAAGGAACTGATTTACTTTTAAACGAAATTATACTCGCAGCCATATGAATTCCACCTCGAATGTGAACGCCAGATTTCAGAGTCTGGAAATGTACAAAAATAACTATTACTTTTTGGATAAAGTTGACTGAAAATATATGAAAATGCAGAATATCAGAAATATAATGAATGTAAAATATGTTATGAGAAGACCTAAATGACATTTCTGAGCAAATTAACTTGTGAATACTGTTACTAGGAATGTATTCGAATCGTCGGGAACTATTTGTCTGTTCACGAAAAAGTAGAATTTTGCGGTTACCAATGACAAAACATGCAGAGACTAGTTATAAAAATTAGTGAAGTCAATAACTTTAACTTCATATAGTCTTTAAATAAATACAACCCAAAGGACAACGTCGTCCGCAAAGACCCTGGCCGGGAGCGACCTGTTGGTTCTGTGAGATCATCCGAATGACGTTTTCCGAGCAGAGGTTGAAGAGGATTGTTGGCAAAGCGTTCCCTTAATTGGAGTACAATACATATGAATCACGAAGGAAATAATATCGCGTTTCGCAATGACCAAGGCAGCATTCACCAAGAAAAGAGACCTGCTGACACGCTTATATCTAGAATTGGGGAGGGCCCCGGCAAAAGTTTTGGAAAAAAATTGAAAAAAATAAAACTCTAAGAAGAGTAAGGGAAAGGGATTGGACACATCATAAGAATAAAATGTTTACCGTAAGACATCGAAGAAAAAAATGGACGGAGCTCCACGTCGTGAAAAAATGCAGCTAGACGACTAGAACGGAGAAAGAAGGCAGAAGATAAGGACAGGGCAACCTGTAGAATAGAATTTACAGACCAGGTCCATTAATCTGTCAGTAGGCAGAACACATTACAACAATATACAAATATTTTCTCTGAATAAGAAATTTGATTCGGAAACAGTTGGCGTCGGGAAGTTAATTTTAGTTATCTGCGTTGATGAGTATAACAATTCCATTAATTAATAAGGATGAAGTATTGTCTATTTAAGTTTATTTAATGTTTAAATTAATAATAAATGTAACAATCCACGTTCCCCCTAAATAAATTTGAGCAGGTCCATTAAATCTACGTGCTAAATAGTTGATGAACACTTTTAAAGTGTCAGACCTGCGTTTGTGAATCTAACACTATCTCCAACAATTACCAAGCAAGTTTCCTCCTCTTGCCGGAGATAAATGAGTTGACGGTCCTCAGGGAACAGTTACCAGTCCGGAAGCTGACTTGACTGCCGGAGCATGAAACACTCCTCAAGACAACACACGGAATACTACTGAACGTAAGTCTCTACCTGTTAAAGGACGCAATATATATCTCACCGGAACCCAAACTGTAGTAAGCATTAGTACTTGAGCGGTAAAGTTATCAATTTATTATTCTATCTATTGATATCACTCACCAATTTACAGTAACTATAAAAAATCGTCAACGGGATATTAACTGTAGTTTGCATGATATACAATCCTTGTGTATGTCTAAATCTTATTTGCATTGCGTTTATTTTTAAGTTTGTGGTTAGTAACAGCATTACCATATTGCCGCTGAACAATAATCGAACAACAATGATATCCCATGGTCCAAATCCGAATGCTTGGAAACTACTGTCATTCATAATATTTTTTACTGTATCATGGTATTGAGCATTGTCATTCTCATCACTGACTTACAGTAACTTATTCCTATTTCAGTTTTGTAAGTCGTTGCGCTTTTCCCCTCATTACCGTTTGTTGTGTTCCGATCCTGTTAATTTTTTTTCCCGTCGCCGTATTAAATTTAGAGTCGTGTATACTAAAATTTTCTGTTATAATCCGTTGGAGCACACTTGAAAGATTAGCATCTATGCATACACGAATTAAAGTGTTAAAAAAAATGACTGATTTTAATCCACAAATGGCTCACTAAATTATCACGAATAGTGTGTCAAGAGCTTCTTTTTATTTTCTACGTGTACGCTCTGACATAACTTTAATCGGGTTGTGATGAGTTTCGCAATTAATGTTCCCACCGACAGCTCTTGTTATGGGGAATTTGACATATTAAAATTTTAAACATTCTACAGCAGTAGCAGTGGCAATATTCAAATAATTCTAGAATTTTCATAATCCGTTCAACCACCATGATGAACATTAATCAAAGCCGTTGTTTCATTCAAAGGTCCTGAAATTTTCTACCAAGAATCTTAATTATAAGCGGATTTTTGTTAAAGAAAACTTCTTTTTGAAATGATAATATAATAAGTCCGTTTTGAAATATAACAATAAGATAAAATAGCCAAATGATAGAAAATTGAAGCTTCTTTTTCTTGTACTACCATACATTTAAAATATTCTCAGGTGATTTTCCTATTGAGAACAATATCCATTCCATTTGTAAAAAATCTCAATATTTTTTTTCTTTGATTGCCTTCTGCAATCTAGAATCATCTTTGTGGAAACAAACTATTTAGCATTTATACTTTTATTATCTCTCTACTCCTTATCCATTTATCTGCTGGGAACTGAGGAAGTTCTTCAAATTTTCATAGGCAAGAACTTCCTTAGTTCCCTATGGTTACACCATACCGTCAATTTCAGGTAAGCCACAAACTCTCTCTCTTTCCTTTCCACACCAAGAAAACAATTATACATACATGACATTTCAATGTGACCATCAATAAATTATACTTCCTAACATTGTGTGTGTGTGTGTGTGTGTATATATGATATTAGTAAGAATGACATTGTCAAAAATAATTGCAATATTGGTATGGAAAGGAAAGAGGTTGTGACTTACCTGAAAGTGAAGTGCGGCGTCACCATATGGAACTGAAGGTTGTTCTGCAGCCGGCTGGTGCCAGTTCCTTTCCATACCAATATTGCAATTATTTTTTATGTTATATCCTTACTAATATCATATATATAAATAAATAAATATTTGTATTAGCATGCAGCATTTTAAGCTTATATTCTATCATGTATCCAGGTAAAGATGTTGACTTTTATGCTCTTGCTGGGTACAATTGAATTTATTCATGCTGAATGGGTTCAGTTACCAATTCTCGCTCATGAAGTATCTCAACCTGTAAATGATAATAATACGCTGTTTAATAATGATGTGAAATCATGGGAAGCAGATGTAAAGTTGGCAAGTACACATGAGCCACTCTCTCCTACAGACTTTTTGCGTTCTGTTGAAAAGTCTCTCTTTCACAATGGGACCCCAAGATTACTCACCAACAAGCTACAACTATTGGATGATCTACGAGTCTCATTACTCAGTTCAGCAGGTACAGAAATAACTCCACATAACCTATCTTAGAATATTATTTATAGATATTACATATATATAATTGCAATATTGGAAAGGAAAGAGATAGGTTGTGGCTTACCTGAAAGTGATGTACGGTGTAGCCATAGGGAACCGAAGGTAGTTCTTCAAAGTTTTGGAGGTTCTCAGCCTCCTTCAGGAAGGAGTGATACTCCATTCCGTGAATTTTTGAAGAACTACCTTCGGTTCCCCGTGGCTACACTGTATGACACTTTCAGGTAAGCCTCAAGCTATCTCTCTTTTCTTTCCATACCAATATTACAATTATTTTTGACGTCATATCCTTACTAATATTATATATATATATATATATATATATATATATATATAATTTTTTTAGATAAAAATGTTAATTATGATAAACAAAATTAACTGTCTTTTGTTTCAGTTCTTAAAATTAACACATGAAAATTTTATTAATTATTCAATTTATTAACAAACTTACATATACTGATGCAGTTGACTCAGAATATCATTACTTAGTAAATTACACCAGGGATCAAATACTTGATAGTGTAAAACTACAGTGAACAGAAATATAAAAGTAATATGACTGAGATTGTTGACCTTTGTAAAATATTTCTCGTAGAAGACAGACTATTGAGCCTTTGGAATCCAGATGGCCGTCAGGGAAGGCATGATAAGGGAATGGGGTTTCCATCTCAAGAGGGTGCACTTATGACTATTGCCTTCTTATTGTTTGCAGTTTACTTAGTAAAACTTGTACAGGTAAGACACTGAAACATATAATAACCACATTTGTCAGTATAAGTAGAATAAGTGCATCAATATTTTCATTCTCAAATGAAAGCTTTTGAACACTTTGTACTGATGAGATTCATGTTGTGAACATTGAATATTACAAATATTACGTTCATTTATTAAATAGTTTATGTATATCAATATCCTATGAAAACACATTTTAATGGCATTTAATTGAATACTTATAGCAATTAATACAAAGTCTACAAACGGCAGCCCCGGCAACTACAATGATGATTGCTGGGACCGGTCGAAAAAGAAGGCAAATTTCAGATGCTGTGTTATCTGCAGAAGTATTGAACCTAATACACCAGTATGAGGTTAGGATAAACAATATTAACAAATTTTTTATACTTTGTTATAACTTTTCAACACCATTATTTTTCCAGTAAGTTTGCTAAATTCATTCTAACGTGGAGTCAAAAACAATTAGTCCTGCTAATAACCCTTTCTTTGAGTAGATTTCTTTAATCACAATGTTTTATCCTTGTAGTAAAATCATTCTTCTAATTTTCTGTTATCCTGTCCAAAAGCCCACTTCTTAATTTACTTATAACTTCAAAAACATTAGCTATGTTATTTTCTCCTTTTTTCATTCAAATATAATTGCGGAGGCTTTACAGACATTGATGACACACAGTCTAAGCTTTAAATATTTTTTTTCTCCTATACAATCCACTTGAGCATTTAAATAAATCAAATCTACATAATGATTTCCTGGTTTTCTGTTACTTTCAGATTTATTGTATGTTATTAATGAAGATATTTACTGCTGTAATTGTTATAATAATGGATTATAGTAGAGCAGGATGAATTTACTAATAACATTGATGCCTTTATTATAATCATATGAAGTTATTTAAATTTCTATAAATATTTTCCTTTAACTGAACAATATAAAATTTAATTGAAGCTATACTTACAATATAATAATTAGTTTCAGATTCATCAACATCCATCCACTTGATTCAGAGTTAAGTGGTTATCAATGGTTATGAGTTTATCTTGTGAAAGTGACATCAATATCACTACAGAAACCTGTTGGTGATTAAGAAATGCTAGTTGGGTTTCCACTTGGATCAATTCTGTAGAGTGTGATGTTTTCACATCAAAATGTCGCTGTCTATAAAAAATACCTGCATGTAAACCCAATAAGCTTTTCTTAATTTTATTCATGAGGAAAGTCTTTGAACCTTAATGTTAGTGAACATTTCTAATATTAAATTCAACCAATTCACAGGGGAAAACCTTGACTTTTAGTATTGTCTGTATTAATTAATTTACATGTTATTTATGGTATACATCAAACTAACATAAATAATAAATGTTGTATTACAATAAAAATTTGTGTCCAACTTTATTTCCACTTTTCAATTAATCAGCAACTTTCATTGTGTAGTTTTAACTACCAAAAGATTTAAGTCTATCTCATTGCTATAAATGTCATATGTAAAAACACAATTACCAGAAACAAAATATTGTATATATCCAATCAAACTACTTTAAAATTGATATTACTTTAAAGTATTTCTGGAATATGCACGTAAAGCTACTATGTTAATTAAAAGTTTCCAGGAATGATTGATTTAAAAGAAAAACAATAAAAGTCTTTTCAAATGTATTTTTAATATTCTTGCAACAGTAACAGCAATAGAAAATTAAGGGACAGCACACTTTAAAATAACATATGTAAAATATTACACAGTCTAAACCACAGATGAAAAAGTAATAAATATAATTCACTTTAAGTCACACTTCCTGTTGCTTTTCTTGTTCATTTTATTGTCAATTGTAATTGAAACGACAAAACTTTTAGAACTTCTCAAAGTCAGTTTGAAGATGAAATTTTAAGATGTTTTCTACATTCTTTTTCACACTACAGTAGAGAAATTTTCAGTACGAATAATTATTCTAGATCACAAAATGCAAAAATAATTTGTCAATATTTCCCACAACTTTTGATGGAATTACTTCCTGTTATCCTTAGTTTATATATCTGCAAGGAATTTAGGCAGGGACTCCCATTTATCACTTATGTTTACAATTTAAAAATTTTGGACAAAAATCCACTTCTAACATGAAACACACAAATTTCAAGATCATTTCTAGCAATGCAGAAGCACAATAATGCTTTAATAAGAAACAATATAGTTTAACAAGAAGTTAGTTGATGTCATTAAAATGCTTTGAGAAACAATACTGAGAATAAGAATGTGTAAAATAGATATGCCTCTCTCTATTTGGAGACATATAGTGAGATTCAAGTAGAAATATGCACTTTATCACAATATTACATATGTGATAAAAGTAAGTATTTCAAGAGATATTTTATGCCCCCTGTTATGTGAATTTCTGGATGATAAATATAGAATATTTGAGAAAAATAATTTTTAATGCATATACTTTTTAATTAATTCTTTGTGAAATGGTATTGTTTCTCGCTACATATTTCATGATGTAATTTTGCATTGCACATAAGCAATATGTAAAAATGATTGAATATACTTTACAAAATCAGTGAAGAAAATAAATAATTTTAACATGTCAATAGAAAATAGGGCACACAATAGGTATATACAAATATATTCCTCCTTATTATAGTATTATATTCATAGTTATTTGAAAAAAAAACTATAGTTGTTACAGTAGCACCAGAATATACAGACTAGTAATAATCAATTCAACAATAAAACTAATGATGCTGTTTATTTTGTTACCCTGAGAAATATTAAAAACCTATCCTCTGTTGCCAATTGTTACTACATCCATCAGTTTCAATATTATTATTTTTATTTAAAAAAAAAGAATATGTAAAAACAGAATTTGGCTTTATATTGTAGAGTTACTTACTGTGTACTGAAATGTTTTACTTCTAAGCACACAATTATTCATCAGCATTAGGTTAAGCCAAAAAGTAAATATAACTTTAAATCAGTTTTTAATACATTTAATCAATAGTAATGAAATAGATATTTAATTAAAATGAGTAATATATTTATAAAATTAAGCTGTAATTAAAAAGGAGTGAATTTACATTTAGTTCCAAACACAATGACAAGTGGAAATTGAAAAGTTAATATATTTGAATTGAGTAATATTTAATAATAAAAAAATTAAATATCCAACCAAAAATATAAATGAACTACCAGCTCCAGATTACTACAATTTATCATACAATAAAAACCTTCATTTTCCATGTTATATTTTAATATTTGAATGAGTTGTGTATAAGTTTTCATGATATTAAGAATACCAAATTAATTTATATAGGCAAATGCATTAATCTTCAGAACAAATTTTCTTCAGTTCATGAATTCATATTTCTTTAAATATTATAAACCTGAATATATTGTTAAATATTCAAATTAAATTAATTGAAGTATCTGTATGATCCAACATTTACTTAGCACTCAAAAATTTTACTCTTGAGATATGAACTGCAAAAACTTAAGATTAATTAAAAATAAAATAAATATAAGTGTACAAAAGATCTTTAATTATTTAATGAGTACATTCTCAAGAAAATTGCTAATTACTTAAAATATCTGTAAAAGTACAAAGTTTTTATTGATTGAAACATACAATTCTTGAGCTAAATTAGTTAAGGCCACTAGATTTTCTTCTAAGGCAGGTAATAGAAGTGTGGGTATACTAACAATGGTCTGTAAATGGAAGTCCCTTGGCTTGAAACATGAAATTTCAACATTACATAAATATAAATAAACTTTTACTGTCTTCACAGTCAGGAACTTTCCAACAATGTTAAAATGTTGCCACAAAATTGAAATCTTAAGATAAAAAATCTGTAGTAATGAAAGTGTGTTTATAATATTGATATGAATTTTATGCAGATTTTACCAAGTTCAAACATAGAGAAAAATGGATAAGTAAATAAATCACAATCACAAAGTACAATTTACTTATATCACATACTTATTTGTTGGATATATGTATATATATTACTTGTTATGTACATGTATATTGTACAGAATTTGTATGGATCAATTAAAAACACAGATTATAATAGTCCAGTTTTAGCAATACACATCAGTGTTGCCACATCAACCTCCAACACTTCACATTAGTTTAAAGTTCTTTGAGACTTTCAGAAATTGACGTGTATTCATACATCCCTTAGCATGCTTGTTCTCATTCACTCTAAGCACAGAGACAGTCAACTAGTTAAGTATCTAGTGTTCTTCTGTATGAAAGCTGCTTCAGCATAGCATCTCACACATACTTATATCACATGTCAACATATATTGGAAACAAAGGTCTCACAGTATTCATTTTATGATAATACTGGTAAATTTATTTGACTTAGTCTGATTCATCATCAACACAGTTATCAAAACCTGTCAGGTCCACTTCAGGGATGAGACCTTTAGCTAGAGCGTACTCAATAAGAGCCAAGTGGCAGAAAACATATTGCTCAGGCACCTGAATAGAGTATGCACGTTGAGAACGAATGCGCTCAACAGTTCCTCGAACGTCAACTGTCCCAACATCCTCTAAGCGACTGATGCATATATCTAGTGTGCAAAATGTTCCTAGAAGGGAATTAATAACATTTTTTATACAAGTGAAAATTATGAATATTTTTTGTTTTTACAACACAAAACATACAAAAATAAATACTCAAACAATTACTTAATTTATAGTCTAATATAAATATTCACAGTGAATTAGGTACAGAGCTGAATAAATAGGAAATAGATTCTTTGCTGATCAGATCTACCATGATTTCTTTGGAGTATGATGTAAAATATCACACACTTGTGTGTGATACATAGATAATTAAAAATGGAAATTTATTAAAAGATCACACACTTGTGTGTGATACATAGATAATTAAAAATGGAAATTTATTAAAAGACGGGCATCTTAATACCAGTAGAAGTTTTGAAATATACTAGAAATGACATTATTCCAAGACTCAACATTTACCATTTTATTAAGCACTTTAATAAATGTGTTAAAAATATATTTCAATTAATCCATGGAGAGAGAGAAAGGAAAGTGTAATAATAATTGTGATGTAAAGTAAGAATTACAAATGATGTATCGTCCTATTAAGAATTATATAATTACCGAATTATATTTATGTATCGTCCTATTAAGAATTATATAATTACCGATTATATTTATTTATTGTTCTAAGATTTACTAATAAAATAAAATAATTTGTACCAAATATTAAATAAAATATTTGTTTACATACCAGTACGTCCTATACCAGCACTACAATGTACAATAATAGGAGGTCCACGTGGATGACCAGCCCAAGTATCACCTAATCGAGCCACCATTTTAATTTGTTGTTGCCGTACTCGTTCCAAAAAGTCTAACATAGCCATTGCACTATGTGGTACCCCATAATCAGGCCATGAGGTGAATTGGTAGTGACTCACTTCACGGTTCTCATCTGTCTGTGTAATGCAAATGGAAAATTTTAACATTTATCTTTACTAATATACTAACAGTTTGATATTAGAGATCAACTGCAAAAAGTTTAATGCTATAATTTTTATAGGCTTATGATATGTGTAGATGTCAAGAATGAATGGTCTATTAAACACATTTTCAACACATGGACTATCTTTATCAGTATGAGATAAAAATATTTTGCACAATGAATTTTGAAATAGATTTCTGAAATCTCTAATGACCAATATTACTGTTTTAAATGCTGATAATTGCATTATACTAATATTTTCATCATTATTTTGAGCACCATACTTACTTTCAGATAACCACATGAATATTTTTTTTATAAACCACAAATAAATAGCAAACTAAACTTACTTGAAAGTGTGTGGTATGGTCAATTAAATGCATGTTATCAAGCTTAACGTGTCTTTTATAATTGTAGGTAATTTAGAATAGACTATAATGAAAATGTTCAAAAATTATAATTTATTTTGCCAAACTTCAATTAAATTAAATGAAGAAACATATCAATGAACTTAAAGTTATAGGAACCCTTTAACTCAAATGGTAGTCATATGCATTAATTATACATTAATTTAGTTTATATATATTACTTTAAGATTTGTAAGCTGCAAGCTGGATACAGTGTAATCTGGATGTTGGTCCACTGTTGTTGTTGTGACACTGAAGTTTCCATATGTTGCAGTACCTCCTTCTGCAGGTTCCCAGTACTGTCCACACTTTGTACGCCCTCTTTCCACTACTCTCGTGGTCATAACTACCACAAGAGCTTGCTGTTCCCAAACCATTCTCCAAAAGTCACATGCTGTCTTAGGAAGGGGACCTGGAGATGATGAAACAGGTATTTCCCATCAATTTTACATATTCTGATTTATAAATTGTAAAAATAAGTACATTAATTTAACCACCAATACTGAGTTAGATAGATCAAACATCATTTATATTATGAAAAATGTGTAAAGTAATACTCACCCTGTGTTGAAATGAAGGCATTTTTCTGTTTGTATCCATCCACAAAATTTGCATTTATATAGTCACTGCAAGGGTCCCCATCAATTTGAGACAATAAAACTCTGCTGTGGTCATAACACAATACATCAGTGTAACGGTTTTTTGGTACATTTGGGCGTTGTCTGTAAATTACAAAGACATTGTGATGGGCTTATTTTCAAAATGTGGTAATGTTTAAAAAAATGAGAAGCATAGGTTTCAGCTGTCCAGGGTGGATGTCAATTTTGCCACCTTATTTAGATATTTTAATCCAAAATGCTCCAAAATTTAATGAAATTCTAGAAGGTTGTATTTATAATAAAAATGAATTCTGATTTATAAACCATTACAAATTGGTTTCTCAGATATGTTCTTTAATAATGCCATAATAAAGCATAACATTTTTAATAGTTGATATAATCTGATAATTAATTATCTATTATTTTTTATAAATAAATAAGCAATAGAGCCAATGAATCAATAATTCATTTAAAAATGTTTCTTCCACAATTTTAAGGCTGCTTCACATAATCATTTGAAGTCCAAAACACATTTTGACTACAACAGTCATAGGATGCTGTCCATGGCTCTAAATTAAAAAATGTATTTGACATTATTACCAATATTAGTCCCAAAATTGTGGATGAAAGTTTGTATTCAAATGAAAGTTTGGTTTAATTAATTTTTCTGACAATTGCTTATTCATCAACATTTTCATTTTATGTAGTCAGACTAAGATGGATTATAATTTAAATATTTTATTTTATTATTCTAGATTGCTTATGACAAATATATATTACAAGTTAATAAAATAACTTTTCTAATACTGAACTAACTACATTTGAAGCTGAGAATTAAATTACAGCATACAATATTAATAATGCTTCATACAAATTTCAACTAAATTTTCAACTATTTTACAGTACACATAATATGCTAATATTTATTTACCTTGCATGATTGAATGAACCATCAGGAAGTCTAGCTCGGATTTCGGCATATTCTTGTAAAAGACCAACTTGTCCTCTACTTCTAACCATTTCAACAAATTGTTCCAATGTTATTCCCTGACCTATATCACAGTGCAGACTGTCATCATCTGAGAAACCACTGCTAGCAGAAGAGGGTGGTGGCGCTGGAGAAGAGGCTCCTAAAAAAGAAATGTTGATGCTGTACAATGTAAAATATCTCAGAACAAACTACGTTCATCTTTGCTTTAAAAGTGTTCGCCAGCTAAAACAAGCATAAGGAAAATAATTTTTGGTGTTGCTAGGCTGAGAAGCCATGACAAATCAAATTTTAAATGGCCTAAGCCTTCTTCCTCCTCAGGACTGAACAATGAATGATATTAAGTTTACTGTCCTGAGGAAGGGGCTTAGGCCCTTGAAAATTTGATGTTATTGCTTCCCAGCCTGGTGATTCCAAATGTCGATTTAAGGTAAGTCAGCCACACTCTATCCATATTTCCTATTCAAATTAATTTAATTAATTAGAAATTGTCACAGCTCTACTTGCTTTAATGTATATATATATATATATGTATATATATATATATATATATATATATATATATATATATCACTTACGGAAAATGTGACGAGGGCAAATTAAATAACATAAAGATAGGAGAGAGAGAGAAGCAAAATTAACTCACTAGAAATCAACAGTTGGGCTGAGGAATGAAAATATTTCAAATTTTTAGGGGCATGAGCCCCCTTTGTCAGAAAGGAAGATCTGAACTGCATGCTGGCCAAGTTCAGAACTTCCTTACTGACAAAGGGGGCTTAGGGCCTCAATTTTGAAATATTTTCACTCCTCAGCCCAACTGGACCAACTTTTGATTTCATGCTTGAGTTGACTTCATTGTCTCTCATTTCTATTTATGTGTTGTATACACACACACAATGTTGGGAATTTTTTGTTTTGGTGATGAAATCACATAGGGTCATGGATAGTGAGGAAAGATAGAAATAAATAGGAGAAAGGTGGGAATACACTGTATGTGATATATATAATTTAGTAAAATCATGAAGGTGTAGGTACCTCCACTTTCTGTGTGTTGCCAAACATCACCATTATTAATATCTCTGGCTATCTCTAGTTCCTCCTCCTCTTCTTCAGCTCCAGAAACAGGAGTGTGATAACCTCTTGTTTTCACTAAGCCATCTGAATCATTACATGTCAGCTCAGCCTGAAATTAGATTTGTGCATAAGAGAGATGATTCACATGGTTGCAAGTTTGAAAAAGTATGGTCAACTTACTCCTAATAATTGTAATTAAATAGCTAATCAACCAGTATTAAATCATGTAATGAATTAGGTTTTTATAGCACATTATTATCAATAAATATGGTCTTTTTTCTTAAATAGACCTCAAATTTTTCTATAAAATACCACACTTCAATAAAATAATCACAAGTAATAGAAATATTCTAGTTTGAATACAGATTTGAAAGTTGAATCCTATTATCAACTGGTTATAATTTGTTATTAGAGATATGTTTACTATATGTCTGTACACTTACGGAAGAATGAGTGTTGGCAGAACCATTTGGCAAA
The DNA here is from genome assembly GCA_037074705.1 of Zhengitettix transpicula. Classification (NCBI taxonomy): domain Eukaryota; kingdom Metazoa; phylum Arthropoda; class Insecta; order Orthoptera; family Tetrigidae; genus Zhengitettix; species Zhengitettix transpicula. Next base: position 65,766,905 of record CM073593.1, on the reverse strand, counting down.
GCAGCCATGATGGAAGGATCAGTGTTTGCTGCTGCTGCTGCTGCTGCCACATCACACAGATCGCCATGTCTGTTAGTCATGGACTTGATGCAGTGAAGCAGCCATGTGGCGTGGTCCACGTCCAGGGTGCCTCCTAGTCGGATTGGCAGTGAACCTCTTGGTATATGGATGGAAAGCTGAAACACCCCAATTCTATTTATTTTCTACCAAGTGGAAGAAAGTCATCTATCAAAATGTTGCACATAATGCACAGGTGCACCCTTTGATTAAATAAAGTAAATTATATAAAATTTATATGATGATGAAATTTAACATTGTTGTGATGATTGAATAAAATTATATTAGCTTTGAAGCTGATGGAATAAACTTACAGAAGGTAATAATTTCTATCTTTGCATATGTCATTACAGTATTACGTTTAAGCACAGCTTGAACATTTAAAGTGTACACATGTTTTTAACCAATTTATATTTTTATTTGTATAAATAAGTTTTATTTTATTCATTTACTTTTATTGACAAATTATTCCACTTGATTCAGTAATGTTAATGTAGATAATAATTTTTTAATGCACTTAACTAAATTCATGAATAATATTGACATATTTTATATATATTATATTATACCTGAGGAATATTAACTGTAAACACTCTATCTCTGAGTTTTTCTCTAACAAAAAGCCTTAGGATCTTGAATGGTGCTTTAAACCACAATGGAGCAGTAACAATTAAAACCTTTTTCAGTTTTGCTGGATATCCACCCTGAAAAAAATCAAGCCAGATTTTTTAAGTATATTATGTAGTATTCATATTATTATAATTTTATTATTAATGACCATTTAAATGGTATTAACCTGTGTCCCTTTAGTATTATACATTAATAATTATTTATTGAAAGTTTCCTAAGATATTTAAATAACGAAAGCTAAATGTATGAAGGTACATTATAAAAAGGGTTCAAGGATGTATTTATAATGAAATAAAAAATGATACACTGAATAATTATTTCAATTTGAGTAAATAATAATTATTATTATTATCATTATAATTTTAAGATTACCTTATTATAATAGTAAAATTTCTAAGTTTATCGTCCTTTTTCTAATTAGAATGTGGTAAAGAAAATATAAATCTGAATTTTTTCATTGAACAGAGATAGGCAATCAGAAATTTGAATTGTTATTTTTCATTCAATAATATGATTCTATAATTGTTAGACATTTAAGTAATTTTTTTTACAATATATATTTACATTCTCACGCTGTGAGTGGTTTTTATTAAAGTTATATTTTTTCCATGGGTTTAAAATAGTTATTAATAAAAGTTGATCACATATGCCATCATCAGGAGAATAAATGGAAGGTACAGTTGGTTCTATACCGGCAGGTTAGTTTATTTTGATATTATTTCCACAGCAAGGGAATTCATAGTGTCCTTAAGTTATTAATTAATTTTCCATACAAAGTCATAAGGATTAATCGATGGTTTCTCTCTTAAATTTTCGAAAATTATGATCTTTGAAGTATTTTAATTAATGGCGCATCTTAAAATTGCTTTCTCAAAATTGAATACAAAAAAGACGACGAAACATAGCCCAAGGATTCATCGTAGAAATATTATTTGTTTGGATAATAGATAATAACCATATAACAATGTTATATATTGAGACCTTGAAAGATCATTTGATTGCTGAGACCTTTATCCATTTTGGCATATGACCGTCGTCGAATGCTTGTAATTTTAACTTAAGCTCCTCAATTCTTCATGGCTGCGCTTTGTTCTACTTCCTTTTACCAGGGTCAACCATCTAGAAGAGATTAATTCCACAATTTAACGAACAAGGGTCGAAGCAGTTGTCACGTTGCGAATGTGGGAAGTCTGCGCGCCCAGATCAATACCTAGTGTCGAAGCACACCTGGTAGAAAAAAGGCCCACGTGCGTCCACACTGTGTTCAATTACGGACCTTATCACTTGTGGATTTAGCTGAAACCGAGATAAATTTAGCATAATAGCAAGATGTTTTCTACGTCGTCAGAAATTTACTGCATTTGTAAATTGACTGTCATTTGTCGGAGAAATTGAAGTACTGTAGAATTTCTGTTCCTTGTAATATTGAAGGAAACTCGTCGAGGTAAAACTTTAACGATAGGAAATTATTAATTGTGAGAAAATTAATTTCATGCAGTTTCAAACGTTACGTTACGTTAACAAGAAACCAGTGATTATAAACAAATAAAATTTATGTATGCCACTGAAATACTGTAAGCAATTTACTTTACGGTACACCAATATAGTGTTGAATTGAATTATGATAATTCAACTTTACGTAAAAATTAATTAGTTGTAGCGTACTATCTTATGAAAGTGGGGTTTGAGTAGCAAAATTATGTTTTTGTCATATTAACAAATTAAGCACTGTTATTAAGTTCTTATAGAACTCATTGAAATTAAACTACAATAAAAAAATTATATTATCATTATGGTTCCACGTTTCATCAATCGGTAAAGAAATGCCATTTAAGTACCCTTTCCTTTATCCCCATCTTATTAAAGTAGATTCTTTTCTTCTAAAAACAATTTAAAAAAATTCTTCTACGAGTGACAAACAAGTAAAGGTCGTTAATAGTTTTATCTATTTTAATATATATTAGGCCTAACACTGAATATGATATAATTATTAACAAGTAACACATTCAAGTCCCCAAAATAATAGCCTGTTAACTATTTATTTTTATATATTCATAAGATTTAAGTTTATATTATTTTCGACTACTTTTAAAATGGTCATGATAGAAACTTTAGGAAACCAATATTTTGATAGTAATACATTGTATAATAAAGTACAATTAAAGTGCTGACTGAAGACCTATATACAAGCCTATGGGTAGAAATATCTCAAGTTGTAATTAAAGAACGCGTAATGGACAAGAAATAATATTATCAGAACAAACGAGATACTTTCGGGAATAAATGCACTAAACTGGCTACATAACTCTTGTAAAAGAAACTAACTCAATTATCTTCTGTGAAAAAGAATATGGCTAAATTGGAAAATAATCCAGCATAATTATACACAATTTAATATTAAATTACACTTTTATAATGTTCGTAATTGATGACCGACATACTATAGTTACTTACAATAAAAATACTGAGGACTACCAAGTATAGCTTTAATTGAATTTATGATATTTGTAACTCTGAAAATAGAATTTTGAAAACTGGACTTACAATTCAAAACTGTAGTTCTACCTACACTTTACGTGCTGGAAATTAATTTTACTTGGCACCCGTATAACAATCACTCCGTTTCTACAAACAAAAAAATTTGGCTCATTATATTGGCAAAAAAACGTGGTGAAAGCTTTACTTTTGTTAGACGTCTCGTGCTCCTCAGAATAAACGCAAATAGCTGTCAAAGAAACTATACAAGAAATACATCGTACTGATTGTTTTTCAGTAACTGATTTTACCGAAAGGGCTCTGTGATGTTGCATCAAATTTTCTTCGAGAACCTAAAACGTTGCAAATTTCCGATTAATTATTGACGGGAATACGTCTTTAAAGTGGTCCAGTACTGGGATCACAGTTTCGTGTTATAGCACAATAACAAATAAACCTTATATTTCATCAATTGACTTCTCTTCACAGAATTATTTCGATGCTCTTAAAACTTTACTTCACTATTGTACAATTTATTAAATACATAACTAATCAGATTTGTTATTACACACTACAATATTTATAACCTTATCACTAAACAATTTTGTATTCCAACGGAGTGTCTAGTACCTTCGCAGGATAATTAGTCCAGTCCCTTATTGTCCTGTTCACGAAGGAACATTTTCCACATATTTTTTCTTTGCTTAATTTCCTTTATTTTTTATTTGTGAGCGTGTTCATTTTTAGATTATCACGTGAGTTTATTTACATGCTTTTTACATCTCTATTGGTCGGTTAGTCTGTGAAAACTTTTTAGAGTGCACAAAACCTAGTCATTTAGCTCCCAGTATAAATGGGCATTTTCCGCCTAGGAATTTTCTATCCTTGGTCCTTAACGAAGGAATTTAATTAAAGCCGTGACACCTAGGCAGGCTTACAGGGGTGTATGTTACGAGGACGCAGTCGGTGGGTATACGATAAGAGTTGTTTTCTGTTCTCAATGGACCACTCGACCAACTGCCCCACAAAATCCGGTCGAGGGATGGAGTCCAGTAAGTTGTGTCTCTACAACAAACCGTGATAGGAAGGGCGTGGGACAAGTACTTAGAGCCCGACGTACCTGTCACTACATCACACTTAGTCCTACAGCCCCTTAGCTCCCTTGGTCTCACTTTCGCATCCACCCTTTCAATCCTTTCGTATACAATTAAAGGGGAGCGAATAACCCTCATGTAGCCTATTACTAAAAAAAACTCGTTTAGCTCTCGTAGGTGGAACCTTACGGGAGAGTAGGAGTAGGCTTTCTTCTCTCTGGTTTTGAATTAAGGTTCTCATAAGCAGACACTTCAGTCAGGGTTTTCCCTGCATCACATTTAGCCCGGGGGCACTAGTTAATCCATTGGGTCTTTCTATGCTGTTAAAAAGGGGCCACAAAACGGATAACCTTTTAAAAAAAGCATATTTTGGCTATAATATGTTACTTTAGTTCTCGATTCGAACGAAGCCATGGACTCCGACGAATGATTAAATAAAATTGTAATGATTAAAATCGGATCAATTTTATTTAATTTATATATATATATATATTTGACACGAATTCATGCAATCATCCAATATTTTCGGTTCAAAATAACTTAAATATTTCAATTCAATTATGTGGGCTACTGATGTTCTTCGAAGTTGCTTTTCCATCACTTGAGTTGTTTTGGGTTAAAGAGACTGAGCGACGTATTTCATATTAACCAGTACATCCTCTTGATGCAGTTTTGACATCGTTCCTCACCTTTCATATTGTGCGCGAGTCGCACCTCAGCCAGCAGATTCAATACTCGTCAATGCCAAAGGTGACAACTGATTACACGATTCGCACGGAAGAATCGTAGACGAGAGGATAGGAATAAGGAAGACGCCGGCGAAGAAGGTTGTGTAGCCTAATGGCGTTACGCACGGCCGGTTAAACGAGTTATGGAAGGAAAGGACATAAGTGGGCCAATCTCGGTGACAAACCCGCAGGCTGCCGGAGAAAGAAGACAACCGAGACAATGGGGATTGCGCTCCGTGTAAACATTAGAGGGAATATAAAGGAGCCGCTAATGCAGCTCTGCTTCGCCTCCAAAAGAAAAATACGTCGAACAAAGCGACAATTTTTCTTTTATTATTTTCTGCGAGCGACATCGGGACAATACGCACGCAGACCTGATCTTCAATTCCTACATTTTAACCACCGTCGTCTCGGTGCTGGAAATTAGACTCAAATTTTTCAACGCCGAGAATAATAGAACGAAACGACGAAATCTACACACACACACACACGTGCATGTTTTCTTGAAGACATAAGAATATAGTTACAATTGTTTTAAATCATGAAATTTTTTCTGTAACTGAAAAAAGATGAGGTGAAAAGTAATTCTCTCACAGATTTTGATTTTCAGTTAATTAATATTACGGAAATATAATAAAAATAAATCAATATAAATTTGACTACGTTCCGCTTTTCAGGAATGACAACATTTAGGAGAAATTATATGAAGCAACTTACTAATAACATCCAACTGATTGATGAAAAGCCTAAACTAAAGGTAATCAGAACTAATACATTGAATTAATTTTGAATCTCAGGAAGAAATTAGACAAATCTAAAGTCTGCATTATAAGCAAAATAAGTAAGACTCAAATAAAGACTTCCGGAAGAATAAAGTTACTTTGCATACTTGTAATAATCGGCTGAACAATTGAAAGAATCAAACAAAATATGCATCATATTTGATGCGTAACGACGGTATTGACAACGAAGGCTGAAAACAAAATCAAGATTCGAACTCAATACCTTTAATATTTTTACATCCATTTATAAACATGGATATTAATAAATCCTTAAAACTGTGTTAAATAAAATTCCTTTAATTCTTTCTAGGTCAATCAGTTCAATAGAACATGGCATATTACTAAATAAAAATTAAATCCCTTTTGTTTATAAAATTACATATTTAAAAAAATAGATTTAATAAAACTGCATGTATTCGAAACTTTTCAGGTGTTTATAAGGTTTTTAAAAAAATTATAAGTTTCTAAAACATAAAACGAAGCATCTAGAGTGATGGGTTATTAAAGTCTAATTTTACAAACGATTAATTTTAATTAAATAAAAACAAGATATATTATCAAAAACGTTGGACTTTCTTTCGCTAAACAAAGACGGTCCATTCAATAATGTATTAGTTCAATAGATAAATGAATCATGAAAATGTAGATTGGAAAAATCCGTCACGACACCGCAAAAGCGCTGCGGTCTCGACGTGATATCCTTCTACGGAGCCGATTTCCATCTCAGACCACGGGAAAATCTTCAAACGCGTTTTTTCCGGTTGGATCATTTTCGTAGTCCTAGATAAGGCTAAAGTATGATTCCAACTCAATTAACAAGGTCAATTATTTTCTTTATGTTTATTCTAGAAATTCAATCAATTAATTATCTGAAATATATCTTTAAGATGCAGCGGTTCAGATTCTGCACGTAGAACGAATTACAGGCTGTACGTGTTTACAGTGCATGTAAAGAGGCAGTTGAACATATAATTTACTGTCTGTAGCTGACACACACACACACACACACACACACACACACACACACACAAAACATAATCCTTACTTAAAATAATCTAAATTTTAGGGATACGCACGTGAAAATTTGAAAGAAAAGAGTGGAATTTATAAATTTATCACAAACAGGAAACTGAAAATCATTGATAGAGAAGAACTCTTTTTTAGAAATTCAGTGGTACCAATCTCTGAATCGTAAGAGAAGCGGACAGAAATAAAATGAATGCGACGTAATCACGAATGAGACGTAATGTTGACTTCGTGTAACGTTTAATGTCAACGGACGTCAAGGTTTCTTTTGAAGCTCAATTTTTCATCAACACGAGCTTCCCCCAATATTGAAGCCTTGTGGCGGCCACCAGAGGAAATGATTTCAGGAACAACAGACACGTCAATGAGAACCAAGATGCACAAACTCTGGAATTCGAAGGTTATTTGACAAAGTAAGAACTCCATATTAAGCAACTATTCATTTTGTAAACCGTTCTTGTAATCAACGCGCCCTGGATATCAAGGGTGAACAACAGGACCTGCTAAACTGATTGATTCTAATGCACACGTGTCATTCCTGTTCAATAGAGGTAGGTCTTAAGTCACATTGGCGAAAATACGTTTACATTCAGAATGTATTTAATAAATTATGACTTTGATATACACCTGTGAAATTTCGACGCTCTGTAGGTTAACAAGGTAAAAAAATGGCGGTTCTCTGTCGGTATTGGACACACAAAACTAGGCTAGATATTCTGTGAGTTTGCTACAGAGGACCAAAGAACACTGACAGTATCTTAAGGAGGAGACACGTATTTAATATAATCCGGCATGTAAAAACTAAACTGACTTTTTTAAAAAAAGGTATTCTGGTTTCTGCAATGAGCAGAACTACGAAACATCGGGTAAAGACCATTGGATTTCACCGACACTCGTATTTTCACCATAGATCATAAATATGTAAGTTTTACCAGAAATTTGTCAAAAGTTGTCTCAGTAGTAATACTAAGGAGTTGTTAAGTACTATACAAGTGCTATTAATTAATATATATAATAAAAAAGTATGTATTTTTGTATGTATTTACTTTAATTTCTATAGAAATTTTAACGCGTGGACAGATTGCAACAAAAATTGATTCACATATTCTTCAAAACACTAGAAAAGGTTCTTTGTGGCTGAGAAAACCCTAAAATAAAGATGGAAAGAATTATAATTAAAAAACGTGAAAATGATGTGTTAAATTACTGCGCGCTATAGACCGTGACGTCCCGCGAGAGAAAGAGCGACGTTGCTACGCGACGAACAAAGGAAATAGTTCCTTTTTCCGTAATGAAATAATGCAGATATATTTTGATGAAATGAAAAGGATAATTATATTCAGAAATGATAATCGAATGATAATTGAAAACAATACGAAACGTTATATGAACCGTCGAACTAATTTTCTTCAAAATAACTTTACTTTTAAATGGCTGACCAGATTTTGCCCATTTATATCTACCAATACGCACTGGGGGAGACATAATTATGGAAAAAACAATACATAATATTTGTTAATCATTATAATTTAATAGATTTTAAATGAGCTAAAACTGACGAATTATTTCAAGTGGGATACTTAAAAATTTTTTGGTTGTGTGTGTATATCAGTATGATTTCACATATTTGATTGTAAATGTGTAAAGACCAAGGGAATAAATTCAAGTGAGAACTGTTGTAAATTAACGACATTGATATTTTTCTATTGAAGAGTTGGCGTATTTTGTTATTTTTGCATTTATTTGTTTTTCATACCTTAGGCTTTGTGGCACACAATATGGCGACTTTTTGTTTACAATCTGCTAGGCCCTGCTCAAGTTAATTTATTTATTGATCTTGTTTTATCAACAAAAATTTCGTTCAATATGACATGATCTGCCAACACGTATATACTGTAATAATAGTTAGGCACAATAGTTCTCAGCCTTGAACTTCAAATAATACAGACACTCTGATCCTCATTCGGGTTGTAATACAAAAATATTTAGTTAAAAGTAAATAATTTAATTAATAAAGCTACTAAAATGTATAGCCATAAAAGAAGCACCCTTACGGAGGGTGTGGAGGGGAGTTACACAAAAATAACTCGAATAAAAACAAGATTGGAGTCTAATCCCGGCTTATGGATGTCGCTGTTTAATTATGACAACTCGGGCAGCGCCGGGCACCCAGCCAGTCCTTGAATAAATCGTAGAAAACGACAATGAAAATTAGTAACTTCAAATATAAATTCTGCGTCAGGTTTGAGCGGATTTGCAATAGTACGAGTATCTTTCGAGCTGTGCTTGATAGGGATTACATACGAAAATTTGAACAATACTTTGCGAAAATTCTTTTAAAAGCACCAATGACCATCCCAACTGACAATTAATTACAATATTTCTAAAACATGAACGTGCTTAAGTTCCTGTCCAGAGCACTGATCAGCTTGAATGATATATATATATACATAACGAGGAATAGAATCCATTTTTTGACTGTGACAACATTTATAAATGTGCAGAAGCGTTCAAGGAACACTAAATTTACAATATCCAAAAACACAGCGCGTTTCAAGGGGGCACCAGAGGAAAATATATACAACAACACAAAGACTATGCTTAAATTTCGAATTTGAAGCGGAATTTCCAGCGACCCTTCCGAGTCCAGAGATGAGCCTGTGACCTTTTGAACAGCGGTCCCACGCACTCGCAGTCCGCTCGATAACTTGATCGCATCTGTGCCAGGCAGAGCTGGACCATCGCAACACTCCTTTCAAACATTTACCACCAGTTTAGACAGAGAAACCAACGCTCACGTACGTGCAAGAAAAACAACCCCATTGTGGCCGTGAAACCTACGCGCGGCAGAAGTTTATGTGGTCGTTGAAAAATAAATTAATCGCCCTTTGCGGAAGAGCGAAAAATACGGATATTAAAACAGACAAATTTATTTAATAGTATTTGATTATCAATTTTATTGATAAAGACTGTTCACAAATTAATGTTCATGGGAAAAAAAACACACACAAACTGCCATATGTGGTTAAAACAAATTTAATAGGCGGAAGATGTCCACCTATTTGGTAATTTTAACCATGTTCAAGCGGAAAGTATGGTTATGTATCAGTTAACACATAATAATGCTGTACAACGCAAGCGATACGATATCGACAAATCTTGATATCGAATATTTGTCTATGTCGTAAACAATCTGATTTTAAGTGGACAACAACAAGCTTTCCGACTTGATATATTATGATTTAAAAGGAGTAACATTCAAGCTAAAATCTTAATTATTATCCGATTACATGGAGACATGTGATTTTGAATGCCACTTGTGTTTCAAATTTTTATTAAAAATCATAAAGAAAAATCTTTAGAATGAATAAGAAAGATAGCCAATTCAGACAAAATGGTAATCCTTAGAACCTGACGAAAGGGACAATGACCCCTGAAACGTTGTGTGGTATTTATATTACCTTTTTGTCTGAATTGGCTATCTTCATTATTTTCAATCAGACGTAAAAAAAATTAATTTTAAAAATCTTTATAGTCACTATGAATTATTGTAATAAATACACAGGTCTAAAGATATTGTTCTTTAATCTACGATCGGTTTGTAGGTTCAATAATTATGATTTAATAAATGCACAGGTTTTTAAAATAACATTAATTAATACAGCTTAGATGTAGACACTAGAAATTTAGTAACAATGACACACCTATTCCAATATGTTTTTTTTATCTTAATCGCTAGTAATGTGCAGCCAATTTATATGTTAACTGATATATAACCATACTAGTTTTATGCTTTAACAGGTTGAAAGTGACCAAATAGGTCGAATACTTTCAACTATTAATTTTTTTAACAACATATGAGAATTTACGTGGTTTTTCTTCCTGTTCGTACAATTTGTTTCTTACATTTCTTTTCAATTTAGCGAAGTAATAAAATTTACACCATTATTCAGTGCATTTAATATGAAGTAAGGCGACCACGCCCCCTTTAATTTCTTCTCCTTCCTGTGATTTTACGGACTGCACTACGTCCTCTGTATGAATTAATTCACTTTGTATTTGTGAAGTGTCTATATTGGCGTCAACTTCCTGTCATTCAGTGTGTTTTTCTGACGGAATACGAAACGCGTGAAAGGGAACGAATATCTGTGGAGTCACTGAAAAAGCAGGAATACTCGTAGGGACTTGAATAGCGTGTGCTAAAAGTAGAACAGCCGTTTATCGGAAAACAGCTGTGCTTCAGTGCGGGCTTATGGGGGCTCCTCTCTGACCTCGAATTATTCGAATTTAAAAATTGTTCAACTAACAGAACATTCATACAAAACAATTATGAGATTTCAAGTGGCGTATAACAACATATTATTTACAGCAGCCTAGATACACTATTGGAATTGTTTTACCCATTGCCATTGCCAGGCATGAAAATCGATTCTACAGAATGCGGCGGAAGTAGATAGGAAACCAGGTTACACCTCGGAAAAATAGGAAACGAAATTACATGGTTACGTCAGGAGAATTAACCTTCGCGAAGTAAACGGATCCATTACGAAGGGACGTTGCAGATTTCCCTGATGTCCAAGGGCTTGCTCAGGAAATTCAACTCTCCATTTAATCCCATCAACAACTCTCTCGTTATCTGACATTTAAGTATAGTAAAATAAATGCCAATAAGTCAAAAAATGGATATTTATATATTGTTAAGTGGAAGTATGTATACAAAATAAACGTTTCGTTCCGACCTTGAAGCTTCATCAGGTGATAACATACACAATGATGAAAACAAAAAGGAGTCTACTAAATCTATAGAGCATAAAAATTTCTTTTTGATGTCATTGCAGCTGATCATTTGAAATCTAATAAGCGTAAGGATATCAATCAACAGGCTCCACATCAAACATATTTCACATGACAAATTTTTTAAAATAACATATTTCTAAATTTCATGGACCAGCCTCCTTGCAAGTTAAAGCTGGTTTTAATGGCTAATATATTTATTTTATTTCTCGTTTACAGTACAATATTTTCGCCTTTCTTTTTTAAAAATTGAATTTGATATTAATTTGTCCTTCACGTACAAAACAGTTCCTCCTCATATTTTGATGAACGAGATCGTTTTCTTCCAAAGAAGAAGTCTCTACGTGGATCTCTTTTCCATCAGCTCTTCTTAGTAGCGCTTCATATTTGACCCTGCCCATGCAGCTTATTTTTCTACCCTTGTACAGTATCAAATTTCAAAGCTTTCAAAGTATTTTATTTCCTTTATTTTGTCCGCGTCTGTGATCTGTTTACAGCAAAACTGGAAAAAAAAGGCTTTTTACCAAGTCCTGTTAAGAAAAAGATTTTCTTAGTAAAATTCTTTTTTTTTTAAAAAAAAAAATATTTTTAGTCACATCAACAGCTATGGTCATTAGCGACTTTCTACACTTTTTGAATTTCACTAATCGGGGAACTAATTTTGTTCTGGGTAAGTGAAAACACAACATCCATGCCCGGGACCTGTGTGATAAGAGGCAGTTACACTGACCACTAAACCACAATCTTTATTTAACAAGGCAGTTTTTCCATTAAATATTTGCCATAAAGTAAATAGCATGGTACATAATTTTATAAATTAATTTCGGATAGAATTTGGAGTCTATATATTTATTCAGTGACATGGTTGAAGATATTTTGCATGATAGAATTGTTACAGTAACAATAAATAATTGATATTATAAACTGATACGAATTAATCCATATAAATCACTTATATGGTTATTTCGAAATAGTGACCGATTTAGGGCAATTTCATGCTGCGGTCTAGATAGAAGTTTAAAGTTCTATACGGAAATCAACGTCGGTTAGTTTGAGAAATCACAACATTTTGAGTCCAACATGGTGTGTTTCACAAAGTAACAAAAATTGAATTCCATACTTTTTTTTTAGGAGCACCTATTTCTCAACTATTCTCAAAATTCGGCGTGGGAATAAACATTAATGTTTCAGAGGCTGATATGCACAGCTGTCTTTATACTTGTGAAATAGACGCATTGATCACGATATTTCCATTCTACGAAGCTCTTGCGACAGTGTCCTGTTGCTCAAAGCTGTGCGTAAATACGCGTCGCTGATTCAGAAGGTGATCGATAATAAGGAGTAGCAGTCATATTTCATAATAATAGACAAGACAATAAAAATACAATACAATTAAACTTTTAATATCAAGCATTTGAAAACGATTCTTTTTAATTATTTACGGTAAAACTCGACAGCTGAAAGGAGTCAAAGTATTTCAAAGTTTCAGACGGGTAAAACAACTAAGCCCTATTCTCGCTTGAATTGGAGTTCAGTTTTCCTATACCAGCTTGGCATTGAGTAAGCCGATTACTCAAGGGAATTTAAATTTCTGCAAGACGGAATTACAAGAAAATTGAATTCTATGAAAGGTACGAAAAACTGTAGCACAGATAATAAAATATGTTTCATTTCGTTCTATTGAACATTTCCATAGTATAAACTTGAGAATTTCGGACACCTTTGGCTTTAAGTAATAATCTGGCTTTTCGAAATACATTCCTGAAAGTGAGGGCGAAGGGGAATGCGAATTTGGTAGGGCTCCACAGAGACTCCGCTGTAACAGCCGGCTAATTGGGTCTTACAACGTTTAATAGCTTATTAGTAGCACGCGGTCGTGATTAAAGGCACAATAGCCTTGGCTAGCTAACGAACCGAGGAACTGCTCAAACTCGACCTATTTACCTCGCTGATTCAGCTGCCAAAGCAGACAACGCTAGAAATTTCTGGAAAAAAAATAATTCTGTAATAGCCAAATTTTAAAATTACAGGGACTGTTATGACAATGAGGCAGATGGTAGTGTCCCGAGACTGGCCCTTTTACTATTGTGCTATCGTTAAAGTTGAATGCTCGATACATAACAAACCAAAACTGCAACTGAAGTTGGCTTGTCAAGCGATTCGTTTTTCTGAAAACACATGATTTGTATCTCTTCGTCGGTGATTAATAAATTATTTGCTTGAGTAGCAATGGACAGGGAGAAATGCAGTATTTAATTATCAATTATTAATGGTTTTTTATTTCATCCTCATTAATTTTTTATCAGTCGCATTTTAATAAGGAAACTAATTAACATTTTTCTAAAAACGCATTTTTGTAATTGTTGATCAATGTTGTAAAATATTTTTATGTTATGAGATTCTTGTGGTATTGCAAATGTTTTGTATTTTTTTTTGTAAGGATGGCAATATTGCTGAAAGCTCAAGATTTTCAAAATTAAATATTTTATAAAATTATTAGTTCTCTGATTAAAATGCGACTAATAAAAACATTGCGTATAAAATACAAACACACAATTAAATCATATTAATTTAAATTATTGAAGATAGGTTTAATGAAAAGTTTACATGTAATAAAGTGTTTTGTTGACAGCGGTGTTGACATAATGTTTTTGTACAGAAGCTTTTCAGGCATTATATTATTACTTTTGGAGTGGAGAAGTTCGAACGTTTCTAATAGTAAAAAAAAACTTTGTACATCTTAAGGGAAGAGAAGATAGCAGAGGTGATATAGTGACTGAATTTATTAGATTAATTTTTGCAAGAATACTCGGAACCTCCAGCCCTTATTCGTAACCTTATTTTCTGGAGACGATCAAGAGTTATACCGTGGATACGTTTCAAGTGTGGCGACGAATCGTAAAAAATTCTGTCACGGTCTCCACGTGACAACTGTGGACACGTACGGGAATTTCTAGTGGCACCGACGCGATCCAACGACGGTTACGTACATGTCAATCAATTACAAACATTTTTTAAACCACTAGGCGGCGTCCGGGCGCTCTCTCTAGTAAGTTTTAAAGCGCGCTAAACGTATTACTGAAATTGACAATCGCGTACACAGTTTCACTCTACTATACCAGTTTCTTAGTACCCCTAAGGCCGAAAGACTAAAACATTCTTTATTCGATCTCATTTGAAAATGTAATAATTCTGTAATAATCGAATATTCCGTGACAACATAAAAAAGAACAAAAAATAATATGTAAATGTTTATTATCTGTAATATACGAGAATTGAATCCAAGGAGTAGAAGTTAGCAGATTAGTATCAAAAAAAGAGCAAAGTCTGTTTTAAGTCACTTTTCTCTACTGTTTCATAATTTCATTGCCTGATGCACAAGTGGCACAATCAGATTAAATCTCTATCTAACAATACGGTTGGCAACAGAAGTATGAACGAAATTTTCTTTACATGGTAAAAAGTTTATTCATAAAGCGGTCTCCAGCATTAAATACTAGCTTGATTATCTGCAGACCAATTCCATAAATTCTACTTTCAACGACAGACGGCAAAAGTTGCGTCTCGGCGCGCTGGAGTCAAATTTAAGAATGTTTGCAAAACATTGACCGTCGCGTTGAAATATTTAGAGAAGGCGTCGGTACGACGTAAAGTATAGTTTCGCAATCTACTGTAAAACTTGGCGTGAAGTTTGTGTGGAACAAAGCCGTCAACGCAATCTGCTAGTTGGAGTGAGTGCTGGGGCAATGAAAGCGCTTTCAGTTGTCAGGCGAAATTATCGAACAGCGAAACTCGCTCTGGGGTCCCAGAGATCAGCTTTGACGTGCTTGTCTGCAGTCACCGACAGAAAACTGCGAACCCCTCATTACAATTCATGGTAAACAACAAATTTACAAACGTGAAATTCAGTCCTGTCGGTCAACATAAAAATACTCAAGCAAATTCTATAACATTATATTTAAAGTACAATTATGTGTAAATATATTGAACATTACTTACAATTTATTTCTTAAAATATCAATTTAAACAAAATTTATGGTAATTTGATATTGAAATTCTTTTATCCGTTATGTAAAAAAAATTCCATTGTTAATTTTGAATATCAACACTACGCACAATCTCATTGTGTATATAAGAATAATTTCGGCTGCAATGTGTAGGTAAAGCACAAAATTTTAGAAATATTTCCGACAAAAGTTTAATTATGTATGTTCAAGTAATGTTCAATAATTTTTAATCATGCTTATAAAATATTGTTCTCTCTAATTTTTTAGATATCAAGTATACAAGTTTGAATAAGTTACGTCTGACCAATTTTTACTTTTTTATTTTTATAATATGTCTGACAAATTTGGCTGGTTTATTCATTTACGAATAATAAAACATCCTATCTTGATTGTGTAGACTTGGTTCAGGCTTCGATCAATATGCATGTATTCTCATAGTCAACATATTTGGCATCATCGTTAAAATATATACAGTATAAATTCATGTGAATTTACTATCGTGACGCGGCGCCGCTCACGATTTATTCGACTTTACCCTCCATTAAAATATATTCATGTCACAACTCTAAAAGTTGATAAATGTCGATATAACCCATCAACGGTAGGGAAATCAGAATTTAAATATATGCATGTTTTAGATATTACACGAGTGCAATTTATTGCTGAAAAAAATCAGGAACTTTACATACGTCAGTGTACATATTTTTAAAACACGCGTCGTTTCTACAGTAATAAAAAAAAACGAAAATATTTCACAATGAAGCCGAAGTCGTATTTTAAATTGGAAATTTGAACCAGGATTTCTAAGGATAATAATGAAATACATACGAGTACCCTTATAAAAAAGGAACGGATGATTAGGATAGCTGTAGACCGTTTTTATAATTTGTAAAATTCTGGGCCACAATTGGGCTCACGTACAGAAATTTTTTAATAAATTGGAAAACGTCGGGAAAATTTTTTCAAACGAACGGAGAAAGTATCAGTCCATCATTCATTTCCCAGGAAGAAAGTTCCTTCTTGATAATGAGAACGTCTTGATTATCTTGTTTTGTTCGGGCTTGAAGCAGCCAGTATCTACCATATATTTTTTTTTCTAAAACCGCGATGAACGAGTATAATATTTCACCACGCAAATACATTTCTATTTTTTCTGTTACTGTTCTTTTCAGCGTGGCCTCAACCAGAGACAAAGCATTCTTGCCCTTTAACAAAGATCAAAACGTCTCTTCATTACTTTCAATAAAACAATAAGACTGAGAATTATGAAGTCACGATTTTAGAATATTTGCTATTTAAGATAAATGGTTGCAACATGTTAATCAGATGCGAGGAACAACAAAAGCTGATTGTGATGTCAAGTTTCGCCCGATAAAATATATAAAACTGCAAGAATATACGAAAACTACAGTGGAGGAGAAACGTAACTAATTCCACACTATTTTTTTTATAGTAACAAAACACGGGTATCTATGAAGTTTCACGGAGGAAGGAGGTTGACAAGAACAAAGATTTTTTTTAGGGCAACAGGCTACATGAGGGTGATCCACATTGGGCAACTCCCCTTTAATAGCATAGGAAGGGATTAGAAACGGGGATGCGGAAGGGTAGAGGAAGGTAGCCAAGGATTAACTAGGGCCCCCGGGCTATGGTTTAAGGATCCTACCCGGCATTCGCCTAAAGAAATGCAGGGAAAACCCTAGAAAAACCTGCATCGGGTAGGTCGGGCATTGGGTACTTGTCCCACGCCCTTCCGATAGCGGGAGGGGAGTTTGCTGTGGGGACGCAGCATTCCCTTCTCCGTGCCTCGACCAGTTTAGGAGGCAGCTGGCCGACTATTTCAATAGGAATAGCGGACAACTCTTGCCGTATGCCCAAGGTCTGCGACCCCGGAACATACACCTCTCAAAACAGACCAACGTGCCTCGGCATGTGGGAACCTTAGTTCAAAAAAAAAAAAAAAAAAAACCAGAGAGATGTGAGAGCATCCCCAAAGGTAGCCCCCGCTAGAGCTCTCTGGGAAGGTTCACCTGCGAGAAATCCTCTCGCAGGCTTCCTTTTGGCAAGAACAAAGAAATTAAATAAAAGCATATATAAGTGTAAATCACACAGGCCAACAGGAAGTAAAATAATGGAATATCAGAGTACTACAAATGTACAAAAGCTTTCTACCACAAATGGGCAACGGATTACACTCTCTGTGAAAAACACAGCACAGGGAATTCCTGAAGAAGATTAACATGGTACACATTATATGCACACTGGACGCTGCAACGATACCTGCTGGATATTTATAAAATAAAAAAAGGGCGAAGTAAATTCAAACTAACCCGAATAATCCAAGCCAAAAATAAATATAATTATTAGTAAATAATGTAAATAATTATAACTCCACACACGGCACGAATCAAGAATAAGTGTATAAAAAGTTAATTGGTAGGATATAAAGATGTTCTACAGCATTTTACTCTATTTTTTTAAGTAAAACTTATTTAGGAAATTAAATTCTAATCTAATTAAATTAAAAAGTGTTTCGGTCAGTAAATTTCCATTTTCAGATGTAATTACACGCTTTTCCTTTTCAGGACAGAGCAATATTATTCTTAAAATTTCATATTTCCTTTTCAAGATTGATCTTCAGTAATAATATTCTTCATATACGTTTTTAAAATTGAAATACTGCCTTACGTACAGTATATTTATTTAATATTTCATTTATTGTAATTTTATGTATCTGCCGCCGGGTAAACTGCACAATTGAAATTTAGATAATAAACAGAATCGACTCATAATTTATCCGCATTGTACAAAATTTGAAAGATAATGTTGATAAAAAGTAAAATTTATAACGTACTTTACCAATTGAAATTAAAAAATTGTCGATCCATAAACATAGGTCAAACTAAAAGGGCCAAAAATATATTATTAACGAATATAGAAACAATATGGAGCTTCTCCGTGGTAAATTACAATACCTTCTTCTGTAGAAATTACAAATTAGATTAATTTCTGAAATTCTACAAATTAAACATAATACATATTTTCTCAGTACTCAATATCAATTTATTAAGTAATATTAGTAGTATTATTAGGTAATATTTACAATATTTTAATCCATGTTGGTATAATCTAAAACCACTGCTCTAAATTCCTAACCGATATCTTTTTTATTTCATCTCTTTATAATCTTCGACTTTCAGCTAATATCTTTAAACATTTATGTCTACAATTTAATATAATTTTCATAAACCTGATAAGGGACCACATTAGAACCAAAACATGCTGATTTAGTTAAATTTAAATTTTATTGTTTTTTGCCTCTTTTCAACTTCTTTACGATTTCTTTTATATTATAATGCCAACTATTAAAATTATTGAGATTATAAAATATAAAACGTTCGTATTAAAAGTATACCAATTAGATAAAACAAGTCAAATAACAGTCAAAATGAAGTGATAAAATAATGCCACACAACTTTTCTGGAATCAATGTTTCTTTCGTCAAAGTGATCTAGCATTTTTTAACCACCTGACGAAAGCAACAAGGTTTGCAGAAACGTTGTCTGGTATTTATTTCAACACTTGATTTTGAGTGTTATTTATCGCCTTCATCTAATTAGCATTAAAATATTATTATTATTATATACATCAAAATTACAACATTTTAAAGAATAAAACATAAAAATATAGTAAAAATATAATTAACGCTGGTTTCTGCAAATAATGCCGACATTGTTATTGAGAATCGAAAAATTAGAAAATCCAAAACAGCAAGGCAAGCTATTGTATTATATTATTGATATATGAATCATAAGTGAATTAAATAATAAATTATTAAATACGTTTTACTTCTGCAGCGTGTTCCACGAAGCACATTCATTTTTGCTTCAAGTGCAACTTGTGATATTTACTTTCGTATTCAATATAAAGATAACTGTATACCAAGACACTAATCAGGAACAAAATCCGAAGAGAATTTTTCTTCCTGCATTCCCCACAGTTCGACACAAACTTCACTACAAGCACCTAACAATATTTTTCCTTCAAAGTCCACCCAGTACTTGGGTAGTTGCGTGTTCGTGTCGTGTTCCTACCGTAGACATTATATCATTACATAAGTCGTAATTAGGCGATGCTGAATCACGGAAAAGGACACGTTGCAGGACTACGGATAAAAGAGATCCAAAGAGAAGAACGCTACACTACAAAAAAAAATTATAATTTAACCTCATACATATGAAGCTATTTTTTTTTATATCCGCACTTTCATTTGTACATTAAAGTTGCAATATTTCACAAGAAGCCTGTATTATTATTCAACATAATTACATGTTCGCCAAGCGAAACCAGTTGTGAGATATACGAACACAATTACAAAGTATGTTAAAAGGAAATTCTCTAGTTACATTAATCTTCATGTTGCTGTAAAGTAAGGCGATTTACACACACACACACACACATATGCACATACTTCATTCTCGTGGTTCCGCCACGTATTATTTGCGCCATGATTACGAGTTCCCAAAACGAAAACGAAGAATAAGAAATAAGAAATACGAAATTACGGAGTTTTCAACCGGTTCCCTTTGAAACGTACAAAATTTGCACCCAAGCCGAAGCTTATTACATTACATCCGTGGTAATTAGGAGGGCGCAAACCAAGGCGAAGTAGCCGAAAGACGAATGCGGCTGAGAGGGCTGATAGAAAGCGAAAATTCTCCCGCCACATTAAACATCTCGACGGAGTGAAGCCTGGCTATTTTAATCACGCACTTCATCCTTTTTTTTTTCTTCTTCATTGCAAGTGCAGGCAGATGTTGCAGCTTGTTCCCCTTTTTCCCCCCTACGGTGGGTTGCAAGGCTCTGTACAGGAGCCTTAGTCATCTCCTGGTACAAGCAAAGATGCTAAAATTAGACCAATGGTAGGCGAACAGCTGACAGCGAAATTGCTACTGCGATTCAATTTTAGCAAGCAGATGTCCCCAGAAATTCACCGATCCTAACACAAAAATTTATTGACTGACGGAGTATCTAAAATGATTTATTTCAACTTCCCCCTAAAAACATCGAAATTATAAGGCAGTTATTCGTAATTCAACGCACAACGGAAATGTCACAAAGAAATTTTTTTTCAAATATATAAATATCTCTCAATGCTTAAAATGGAATTCTGACAAACATGAGACTGGCCACCGAATCGACTTAAATTAAATCTATAGTGTGTGTAAAAATATCTGACCCTCTCACACATCGCGAGAAATACACTACGGATGTAAATATACAAAAAAAAAGTTGAATATAAAGGTTTTTTTATGACAAAAGCGGAAAATGGGAATATTTTTGGAGAAATATTTTAGAAATTAGAAATGTCTTAAAAAATGTTAAAATGCTATTCAATAGCGCTTAATTTAAACCTGCCCCCGGCCACTCGGGAGAACTTTGTTTCATTTTTGTCAACTACACCGCTAACTGTCACGAATCGAAAAAAAAAAATGTTTCGCACAAAACTCATTGTAACTTCGACGAAAATTGGGGGGGGGGGGGGCGTTCCGTTTAAGATTTCAAAGTTACTACCCGTCGCACCTTTTCACTGGAGGGGGTGCTGGAATTGGAGGGTGGGGAAGGGTTGCTCTGACTCTCATTAAAACAGCCCTCCAAAAATATTCAACACGTGTTACTACCATTTGTTGTTCGAAGAGTATTCCTGGAGATAAATATTACACAACCTGCATCAAATCGTCATATATTATCTGAAGTGTTTTATAATTAAATGTATTCGGTGGAAGCACCATTTTCTTATATATACCGAAAATTTTTAAAGTTTCATGAAATAATTTCTATTTAAAAAAATGAGCAATGGGTACGAGAAATAAATGAACCAGATAAACTTATAAATGGACTCTCCTAATCCTCTTCTAGACAACTAAAAATTTTATTTATTCTTTAATAACAAAATTCAGATGTATAAAAGCGGAGGATTTATTTGGTAAGAATTATTAAGTAAGTATGCATATTAAAACACAATGCAGAATCAAATCTGTACCGCCAATTGAGAAATCGTGTGCGGTGAAGCCTTTCCGAAGATGTCAAGAGTTTCAACGAAACACAAAACGAGAGGGACCACGTCAAATTATTTAGAAGGTTAAGGCGATTGTTAGTTTCGTTTGTTGTCTTTCGGTACTGGTCAATTATTGTTTCGGATAACTAATTATAAATATTTTATTTTTGATTAATAAGATATTATTAGAATTATAATATAGGCTGTTAAAATAGTCGTAAAATATATCTTATTAACTCATTTAAGTTGAACTAATAAATTGGATTCTGGTGAGTGATCAACTCTTTTCTGATAAATAGAATTTATCAATTTTTATTTAGTTTTAATTTTGACTTCTTATTCACTAAACTACTTTATTTTATCCTACAGTTATTTCAGTAACAGAATGGAATTCTTCAAAATGAATTAAGTCTTGTATTATGTAGTAATTCCAAATTAAAGGGAGCGAAGTGGCGGGCAACAACATATTAAGAATTCTACAAAGACACTCAAGGATGTCTGAAACAACGATTGTGTGTGTATTTGTGTCTGATAGTATTGTTTCTTATCTACTCGCCGTGAAATAGTTAAAAGAACATTGACCGACTTTGTAAAGTATAAGTACATTGTAATTTATTCTTAATTATACGAAGGTGTCGAATAAAATTTTAAAAACTAATTAATATTTTGCAATGAAATAGAATTACGGGGGCAATACGACTATGGCGCAGCACAGCCCTTTCCATATTGCGCAGTGACGATGAACTACGCCTGTTTTGTTTCTAATCTGTCAGACTGGGAGCATTTACGTGTCATTTAGCCAGATCTCACCCCGAGTTTTCTGGTTTATTGGGACGAATGAAAGCAAAGCGTAGGGAAAAAAAAGGAGCAGCGAGATGAATTGTTCGCTACCATTAACAGAAGTGCATCTCTCCTGAACGAAGACCGCTAAGACTTCACAACAACGCGTAAAATAAAAACCTGTAAAGTGCGCATGAGACGGGGAAAGAAACCTCTCAACGAATCATGTTTCAAATTAAAACATTTATAATGTAATCAATGATTTTCGAGAGTTAAATAAAATCGACAATTAAATAGAAGCATGACTTGAAATTATGGACAGAGTAATTACAATTTGCCGACTATAAATTCATTGAGGAACGTCACTTGGTGACTGTATAACTATCAAATTAGGGGAACTATATTTATTTAATTTTACATTTCTAATAAGAATATTTCATCATTTCAATTCAGATGTTTAGTCAAAATATACTATTTTTTAAAAAAAATTATAAAGCTTTAATAAAAAATTTAGTTTGAGACTGTTTAATACATAATTAGTATTGAATGAATTAATATATATTTTCAACATGAAGATGTTTTACTTGTTAACTTGGTTCGCAGCAGTTCTCCACTCCCAACGCTTGAAAGTCCTATAAATCGAGACCTTAACTAGTGACGCGTCACGATAGTATATTTACATGCACATTTAACCACTTGTGGTGATAGTATCAACGTTGAAAATCTAAGAATTTCATCTCTAGTTAAAAACCATTTAGAAACCCCCAATAAAACACATTCAATCCCAGCCGCCTCGCTTAAAATATTTACAATCACCGATCGGAATATTACGCGAAGATTTTACATTTCATTTATGAAACTATACTAATGCTCGTTTCTAGAATTTTTTCTTTATTTTTTTGAACTGTCCCTCAAACCGTCCGAGGGGAAATATTTACGAGGTTTGTGCAATCAGTACCAGCATTTACAGCTAAAATCCCGCAAGGAAAGTCTACTCCCGCTTTCCATCAATGGGGGCCACGATATATAGAAACGTATATGGTCGAATGATCTCATTTATCCACTACACGCAAAATTCTGGTTTACGTCGTGACTTACAAACAAAATTATCCTCAACGAAGATATCTGATTTTACTGAAAAAGACGACAGAGCAATCGAGTAGTTACGATGATATAGAATATTAAGTTTAAGAAAATTCAGTGCGTAAAGTATTAAAAAGTAATTCCTTTGCATAAATTTTCGTCTGCGAAATTTACAAGACCGGAGGGAAATTTCAGACTTAAAATAAAACAGATTCGCCTCTAAGTTAACTTGATCGAAAATAAGTATCACCACGTATTTGCATTTATTGAATTAATTTTTCCGAGCATTTCATAATGTTACAACAATAAATTTTCCAGAGTCAACATCTGTAAGCTTTATCAGAACAATTAAATTTAAAATCTCGTGCTCATTACTTGTTCGCAGAGTCAAGCATATCGTGGAATTAGATCGGAGGTCGAAAGAGGTCACGCAAATTTTAACGTAGTCGTCACGACATAAATTGAATGAGATCCTTAGTAAACACAGTGTCTTGCGACAGGTTTGGCCATTCATCAAGGGCAGCGACGAGTTCAGCACGGATCCCATAATAGATATGGGACAAAGCCAACATGAGATTTGGTGGAACTGGCTTTGGCTTTATGAGAATGACGCCACGATCGACGCAGCGTATCTTTCGATTTCTATTGAGAAACGTAACGCCAATAGTCTCGACACTTGTCCATCAGTAAAAAACCTGAATCTTAAATATATTCCCTATAACCACGTGGTACAGCAATAAATTCACCACACTGAAAACAGCGCTGACATGTTTTTTTTAATGCTGTAAAAACGGGATAATTGAATATCATTGGCGATTAGATTAATTCCAACTTTTAATTGAATGTATGGGCTCAATTGATTGTAGCGTCAGCAAAAAATAAACGTTTAACAAACACGAATATTATTACGTAAACCATTAAATCAAATCAATAACGCATTCTGCGTCAAACTGAAAATAAATTAAAGCTAATGCAATGCGATCCCGATAACCGGAATTTATTGGATATGTTCGATGCGGCACACGCATTGTCCCACGTTTAACGGGTGACAGTTATGTCATGTGTTAAATATGTCACACAGACCCTGGACTGACACAATACGCATGCCAACTCGAATGGCACACCCAACCATTTTCGATAACCTAACGGCAGTCAAGACTCCTGCTATTAATGACTTGACGCGCTGAGCTGCAGTGACGAATAAATGACAACAGTGACAGGGCTACTAAATATTAATGAATAATTTTATCGAACAATAAGCGCCGTGGTGCTTCGATCAATTAATAAGAGATACAAAGAAGAGAGGCGTGTAACAATCAGCCGCAATCTTAAAGTTCTACGAACAATATGGAACATCCTTTCCACATCATAGCCTTCCCTAGAGTTTATCAAATATATGTCGTTCCCTATATTCAACATAAAGGTAATCTTGTGTGCTAGTTTAATATTGAACGTACCTTATGTTCGTAATAAGTCAACAATTCATCTCGCAGTCCCCATTTTTGTGTAACAATTATCCATGGTTTCGGTAATTTAACATTCTATTGGAAGGTAGTGCAAAAACATTACATGGACCGAATCTTCATATATACGTATAGAAACGATCAATTGCTGCTGTTCCCTTGAATGCTACAAGGAATTGAACTCTGTATATTTTATGCGCGTAATTAATTTATACCACATGCGATCCATTTTACAGTCTTTAATAGGGCATTTTGAATGCTATAATAATTTTATATTTAAATGGAATTTAATATATTATACTGTTCTTTTTTGTTTGGTGTTTCCAGAAACAAATTTTCAGAGTTTCATTGTCCAGTTTGAAGAAGTAGAAAGAGTGAAAAATTAGACGTAGTCTTGTAGATGAAAAACTGAAGAAGGGTACCTTTTCTCATCTACATAATTTTGTTTCAATTTCCTCGGAAGACTCCTGTAAACCAGATAATGTGATACCCGAAAAATGTTACCAGTGAACTGAAAATCCACCATTGTCATTACATTTCGGATCCACTCTTACGTCGGCCCCCACATTCAAATATACAAAAGTAACCTTAGGTTTTGATGTACGTACCTTATGTTCGTCATAATTCAACGACGCTCCTATCAGTAAATATATTTCAAAATACACTAATAGGGTGAAAATGTTTTGCACAACATTTAAGGTACCTCCCTTGGAAATGCGTGTTCTTACGAGTGACTCAGATCCTCACTACAATTTAGGACACACACACGCACACAATGCCAACTGATTGCTATGTTATAACGCGACTCATCTGATTTTGTTTGAGCAGAAATTGTCTACTGCCCGAACCTTATCGTCGCAGGCTCGCTTCGATTTTACGCAAACGCGTCGGACAGGAGACGTAATTTGCTTTGTGAATTCCCCTCACGCACCCCACGACCCACCCTTCCACGACCCCCCTTCGCCATCGGCACATACCAAATAATAGACTTCCGGCGTAGCACGACGCTGTGACAGATCCCAGACACGCAGGTTCAGCTGCGCCTTGCCTACCACGGACGGAACCGATGCCAAAATGGCTGTCGGTAGCGACGAAGCGTGCTTCGAGCTCGACGGTCGTTTTACTAATAACTATGATACACACTAACCTAAGGCAACGTCACCTGCGAGATCAATACCAGATTAGAGAGGTTTCCGTTACACGCTTGGCGCACGCGCGACGCAGCGCCTCCACACGGCTGCACTGGACGACGCGCTCCTCAGCACTACACCACCACTCCGCCACGGCGTCACGGCGCTGCGCTGCGACGCCGACGCCAGGGGCCTGCGCAACGCCTCTCTTTCCGCAGTCGCATCATTATGAATGCTAATATGTAACTTCAAACGGGCAACACTCCGGAGCATGTCCGTTGAATACAATGAATATAAACGTGACTAAAACCAAACTAATTTATATACTATGCACAGTCCACAGAGGATCCAATACTATTAACAACTAGAGAGTGCGACTGAGCTGTCGTAGATACAGATAGTTCCTGTCTTTCCCAGAAGATTAGAGAATTCTATATTCACACCTCACTAAATAACTAGTGAACTTCACGAGAGAAGCTTCCATTTATTTTGAAAATTTATGTTCGCATATTTTTATGACTGTTTTCTTATTAACGATCATTGTAACAGACTATTATCATTCGAAATTATGTAAATTTCTAGTATGTTAACAGTTTTTTTAATATGCAGAATTTCTATTAAATTACGTTTTAATAAGTTATGTTCTCTATATAAAATTTCAACATTATATTATTTGTTAAAAACACCAGTTATGACAAAAATATTGTTGGTTTCATATTTTGATTCATTTAAATTTTAAAATAAATTTGTAATATGAACCATTATATTCCACCCTTCACCTCTTGGTTTTTACGTGGCTTTCGTTCACCTGATTTATTTTTATTTACTAAGTTGTGTATAATAAGTAAAAGAACACACATCAATGAGTATTATGTTGAAGAAGAGAAATTTGCAATATGTTCTGTAATACGTTACCGTAGCAAAATAACATAATATTCATAGCAAGCATGACGAGAGTACAAATATCTACGGAAACGTTAGTGATAATTCATAAAATATTTTTTTAATTACTTTTTCCAAGTTTATAATTTTTTAAAATAAATAGTCGGAAGTTTTCAACTCTTTGTTATAATCATCCTGAATGAACAATAGTATAACAAAGAATTGAAAACTTCAGACTATTTATTTAATAAAGTTATAAACTTGGAGACTGTTTTTGGTTTTTTCTACTCATTAACGTCTACGTCAACAGTCCTTTCTACCATAATTTTAAATTACTATAAAGTATTTTAAAACGGTCTTTAAATATAACTTATTATTTTAAAACATTTGATACATATAAATTCTACACACCATTACGAAAAATAAAATCATTCCAAAGAATCCATAATTTAATCAAATACCCAATTCCGGTTAAAAAGTATATATTGTATTGGGAACATAAAATATAACATCAGGTGAATATATATATATATATATATACATACATATATATATATATATATATATATATATATATAGTTAATACACATCATGTTTTCTTTTTTAAAAAAAATTAAAAGTTTTGATATTTCAATATTATAATGTTAATAATTAAAATTGTAATAATTGTTATATTTTCATTAATATATAATTTTTGTGGCCGATTTAAACCTGTCATTTTGAATGAATTAACATCAATGATTAATACAATTGGTGAATAAAAGAAAACCTTTCAATAGAATCTCAGACATGTACGCCATGAAACTTTAAAAATGAATTTTTGTAAGAAATATTTAATAGCTATAATTTACTTAAATAATATAAACAACCGAAGTTTAGTAAAATATTGAATACTTGCATTTATAAGTTTTTACAAACAATATAAAAAACTTTTCAATAAACATAGCTACACTTCAGCAAAATTTTGGATTGTTTCATACCATTTTCCTTGTAACGATGTGGCCAATTGATTTATATTAAATATTTTAAAGTAAAATGTCACATAAAATAAATCTAGGTTTCAAGGTCTGAAATCCACTACGTGACGTGAATATGGAATTTTCTAATCCTCTGGGCAAGGCTGTGACAGCCGAGCCGCATTCCCTAGTTGATAATACTATAGTGACCGAGACTACATGCAGAATGTCAACTTATGTAACAGCCTGAATTGGGGTGACACATTTCACCTCCCCGCTCGTATCCTTGGTTTTATTTCATCAAACATTCATGAAATCCTCGAAAAAAAAAGTCTCTCTCTCCTAAATTTAATTCTTCCGTATTTTATAGGTAGAGTTTTGAAGAAAAAATTATTTAATTTACTATATCATCGTCAAATTATTTACAGCAACAATTAATTATATCGATGACCTGTATTAATAAAATAGTACTTTTGTCTGTATATTTCTTCGATCGAATGATTTTAGTATACATTTACCTTTTAAATATTAGGGGATTGGAAACCGTACTTTACTTTATCTAACGAAATTAGTTTTCAGTTTCGTTTCTCCTGTTTCATGCTTCCAGTAATGAATTTCTGCCCCATCTCACGTTCCTCAGGCCAGAGGAAGCGACGGACAATCTTTTAAAGTAGTGTTCGTACTTCTTGGTGTGGCACTTTAGCTTGCATAAGAAGGCAAGCGACATCCACGACGTCTGGCAACGAAATACTGGGTTTCAAAACAACGTCAGTGAACCTGCCTTGCGTCACGTCACGTCGTAGCCTTTCTGCCAAAATCCAAGATTAGAGCCCAAGTCGTCGCGTCTATCATGAACAGCACGCAGCAACTCTCAGAAAAAAAAATTCTAACTCAATTATAATAATAGCATTAAGACAAATTTAACTTAATATTTTTTGCTCCTTAATATGTATTTTTCTCTGAATGAAATAATGACGACCTTGAAGAAAGAAAAGTTGTCCTACGGAAAACAACTAGTCGAAGGTCCGTCGCCCTAAGTTAGAAACAGATGGAACCGTTCCTGATGTTCGTAAGGAAACGTCACAACCACGGCCATCTATTAGCAAACGAAGAACAGCTGCTGAAAATATTCCTGCCATCTCCACAGAAAACTGCGTCGGCCGACAGGAATCCAAAATCGAGCACTGCTTACATATTTTAACATAAAAATGGCACCACTGAAAAACAGTCAAAATTGTCATGACCGCAAAGTTTCTGATAAATACTTTAGAAAATCGGAGATTCAAGAGTATTATCTCAAATTGGGTGGACATATTAAAATTAAATTGCCTAAATGACTAATTTGAAATTTAATGAAAATCGCTTGTTGAGACACCTTTTAGAAACTTTCGAGTCAACGTAGGTAAGAGCGCGAGAAAGACAGTTTCAAAGAGAAAAAAGGGAATGATTTAAATATCGAATAAACTATTACGAGAACTGAGCGAAATGGTCGGAGAAGGCAAAAAAGGGCCGTAGAAATAAGGACGGAGGAAGATAGTTTCAACGATTCGAGCAGTAAGGAACTCTTGAGTGTCTTCAGGGAAATGGGAAGGAGCGGGTGGATTTGGATTCAGAGCTCTAAATTTCCCCTCACAGTTCTTTTGGCTAAGGTCTCGTTCTAGCTGGATACCTTTTGCTCCAATATTTGAATCACTAACGTTCGTTCACTGCTTTACTTTGTCAAACTTCTTATCCCACAGTCTCACTTCATATCACAGAAAATGGAAGACCCGAAACAAGTACCTTCAACTAGATTTTTTTCCTCGTTTCCCTTTTGAAATGTGCAAAAAAATCATACCGATTTCATTTACAAAAATATTTAGTTTTGACAAAATAATTCAGTTTAATGCTGGGATGAAGTTGAGTAAAATCTATCCTAGGGAGAACGTCCGCGGAGCTTTATGGATGTACTTGTATAAACATTTAATTTACTCCAGCAACAAACAGGTTTGCGAGATTCTAATGCAGAGATTTCCACACGAAACAGCACCTGTACAATGCAAATACGTAATTAAGCCGTTCGTAATTCACGAGAGCAGCGTCGCTGTTGTCCAAATATCAGGCACTGAAGACTGCCAGAGCCCCTGCTCATACAAGGTCTTTCCTCTTAAACACGTCTGCAGTATTCGTTAAAATGCTAATACACTTAAGCCAGCGAATTATATGAACCAGACAACATCCAATCTAAATATTAAATTTTCCAATATTGATAATATTTTATCTGAACGAAGAAGAATACGGAAAACGATCATACTTGAAAAGCAAGTATTAAAACTTCAACCTAAATCAGAAACTCAAAGGTAAAGTAAAAAATATTGTTCAGGGCAAGGTTTCAAAGCTTGAAGCATCTCTGTTCCCCTAGTAACAGTTACATCTCTAGTAGATAAAATGGAGACACTACATGAAGGCCGTACAAACCACACAGCGGAAATGAACTCATTTCACGGGAGAGAGAATGCAAATATCCTCAGTGGCCTGGTATATGTTTATGAACTTTAAGAATCTAGCACCAGAACCGTGTGTGTGTAATTTAGTAATTACTTCGCAAATGGCAATGCTCGATTGCTTCCAGAGGTAAATAATAAAATATTCTTTCTTATAGAAATTGCAAAAATCAACCCCAGTTATAATGCGGACGTCAACCGACTGCTTGTTAATAAAAATTACGAGACTGATTCTGTAATTTCGTTTATTCATGTGATATATACTATAATAAACACTTTAAATTATTGTTTAACTTTATACCTCAAGGTTCAATTCATTTGAATGCGGGTATGCATATTAGGTAAATTATTTCAGTCTCCTGTAATAAATTAATTTATTGTACAACTCTCGCCTTTAACAAATCAACTGAAACAAAACAAAGATAAAAAAAACCAAAGATATCAATCCCCCTTCTTCTTCTGATTAATACTTATGAATGTAATAAATTTATTACAGTACGATAACTCCAGAAACCCCACCGAGTCAATAGACTTCTGAATATGTTAAAAACATTTTAGCACATGTCTTTATTTCAGTGAAGCTATTTTTGAAGAATGGGACACACATTTATAACCAGAAGCTTCGAATAACGTTTCGAAAGTTTCTGTTTCCGACACCCACTGCAAGCAAGTCGCTCAATCGTGTTGTAACGATTTCTATCACAACTCGCAAAATTGTTTGGCATGTTATCCACTGTCGTGGAATTAATAGTCTCTGCTGAGCCATAGAAGATTGAAGTCCAAATAAGTTATTTTAAGCTTTTTTGATATCCGTTAACGGGAACGACATTGGTCATATTTTCAGTCATTTTACAAATTTAATTTGGTTTATCACTCTCCAGCCCAAATTATTATTTACAAATTAAAAAATTATTAGTTAGAAAAATACATTCAGTTGAACATTTTGAACTATATTTAGAAAAAAAATAATGCATAACTTTGTCTGCGACAACAAAATAAGCGTGATTACAAGTCAAGTCTTTGGAAAAAATATAAGCTTCCCGAATTGGTCTTAATAATACGAAATTATTGGATGTTTTTAATTCATTATTAGATACTTCTTATATGTATAGATTTAGTCAATGTCATCTTCTAATCGCAAATGACGTATTCTCAAACTATTTTAGCTTTTTATTTCCCAATCTAATTTAATATAGTCTAATTAAATTATTCCTGTAGATTATTTTAAGTACAATTTCGTGTTGTGTTCAATTATTTGGAACTCTTGCTTTCCATTTCATTATTATGCACGATTGCAAGTAACTTACAGTTTCACTTAACACGACAGACGCTTGGAATAGCTGCTTTGACCTCGGAGCTGTGTTTCTCCAGACAGCGATATTTCGAGCTGGACCACTATCATAACCTCCGGTAATCTTAAAAATACTCCGCAGTCAGCCGCCGCTCTCTGTGAGATAAACACACGTCCCCTTACTCAGGAGAAAAAGAACTAATACACCAGTAAACATAACTTCCTGTGAGGAATGAAATGCAATAAAACTACTATATTCATCAGAGTATTCGAGTGTGAATTAACTACCGGACGCTTTACACTAAAACAACGTAAGTCATTAAAGACACAATAATGCTTTACATGACATAAATATTCACAACGGATTTAACTACGGTTGCCACATGCAGCATATTACATAATGACAAAGACACGAAAGCATACAACTAGAGTCGTTAAATTGTCTTCTAGACGGACTGACTGATACCTGACAAGTAATTTGGCAGCACAAGTGAAGAAACTCCCTGAAGGAAGGAAACTTTTGAGGACGGGCCAAAATAAAATCAGTTTGTGCGTGTATATAGTTAATCAATATTCTCAATTTAAACTGGTACGTTAAACAGACACAGTCGGTGCTAGATAATTTCTTCTTGCCTCATTAACGGAAAAAATACGTTGAGCTTCGTTTTGTCAGCGGTAGAATTGTCAGTAAATTACGTTTCTATGTAAAAAGTCCAGAGATTTTATTTAATTTTTATTGTGGTGCGGATCCTATTTTAGGATGCTTTACGACCATAAGAAATAAATTATTTTAAAAAATCTATTAATGTAACAATATTGTTTTACAATTAGTATTGGGCTATACGTTAAATTAATGTTGTTAGACTAATTAAAAAACAAAGGGTAGGAATGCATGAAATTTATACTGAAGCTTCTTTCAGTTCGCTTTTAGTACTATTATTTAATAGACGTTAATTTCTATGCTATATTGTACCGGGATTTATCTTCATTTCTAAACTACCACTAGAAAGCAAACTAAGGAATACCTAAGGAGGACCTATAACACGAGAATACCTCAACACGTCAAAGCAGAACTACCTCGTTCTTAGCCCAGCTCATAAGCTTATAGAAATATATTTTAATATTCTGATTACTATTTTTAATTTTTTTGTAATTGACTCACTATAGTTTTGTTAATAATAAAAAATAAGCCCAATCTTAATAATTTTCTCTCTCTCTTTTACGCTCACTTTAGACACTAGTTTTTCCCCAATTTAATTTATTAATTTTGTAAAATTGTTTCTGATTTTTTTTTCAATTTATTGAATTCAGAAATTACTTATAGATCTGCTCAATTCAGTAAATAAATTATAGCTACTTTATTCGAATTCGCAACTAATACTCTATAGGAAGTATTAAACTTGAAATTCAGAAGTAAATAAAATTATTTACCACGAACTACGTACACTTCCTTACCTTATCAGAAACAATACTTTATTTAACTATGAAAACGAAGGACGAGAACGGCGAGTGCGATTAGTGTGAATGGACTGTCGAACAGAAAATTGCTATATAGCTACGCTCCGTTTCACGACAGTTTTGAACATTAAATTTTATAACGTCCACAACTTTCAAATTAACGACGTAGGCTATATAGAAGCAGAATGTTCTCGTAAAACATTATTAGCAACGGAAGTTTGCAAGCTTTCAAGAGGAGGAAATAAGTTGTTTGCCATAACAGCGGATAGTAATAGTTAAGAAGTGAACACCGTTTGCAGCAGACACTTTCATAAATCGACGTTTCAACTTAGAATCCGTATATCAAACTAAAATCGATAAAGAACCAATAGTATATCTACTCATGATGATTGCCAAAGAAGTTGAAAGTATGAGAATAATAATTAAAATTTTTAAATTAGTGTCTGGCTAACGGCGGAGAATATATACGATTCTTTTCGTGTGTAATAATCTGAAATTAAATGACCGAATTTGTTACATAATGAAACTACGAAATCATTTAACATCAAAGCGTCGGCATTCTAAGTTCTTGATGGATCCAGTGGGAAGAAATGGGAACACATTTCTCTCATACTTCCGAGAAGCCACTGCTATTGCGTATGTGCTAAAGCATATATATAGTATAAATTTAGGAAAAATAATATTTTTCTTAATTTTAAGAATAACACAATAACTGTGTTTAACAGTGTGAATTTCTGCTTCGATTTCGAAGTCTTTAAATTGGCCGCCTGGTGCTCACTCGCTCTCGCTAATTAAGCCAGATGGCTATCTCTGGACTCAACCTTTCTAAGCCTGGAATACGAAATGCGCATGCGCAGCATTTCGTTCACCCTCCTGCACAACTCGTAAAACACAACAAACTGTCCCCTTTCCGTGCTCATCTCTGGATAGCCGTGCAGTGATGGAGAGGGGCACAATAAACAAAATTAAATTAAATTTGATTAATTAAAATTAATTTATTAAAATTTGTTAAAAAGTAGTTTATATTTTCAAAACAAATACTATTCGTACATTTTGAGTGGCATTTTATCCAAAATTACAGTCAAAGGTTATTTTAAAGAAAAAAATTAAGGGGTGATATTTCTAAGACTAGCATCATAGTAGAAAAATCTACCACACAACCTAGCACACGAAACTGCCATCATGAGGGGCTTGTTACAAAAATTAACTTCATTTAAAATATGTACCAAGGAAAAATACTTGCGTGTTAGTAATGTGTGCCAACTTTGTGCTAAATTATTCCGCTTTCAAAAATTAGACACTATTGGAAACTTTTCAGACAGAAATAAAAATGTAGCATATTAAGTATTAGGTCAGAGCATTTGTAACTCAATCGCTGTTCTAGTATTTTTTTTTCAGTGTTCTCCCTGTAAAAATGGTGGCTTGGGATAATGTAGCATGTAACTTAAAAAACTCACGAGCTGCCACTGCTTCCGAGTTGTATAATTAAAGAATTAAGATGCGAGCAGAGTGGACTAATATGAGGTCAGGATGGTGCCGGGAAGCTATGCAATTGTTTTCGTTTTCTTGGCAGACTTGGAACCTGGGAGTGGTTAGGAGCTGTGCATCCGCAATGAGCCAAGAATTGACTGGAGGAACCATCTTCACAATCGCCTCTAAAGCCCTGCATTATGCAAATTCTCCATGTTTAGAAAAAGCCTTTCCAAACCCCAGGGAAATCACCACCCTACCTCTGCCGTCTGTTCGGACTAGTGGCGTCCAATTGAATCACTTCCACTTTAGATACAATCTCGGAAATCAACAAGGTCAATTTAAAATAACAGTAACATAAGAATGACTGGTAGGAATGATATCCAGTGTTTGGAATATCTTTACGAGTAAATTATTACAAATTTCGGAGCTAATACATTTCTACAAATACACACAAAGATTTGATAAATTAACGCTATAGCATGTAATGTAATAATAGGCTTCACAAACTATGATTAAAGAACAGCTCTCCAATTATTATCACAATGACTCGAGGGCATATTCTGAATCATTAGCTTTACTCTTTTCAGATCAAATATTTTCTAATTTTCCTCTAACTGTCGTCTTTCTGAGTCGCCCCTCTTCCAGGCCATACACAATTATTCATATTTAGTTTTCCACGTCCAGTTCGCTTTCCTCCGAAAAACAATTCTCAATCTGGATCTACTTTTCATACAATCTTCACTGAACCTCTTCACTTGTCCTGCCCCTCCCGTTTATTCTCCTCCATCCTTCTGCGGCACCACATTTTAAAGGTTTTTCAAGGTGTTTTATTTTCCTTTTGTTCGAATGCTCAATTTTTCTGATACGAATAGGAAATACTTCAAACAAAGGCAATAGTACTGTTTTAATTGATACTGTAATTATTTACAATATTAAAGTCTGGGACGGATGGTCTAGAATGTGGCGTCTGGCTGATGAGCTTTGCAGGAAGGCGCGTTTTCATTAGTTCAGTCTTTGTAGTGCGCCTGAGAGGTTACAAAGGGCGAATGTAGAATGCATTTGTTGGTGAGAGATGGTTGGAGTGGCTTTGATGGCGGCACTGAGAGGTAGAAGTAGAAGAATTGCGAAGTATAGAGACAGACACTTCATTTAAAGAAAGAAACCAATAGCACGTGATCTACTGAAAACCAAGAAGACATCTGACAAAGTAGATTAGTGGAATTTATGACATACAAAAGCTGAGAACTTAAACATAAAATTAGCACTCAGAAATTATAGAAAACCAGACATGCCAAAGTTCATTATTCTCCCCGTGGCTCTCCAGATGTAAAGTAATAAGATTAAAAGGTCCCAAAAATTTGTTAAAATAAATTATAATTACAACTTATAATTCATTGCAGATGCAAATTATATTTAAATACCCCATCGCAAGATTACAGCAAGTTTATTACACGTAATATCTTCGAAAACGTTTTCTTTGCCCTGATTTATTTTCTGCAATAAGCAGCCTTCCTAAATAAAGTGTTTGACAGCCTCTAATATCTGGTTGTCAATTGTGATTTTAAGAGTAACTTTCCTGTCGTAATTTCTTAATTTGTCAAGATTTATCTGCAATGATACCACCTCCAGATATGACTAAAATTCTGAACGAGCATATATCCACTAGTAAACACAATACACATATCTTAAAAATTGAACACACATTGACCATAAAGTAAAGGACTAAAACTTCGAAGGGCTACTGCATATTTAAATTAATATTACTGGAGTATTTGACTTTCGGCATCTGATCAATCATAAATATTTGTTCCGTAAATGAATGGTTGCGAGTATTTAATATATTGTTACAAATATAGAACGATTGGGAACGTGTTTTTGCAACAAATCTTTCAGTCTTCTAGCACACTTTCACGTGTATAGCTAATTTCCTAGGACAATTAAGAATGTCTTGACGTATTCCGCCACGGGCACCATGTTTCTTTGAAAGAATACAAAGGACTTGCAAATAATCTTTAGCTCGAGAGATAAGCTAGTCCGCGGAAAATAGAACTTTCCGAGAAGAGGACTGCGCACAAATGCCGCTGTAACGAGTTCTCAAGATAGACTTCGTGGAAGAATATGGGTCAGCACTGACGTCGACCAACACCCTTCCCAATAGTAGCTCGATCGAATGAGCTACATCCACGCCTTTAATCTGCCAAATCCTGAAAAATACGTTTCAGTGAAATGGGATTACATAGGCTCAGAGGCATTGGACAAACTTGGAGAACCTTTGAGAACCTTTGAGAAACTCAGCACAGCTCAAAGTTTAACTTCACATGAATTTAATCGAGTGTTGTGCTTGCTACAAATTTACTGTACTAAAGTTTCGGCATCATTTTAAAGAAGATTGGTGTACTTCAGTGAAGGATCCTGACTTTTTGAAGTTATGTGCTACATCATACAAAGAAACCATTTTTTACAAGGATAACTATGTAAAATATTAATACTACAACAGCGACAGTGTTACCAATACTGACCGCCCCTTAATATGCTACATTTTTAATTCTGTCTAATATTTAAAAGAGGAATAATTTAGCACCAAATTGACACGACAGTATTTTTTATTCGTACATATTTTTAATAAAGTTAATTTTTGGAGCAAACCACTGAGTGCTGATGCATGCAGGGTCGTGCGGAAGATATTAGCACTATCATGCCCCTTAATTGTTGTTTTCTTTAAAATAACCTTTGATTGTGTTTTTTGAAATATTACTCTCTGTTTGGAGGCAAAGTGCTGTAAGAATTCTAGCACAAGAATCAGTTTGTTGAGCTTTAGGGGTGACGCGAAGATGTACTGCGCATGCGCATTCTCATTCAAGTCAAATATCCTGTGCTGTCGCGGCGATTGCAGTGAATAGTCAGCTGGTTGCTTCATCAGGAGCAAAGGCACTTTAAGGCGGGAAGTTTAAAGTCTTCGGTATCGAAGCATAGATTCGCAGCGTTAAAACACTATGAAGGTTCTTAAAATTAAGAAAAAAATAATTTTCCTAAATTAATTTATGTGCTGTAGCATATGAGTACATGTGCACCAGCCGCAACTGGTGTACTTAATAATGTAAAAAGTCACTATTTTCGGTGAGCATCTGTCGATTTGAATGCACATTGAAGAATATTAACTTTTATTATTTTTTAATTAATTACTTAACATGTAACTTTATGTATCTTTACTGGCTTGAGACAAGAGATAAACCGATGAAACTTCGGAAACATCTATTGGTGAATTTCACGAAGGCTTCAAACAAAAAACCGTCAAAGAGTTGACAACAACAAACTTTCTTTAGTTTATTTCCTAGCTATAAATTTCTAATTTTCTTACGAATGTATTTTCTGACTATTTAAAACGTCAAGGAGTAAAGTTGTAAATATTGAAATACTCTCTCTCTCTCTCTCTCTCTCTCTCTCTCTCTATATATATATATATATATATATATATATATATATATATATATATATATAGAGAGAGAGAGAGAGAGAGAGAGAGAGAGAGAGAGAGAGAGAGAGAGAATGGTTAGTCTACAGCTTTTTAAGCATTAAATCAGTTGAAATAGCAGTGTGATGGGTATGCACGTGTTGGTTCCTTTAGGGCTCGAAGATGCCACGTGTGGGAAGGGTTCTTCAACTGGAAACTTTTCTGCTTCGCAATTACGGGCATGAAAGAGTTCTCTGGCTCAGCGCATCGCGCAATACGTCGACTCGTTACTTCTTGTTCGGTGAATAAAGGACAAGAATATCTGCTTCAAAACGATTTACAGACTATGTAAAGGGTTTTTACCGCCACAATAATAAGACTAAAAGAACATTTTCTTACATCATTCAGTACAGAGTTTGAAGGCATCGTCTATTCGTTTCCAAAATCCTTACATTTTGTCAGCTTTCACTATAAAGCTTGTTTTCCACATTCAGATTTGTCTCTCTTCTTAAAAAAAACCGAGCAATTTCCGACAGCAATTTTTTTAACCTTGCGGACATTATTGGTGAATTTTATGAAGGCTTCAAACACCGTTTTATGTATACAGGATTTATGAAATATTCGTACATCATATAACACATTATACAAAATTAATTTGCAAAAGGTGGATAAACTACGAAGATTTAAGAATATCTACGGAAGAAAAACTTGTCTGCGAAATGGAAAGCTGATATAATTAAACCCTTTGAAATTGGATAAAATAGATTTTAAATCGTCAATCCTAAGATTTTATTACAATTTTCTATTTACCCTTTCCACATACACAGCTTGTGATTAAACATTCTCATTAATATTTTTTCTTTGAACCAGAACTCCCCGATAGAAAATGACAGTAAATTGTTAGTTAATTTAATTTTTCAAACGTGTGATTTATTTAAGTATAAATAAATGATAAATGTTATATTATATTTGACGGTATGTAAGGATCACTCATTCTAATTAATTGTTGCCGATATTAGTAACGAAATAAAGTCCAGAAGATTTACAGTCTTAACAGAGAATAGTTATATTTATCCGACTTCATTGATTGTACTTTTACGTTTTTTTTTAAGAATTAGAACATATTAAGGTAATAAAAACGGACAATGTGTTGGTAAAGTTCACATTATTAAAAATTTTCTCCACAAAATTTTTAATATGTATTGATAGTTCAAGAAATAAATTATATTCAGACTTTTAAAATTTTTGTATTCGCATCTGTAGAGGTTACAAAAGGAACAATACGTCGTGCTAAATTTTATTTAATTAATATGTTTTAATTTGTTATTTTAAATATTTCTGACAAGTTTGGCTGGTTTATTTATTTATTAAAATCAGATAACATCAATTTGGCACTACATTATACTTTCCCTCTATTTAGAACAGTTTCTTAAAGAGTAGGATATATATATATATATATATATATATACTAGAATTTAAAATCTATCACAATTAAAACATATTCATTATTGTTTAATTTAATATTATTTGTTAATATAACACTCAATAATTTATGAACGTACGGATACATTTATAACCAATTAAAATATTAATTTTAAAGTAATAACATAACCACGAAATTAAGGTGTTCGTAATTCTCAAATCGCGTCAGCCCGTTATTAATGTGTAACAAAATAATTACTTTTCGAATTATTTGAAGTCTATAAACGCTTGTTCCGATTATTTTGGGTTAATTAACGTTACAAAACGATGTAAAGACTGTTTAAATGAGGCATATATTAACATATGAAAATAGGGTTCGGAAGAAAGCGCACATTGTACTCGCGAAGAGAAAGTTCTAACAGATTTTTGCACATTTCTTTATAGTAATGCCAAATTGTGGTCCATAAATATCGGCTTCACACAGAACACTTCTGCTAAGTCAGACGGTCTAACTTGTAGGCGCTTCCCTGCTAGACAAACAGAGAATCCTTACACGGCGGTTTTGCTTGAAGAGCTTCCTCTATCGGATGAATTGAATGTTCCACGAACAATCTAAGCAAAGTTTAATCGCAATCTACAGAATTCGTAACCGTAGAACCATTAGTACTTGGAATGCTAACGGCAGTATATGCTATATATATATGCTGAAAATTTAGTACTCGATATATTGTTAATGCCATTCATAAAATAATAATTATACGAGCTTGAAAAATCAGACCAACTTAAATTTGAGAAATAAAGAAATAGAAATGTTTACAAGTAAAGCCGAAACGTCCAGCTATTTGTAAAAATTTAATTGGTATGTATTCGTTTATCAATTTGAAGTTGGTCTGAAATTTTAGGTCGTACAATTAATTATGAATTGAAATCAGGCGTTAAATATACACGCTTTAGGTTTTAATAAAAATTTCACCGAAATGTAAACATGCTTAAAACATGATAGAAGAAATATTAGTGTATTTATGTGAACAAAGTAATGCAGCATGAATTAGAACGATGCTTAATGGGCTCTTCATGATTATAGGAAATCTATATAAATGTAAGAAACCAGAGTATAAAAAATTATTCTGCTAATATTTCTTACTGAAATTTCAGAATTTGTTTGAATTACATTAATTGGCCCCACGTTTCTATTTATTGATTAGTATCTAGATTCCTCTTTAACAATAAGGAAGCGTCATGATATTTTATTTGAGGTACTATTCATTTATATATATAAACACTATTTCGTCTTCAATTTTCGGAATTTTGAAGTCGCCACATCATATTTTCGAATTTTGACACGTATCAAGAGCAAAAAAAAACTTGAATAATGTTTATAAAATACTAGACGGAAATATATTTGAAATTCATTACTTATATTTTTTTAATTACATGGACAATTCCAATTTACTCCAAACAAATTATTGCAAATAACTAATATCATCCCGATTCGAGTAGGATTGTCTAAAATCATTTATGTTAGTAACTAAAGAATATTCCTAATTACTGTAATACTTTATGTATACTTATGGATAGTGATACTTATGTCAACCGCATCTTACCTTTAACAGGGTGAGTATTTTCTGACTCAGGTCGTAATCGAAGTTGGCGTACTTGGAGTCAGACATGTCATAGATAAAGACTAAGCCGCTTCTCTGGGTATCGACGCTTTCTAACGCAACATCCAGCTGATAGACGACGCCCTGAAAAAACAAAAAAATATAATGTATAATAAAAAAAATTAAAAATAAGTAGAATTATACTTAATGTTCTTTATTATATTTTAAGAAGATTACAGGTAGTCGTTACATGTGAATATAAATACTACATTATTATTAAAAAACTATTATATTGTACAATATTATTACATTAAAATTTTAGTAAATCTAAACGAAGGAAAATATTAAAATAGACTTATCAGCTAAACTGTTCTTCTTAACTTACAGGTTTACTGACACTTTCTACGGGAGAGAAAATATTCAAACATGTCTCAGACGCTAGGCGTGTTTTATTTTTTTAAGCAAAAGATTGGATCACTCTCTCAGAAAACATTTGAATTCAGTTGATTTTAAGAAAAGAATATTATGAATTATTTACTTACATTACCAAAAAAAAAGAGAATATGGACCATATCAATTAAGTTCGAATGTTGAATACGTTTGCCTTATTATGCAGGGTTTCGACGAATTATACATAAATTTCTTTAGTAAAGTGAGTATGGAATGGAAAATGAATAATTTCAACCTTTCGGACTAATTTCACGCCCCTTCTGAAACGACATCTGTAAACGTACGGGAGAATTTAACGAAATACCCGACATGCCGAGTGTGTGTAACGTGACACTTTTTCTCGATTAACGCCAAACCATAAGCATATTCATGTTTAAAAAATCTGAGTCTATTCAGCTGACTTCTTAAAAGGCTTTTTGCCAGAAGTTGAATTAAAAGGGGACCAAAGATTTATTTGTACTTAGAAAGACAATCAAACAAGCTGCTTCATGGAAGTAAAGCAGTCTTTTCATAGTATTATCTCATGCCTGTATAACAAGCATTAAAACACCACAATTTCTGGATAAAAGAAGATTCTCTTATATTGATTAAAATTCAAAGATATTAAATTTCCTTTTCCTTTTAAAAAAATATTTAAGTAATTTAATCAATACAACTGCCATTTAAAAAATATTTATGGAAAAACTATTGCAAATTTTTTAATAAATTGTTAAAATGAAGAGTAACTAATATAAATAAATAAATTATTTTAGAGAAAATATATATGCAGAATTTTTTTAAAAAATCTTTAGTATCGTAAAGATTTAATCTGCGTAATTCCAAAGGTTTAGCGTTATTAAGAATTCTTCCCCCAACTCGTGTAATCTAGAGTTTGGACGCTCGGGAATCTTGGTTTTTGGCAGCCGTATGAGATATTTGCCGCGGATGGAGGCGGTGGCCAATTTAATTTCCGATATTTCGCAGCTGTGGGGCACCGAGGCTTCATCGGAGCAGCTAAGCCCCGAGTCAACAAACGAGCACGCAATATCCGAGGTGCCACGAATTAACCCCCTTTTCTAGCAACACACCAGGAGCTACTTCAACTCAACGTTTCTTTTTTTCCCCCTCCTCTTCTGCAACACACTTAACTGAAAGATTTTTGCTCTCACAAATCTACACTTGTAAATATAATTTTTCAAAAAACACAAACATGTTCGATTGAGGAAAAATCGTGACCACGAAGGAATATGCGTCACGATAGTACACTAAAATCAGTTTTATATATACATATATATATTCAACGAATATATACATGATCCGATATTTTATATTATAATTTGTTTTAGCAAGACTAATAATTTATTGTGTAAAGAATTTAATGAATAATAT
Source organism: Zhengitettix transpicula (assembly GCA_037074705.1). Lineage (NCBI taxonomy): Eukaryota > Metazoa > Arthropoda > Insecta > Orthoptera > Tetrigidae > Zhengitettix > Zhengitettix transpicula. The sequence continues at coordinate 65,723,963 of CM073593.1, read as the reverse complement.
ATATACAAAACCGCAAAACTTTCCGACTTATAATCGTAAATATTCCAATTTTAGACCTAAACACTTATAGTATTAAACGTTTTTATATTGAACATGTAATTTTAAACGACAAATTCCATCAAGAATAACCAAACATTTTAATAGATTCACCATTTTACATGGAAAAACAAATTAATGTTTTATATGATTTCGGGCTCGTTTCATATATTTCATCGTCCACATTTTATCAGCCTATACGGGGCAGTTTAATACAAATGGGCAGACATTCACTATACTCAATGTCAGAAATATCGATGGTTAACCCGTTTGGTAAATTATACATATTAAATAAATAAATATTTATAGTGTGTCCGGAAAACATTTGACATTTTACTCGTATTTCCCTCGCGGCTTAATACAATCCCCCATTAATTTACCAACACACTGTATATGGTATCATTGAAATTTATATATCGTCCGAAATTCATGTAAATGTACTACCGTAGCGTCTCGATTTATACGAGCTCCAATATAATAGAATTCATGTCAAAACAGGTCGCAGTTGAAGATGCTCTAGTCGTCAGTAATTGAGAATTTACAATCACAAGGGAAAGTGTGTAATTGAATGACTCATTCACGTCTTCTAAAGCAAAGATTAAATACAGAGGATGATTTTTATAAGACGTATAATACGAAGTGTAGGAACCGCTCGTAGGAAGGGTAACAAAGAATAATGTTAACGACCACCAAAGCGAAACTTTAACAATCCAGATTATTTAATTCATTATTATGGAATGAGGAATAAAAAGTTAGCTCTTCTGGGTGGGTGTTGCATTTATTTGCGTAATGTGAGGATAAATAATGAACAGAAATAATCCACTACCCGTGGAATCAACTCAGACTTTCTTGTGAAAGTGGAAAATCTTCATCGTTTTTATTTTCCGGGAAAGTGTGCTCTTCTTCTTCTTCTTCTTTGGTTCCACAGCCCGATATCGGGCCTCGACCTACAGTAGTAGCTTCCTCCAAACTTCTCTGGCTAAAGCTATAATCCTCCAGTTCCTCAAATCCATCATCATTTTTATGTCCTTCTCTACTTCGTCTATCCATCCGTTTCCTTGGTTTTCCTGTATTTCTTTTACCTCCCATATCATTGTATAATGCCTTGAAAGGCATCCTTTCCTTTCCCATGCGTTGCACGTGTCCTATCCATTCCATTCTCTTTAATCTAATAGCTGTTGCAATGCTTGGTTCTTTATATAGGTTATATATTTCCTTATTATATCTGTGTCTCCATACGCCATTTTCATTCTTTGGGCACCAAATTCAACTTAGGATATTTCTTTCAAAGATTTTAATCGCTATCTCCTTTCTTGTTTAGTGTCCAGCCCTCACTTCCATAATATAGTATTGGCCTAATCATGGTTATATATATCCTCATTTTTGATATTCTATGTGTTGTTCTTAGTTTGAACAACTAGTGAAAAATACCATTTATTTGCTAAGTTCATTTTTCTCCTGTTTCATGCCGTTCATCTCAGTCTTTGTGGAATTTGGATCACAGATATATAAAGTCATCGCTTATTTCTACCACATCTCCGTCTATGTCCATCCATCCTTTTTTCCCAAATTGCCTGCGCGACTGAATCATCATTTTTGTTTTTTAAGTTTATTTCTAGACCAACCGTTTTGGCACGTTTCTTTATATCCCTCCACTGTTAGTTTAGTTGTTCTTGATATTATTACCACGCCATCAGCCATTATTTGTGATGACTTGTATGCTATAGTTTTGGTTGTATCTATTTTTGTTTGTCAAATTGGAATACTCTGGAGCCAAATTATATAATATCGGAGCCAGTCCATCTCCTTGCTTTAATCCTCGGTTAGTCTCGAAATTTTCTGTTTGTTTTCAATTTTGACTTGATTTGTTGTTTTTATTATCATTTGTTTAATTAGTCTTACCATTTTAATTGGTATCTTAAAAAATTTCAGAATACTCACTAATTTTTCCTTATTATGCTATCATAGATCTGTTTGAAATCTATAAATATCTATATTATATTCCCAGCATTTTTCAGTTATTTGTCTCAGTGTAAATATGTTTTCTGTTGTCGATATACCTGGCCGAAAGCCAGTTTGGTAATCACCTAGTATCTTTTCAGTATATGTCTCCAGCCTTTTCTTTATTGTCCCCGTAAATATCTTATATGCAGTTGGCAATAGATATATACCCATGTAATTGTTGCATTTTAATTTGTCCCCTTTTTTGTATATTGGGCATAGTATGATTTTTTTCCAGTCTTCCGGAATTCTCTCTTCCCTCCAGAAAGTGTGCTCTAGTTCAGCATTTTATTGAACATCCCCTAGGCCTTATATTTCAACCCAGAAAGGAGTCAGCCAAAAAAAACCGCGAGAACCATCAGGACACTTTCCTGGGCCACACAAAATTTTGCTGGTTTTGTATCACTCCACGAACACTTCGTAATGTGTGGAGGGGTTCGAGTCCCGTAGAAGGCGTGGGATAGCAAGCAAGGCCGGCAATCCTCTAGTTGTGACTCATTCAAGGCTGCGGTTCCCAGAACACACGCCCAAGGTCTAGGTTGGAACTGAAGCGCCCCCACTCCTTCTTTCAACACTTTACGCGGTAGCCTCAAATGTTTGTGTAGTGGGAGGTCATACGATGGTTCCACGTATCTTCGTTATCACAAGTCGGACTGTTCAAGAAATACAAAATAACAGAAGTGTATAGAACCAAATTTCTAGGCAAAAGGTAACAAAGCATCCGGATGGTAACAACATATGAATTGCACAAAAACAGTGTTACTGTACACAGAACCAACACGTCTTGCTTGATGAAGCTCAGTTAGGATACAACTTTACTTAAACAAGTAACTTAAGCCAATAACAATAAAAAATTATTTAACAATCAGAAATATATGGCCATACGAATCCATCACAATTAGTAAATATTATGATTTATATAAAATATTTAATGAAAGTAATCATTTAGCAGACTCTTCTATTCCTGTCACAAGCTATAAACTCGTGTTATATATTCAACACAATGAACCAACACTGGTAATAACGTCTAAAAAATTGTGTTCAGAATTTTTTAAAACGTCTTGCATTGCTGAGTTTGTGACAATTCCTGTAAAATATTATTTACTTCGCACAGAACAGATACAGTTAACAGATAAATTTACTACAAAATAATTAAAAATTCAACGCTCAATATTGCAAATCGCGTGCAGATAGTCTCGATTACAAAAGACAGCTGAAATTTTTTAAATTTGCGTTCGGATTGTATTGGATCATCCTACCGCATTTCTCCATTTGAAGCGGAAACCGCGAACGTGGAGACTGAGGAACTAAAAAATCTGTTTCCTTGTTTCACATCAATACAGTGCCATGTCAAAGACACAAAAGAAGTTACTCAATATTGTTAAGAATTTATTTAAAATGTTTGGAACACAGCCAAATCAGTCAGAAGTAATTTATAACAAAAATCCCATAAAAATTAACACAGCGTGTCGTCATTCACCTAAGATTTCATCAGATGTTCATGGAGAAAAAATCTTTTCAGTTACAACGGGTATTGCAAAACACAATTAACAATAATATTTGGTTAATATTTAAAGAAGAAATCAGATGTATGGAAATTATTTTCTACAAAACTGTTAATTTTTATATTATTATGGCTAATTTAGCAGTGATCATGCATTTATTTAGTCTGATATATATATATATATACAATTTCCTAGCGTGAGATAAAAACGTTTCTTTGGTTCTTATTTCACTTAAAAACGATAGAATGCAAAGGTCCTTCAGCGACTGATGTTCCAACAATTTAACATTTTTGCGTTATTCCAACTGTTTTTTACAATTTATCGTAGTTCTTAAAATTTTGAATGGCAATAGTTTAATTAATTTCTATTTTTATTTTAATTTATATAATGTTTTGCTTTAGTACATTCATTTTGAGCGGAACAAACATTCTTTTGTATTGTAAATATTTTAACGATTTATTACTTAACTTAATTTGGTAATTTTAAATATGACGAAAACATTAAAAATCTTCTGATCATTATATAACTAATTACAAGCATATTCGTTGACGATATGAAATTTTGTTCGCACCTCCTGATGAAGTGAATAAATATAGGTAGCGAGGATGTAAGTGGCCAAATAGCTCGAACTTTGACCCGATGACTGTTCAATATGCGGTCTTGATGACGCACATAGTAAGCTGGATACTTTCCTAACCGTCATCTGTCTCATCGTCGGCTCATTACGTCAATGACCACTTTATTTACTCAACAAACGAATCTTAATAAATAAATTATATATATATATATATATATATATATATAGGTATTTTCTAATAGAGTGGTATTAAATACACAATATAATAAACATAATTGATTTGATGAATTTAAATTACAAAGTATCCAAAGTAATCCATTATATAAAAATTGCATGTAAATGTCTGTACACCTATAAAGGTTATTTCGCAATGAAAATACTATATGCAATATTTTGGAGGACCAGATATCAGACGAGACCTTATTGCGCATATAGTTGTGTCTAATATATTTATATAATTATGGGACTAAAATAAATAGGAAAGCTCCTCCTTGTTTAATTGTTAATATCTGCCCTTTCCCTATAGACACGAAACTTTTGACTAACAAATATATTCCTAAAATAAATTCTTCATCCAAAGTCAATGCAGAAAATAATTCAAATTTGAAAAACCCCCAATTTTGGTTTGAAATTCAGCAAACTATGTTGTACATTAAAAATATAGAAATGCAAATATGAAAATTCAGTGAAATCTGTTTGGCCGTTTTTGAGTCAATCATATTCAAAAGGGCCGACAGACGGACATGATAGCGTTTTATTGACACAGAAATCAGACTCTTACTCAAACATAAGATTTAGAAGCTAATATAATCCATATTAAAATGTCACGGATGTCCAGAGGTAAATAAATACCTCACTAATATAAGTTCGGAATTACCAAGAATGATACAGTACTGTAATATAATGTTCACTAATTCTAACAGCAAAATAAATGAATTTTGCTATGAACTTTCAAGAACGCAACGAGTGATAATATATTTCACAGTGAAGTATTTCCCGGCGAATGCGTTTAAAAAGTCCTCTAGTTTCAATTAGGGCAGTTATTGATCAAGCGCACGTTTCGATAACTAGCTGCACCGTCGTCATGTACGTCACGTTAGATAGTAAAAGCTTAACGTCTAACCGTTGAACGATTTTCCAACGACTCCCCCTGCTGAAACCCGAGAACTATTTATTAAACGGTGGTTTATTTGGGTTTGTCGAAGTTGGATAAAATCTAAGACTTCGCCTTTTCGACATGATTGAAGACGACCAAAAAAATATTTAGTTCTCAGTATTCGACGGATAGAGATGGAGAAAGTAAGCATCAAACGTGTGATACAACAAGCCGTTTAAGAAGAGAACCCTACGTCTTCAACACAGAATATAGATTACAGATCAAAGTCAGAGTTTAAAAGTACGAAAAAAAGTGATTTTGAAGGTAGAGAATAAAATGAATAAGAAAGTTTAGTATTATTATTTTGAGTAATAGACTACATGAGGGTAATCCACGTGGTGGAAACTCCCCTTTAATGACGAAGACGAAAGTGTATAGGTTATATATAGTGTAATCCAAATAGTGGCCACTCCCCTCTCATAGCATAGGAAAGGGATTGAAAGAGGGGATGCAGAAAGGTAGAGCAAGTAAATCGTTAACTAGGGCCCCCGGGCTATAGTTTAAGGATCCTACCCGGCAATTCGCCTAAAAGTGATGCAGGGAAAACCCTAGAAAAATCTGCATCAGGTCGGTTGGGCATTTCGTGCTTGTCCTACACCCATACGAAGGCGGGTGAGGGGTTTGCTGTGGGGTCGTAGCTTTCTCCTCACCTTGTCATGACCAGTTTATGAGGCAGCTGGCCGACTATTCCAATAGGAATAGCGGACAACACTTATGCCCAGAGTCTGCGACCCCGGAACATTCCCCTCTCAAAACAGGCCGAGGTGCCTCGGTATGTGAGAACCTTAGTTCAAAAAAACCAGAGACATGTGAAGGCATCCCCAAAGAATGTTCTCACAGGCTTCCTTGGGTGTTGTGTTTAAGGATTTTTTTAAGGCTATGTAATCCCATAGTTGCAAATCCCCTCATATAGCATAGGAAGAGCAGTGAAAGGGGGGATTCGGAAAGGTAGTGCATCAGGTGAGAAATAGGAAAAAGTCTATGGAATGTTTTGACTAGGAGAGACTAATTATTAAGGCATACATAATACGGCACATAAAACGAATTAAAACACGGAAGAAGGTATTGGAATAATGATCATAGAATATGATGAAAAAAATGATATAATCTGAGTAATTAACTATGAAAAATTTAGTGCCGAATTAAAAAGAAATGAGAACCATATCAATCCAGATGTATACCTTATATCTCGAAGTAGATATTTCAAGAATTTATGATGGCCTAAGTGGCCCGGTCCCAAAGCAATTTCTGAGGCAATTCGGGGTTATGTGGGAAATATGGAGGTCGCCGTAACTACGAAATATAGCAGACGTGATCACAGGCTATTTGTGTATTGGTGTCTAGCGTGTGAAGTATGAGGGAACGTAATGAAGGGCTTCGTCGTAGCCGGTGATTCTCCCACGGAACCTTCGCAGCCGCACTCTTCTAAGACACTCAACACACGCCAGAGCTGACAATTCAACTTGTAGTTGAGATTCAAAGAAGTTTCTCTTATTCGTGACTTAAATTTTTTTTCGATGAATCGAGAAAACAAATACTACGGATTAAACCAGAAATAAATGAGACATTGAGCATAAAGCGACGACCGAGTCAAACACAATTCCATAACATGAATTTCAGAAATGAATCCAGATAAACTTCGGTCTATTATAAAGTGGGCTGCTTTGATGTTTATTGTATGTTGCGTGAATAAATTATTTTCTTTTTAACTTTTACTCAGAACATTACATAAATATTTGTGTCCATACCTGGAGAGTGGTTTGGTGTGTGGAAGCCTGAGGACAGTGCATACGCGCTGTGAACACAGCAATGGCGGCACCCGTGGCGTCTCTCGTGGGCTGCAACAAATAAAACAGCTAAGTAATGTAAGCATAAACGCTATTACGCCATAAAAACAAAAGATAGTTATAAATGTAATTATTTTAGGAGCTGGTTCAGCATTAAAAAATTCATAATACAGAAACTAAAGATTTTTTAGGCAGATCTACGTCAACAAAAATAAGACTTAATATATATTGGATTTCCAGAAAATTGTCCATAGTGGAGTTTTGTCAATATAAAAACTTAATGGATAAAAATGGCTCAAATATGGAGATAGGAAGGGTAGAGAAATTCTGCGACAGAGTGTGGATACGAATACCCGATAAAGAAGATGAGATAAAAATAAAATAAATAATTAACAACTATTGTCTTGCTACATTGTAGCTTTGCTATGCGATTATATATAGTAAATAAGTCTGCGTGTAAATTTAATGATATTTAAATTTAAAATTAAAGGACTGTATCTCAATCGCAGTTCATAAAATAAAAAGATACACATGCAAACAAAATTCAAAGAAAAAATTTGTAACACATGAAAGACATAGATTATATAATTACGTTTCGACCTTAATGTTCACTGGTTTTTTTGATTTTTAATGTTTGTTGCATGATAATTATGTCGTTAGTGAATAATATTTATTATATTCACAGAAAATTAATTTCGGAGTCACAGAATATTTTTTAAAATCTGTATATCATTCTCTCTAAAAAAAAATGGTTTGCCATAATTACAAGTGTCAAAAATAATTAATATTTTGACCTTTTGTGCATCTTCTGGGAATTAACTCTGCATACTACGAGACTGCCAGCTGCCTAATGTTTACAGGAAACGAGGAATGGAAATCGTAATATCCTTGCAAAAACGACGCTATGTTTTCCGTTCACCATTACTAACAAACTTTCTTCTCTTACGTACAGGTAGAACAATTTGATTCAGCAGTAGTAATTAGAAGCACAATGTCTGACTCCAATGAGCACCATTTGAAATATATAAATGTATCCTTGCATTTATGTTATTTTTTTTCGAGAATCTGAAAGAAGTTTTATTTGTATCAGATCGACTAAGTGCAACTAGTTTTCGTTTAAATGGTCCTTAAGACTAGTGTTGCAACGGAAATTTATATTGGTGTAAGATATGGAGGATACCACGTTACGTTATTAGGCCCCATTCAAGGTGTCCCGAATAAATCGTTGACGATAATACGAAAGTACAAATTACGAATACCAGTTGACTATTTTTATGGCATATTTAATTAATACAACAAATCAGCAAGGTGCATAACAGGATACTTATGGGTTGGTCAGAATGTGAGCCTCAACTACACTGACCTATTATCATAATAAGCGAGGTACATTGACAGGAATTCGCTAAATTGTAGAACATGCAAAGGAATGCAATCTACTTCTCTATAACAAGCTGACAGCATTGTAGATTGAAGAAAATACCTACATAAAAACAAACCTGAAGGCAGATTTGTTTAATTTGTGGACTGACTGAATCAATTGAAACCAACGTCTGGAGGTAATTGACCCGAGTGATTGGACCACCAGGCAGACGAGGTGCAATACCCGATGATAAAGCAATAGTAGAATTCCTCAGTAAGAGACACGAGAGAGAGTACCGAGTGCCCAATGCACTCTATCTTGTAGAACTCGGGTATAAAGAAAAGTGATAGCGTAGCACGCATCTACATGTGCCGCTGACGTCGAACGCTTAATTCGCCATATTTGGAGATATAAATGAAGTATAAAGTCAACGATTTGCCATTTTATCGGCAGAATTTTGTTATATCCATGAATTTATTTATGCCATGCGATTGAAATTCAATATCCGCGTATAAATTACTTTAACCTGCAATAAACTAATTCTGTCATTGTAAATAAAGTTTTAATTTCCTTTCAAACTTATACATTTATTATATAATTAATCAAAACCTTTTCCATCATAATAATCATTATTATAAACCATCTCAAACCCTAAACGACGTAATTCGAGATCCAGGTCAAGAAGAACTTCTGCGCACTTAATCTGCAAATTATAAATCCTTCAGACAGATCAGAGAGTTACTGAGATATCATCTTACAACGTATACCTGTAATACTTATAGAACTTTCTTAGAATCTGTGTGCAAGCACTGAACAGAGGACCCGTGCTTTTACCTGGTTCAGAGAAGTCTTTTGTTCGGACCAAGATCACGTAATGGCAGAGTGAGCGTAGCACAAGAAACATAATTTTATTACAAGTGTGGTGTCATGGTCCGTGGTTTCTGTGGTAAATTGTAAAATTGCTACATGTGGTTCTAGTACAAGATGAGCATGACGACAGCCTCAGCTACACCAAACTATATACACGAGTATTAAAACTCTGAGTCAAAGGACATTCGACACGCAGCAAAATTTTTATTTCAAGTAACCTGTAGCCAAGGATGTCAGGAATAAATAATTTTCGACAAAGTAGAGTCGATCGAAAAAAACTGACAGATTATAAAATATTTTTATTTATATAAATGATAATCACAGTAAGTTAATAATGAGGTAATTTAGAGTATTTAATGAAATAGATTAAAAATAGTTAAGGTACCACAGGAAGACTAAATTCCGTACATCATAAATAACTCTTACTCTATTAAAGAAATGTGAAAATTAGTGAGTTCAAATTTGCATTAAGTTGAGTAGAGAAATACTAGGAAAAATAGTCTGAGTATGTTTATATTGGCCAGCACGATTTGTGTAATTGGTGAAATACAAGTTCTTAAAAAAATCAATAAAGATTATTTGAATACAATCAGGAAGTAACTTAATTGTCAGAAGGGAATTTATACAAATTCGATAAGAAAGAATGAGCTACAAGTGAACGTGCCAGGCTTACCATCGCGCGATGTTCTTCCCTGAGCAGTGTGAAGACTCTGAATCCACTGCAGCCTCCGGATAGAGCATGTGTCAAGAAAGGTGTTGAGGAAATACGCAAGGCCAACGGAAGAAGACGACCGAGGTACGGGTGAGCATTGCAAATACGATAACGCATCCTCTCTTGCAAGTTAAACGACATCTTGCAAAATCTCAAAAAAAAAGTGTGTCGACATAAACACTGTGTTCCCACATATAGTATATCCAAACAAGAATACAAAGATAACACGAAACATTTGCACGTATCCATGAATTTATGCAAAAATATTTTCTTACCTATTTTCCCCAATGAATCAAATTTTTCAGGAAAGGAAATAATTAGTAACTAACTTAATGACCGTAAATTCTTACATACGTATATATATATATATATATATATATATATATATAAAATTTGGTTTTGTTGCCGAAACTTCGAAAAGAATAAATTTAGAGGGAATCAACGAGAGGTTGTTTATAACCGGAACGAGATATAAATAATAAACCGATGTAATCATTGGCCAAACAGTTCTCGGTTGAGTAAGGCTTTTGACAGCTAATTTTGGGAACAAATTCTTCATAATCAATATTACAATGGGATTATCAGCTGTAATATTATGCATGAATGTATTTATTTAATTTATAATGGTAAAACATTTACCTTGTTCTCAAATATCGTTTTTAATATTTAAAAAAATATATGCATGCATGTCCGAAGAGAATTCTTCTGTCCTAAGAAGAAAAAGGAAGATTCTTTTCAAAGTCAAACTATAATAACATTCCACTTTAACTCACTTTTTACGAATTGTGAATATAATTTAACGAAGAACCATCACTTCACTACACTAACCTATCTTCACTATACTTCTGTTGGAGGACTTAATCAGAACACTGTAGCAGGCAAATTGTTCCAGTAATTTACTGATAATTTGCCAACGTCAGTTTTTTTTCTCTCCATGGCCTCCATTTTGAAAATGTGATCCCTCCTCCCGTTCAGAGTCGGTCCTTTCATTCTAAGCCTAATTCCCTGGCAAGGTTTCGACCCACGAAAAAGCTTTAAAGGAAACGCGTAGTCTAATTCGCTCCCTGCTTGTCTGTAGCTACCAGTTTCACATTTTTCGCTCCTATGTTCAGGCCCTATCTGTACTAATTTCGCTGCACTTTTCTAAGCCCTTTTTAAGAATTATATCTGATACATCCTATACGAAACCAATACATATGATATTAGTAAAGTTCAATTGTAAAAGATCTAAAACGTAACGTAACTTGTGTTATTTTCATGTCATTTTATATATATATATATATATATATATAATAAACTTGCATGACAGTCACAATATTTTGAGTGCCAATATTGTAAGACCAGATAAATCTCCCGAAAACATTGCTCTACTTAATATTTAATCCATTTTTAAAAAGCGCTTTAGGCATGTTATCCCATTTTCGTCTGTTGGTCATAAAAAACATTATTACACATTAACAATATATATATATATATGGTATTCAGGTGTGTGTTAGATAAATTTTACATAGCGGCTTTTAACATTTATATGGATTTTTCTAAGTGAGTAATCACGCTTTTTATGACCAACAGGTAATAATGGCACATACAGTGGAAACTATGTATATATACGAATGTATAAAACAATTTAGCAGTCTTCATATATAAAACAAATTTTTATTCAATATGTCTGCAAAGTTCCAGACTGCTTTATTTTTAAAATTATTTCATGAAAAATCTCGTTTATATCTTGTATCGTAATCTCAAAAGTTATCGCTCCTTCCCTGGGATTGGGGTAATAAAAACATCACGTTTAACAAATGATTTTGTTTAATTATACCATGATATAAATGTGGAAATATTAAAAACGTAGAATGATATTGTTTCGTATAATTTAAATTATTAATTGTGCCGAAACAGACAATTAAAAATTATAAATAATTTAATTGAACTAGTTTCAATCCTAATATGGAATCCCATCAGGTTTGATAATAAATTATATAAATAATTGTACAAAAATATTATCTGATACATTATAAAAAGAAATGAAATAAAGATCAGTAGAATAAAAATGTTGGAAGATTACATATATATATATATATATATATATATATATTATATATTAGATTATCGGCTAATATGTATAATTTAATATCTTTATTGAAAAACTGATGAGGGTCCACATTATAATTGCAACATATTAAATTAAATTCATTTAAATAATTTATTGTTAAAAGGATAAGAGAAAAAAATTATTTTCAGTTAACTAAATTTTCCAGTGCCACAAAATGTGAAATATAGGAAGAAGCACGTACCAGGATGGTGAACTTTCCGGTGTCGAGTTCCGACTTGAGAGGCTCGCGACTGGGGTCGAAGCGCACGAGTCCCTCGCGGTGGCGCGTGGCCTCGTGGGTCTCGTACAGGGCGACGGCCCGAGACACGTCGAACTTCCTCGCCGCCAGGAACTTGACCGCAGTGGCCCACGACACGGGCCCCGCAGAGCGCCGCCGACGGTGCTTGTTCACCACGTCTAGGAACTGCTTCGTGGCCTGCACACAAGACAATGAAACGTCTAGAAACAGCGTGATCGACTGGCGGCTACAAACAAAACACAACTAAATGTAAATTAGTAACGTATACACACAAAAATGCACTGTAAAGATGCAAGACGTAGCTGCAAAGTTTGTGAAAAATACTAGTAAAAAATTAATTGGGATTCTTTAAAGACCTGGAGAGAGGCCAAACTATGCGCGATTTTCAAAAGCTTACATGAAGATTCGACTTTTGAGATTACTAATGTTTTTGAATTCCATCCCAACATTTTTATCAGTCCTCATTTTAATAAGAAAACTAATTAATAATCTAAAATATTTAATTTTGAAAATCTGGAGCTTTCGGCAATTTTGCCATAATAATTTATACAGAAAAAGTTATATAATTTTGAAACATTTATCAATTCAATAAGAATGTTCCTGTACAGGTAAATATGAAAATTTTTTAAAATATGATTAATAAGGTACCTTATTAAAATAAGGTGCAATAAAAACCATCGGGGATAGAATATAAAAATATGAATAAATCATATCAGTCATATTAAATTTAAAATTCCTGACTGTAGAATACGTGTATCGACATTCGCGGAGGAGATGCCGACGATTAAAAAAAATTCGCGGACATAATGTGCCGGCATTTTTATAAGGAACTGAAACAAAATAGTAAATTAATATATCAGTAAGGACAGAAAAGGCTTCAAAGATCAGCCATGGAATTTAATGATACCTTAATTAAATTAAAATATTTGAAAATCAATTTGTTAACCTTAGTATATTTGTATTTCTTGTATAAATTGAACAATTGCAATTAAGTTAATGTATTATTGTGACGGTGACAACAGGATTGATCAAAGCACTTGGACTAAAAAGCAAAAATAAAGAACGTCATAAAATGTATAGCCCATTTGTAATTGAAATACAATTTAGTCACTACCTAAAATAGATTATTGCGTACGTAAAAATTACGCCCGATTACAGTCAAACGTAACGCATTCATTGAAAAATCAATTATTGATGGTTTATTGCGATATGCTTACTACATTTTCTTGTAAGATATGGAAGTAGTGACATTCTGACGAAACAAAGTGATAATTGCTGAATTACTATTCACTTTAGATTGTTCAGTCAATATAAATATAAGGAATTATATTCTTTGGGTGCCCGGGCCTAGGGAGTTTCCCCATGTTTATTATTCTTTTTTATTTTTTGAGTGGGACAGAATACAAGCGTGAAATCCACGTGGTAGCAACTCCCCTTTATTATCATAAGAATGAAATTGAAAGGAGGGTGCGGACCGGAGAGCATTTTTAAATATATACGTTATCGTGGCACTCGACCATTAACATGGTAAGCTGTGATGTCACAATCATATCGCTAAATAACCCCCAAATATAAATTGTAACTTAAAAAATTCTTTTTTGAAACTTTCGCTCGGTAAAATATTAAAATTTCTGTATTTAGCAGTTCTCATACGTTTGATTTTTAATTGTTTCGTGAGCACTTAATTTTTATTCCATGGGAAACGTCTTTAAAAGCATTCCATAGTGGGAATAGTCACTTATCGAAACCGCACAAATGGGAACAGAAACGAAAGAAGCGTGTGTCAGAAGAGGGTGACCAAATCAGAGCCCCTCCACTACGTCACAACCTACCACGTCAATGGCAGTTTGAACTGTAAACCTAAATACATTACATATTAATATCCCTCCCAAATAATTAACTGAAACAGCAGAAAATTTGGATCCAATTTTCCCCGTGTGTGCCTAAATTAATAATAATTAATTTTGGAAGCTATACAAAATTTAATCACGTTTGATGATTAAAACTGACGGAGGCAATTGTAAGATTGAAAGAGAGGCAAGAAGACTGCAAAGAAAATATGGTATTATCATATGAGTAAATGTTTCGTTTATAACGCCAAACAAGTCCTACAAATTCTGATGCTTGTTTCGTTTTTAGTATTGGCTACCTTCGTTATAAGGTTACTTTAATTTTTTTTTACTTTATTACAATCAAATAGAGCCCCCCCCCCCCCCCAAATGGCGTTTGGACAAATCATTTTCGATATTAGTTTTTTTATATGATACTGACAAATATTTGTTGGATGTTAACAAATTTACGGACGAAAAGTCGACTAAAGGAAAAACGACCTAGACTGCTTGAATTTTGAAGAAAAATTAGGGATAGTTAGGCTTCTTGGCTGTGTTATAACATCATACGCGGAAGGGACTCTAAGAAAAGGCGTAGCAAGAGGACTTTCACATAAATATTGCGTCACCGGAAACGTGTTGATTCGAACTCTCCCAGGGACGTTATTAAAATTGCTTGAGCAACTTCAGAGGCACGACGAGGACTCTCAATAAAGACGTCGTGCTTCAAAATGTTCCAGGTGGCGCCAAACGCGCATATGTACGACATATAAATGTGACATCAACTCGAAGGACTCCTAACATCGCAAATGTAAGGTTGACTCATGTTTAGGACTGACGAAACAAGACGAACAACTCGTGGGAGAAAAAAGTGAAACAGATGGCTGTGTAGCAGGACCTACAGGGTTAAGTGAGCTAATTGCATGAAACGGCGAATTGCTTCAAGAAACAAGGAAAGGTTTAAGACTACCATCCAAGCAATAAATGGCGAACTAAAAAAAAGTTGCGAAAACTTTTTTCCTGTCCTTCGTTTTGCATATTATAGCAATAAAAGCACATTCGTGCAGCAAGGGGTATTATAAAATGGTTCCAGAACGCCGTGGTTTCATTTCTCCAGTCAATATACTCTTCGTTCCCTCGTTCAAGATGGCGTCTATCGATAGTCAATTTAAGAGCGTGCATACTGTGAGCTATGGATCGCGTCCCTGTTGGCCAATAACGCCTCTCATCAAGCTGAAGCATCATCGATTACTGTAAAGGATCACATACAAAACGGCTATTTACACACGGAAACTGACTCACTGACAAAGCACCAGCATTGAACAATGGCCTTTGTTTAATTAATTACACACATATATATAATTTTAAAAAACGATCTGAAATGGCATTTTAATGTAGGCAGTAAGCTGCACTAACATTGGATATCAATAAGAGAAGGGAAAATAAAATTCCTAGTAGTTCAGCACACTAGTGGATCGAATTCCAGGTCAGGGCTTGACAGGAGTTTTCCACGACCACGTGATTCATTATACAGGCACAGAGGAATGTCCGCAAAGCAATAGGTCAGTCAGTATGAGCGGCTCTTCAGTTCCCAGTACGACTGGCATCATTCGCTTTCTGAGACACATTCGGTCAGCAATGTCCATCCAGGACATCCGCGTTTGTGTGGGAAGTATTTTGCACATAAAGTCCTATCTATAATCTGTAAACAAACGAAGTGACTATGACGGCTGGTTTGACGAAAGCACTCACACGCATCATTCGTAATTAGATATACTTGACGCTCCTTGATTTACAAAGCTGGTAGGGAGAAATATTTTAGTTCTAGAGGGCGAAATCTGCTGCTGGGACTCCAAATATAGTTGATTGCGCAATGCTGTCACACAAGAACAGAGATTCCTTCAATGTTTACAACCAAACTTTACCCAATTACCCGTGATTTGAAGATACATTTATAGAAATCGTCACTGGTTTGCACGGAATATTAGTTAAATTAACTAGGTATCTCGCTAGGTTAATGTATACAAAAATTTTAAGATATTGGATCGAGGTATCATTCTGGATAATTTCCCTGAAATGATTCTCGAAAAATAGTAATATTATTAATATAAAAAGTGACTCTCGCTCCTTTAAAAAAATTATGAGTATATAATTAAGTAAGGTCAATTTAAGTCTTCAAAATAAAAAACATCTTAAATCAATCATCGTCGATGGTTCAGGAGCTTTAGGTTAAATCAAAAATATTCATCTGAAATAACATCATACTCCAGCGCTTGGATTGTTTAATTCGACGATGATTGAATAAAGATATGATTTTATTTTGTGATTATATTTTATCTATGTACCACCCATATTACACGTTGAAAAAAAATATTACACCTGACGAGTTCTACGGAAAAGTCGAAGAAACTTGATATTTACTCAGATTAATATTAATTAAATGTTTGTTACTACGGTTATATTCTCAATATTCATTTATCAGTTATACAACAATTTTTTCAGGTGCTAATTTTTTAAAACATAAAAAAACGCCATATTGAAGCCAAGCTAAACATTTCAATGACTTTAACAAAAGCTATGAAATCCTGGATAACAGATACGCAAATATTAAACACCTGGATGCAACCACTAAAACAAAAAATTATCTAAAAGAAAAATACAATTCAATTTTTATTTTATGAAAAATATATCCTTGAATACAACTGTATTCAACAAAAATTGTTCATTCAACGTATTTTCAGAGAGTAAACTTTCTCAAAGAATTTAAGGGGGTAGCTGCTGAGCCACTTGAATTCTTCTTATGCACTTACGCCTTGTTCTATTTAATTTAGCATTTAAATCTAGGCAATAACCGCAGATTATGATGGATGCCATCCGTATATCTGTTAATAATACTTTAACGTATGAGCTTTGTCTCCGAGATTTAAGGCTGCGGAACTAAAGCAGTCGACAAAATTACACCCTCTCCCTCACGGTTAATCAGGGCGGATGTCTGTGGCCCTGTGTGAGCGGAAATCCTCATCCGGGCCTCAAAAGAGGGATTTACGATGTACAGGGCAGCACGTGGTCTCTGCACGGCACAGTTAAGTTCGAAATACCGAAGAAGAAAAAAATCGCGAACGAAATGGTACCGAGGACGAACATGAATGAACCGACGCCACATCACATTAAAGTGAAGGAAACAACACACGAGAATGTTAATATTGAAAAAAAAACAGTGAACGCTCAATATAACCTTGAAATATTTTGGACTTAAGGATATAAAATTATTATGAACTAATACGAAGAGAGAGAGAAATTAAAGTTGGGAACGTAAGAGGTAGATCAGTAATATTAAAAAATTATAGTAGTACAGATTAGTGGAAAATGACCCTATATTCCATAGAATCAATTATCGTGTAAGTAAATCATATATATATATATATATATATATATATATATATATGACACATTCGACCAAATACAAAGATAGAAGTTTGATGTTACTTAAATCCCAATAAATAAATTTCCCTCATTGTTTTCGCTGGTTACACGTATGATTTTTTTAAAATAAAAGCTAACAAAAATATATATTATATTCCATGAGAAATACTTATATTTGACTTCACGCTTTCATCGGTCTGACGAGAAACAAAAAGTTGTCAGGTTCATTTTTATTAAAGGTAGTGAGTTATATTTTAGCATGAGCCCGTGATTATTTCGCAGATCCACGACCTGTCTTGAAAGGGCCGTGCTTCAGTTGTAGAAGGACTTTCTTTTAATCAAACAAGCAGAATTCACTCATTTTTGTTTGAAAAATTTTAAGGTCAAACAATAGTAAAAATGGTAACGAGGGTCGTCGAATTTCGGTGTAGAAGTTACTTTATATTATTTTTCTCTTGATAAAAATGGTAATGTATTTTCGAGGCACTTTAATGTTCACTTGCGATATCCATAATTAACTACTAGAATTTCGTTATAAGGAGAACTTCTTGAATTAGTGAGCAAAGTTGAGTAACATTTAATGAGCAAAAAGCTGGAGCTAATTCAATACCTCATTTCTCGTATTATGTTAATAACATTACATAAATCTACATCCATTCCGAAAAATATATATAGATGTACATGATACGTACTTAATAAACGTGATCAAAATTTTTCTCTCTATAAATTAAAATTTTCATGAACAAAGTTTGAGTGTGCGGACGAAAACTAGTAATTAAATGAAGTTTTATAGGGCAATCAGTCTAAAATATTACATCTCGGGCTCCCATTCAGAAGAGTAACCTTTGTTCGGCAAATGACTACAGTAAAAAATACGACTAGAGCTTTCCGGGCAATGGGCAGAAATAAATCTTAAGTACCGTCTAAGCAGAATCGCAGAAAGAGTAAATAACAATACATTTTGACATTATTATGGGTTAAGAAGCAGTAAATCCATGCGACTAGGATACGTGAAACTTTCTCACAGTTAATAACTACAAAAACGGATGCTAGAATAACTCGAGAAATGACTTTGTACTTCAAATAGTTAAATTAAGAACAAGTATTTTGTTTTTGTATGCTACAATGTAATTTTTAAAATTATAGAAAGACTCCACTGAGACTTACAAATCTAGCCACTAGGTATAGCGGGAGGAATTGTAAACGAATAATAAAAAAAAAGTTAAGCGAATCGTGATCGGGTTGAATGCATGGGTCATATAAATTCCATGCTAGTAAAATATTTATGTATAAAAACACTAAGTTATAACTCGGTAAATAGTTCTCATAATGCGATGAAATTATGTAATTAGTATATAGGCGTCTTTTTTAATTGAATTTTTTTAAAATAGAACCAATGCAAAGTCATGGGCTTTGAAATTATTTAATTTTTTTTCCCTTGCTTCTTTTATTACTGCATTATATATATGCTTCTACACGAGTTGTCCTATATTCCGATTGGAATAGTCGGCCAGCTGCCTCCTAAACTGGTCAAGACACGGCGAGGGGAAAGCTGCGACCCCACAGCAAACCCCTATAGGGTTATCCCTGCATCACTTTGAGGCGAATTGCCGGGTACGATCCTTAAACCATAGCCCGAGACCCCTAGCTAAACCTTGGCTACCTTGCTTTACCTTTCCGCATCCCCCGTTTCAGTCCCTTTCGTATGCTATAAGAGGGGAGTTGCCACTATGTGGATTACCCTATACATAGCCTGTCCACACATCTATAAAAAATTTAAAAATTTGACTTTTAATTTTTAAACTAATATTCTGGTTTGAGGCAGTGTCTTTTAGCGGTATCCTCTAAATATTCACTGTCTATTTATATAATAGGAAATTTTCGTATTTTCCAAAATATTCTATAGCCAGTGAAAGATAAGAGAGAAGAATAATTATATTTTTAAACTGTAACATACAAAACGGTAATTCATGGCCAAATACGGTAAAGTATTTTTAAATTTAAAAGCTACTAATTTAAAATTACACACAAGTCAACCCGACGGAAATAGCAAGACGGTTGCATAGAACTGAAGTAGATAAGAGTTGGTATCGTCCTGAATATTGATAGTATTACTATTTAATTTGATGTGCAGAAACGCTGTTGTCTAAAAGATGCTGGCGATTCACAAATCCCCAAGTTGGTGAGCGTGGCAGTGTTTCCGATGCAACTCGTTTTCTCCGACAGCAGAATCGATGCGAAACAATTCCACCTCTAAAACAGAATGCGTTCAGAGGCGAAAAAAAATATGAACAGGACTAAAATTTTGTGGAAGATTGCAATATCGTCGACTCGAAGGCAAATACAGCGCAGAGAAATGAAAATGTATTGTTGTGAGTAAAGGTCTGTAAGAATGGCGTGTTGGCGTGTACACGTGTACGTCACGGGGCCCGGAGTGAAATGTGCGTATATCATTTGCACGTTGTGAAGGCGAGCTGCAGAAGGGTGGCTCTGTTGCCTGGAAACCATCGACTAACTACGTTCCCCCGCACGTGACTCGGGGAAACGCCGAAAACCTTCCTCAGACACTCTCCGCACATTTTAACACGCCAGCTGTTTAAACTATTACAAAATAAATCAACGGTCTGGAATAGGGAAAATTACGTTTATAAACAAAAAATAATAATTATTCCTAATTTAACTACACATTCTCAATTAGCAATAATTAAAATATTATCCAAGTTTTATTAACCACCAGAGATTTTAATACATTATATTTTTACAGATATCCAGTTTTGCTGTAACCAACTTAAAAACTAGAATAAAATTGTATTTATAAGTATCAAAATCATCGAATATTTTGAGAACAAATGACTCGTTAAGTAATATCACTGACTGAATATTCTTAGATTTTTGTTTCGTTTATACAATATTTCAGACTTATTCATAAGTCAACTGATAACCTGATACATGAAAGGTTACTTTTTTTAACATTAAAATTATATTACCACCAGGTCTGTTAAAATTTGTGGCGGTTAACTACAACAACTTTATGTATCCAATTTATTTCACGCATTTGAACACAATAAACAGGCCCAAGTATGGAAATAGGTGTGATTTAAATGAATACATTTTAATCTTAAAGAAATCACGGAATACGACGTAAAAATTCCGTCGGTGGTAGTAGGTAAATCACAACAAATCGCGAAAACTGATTTAGTACTACCACTTTTCTTTTCTGGGTTGAAATATTTATTCGACTATAAGGCGATGCACTCAACAGCTGCTGTAAGGTGAGTGACCGGATCTATAAAATGAAACTGTATTGGTTCCCACTAAAATAACTTCAGACTTGAGAGAGGGAAATTGATTCATAAAAGGTTGCATTGTGTTAGGTAGTTTATTTGATGGTTCGGAATGAGTTAACTCTTGCAGACGATATAGGTTAAGCAAATAAGGAAATGCTACATACATAGCCTGCCTCCTAAAATGCTGCGTCCCCACAGCAAACTCCTCTCTCGCTATCGGAAGGGCGTGGGACAAGTACCCAATGCCCGACCTACCTGATGCAGGTTTTTCTAGGGTTTTCCCTGCATTTCTTTAGGCGAATGCCGGGTAGTATCCTTAAAATATAGCCCGGGGGCCCTAGTTAATCCTTGACTACCTTCCTCTACCCTTCCGCATCCCGCCTCTATTCCCTTCCTATGCTATTAAAGGGGAGTTGCCCAACGTGGATTACCCTCATGCAGCCTGTTGCCCTAAAAAAAAAAACTTTCCTCCTAAACTGGTCAAGACATGGCGAAAGGAAAGCCGTGACCCCACAGCAAACTCCTCTCGCGCCTTTGGGAGGGCGTGGGACAAGTACCAAATGCCCGACCGACCTGATGCAGGTTTTTCTAGGGTTTGTCCTGAATTTCTTTTAGGCGAATGCCGGGTAGGATCCTTAAACCATAGCCAGAGATCTCTAGTTAACCCTTGGCTACCTTGCTCTACCTTTCCGCATCCCCCCTTTCACCCCTTTTCCTAAGGTATAAGAGGGTAGTTGCCACTATGTGGATTACCCTATACATAGTCCGTCTACATCTTCAATACGTTGGTGAGAGGATTAACGTGTTTGAAGATGGTTCAATGAACTTAGTGGGTTGAATACTGATTGCTTCGACTTCGCGTCGGTTAGAAAAGTGAGGTGTTTAAGATAATACCAAAGAGTGAGAGAATAAATAAATATATTAGAAATAATATGAGAAATAATTAAAATCGTTTAAGACGAATCGCAGAAACTTTGGACACTCCTGAGTTCCATCTGTATAGAGATTCTGGCTACCTTCGCAGCGACTGTTCCAGGAAGTTTTCGCCTGCAAAATCAACATCTGAATAACTTTCAGCAGTTTGCGTAAAAAAATGTAAATTATAAAGTAATGATCGCGAAAGTACTGAGGCTCTCCTGAAAAAGAGTTCTTGAAATTAAATATCAACGCTAAGCTTGACCAAGCATTTTATTAACTGAAATATGCTAGCATTTTGATTATATTTTTCTTATTAACTTGATATGAAATTCATAAATAAACAAAATAATTGATTATATGATTATATGAACTAAATACGCTGGATTTCTAAGAAAAATTGCGAACTCAGGAACCAAGCCCACACGAGTAAAAAAAGGTTTGGTACAGATTTTTATAGAAGCTTGGAAATAGCAACACAATTCATCTTGCATTCACAGAATTAAGTAAAGGTCAAAGTTTTTGCACGAGTGAAACGGCTTGTATTTTCTGTTCCAAAATGTCCAGTTTATGAGCGACTCTCCAATAAAGCATTTAGATTATAATATATTTTAATATACATTGCCAGCGTGCATAATGTTTAACCTTTGCTCGAATTTCAGCGCAGGTCCGCCATTCACCATTCCACAAACAAGCACAAGAGAAACGAGCATTAAGCGTCCGTTATTCATATGCATCTAAATTAATGAGCCACCACGTAGAAAGCATGAATCTGCAACTTCAGAGAATACCGAGAAGACGGCATAGAGAACAGGAAACATGATTCTTCGAATAGTAGAATACAATCCATTACTTGTGATTTAATGTTTATGAAAAATAGAAAATTACATTTTCGGTTAATGAAAAAAGGTTCAGAGGTATAAACATTTTTATAATTACATATAATTATTATATATATCATCAAATATTATTCGTCTCGTAATTTTTTCATTCTACTTCGTAGAACTTCGGGCGAGCAAACGCTTCTATGGTGAATTTTTTTCCCCGCATACACAAGTTGCGGTGAACTCGGCTACAAACAAATCTGGAGCGGAGACAGTTGTTCGTAAATATGCAAATGGCTTCAGCAGATGGTATCAGACATTCCTGTAAATTTAATTTAAATAAACTTTTTTAAAATGTTCCACGGTAATATTTTTACAGTACAGTTTACACCATTTTTTTACGTGCTGTGTTGGATTGTTTTTCGCAACTATATATGTAACTAGTAATTTGGGAATCCACTTCTATTAACTTCAAACATTTTCTAGTAATTACTACATTCGTAAATGTTAACACAACAAAACAGTAATTACAAAAATATTGTTCCAAATATAGGATATTTTCATGTGTCTTTATATACGTTAATATAAAAGACAACCGCGTCTTTTTGTCGTCCCGTTCAAACGAGATAACCCCCCCCCCCCATTTTTTTTTGGTAACAGGCTACATGAGGGTAATCCACATAGTGGCAAGGGATTTGAAAGGGGGGGGATCCGGAAGGGTAGAACAAGGTAGTCAAGGGTTAACTAGGGCCCCCGGGCTATGGTTTAAGGATCCTACCCGGCAATTCACCTTAAAGTGACGCAGGGAAAACCCTAGAAAAACCTGCACCAGGTAGGTCGGGCATTTGGTACTTGTACCACGCCCTTCCGATGGCGGGAGAGGAGTTTGCTGTGGGGTCACAGCTTTCCCCTCTCCGTGCCTTGAGCAGTTTAGAAGGCAGCTGACAGACTATTCCAATAGGAATAGCGGACAACTCTTACCGTATGCCCACGGTCTGAGACCCCCCCGGAACATACACCTCTCAAAACAGGCCAAGGTGCCTCGGCATGTGGGAACCTTACTTCAAAAAAC
This sequence comes from Zhengitettix transpicula, assembly GCA_037074705.1. Classification (NCBI taxonomy): domain Eukaryota; kingdom Metazoa; phylum Arthropoda; class Insecta; order Orthoptera; family Tetrigidae; genus Zhengitettix; species Zhengitettix transpicula. Next base: position 65,700,258 of record CM073593.1, on the reverse strand, counting down.
CAGAGTGATGTGAAGGCATCCCCAAAGGTAGCCTCCGCCAGAGCTCTCTGGGAAGGTTCACCTGCGAGAGAATTCTCTCGCAGGCTTCCTTCGACCTCCCAAAAAATATTGTAATAAATTTTCATATTTATATTTCTACTTCAACAAGGCACGACTTAGGCTATACAGCTTGCCGATATAAGCGACGAAAACGCAACGACACTGGGGAAGCAGAAGGGTTAGCGTAACAATAAGGGAGAAACTACAATGGGAAAACAGAAGGTTCAACGTAATAATAAGGGTTCATAGAAATCAATGAATAAGAAAGACAGCCAATAAAGATAAAAAAGTATGTTATTTATATTACCCTTTTTTTTCTGTATTGGCTATAGAAATTAATGAATAAGAACGACAGCCAATAAAGATAAAAAAGTATATTATTTATATTACCTTTTTTTTGTATTGGCTATATTTCTTATTCATTAATTTCTATGATCCCTTATTATTACGTTGAATTCTGTTTTCCCATTGTCGTTTCTCCCCCCCCCCCCATATTGTTACGCTAACCCTTCGGCTCTTCCATTGTCGTTGCGTTTTCGTCGCTTTTGAGTTTTGTCATCTTACGAGTGCAGTAGTGTCGCTCTAGGCTCTTCCTGGCACCTGACGAAAGGCACAAGGATTTCAGAAACGTTGTTTACACTTTTTTTTGTCTGTATTGACTATCTTTCTTATTCATTATTTTCTATCAGACATAAATTTTTTCATTTTAACTTGAAGACTAATATTATGCAACCCTTATGAATTGTTGGTTGGTAATAAAACAGTATTAACAGCAGGTAGTTTCATAAGAAATACTTCTGATGTATATAGAACGATATTTCTCTTTTTAACTTTACTTCGTAATATTTTTGCGATTTTTTTTTACGAAAATACAACCACGGGTGGTAAATTAATAATTATAGTTTAAACAATGTAAAATTCAGAATTTAGCCGTTTTTACTGTACAAACACATTTATAACCAGCCCGGAATTATAAATTAACATCTTCACGAATTGTCTGACAAGAAATTTACTGCTCTATGGCGACCATACTGAAGTTTGACAAACAACTAAATGTGTTAAATACATTCAGAGTTTCTCTTAAATTGTTATGTGGTTATATCAGGTTCTTTTATCGTTTCGGGGAAGGAAGCAGTTCTGCCGCAGATTTCAACATTTGGTGAACTATTTGAGAGAACCTCGACTACAGGAAGGGGATCGAACTTATCACAGAGACCTGAGAATTGCCAAATCTTCGGGCACAATTTGTAATATATATATTGATACGCATTCTTCGGTAACATAAATGTGATTAATAAGAATTAATTACTCGATGAGAATATGCCCCAAAATTTTTCTGAATTTGCAATTTAAGTATTATTTAACAATGCGAAATTAACGGTCACTAAAACAAAATCGGAGATTTTAGAAATGCAACTTTTTGTTGTCTAGATTTGTCTAAAAAGCGAATCGAGATTACATATTTCGGAACCGAACACGTGTTGGATCATCCGATGTACTGTAGGATGAAGAATAAGTAGGACATGATAGTCGTCACGCCATTGCTTCGGGGAACTCATTTCGTGCACTACTAACCATCCCACAATAACGGACCAAAATTGAGTGTCGCAACTTGCCTCGCACCGGTATTTTGCCTTTTTCCCCCTTCCCATTTTTTGTCGACTTATACCGTTTCAAAACTACTGCTTACTTCCTACTCCACACTACATCGAAATGCACGAGACTCAAAAACCATATAACACAGATCTAAAACCTCCTTTTGCAGGAGACGTGGAAATAATAAATAATTTATTAGGATTCGATGTGTTTCAAATAATAATAATAATTCAAGTAAAGAAAAATTCTTTCAATGTACGGTCATCACTAAAGGCTATGAACTCAAAGGATCAGGATTTTCCTGTCGAGATTTCTACATCCTGATCCTTAAATTAAAATTATGGTAATGTTATTTTGGGTTTCCATTACAGACAGAAGTGAAAGACTAAATTGTACTCTCTCTGTATTGCTGAACTGCTTCAAGTATATGAACTGTTTTATGATAGCAACCTCTGCAGACTTATTTCTCAACCGCGTAGAGCAATATCGTCTTATTTTTTGTTTAATTTCTTAGTTTGTTATTTATAATATTAACACATACGATGCCACCATATAATTCCGTCCGTTTAATTATTAGCTTTAATGACACTTTCAATATCTACTTCACATTAACAGACAGATGAAAGCCAAAACAACAATATACTGATAACATCCACACCACTGGCATTACAGATCAAAATAAAACCGAAATAAAAGGTTAAAAGTAAAGGAAGCCGTACAGGAATATGTATCATTTTCAAACCGAAAAGAATTACGGAAGGTAAGGATGGCAAGATTGAATAGAATAGGAGAGATATAGGAAATAATATTTTTAAAAAAAATGCCAGCAGTCTTTTCAATTCATTTATAGGTGAAAATTACATTATGCAGATCCACCGCTAAAACATTCCATGATACAGGCGAAGACGAAACACCTAAAAAACATTCATACTCTGACGTTTCAGGTGACATTTAAATTAATTTACAGGCCTTTTTTATACGGCCCATGCACGAGATATCAAGAATCCTGCGTGTTTATAGCTATGAAAGTAATAGTTTTGAGGCACCAGCGCTAATAACATAAGGCTTGGCAGATTATTACAGTACACTTAAATCATTTTAGCCACTCATTCCCTGTGACAGCAGATACAATACTGTATGTTGTTATTTTAAAAAATCAGGGTTTGAACATGTTTAGACCCAAGAGGTCAACGACATTGCCATAAAGAAATTATGTCGATTATTAGGCCTGCATATTTTATTAAATCCGTTATGCAGGCCCTTAATTAAATTTTTACGTAGTCCCTAATCCTTCTTCATTCTTAGTTACGTGCCATCCTTACCTACCGCAATTCTTTTCGGTTTCAAAATAATACGTCTTATGTAACTTCTGTGCGGCTTTCTTCCTTTTAAACTTCTTTTATTTCGGATTTATTTTGATCTGGTTTTTTTTAGAGTAACAGGCTACATGAGAGTAATCCACATTGTGACAACTCCCCTCTTATAGTATAGGAAAGGGAGTGAAGGGGGGATGCGGAAAGGTAGAGCAAGGTAGCCAAGGGTTAACTAGGGCCCCCGGGCTATGGTTTAAGGATCCTACCCGAAAATTCGCCTGGTGATGCAGGGAAAACCCTAGAAAAACCTGCATCAGGTAGATCGGGCATTTGGTACTTGTCCCATGCCCTTCCGATGGCGGGAGAGGAGTTGGCTGTGGGAACGCAGCATTCCCTTCTCCGAGGCCTCGACCATAGTGGCTTCGTATGTGTTATTAGAAGTAATAAACTAAGAAATGAAACAAAAAAATAAGACGACTTTGCTATACGCGATTGAGAAATTAGTCTGCCGAGGTTACTATCATAAAATAGTTCATATACTTGAAGCAGTTTAGCAATACAGAGAGATAGAGAGAGAGAGAGAGAGGAAGGGAGATCTTTTTATACTCGTGTACAATTTAATCTTTCACTACTGTCTATAATGGAAACCCAAAATAATATTATCTAGTACCTACTAAATTTTATAATAATTATATCGTGTAAATTTTGTCAGAGAAGTTACTTTATTTAAGACTGTAACAGTTCATTTACGAATTACTGTTTCACCTTTAGGTTATTTTCATATTTTTCTATTTTAAGGACAAAATCTGCGTACAAAAAAATAAATTAATGACTGGGTTATTTAACGCCTCAAAGTAATTAGTACAGTAGCAGAATTTCAATGTACTGGCGACGACCTTTGGAGACAATAACTTATAAATACAATGAACCTCTACCGAAAATGTCCTTAAGAACTAACGCTTTCGGTGCGACTGTGGCACTATGCTCTGCACTAAGTGTAATTGGAAATATGCAGACAGGTGAGTTATATTCCCAGCTGGAGCGTTATTAGTCTCGTTTCCGGGCGACAACGTAAAACACTGAAGTGGGAGCCGTAATCTATATCGCAGACATAACTCCAATTGCAGCCAGGAAATTAGCATTCCGGTAGGGAATAATGACAATGCACAACCTGCATTTAGCGAGTGCGGGCTCGACTTGGTACTTCTGCGGTCCGGATTTCAGCAGTTAATTAAATCTGGGGAAAGTCACTAAAAATCTTGTATACTATTTTTCGGTGTTGTCATAAGAAACTGATAAACCCCTCTGTCTATTTAGAACATCCAACAACGGCACTGTATGTCACCATCATCCAGAACATTTTAATGTAACCAATGAGAATCTAAATCCCCCTGCTGGTAATGTAAAAGACTCGTAAACGAACAAATTGTTCGATGTCTGGTGTACATGACGAGTCCGTTATCGCTGTGGCGTGCATGAGAAACGAAAGTGTATAATAGAGACTTTAATTAACTAACGGCGACTGCTCACACGGCTCGGAGAATAAATGATCGACAGACTCATTTACATGTTGACTCTCTCGCACTCCGTCAAACAAAAGCTATCTCCGTTCAACAGCAACCTCTGGATTTCTATTTCAAGTTCACCTTCATACATTCTTGAAGGGTACAACGAAGAAAAATCTTGAAATAATATAAAAACCTAAGGTGAATTGAAATTCGGTTCCGATGCTGTGAAAGAGCAACTTTAAAAAAAATGGACGCTGCAGAAATTACGCGAAAGAATCTGAGAAACCATCCAATAATAATAATAAAACCTAATTAGTATTAAAATGGTACTAGGTGACTGGACTTTCATACATAAAATATACAATTTTTTAAGGCTAATAATTTATTTTAAGTTATTTTATTGTTGAAAGGTCACATACAATTAACAGAAGCTTTCAAACTTTAGTTCATAGTTCTGTAGGTGTGTGCATATTAATGAATAAGCAGGTAAATCTCATTAACTGGTTGGAATGGTTTTAGAAAGTTCTGTGATTTTTTTTTCAGAGGACTATGATCTAAAAATTGGTAGATTCTGTTCATTATACGACTTTTTACCCGTGAAATAAATGTTAAAATATGTAATTGACTGAAAAAAATGGCGATTTTTATAATAACCTAATTAGTTTCCAGCTTAGAACTGTGGAAGGGGTTTCTATATCTAGACGACCGAAAAACAAGATTATAAAAATGGATGCCCAAAAAATGTTTAAAAAATTATTTTAAATGTCCTTCCTGAAAAATATGACAGTACAAGGAAAATAATCGGCCTTTTTAGCAAGGTGATAAAGAAATGGGAGTAATTATTGCTCATTAAATGAAATTTAATGAACACATTGACAAAATTTTTAGACACATTAAACGTTCAGGTATGGTTACTTTTTACTACGAATGATTTGGACAAAAATATGAATTGATATCTACCATATTAAATATTCCATCTCTGAAATCTATGATATTAAATACTGTAAAACTTATTGTTTGTAAGCAAAAAAAAGATTTTGTCTGCCAAACAACAACCTGCCACCTGCTTTAGTCTAGAAAATGGAAATTCAGCCAGCGTGAAAACCGAAAGCTCCCTCGCAGAGCAATGGAGGAGTTGGATGTTATTCAGTATTCAGTAGTCATAACATTACCCTCCACTCTCGGCGTTATTAAATGATTCGAAAGCGCCTCATTAAGCGAGCGAATTTATACAGACGATTTGCTTCTGCATGCTTCAGCTTCGCCGCTGACAAAAAGAGCTGCCCACAATGCTCCCTTCATCTTCTTCGCCACTTTAAATAGAAATGAGCAAGGCTAATGACGTCTGAAACCCTATAAGCACATAACTGTATAAAAACAGAACAGGGCGAAAGGTTTGCCATGTAACTTTACGACGGTGGTTCGTGTCAATTTTAATACCAGCCATCAAAAGACACATTAGTTCAGTTATTAAAATGGGAAGTTAGGATTTTTTGGAAAAAAATAATTTAGTTGAAATAGTATGGCAATTATTATAGCGAAAGTATAATTCGTTAATGAAGACATATGATAAAAATGCACCGTGAAACTAAAAGGTTCCCGATTGGTTAGAAAATACGACCGTGAACGTCGTAAAGACCCCGACACCCATTTGGTCTGAATTATCCAAACTCTAAAGTTAACACAGATGTGTCGCTTGCTTTGTTTCGCGAAGCCGTGTTTCATCACAGAACGGTGACGCGAGAGGAAACACGGAAGAAAACAAGTTTCGTAGAGCGGCTCTACGGCTATGGCAAACATGAATTACATTCCAGGAACGAGTCCTTCATGGGTGACGCGATCCAGAAAGTAGCTGATGCGCTGTTTACAAACAGAAGGAATATCTGGGACAGCGAAGAAAAATCTACGTCAGAATCCCTGCAGATGAATTTGATTATGTTTGTTACCGTCACTCTGAAATCGACGAATACCCTTATTCCCTAAAATATAATCATATTTACGAAAGCGTTCTTCTCTGTGGAGGCTCCCTTTAATTTATTTTTATCCCCTTGCAGACTTGTTTATCACTTGAAATATTTCATCCTATTTTGAAGAAGAGTGATTAATTTAGTGCCCCGTCATATCCCCCTCAACAATTCCATTGTCCAATCACTCCACCTCGTATAAATTACATCGTACTCCATGACATCTTATATATCCAAATCAAATAAAACTATCTTAAATTCATACTTGTAGTATTTATTCATTTACATAGTCAACTAATATATATTATTTAACTATTTATTCCTATATTCCGTTTATGCAGACAGTCAAGCGCTTAACAACCATACTCAACTGACTATCAATGTTTTTCAAAACGTTTGTGGACAATCTGTAAAAGTCCTGTAAAAGTTATTTTTTATACCTTCATACAAATATATTCCTATAATGTTTGTTACAATAAATCTAACAAGTTCCATTCAATAATTATATACAGATGTATGTGGACGTTTATCGTACGTAGCAACGAAACCTTCAACTTCTCGAATATCCCATTATTGACGTCCGGCGGCTCGAAGTTGGCCAACTAAAAGATTACGAGAGAAGTAATTTTCCAAACTTCTTGATCACTTTACTTTTTCATCTAAACTCTATCAAATATTGTCCAAACATGTCCATCAAAGCTTTATCAGTTTATTAACCTGTGCTATCACACAAGAATCATTAACTGTTCCAGGCGCAAATACTGATATATCGGGTTCTTTGCCACATTGTTCAACGTTTCAATATTATATTACTTCTGCTGTATATAACAGAAATGTTTGCTGCATTTAATATATATATTTATATTTTAAAAAAAAATTTTTTGACAAAACTTTTATCATAAAATTTAATATTTTCATTTTTCATAATCATTCAGCAATATAAAAACTTATCTATGGGAATCACATTGAATGTCGGTACTGTTCGGATCGTTTTCGTTAATCAGTAGAAGTAATTGACGCTTCTCAATTTTTCCGTCTTTACATACCTCTTCAATATTCTGTACATAATTAGTGAGTCGTTAGAGTCCAAATATGAGAGGGGGGGGGGGTTAAACACTGTCAGGTTACCATGTCAATTTTTCGAACGACTTCTGTTTCAAATTATGCAGACATGAGAATTTATTGTCACTGGAACATAAACACACGTTAATGCACTGTACTCGCTTCTCAAAAAGGAAATAAATCAACTTAGAAAATCGGTGGTATAGACGAAACACGATTTAAACCCGTCATTACTGTAGAAGTTAATATCTTACAGGATGATCCTTCACAAAGTGTTAAAACTACGAAAGTTAGCCATTCAATTTATAACAGGAACGATGGTATATTAAAGATAACAAGACTATGAGTGTTGTTTTATTCTGTGAAAAATAAAGCGGATAAATAATTAGAATGGGAGTCAACATTCCGGCTTTGATAAAGAATATTAAAAAAATATTTAACGTTGAAAAGTAATACATACAAAAAATGGAGTATTTGAAAAAAAACCTGAAAACGATTGAAAAGTTGTAGCTTTAAAGAGAAAAGCAGAGACACACACAGGAGCACGAGAGCCAAGTTTTTGTACGCAGTACACTTTAATTCATATGTTGAAGAGCCAATTTAAATGCCTACGTAGAGCACAAAGTACCGCCGAGTGCGTGCTCAAGAAGTAAAGCTGCTTGGTGATATTATCCTCTTAGCTGAAGAACTAGAACTTCCTACACATAAACTACAAACTTCCAAATTACATTTTAAAGTTCACGTCAACAAAAATTAACCAAGAGTATTGGAATTTGTGATGTTAACAAAATGAAAAAAATATAAAAACATCAAAAAATTGAATCACTTTAAGACTTACTCTTTAAAACTCATACAAAATATAAAACAACAATCTGACAGATACTTAAGATATGGGCGAACAGGAAACAACACGGCTGTGCTAATCAAGATGAGATAAAAATTATCGCATTTTAACAGTGTCTGATATTATTAAAGGTGTTTACAGCGATATATTCACCCTGAAATTAATTTGTATCGCGAAAACGTAAGTCCGAAAATTGTAAACGGGTGTGTAAAATTACAACATTATACATTATAAATGCATTAAATTAATTACATAAACCAGTCTTTAATCAACGAACCGATTTGTTTTATCATTTAACGTAAACAATTAGCTCTGAATAAATAACGAGAATCAGATTAGATGCATACGATACGTAGCTATTAAAAAAATCATAGAGCTTCTAGTTACTTGTTCTTTTTAAGAGTAAAGAGCAACCAATTATTTTTAAAAGCTACAGTAAATTTCAAAATGATTATATTCCCATTGTAAAATTTATGGTATATTAAAAACTTAAAATTCCTAATTTACAAAATCTGCACAATGTGATGAAATTAACAGCTAGAATGATAGGAAACCATGATAGAGACTCAAGCACTTACTGTATTATTGAAATGCATTTGAGGCATGTACTAGTCGAGGTAAATATTGTCACCCTACAAGGCGGTTTTGTAAATGCGATGGATTTTGCAACGTCTTTTATAGAAAAATCATTTTAACTTTAAATTAGAAACGTGTGCAGTAATACAACCCTCTTTCTTCATTACCAATTTTTTTTCTTTGTCTGTTTGCCATATTTTCTATCAGTGATCAACTGTCTCACTTAGCGCTGCTGCGTCTTCTCAATAGGCAACGGCAATCTTTGGTTTAGCACGTATTTTTGCAGACAGTTCATGTATTGTGCAACATTTATGAGCCGTGGACGCAGCAGTTGACGCCGCTAAGAATACACTTCTCACTTCCTGGCGTATTAATAGGGTTACATAATGAATCGGGAGCCATTCAAGACCTGAGGTATTTTCATATATCCGGAACTTGCGTACCGCCAGGCCACCAAACTGCGAAGAAAAGTAGGGAACGCGTTACTACGGCGTAATGCGTTGCCAGGATCGAGAACTATCAAATAAGCCTTGAAAGAGCCGCCTCCCATATACGAAACGTTTCTTTATGCAGATGTACCTGTAGTGTTGCGGTTCAAGTGCGTCATCGGACCTCTCAGAACTATAAAATTTCATAAAGAAACAAAAAATTCCAGGAAGCACATTTATTTGAATGAGATCAACGTTGGTCTTTGTTGATTTGTATATATAAAACATACGATCCAGAAAGCCAAGCATTATGAACAGCTACCATTCTTTATTGAGTCAGAATCACATATAAAACTGTGCGTCAAATTTACGAGTAGTAATAAAAATACACACTGAACATATGAACAAAGAATTAAGGCCGACATTTTGGAAAGTCACGAAAGTTTCGTACCTGAGCCATAAAAAAGTTTCTACGTGAATCGAAAGACTGTTTACTCAATTTTTTGGGTTGATACCGCAAAAATGCATTTTTAATGATAAAATTATTTCAAAGAAATTATAACTAAACATCTAGGACCTTGAAGTCAATACAAATTGTTTGTCAAATGCAATTTAAAACCCGGTTATACAATCAGCAAAATTTATATATTAGAGCAAAATTTTAATGAATAACAGGAGCTTTTATCTCAGTCATATGAATCTGTATAATATAAAATTTAACAGAATATTAATACCATAAAAAGTTTTTAAATAATGTATATATAATTATATATTCATCTGTGTGTATACAATATTTTCATAAGTAATGATATATATTCTGACTTGTTGAGACAAATTATAAATAAACAACAGCTATTTGAATTCAAAAAAAAAAAATTATTGAAAACTACTTTACGTTTCGTCGCTAATTTTCGGCCGCTTCAAATATGAAAACCAAAGAATACTATATTTAAAATATATTTTTATGAAAGCTTTGGCAGATAACCATATAAATTTTGGTAGACTTACAAATTATGATAGACAGGGTCGTTCTCCGCCGACTCTTGTGACCGAAATACACATATACATTTTGGATAAAGAAAGAAACTGCTTCTAGAGATTCATGAGTGAAATGTTATATATTAGATCATACAAAACGGCTACCAATATAAAAAAAATGATACTAATATTTTGTACACAATTTATGATACTTTGGTTTTTTAATTTATATATTGTTTCAATTTTAAATTCTAAATTGCTTTCCTTGTAAACTGTACTCAACAATGTATCTAAGTTACTAGTCGTTCTCGTTTAAATTGTGTATTTCTATCGAAATTCGAAAGTCCATCGAAATTTATATTTGTTAACTGGCAAATCTTTCACAAAAATTTATTTTAATAAATAGTATTTTTTTGGTTTTGTAGTGTAAAACGTCATACCTGAAGAGGTGGCAAGTTAGCGACGAAACTTAGTGTAATTTTCAATAAATATATTTTTTCTGACTTCAAATGGCTGTTGTCAATTTATAATTTCATAAATATTGTTTGAAGGTGAAAGTAGTGTTTTTTATCTTTCTCATATAGGAATGTGATAATAAAAATAATTAATGTTTTATAATTAACGCTATTCACCCATATTAAACGTAAATAAAGTATTCATAAAGTTTTATAATACAGACGAACATAAAACTTCTGTTTTAAATTATATTAAGTATATTGCATGAAACTGTATTTTTAAATCCGATCTGCTTTATTATATAAACAAACCGCTATTAGTAATTTTTTGGAATTTAATCTGCAGCTGTCCTTTCTCGTTAATTTAATGATAAAGTGTAACTGTGACACGTTAAAAACGTCTTTCATTTGAAAGCAGAATTAATACGATCAGCAGCACCAGAAATGTCGAATTATCGCGTTTGTAGATTCCAAAAATTGTCTGTTTTTGAAGGTACTTATTTTCATTATATTCAACAGAGTCCAGTTAGAATAAAAAGTCAGACCAATCTTGAAGGTAATTAAAACTTTGTGTGTTAGTGAGAAACATTTCAAATAAATAGCGCGCACCTCCGCAAATGTAGACTAATAGCGTATATTTTCGGAAAGGAGAATGTTTTACCAGAGAGAAAGGGCTCTTTGTCTTTTCAACAAATTCGGAGAATCCATTAATATAAGTGATGATAGTCCCGATTAATAATGGAGCAGTACACTCCGGTTGCACAGTATAAAGCTAAGCTGAGCAGATAATTGCATGCCAAGGCACATTGTTAAAAACGCAATAACATTCAGAAAATAAAGCTTCGTAATTTTAAAGCGTTAAATGGTCCAAACACTATTATTTATGATAATTAAAAAATATATTTTTTCATCAACATTTACGGAGATGAATATTATTTTTTTAATTCCTGAAAAATAAGTGTACATGTATTTATAATGTGGTTAAAATCAGAGTACCTTCAATTATGGGCCAAAAAAGTCTCATTAAAGATTTAGATTCCGCTATCTAAAACAACATTTACGAATTCATTTCTCTTCAGGTCGTTTAAGAGCTATTTTGGCTAATATAATAGTTCTTCGAACCACAACCAGGAATCGCCAAACGCTGAAAAGATCAAAGTCGCTAAACAGCTTCAGCAAAATTTACAACTGTACTGGTAAAAATATATCGAAATCAGTGATTACTCGACGAAACAAAATTATAATGATAAAATATATAAATAACATTAGTTGTTTCACACCATATTAGATGTAATTCTGATTATGTTTTTCTAACCTCGAACATCACCACTGCATTTAACAACTTCTCAAAGCTGATCTCTCCATTACGATACCACGTCGAAAGCTTCCAAGCTATTTTATTATAACTTTCTAGTTAACACGTTTTACTTCCACACAATCCTGTCCTCCATACTGACAGGTTACCAAACCCTGCCGTAATAATAATTCAATGGGGAAAGCCGTGGGTACTGACAAATGGCAGATCTCTAAGAGAAGAAAAGTGAACATATTCAACATCAGTATTATTATTCTTTACATCCTCCTCGTCGCATAACAGAACATTACAATCCTGTTTAACCAGATACACTTTCGTAGTCTTAAAAAATAAAAATAAACATATTCATGATTCGAAATCAAGTGACAATAAGCACAATCTCTCTCCCGCTCTCATCTTTGGTAATATTCATCAATGTACAAATTTAATATTAACTCGGTCGAGTGCGATGATAATCATCTCGTAAAGATTTCGCTACTGGAATTCAAGTTCTTGGGTTGACGAATGTCATTTGAGGCGCCAGTGAGTCACTCGAACTCGGCGTGAGGATGAAATAAGATCGCATTATAAGCAGCCAGCAAAAACATTGACTTCAACGAGGACACGTACTGGTTTCAAGCAGTGAGTGCAGAGAACCAATGAAATCGTGCGAAATAATGAATGCTGGACGCCAATGACGATCACAGAGGTTCCTTGGTGTGGAATTTCACGTGGTTTGTATTAAAGTGTAATTCTGTAGTTGTCGAATCGAGTCCAGGTCGTACAATTCCGTGTTCCCCAATTGATGATTCTTGGTACAAATTTTTAACCTTGAATAAATTTCGATTAATTATTTACTACATATATTCTATTTTTCTTGATCTGCACTTTCTGGTAAACGTATCTTCTAAAAGTAATTTTGGGAAGGGACAGTGAAACCTACTCAATTCATTGTGTAATAAATTTTGTACAAAGAGGAAATATTGCTTAAAAATTCATTTTTAATGGTTATCGTTACATGACGTTTCACAATGGACACAAGGAGCCAACAAACTTGTGAGGGCCACATTGTGCTGAAAGGTATCCAGATAACATATCAGAAAGCTGGTAAACCCACATACAAACTATTACATGTGGATACAAAATATAAACAAAACTATTTACCTGGAGGACTTTGGAAACTTTGTAAGTAGCTTGAATCTTTGAAATTAGATTACGATAAATCCGATAACATAATTACAAATGTCGACAAACTGTAAAATAAATTAGATTTATTCTACTTTAAAGTTAACAGACATAACGTTTTACTGGGAAAATATGTTATTGGAGGAAACATTTGTTTTTTTTTCCTTCATAAAAATTAACGAACCTGCTTTGAACTATGGAATATTCTGACTTAAGAAGTACAGAGGTGTATGGTTAAATGTGTGAATTAAATCTTTTTTGGGTTGAATGAACTAAGTAGCTACTGCCAAGGAATCGTACTGATGACAGACTGACCTTTCTTTTACTTCCAGACATGTACTCGCGTTACGTCCCTTATTGCAAGCCAAGTGGTGGTACAGGAAGGCAGCCAAGGGTTAACTATGTCCCCCGGGCTGTAGTTTAAGGATCCTACACAGTATTCGCCTGAAAGATATGCAGGACAAACCCTAAAAAACCTGTATCAGGTAGGTCGGGCATTGGGTACATGACAACGCCCTTACGATGGATGGAGAGTGGTTTGCTGTGCGGACGCAGCATTTCCTTCTCCTTGCCTCGACCAGTTTAGGAGGCAGCTGGCCGACTATTCCAATGGAAATAGCAGACAGCTCTCTGGCCTACATTTCGTGGCCTGAATTCTCTCTACCCCACTTCGTTAACTTGCATCTTCTCCAAATCAGTTTATTTATGGATACTTAAGGTTTAACGATATTAAAATCCCATACAATGATAAATAGTATTCATTTTTACACACAGAGTTTTTTATACACTAGTAGAAAGTTTGTAATTTTTTTCCTCACCTTAAATATGAACACAAACATTATTAACTTTCTCGTATAATTTCCTTAATTATTAATTATTTTCTTAGGCTACTTAAAACAATTTTCCTGTGAGTTGAAACAATTTTCCTCTGTGCAGTTCGAGGTGCGATATTTAGTTTGGGAACGGCACGGAGAGAATGCTTGGGGCGGGCCGCTTCCTGCGTTTCCTGGAGAAAACCTCCGTTTTATTACGACTCATTTCCCGGTAGTCTGCGGTTCGAAGAACGCCGTTCGACACACTGGAAATAGGACCTGGATATGCGGATTATTTCCTCGTTTCAGCCCACGTTTCCGCAGGGACCATTGTGATCGATAGTTTGATTTAGCAAGTTACTCTCCAGATAACGACGAAATTGCGTCCGCTTGTTTTGTTTACACGGCATTGTCAGGCTGAATAAGTCAAGCCATTTCTTGCAGTCTAATTAACTAGCCAATTATATACACAGAACCATTAATGCCCTTAAAAACGAAGGCAATGCCGTCAGTTACAAATATTCAATGAATTAAATTATGTATTCTTGGTTTGTTATACCTTGATAAACATTATCGGCATATTTTTATGGATCGATTTTTCGATTTATTACCATCTCATTCGAACAGCGTTCTACACATTCACTTTTGCCTCAAAATTCTAACAGCAATATTCTAACTTAATCTATGAAACAGGACCAAGATTTAAGAACTTAAGATATACAGTAAGCCAATGAATTCATACAATTACAGTGAAGAAAGAATTTCTGGATCGAACACCTGGCCAGCTTTTCCACCTTTAGCTAAAGGGACCTTTTATTCTGTTGGCTTCCCATGGGATTAGTGAAACGTCGTTATGTTAATCCTCCTTAAGTTCAGAAGAAAGAGTTCTTAAAAGCTCTAAAGCTTTAGGCGAGAGAAATAAGTTAATTAGCTTTGTAATTTTGATCCTCGGCGGAGTCCGTAATTCAAGATGGATCAAAACGAATTCGTTTTTATAAGTCTGTGAAATTAATTATTTTCAAAAAAATACCCTTTAGTTTAGTTGAAACGTATACTCACTGGAATTCTAAGAACATTCCAATTAACATTCTTAAAGATTCTGAGTAGGCCTACATTAAAGGATATACTTTTTCTTTTTTTAGGGAACAGGCTACATGAGGGTAATCCACATGGTGACAACTCCCCTTTAATAGCATCGGAAGGGCGTGGGACAAGTACCAAGTGTCCGACCTACCTGATGCAGGTTTTTCTAGGGTTTTCCCTGCATCACTTTTAGGCGATTTGCCGGGTAGGATCCTTAAACCATAACTCGAGGGCCCTAGTTAACCCGTGGCTATCTTCCTCTACCCTTCCTATGCTATTAAAGGGGAGTTGCCACCATGTGGATTACCCTAATGTAGTCTGTTACCCTAAAAAAATGTAACTATATTCCACAACAACCTTAGAGCCGGAGGAGCGTTGTAACTAAATATTGCACAAATACTTATAAACAGAAGAAAAATAAAATATGGGATAAGAGAAGTGTGAAATCGCTAAGCTAATTGGGATAGAATACAAAAATGTAAGATGCGCTCTGTTGTACCGAGAGGAAGAGGATTCATGTAAATGTTGAAGGAGTTTTAGTCTATGCGATCGTAAAACGACAAAAAAAATTTTCATTAAAATTTAATTACATGTATTTTAGACAATATGTGGTTATAATTCTTAACTTAAATTTGTGAGGGTCCACAGAAGGACTGAAAAATGTATTATTTAATTTTCTTCTTCTAAGGTCGTAAATACCAATAATATTCAAATACAGGCATTCATATTTATATTAACAGCTTCTCTTTTCTTATCAAACGAAAAAAAAATTGTCTTGTAGTCTTAATAACGCTTAATACAAACTATTCTTTCTTTGGCGTGAATAAATAAATGTTTAAGGAAACCTGCATTCTTGAAATTTAGAAGTTCAAACTCTCTATTTTTAAAGTTAATTCATTTTCTAAGCTACTAGTGACCTAGAGTTTGAAGCTCCCCGTCCAAGTTATTTTGGACTACATACTTTGCTGCCTTGCAGGATTGGCACATTTAATTGTGTTGCAGCCTTACTGATCGAAACCAAGTAACTGCTCAAGGTGACTTAAAGTTTAATGAAAACTTTTCTTGAACTAATAATGGTATAATACAGGGATGAGTGTTGCTTTTTCTTATTAGGATTATAAATATGTTAAATAAATATCAGTAAAGATAGAAAATTGAACGAAGTAAAAAGTCGCTGTTCAAAGACCATACAGTTGTAGACAGCAGTCTCCTTGAAATTTGCTGAAACGAGTTTGATCGAGACCTAGTAAGTCTGCGAAAACAGTGCTTGAAGTTCAATACGAAGAACCCCAAGGTGACGACAGCACTGTTGTCGCTAATCCCAGGATTGTTGTTCTGCAAAGCTACTAATGAATCTGGTTTTAGCATTTAGATGTATTATTAATGACAACGAGCTGGCTTATATTCCACACTCCTAATTGTCGTGCACCAATCGCAAATCACTAAAGTTACAGATTGTCTTTCAAATATTTACCTTAACTATATTGTGTTTCCTCTTTGTGCTAGTTTTTTTGTTGATAACGGTTTGTTCCGGCAACCTGATTATTAGCTCATAGAGGAAACAGGCATTTTGTTTACACATCTTGTCCTTTGAAGGCGTAATAATGTTACCTGAAGCTGGAATTTATTTATCATATTCGTTTACATTAGACAGCAATTAGTGTAAAATCGAAGCCATTTAACTTACAGGTATTTAAAAGTACAACTGATGAAATTATAAAGTCTTTGACAAACTTTATTTTTAATTTAAACTCCAGGAGCAAAAATAAATAAATTCTGGGATGAGCAAGAAACCTTTGTTCGGGGTAGAAAGTCATCTCAAATATACGCTGTAAATTGTAGATTGTTATCGATAACGCAAGTCTCACTGGAATTTGCAACCTCTTAGTTAAAAAGGAGATTCGTCTGAATGACTGTTTCACTCTCTCCATTTCCTATTGAGGTAATCGCTTCAATTAGATCGCCCTGCATCTTGCTTACGCACTATGTTCTAGAAGGTTCTAGGCTTGGACTTAAATGGCATCATTACTATGAAACGATGAAATAATTTTAAAAAATATTATATTTCGAAAATCTGAAGCTTTCTGCAATACTTCTATATTCATCTGTACAGAAAAAGTTGATAAAACATTTTGTTTTTCTTGCAGATGAATTTGGTAAAATTTCCGAAAGCTCCAGAATTTCAAAATTTAATAATTTAGAAAATACTATTTTTCTTTATTAATATGCGATTGATAAACATTGGGGATAGAATCCAAAAACATCAATAAATCATATAATCCATATTAAATATAATTTTAGAACAATTTTTTGTTTACTTTATTAATCTATCCACATTTTTTAACTGTGAAGGTGACTGTAGGACCACGGGTCTTCATTTTTTGTTCCATGTGATCAACGATATATTCATTAATTACTTTCGTGGAGCAATAGTATTAGAACTACACTAGGATGAATGTGAATAATTAAATTTGTAATAAATGTTTTGTGGAGATTTTAGACCTCCTTAGTACGTTTGGCGGGGTTAGGAATATATACGATATTACAAACCTTGTTATGAGGAAAATTAAAACTGTATAAAATGGCAGGCCTGTTTTTCCCCGTTACATATACGTTAATGTAAATGTTAGTTTCTGCATTATAAAATTATGTAAAATAACTGGCGCAGCAGCTCGTGCGGTATAGCGAGATACAAGGTGTTGCTCTTTCTTATCTCGGCAGATAACGTGGAGTGTCCTTTTGGGGAATCACTTCCGGACACTGACGCAATGACAGTTCCGGTCGAGCTCTCTGCAGAAGGTACAAAAGTTTCCTTCCCCGATGGAACAAATCAAGGCTTTGAAGGAATCGGTTGTTCTTTTTTTTGCAAAATTTATTTCAATTAAAATAAATTATCTTCAACTAACCAACATATTATAATTTCTATAAATGAATAAAAATCGACCAAAATATTTTAAACGGAAAATGATATACATTCATGATTAATATAACCTGTTTCCAGACTTTCATCAGGTCAACAATGTTAATTCATAAATTTTGATGTGTTTGACATTATTAAAAACAAAAATTAATTTTAACGTACATAATTATACGCGTTTCTAAAATAATCCGTTTACATTTAAGTAAAGAACTAGTATGATTTTTATTCGTAAGAATAAACAAAGCAGCAAATGTATCTAAAACATAATTAAAATATGAAATGCTCACAAAGCGGATAAGAAAATACAAATTAAAGTGAGGGCTCCTCCGTTGTTTTCAGGGAAGACTAAATTTATATATTTTTCTGGAGTAACAGAATACATGCTGGTAATACACAACATTCTTCTGTAGTTCTTATAAAATATTGGAAAATATGCTCTTATAGATGAATACTGCATGTTGATTTTATAAGTATTAAAATGCGTAAATATTTTTTGTTTCATTGCGATTGATTCTGTTTAGCCCCCTGAGGTATGTGTGTTGTGTTGTAGAGGATAGTATGGATGAACACCTGAGAATGGTGCGGGAGAAGAGCTTCGGTCTGAAAGCAGGAAATCCGGCAAGCAACGTCAAGCCCCGCGTGCCAGACACGCTCGCAGCTCTCGCTCTCTCTGCACGACAAAGTAGTCGGTCAGTCCTCAAGAGCATGCTCATAAATGTGTTAACTATCCTACGATGACTGACATCACAAGCATTGACAGGAAAGCTCAATTTTGATTTAGGAGATTCAAGTTTACCTCAAAGCAATTTTCATTCTACCTTTAATGATATAAATAAGTATAAGGATTCTAATTAATACCACAGCTTTGGGATCTGGATTAAAATTGCTCTGAGGCTTGAGGAAAATCGGACATAATTTCAGGGAAATAAAAGTCGTCTACAACCTTCATTAATACCATGTGGTAAAAAATAAAGTGAGGAAACACAGACAGGTATTCTTATAAATGATTGTACGATACGAATGTAGTTGATAATATTTTTAAAAAATTATTCGTCTAACAAGCAATGAAGGATACTGGTATAAAATATGACAACATAGAATGTAAATGTAGAACACTTTTTTTCTAACTTATTCGTCAAAGAATCAATGATTGGAATAAAATATACAGAATTAAAATTTTATCTAATGTTATGCATATATTAGGATCAAGATTTATAATGTCTGACAGATCGTGCGATACGAAAAATTGTGATTTTTTTGGTTCTATATTTGTCAATTTAAATTCGGTTGCAAAAGCTAGTCTTTGCGTGACTAGGCTGAACCAAGTAGGTCTATCCGAATGCATGATTTGCAGACCATTAAAATTTTACATTTAATGTAAAAGAGCTAAACGTTAATTTAGAAAATCAGAACAATAGTTATTGGATTCTGAAGTGTAATGAATAAAAAAAAGATTCAGCAACAAGGCAAATAGATTTTTTAAAACAGTGTCAAACTGTATTTAAACCTTCCGTATCGTTTTTCCTGTTATCAGAACAATTTTTTTTTAAAACAGCTTTAAGGATAATAATTTTTAAAATATTATTTGAGTGAAAACGTTTTTTTTACAAATAAAAATAGTTTCATGAGAAACTTAAAAAGAAAATAGCATTCGAGAATATTTTTTTCAATAGATGGAAAAATTAGACAAATTTTTTGATCAATTTCAATACAAAATATGAGTGAATATAGGAAGAATCCAAAGTAAAAAAGATAAAAAAATAATTATACAAAGCACCACACTAGAACTAGTAAAAATGGGAGAAGCAAACACGTAGAAAATTAGAAGCGAAACAGTAACGTTTTTAATTAACATTTCAAACGTAAATGTTTACCTTGAAATATTTTTTTTATATTCACAAATGAAAGTGAAATATAAATGTTTATGACAAATAGAGGGCAAGGCGGAAAAAATTAGTTTGAAAGCTGACCATGCAGATGCGCAAATAACCGTGATGTGGGTGATGTGTTTAGTCGGAATTGCTGACGCAGGTAACTCGCAGAAAACACGAGAAAAACTGACTAGAGTTGAGAAAGAAAAAACTTTACATATTACTAAATTTTCAGCTTAAATTTTTTTTTATGTTTTCCTGTTTACATTCTTCGTGAGATTTCTTCAAGGAAATAGTAAAAAAACATGGGTTGTCGAAAGTAGAAAAGCCCACGTCTATTTCTTTTAGAATGAGAACGAAAGAATGTTCCTGTGGTGAGAGAGACAGGGGACTTGTATCTTTCTGGAGGAGTGGTGCCAATCACTTCCACAATCCAATTTCCTACACAACGCGACAGGCGAGATCCGATTTCGCACTCCATCGTCCAGGCTATGTATCTCGAACGTGACACTGCCCTGAGTAAAGCGCATTCGTCAAGACAGAAGCACGAAAGCACACAGATTCTTCATTTATACGTAAAAAAAAACATTAGCTGTGCAAACCCATAATACAATTCCTATATATTGCCAGAAAAGACTGCGAAACGACATTATGAGGAATTGAAAAATTGTTGAAAAATGTTCTGCTTATAAAACAAACAAATCTAAGTTAATGGTCAATATCAAAAGTGGAAATACTAACGACTTATTAAAATTAGTTTAGATATGGCTGGAAATGCAAAAGATTTCCTACTACAGGCCAAGACAGACCAGAGCACTGAAGACGTCACAAGGAGAATTAGGGCAATTATGAGTCTAGAAATATAATAATATAAGAACCAGGACTTAAAAAGTTTTATAAAATTTATTTTTATAGTTTTTGGAAGTGAAACCTCTTATCTTTAAAAACCAAACATAAAACTAGTATGTACAAAAAATATTTTGTATTAAATACACAAAGAATAATGAGAAAATTTTAAAATGGCTGAGGGAAAGGAAGCGTCTTGAAAAGAAGAAAATATATAACCATAACTACACAACACTATAAGATAGTAAGTTATGCAATTAAAAGAGCACAGGCGGTAATAAAGGATGCGTAATGAAGCAAGTATGACATAAAGAG
This sequence comes from Zhengitettix transpicula, assembly GCA_037074705.1. Lineage (NCBI taxonomy): Eukaryota > Metazoa > Arthropoda > Insecta > Orthoptera > Tetrigidae > Zhengitettix > Zhengitettix transpicula. The sequence continues at coordinate 65,679,169 of CM073593.1, read as the reverse complement.
GACGCTGAAGTTCACTAAAAAATAAATCATACAAATATTTGGAGCTCGTGTCTAAAATCTTAAATTTGTATTCTGCAATAGGACAGTTTGGGTTTTCCGCGTCACATGCGTTCCTTTATAAAGTTTTCTTGGAAATTATTTCCTAGTGCCGAAAATATGTTTCAATTCCAGGATGTTTCAGAACATTCAAACGGTGAGTACACAGAAGCAATGATAACACGTGAAAAATACAAAGTCCAATTTTATGTCAGTTCGTCTGCGTTAGAATCGATGAATGAGAGATCATTCATATCGCGGAAATATTTCGGTTAAATTAAATTATAAAAATGTTAAAAAGTATAGTGACACGGGTTTTAATAGTTTTTTCAGCGTATTTTTTCCCGTGGATTTAATATTAATATTGTTATTCGGTGACAGTGAAATTTTATTTGTCTTGAAACTGGTAAATCCAACTAGGTCTGGGCGCACTCTACATGTGCTCTTAAATGCTACATTATGAAGACAAGAAATGCTTATATTTCACAGTTTTCCTTCTTTATTTTTTTTTACAAGTTCGTTATTATATCCAACTTCTGTTCTGTTCGCTTTTTAATGGTACATTTCCACACAATTGTACCTTCCAATTCTAGCAGTCGGAGAATGGAAAGTCATTAATAACACACAAACTATTGAATTGTCAATTTAATTACACATAGGGCAACCTTTACGATACATACTTTGTTCGTTTCAGAAATTAAATCCAGGTAGTTCGTTGTGAATTCAGTTTAATGCAGATCTTTGCGTACATTGTTGGTCATATAATACAGCAACGTTAAACGTTGCACATTCCCTATATAGGACTCGAAGAACCCATAATAGTAACTACCCTTCCTGCTTCCTTCCTGGTAGAGATACAGGAACATCTGCAATAGATAAGCCAGCCATATGGAACTAAGTCGCGTCATTCTCTACAAAGCCTGCGGCCAAAAATATTTTCATGTTACTAAACTGCGGGTGTTTGCGAAAAAAGGGTTCGGGTACGTAAACAGACATTATTCATCGAATATCAAATCAGATAAATTTCAACGCATACAGCACCATTTAATTTGCATTATTAGATCGAGATGTTCTAAATAATTAAGACAAGACGAACAAAGGAGAAAGTTATATACTTGTTTATAGCCTTATTTATGTAGTAGATAGAAAACCTTATTCATGACCACCATAAGGGATTTTCCTTGAGGAAATTATGCTAGAAAGTGATAGTTAACGGAGTTTGAACTCATTGCAATATAGTAAAAGAAGGTGCCAACGTAAATAATTTTGTAAAAATTAAATCAAAATATTTTGATATTATAGCTTAATTATTTGCAAGTTCAATTTGAATTTTATTTCTACAAGTAGTCTGAGACAATTAAACCTAGTAAGCCTATTCTTCATTACCTGTCATAAAACAACACGTCATATACGACGAACGGTTATTAAAAACCATTTTATAGCCTAGTAGGAATGCAAAGCCAACCCATCAGACTAATAATAATAATAATAATAAAAACCGTGCAAAAATTTTTTTACAAAGACACATCTATGCGCGAATTCTTTTAGGTTTTAATTCGTAAACTGAATCCCATTTAAGGTGGAAAGAGGTAATGAGGCATGTTTCAGGACATAACTTGTTTTATGCGAAAAATCACCTATCTTAAGAGATTCTCTCTTCAGATTTCCCTGACCTTGATTGAAGGCATTTATTGTACTTTATATTATAACACACGAAAAATATAATAAACAATGAATAAAAAATAATTAGGCAAGAGATTCGATACTCCGTGATAGGTTTTTATATTTTAATCTTATAATGTAATTCGCCAAATGAAGTATGCATAAGAAAAATTACCACTAACGTGACGACGAACTGAGCAATGACGTAATTCCACACAATAAAACGTCAACATGTCGTAAAGAATATTCTGGCATTCATCGTTCGTTTCACAAAGGAATATCGTATCATTTGAGAAATATCCGCGGATAGCTGCAGTATGGTAAAGAAATTAAATTATTAAGGTTTTATAACAATAAAAGTATTATTAGTTGGCCTGAAAATTAGGTACCAATAGACTATGAATTGTGAAGTTTACTCACACTAGGCATGTCCACTATCTGATACTCTAAATATTGCATACGGAATAATATCCCCGTTGAACTGTTGTCCCCGATGACATCAAACACTGGTGCTTTAGCGAATTCGTGTTTGCGTCCGTTCAGTAAATTTATTTCAAAGTAAATTTACAAATAATTTCAAAACTGTTCCTTCATTGTCCTCAGACAAATCCATATCAATGGTCAACAGTAGCATGTATCACGAGTACAATTCCCCATATCTAGTAATTAATGTTCATGTTTGAACATTTCACATTAAGCTGCATACGGGCGTTATTTCAAATTATTAAAATAGCTGATTAATAAAACCACGATTTTTTTCACTTATAATTGTTTTTCTTTGTACACTTAACAGTTAAATAGGTAATAATTAAATTAAATAGGGTAAGGACAATATTTTCTAATCTTGTTGTCATGGATGTGTCAAAAATATTAACGAAATTTTAGGCGATAGTCTCCGTATTATTTTCACCTTTTTTCTTTTCGTATTCAGACCGCAACAGTTTTTAACTAGAATATTATCCCATTTGTGTGATCAACTACGAAACAGACAATTGTATTTGAGGTATTTAACGAGCTAGAAGGTGAGTACTTAGAGAAATAGCACATTCAGTTGTAGAAACTACGCCAGGGTTAAAAAATAGTACCTGCACGCCTTTGTCCATGATTACAAGCATTCTGCTGTTGTGATTGTTCCAGACTGATTAAGAGAGAATTCCCTTCTCATAGTACTATTTCAAACGTATATTTTCTTTTCGTATTTTTTTTTTCTGTTTATATAAGACTCACAACTTTTATTTTCAGCTTCCATCTAATTTCATTTCTACAGTCCTTGACAACTTCACGTGTCTTTTTCACCTCCTACTCATCGGAGAACTCGAATAAAAATATACTTAATAAAGATAACTGTATTTTACACCAAAATCTCTTCCATTTAATTCCCGAAGAAAGTTGTAACATGGTAGTAATATAAGTACGTACGAAGACCGATTATACGAGGTGTCTTGTAAGAAATCTAACAGGTGGATGATTCACGACGAGAAAGAAACCGGCTCGCCTATGTGGGCGAGTTGACTAAAGGCGAGAACTCTGCATGAAGGTGCTGAAAGGAGTGTGTGGGAGACAAATGCTTAAACGGCCATGTCTAAGAAAGCTATCAACAATAATTGCTTTGCATCGAGAATTATTTTAAAGAACGTACAGCTTAAATCAAAAATACATTAAATTAAATATACTAATACGAAAAAAAATTGTAAAACTTTTTGTAGATTAAATTGCAATAGTTATGCATCCGGTTTCATACAGACAAAATTCCGCCTGGTTAGTGAATCGGTATAAGTTCACTTCGTCAGATAACCCCAAATACACACAGGGTAAGTATTCTGCGCCTTTCTCACTCTCAGGAATTCAACTTGAGGGTTTCTCCCTTCTGTTTACCTGAAGGATAGTAGGTTATCATAAAAGCTGTACAAAGGATATTTTCACACTTAATCACGAGGGTAATTTTAATTATCGGCTGCCAACCAGTATACTTTACCCGGAGTAATCAGAAATAAATATATTAATAAATATACACGTCAGAAATGATAAAACAATACCGGCGACCGGAGAAAATTTAAATATTAAAACGAAACAAAAATCGAAAAAAAAAATGAGCGTTTGACTAAGTGCAGGAAATACCATAAGAAATTTTACATGTTTAATATGATGGGTTCCGGTCTTTAAAGCGGTCATTACACGACTGTGGCCCCGAAAAACTATTTTGGGAGAGAGAGAGGAGAGCGTGGGATTTGTGTAGGTGTAACTAGTTTCGCAGATGAGATTGTGGGTGAAGCGGGAGGGGGGGGGGTTATATCGAGGAAATAATTTATTTCTCGGTAATAACAATTTATGAAAAAATTTATAACAACTAATGGGGAATTGTACGTATTAATATATTGGACGACGGTTGAGAAGCTGATACTGATTTATATTTCTGTGCTAGTGTACAAGTAAACATTTATAAAATATATAGCTATATATTTGACGTCAAAACTGTTTTAACACTATTTGTACTCCACTGTAAACTGAAGGCTGAAATTTTATATTATAGAAATTGTTATCTCATTTGACAGCTAGTAATAAAATATTAATTTTTCTACGACTACACAATGAAAACTGCAAGTAAAAATCCTTCATTTATGAGACTGTAAATAGCATATAAAAGTGATTAATATGACTATCGGAAAATACTATTTTAATAAAGTCATTGCGACAAAACTAAATAGACTGGCAAAAAATTATTATAAATCAGGAACTATGAACGAGTAATTACATTTTATATTATTTTTTTATGTAAGAAAGCATATAATTTATTAAGACAAGATATGCCATAGATCATAGACCTAGAGCTACAGGTTGCTTTAAAACTACACGCTTTCATAGTTTTGACAGTTGGGAAAATTACACATTTTAATGAGTATAACTAAACCAATCACATTTCTTGTAGATGTTACAATGAAAGATTTTATATGACAATAACCAGATTGAACCTTGCTTGATGTCAGTCATGCGTCCTCGGTTCATGCACCATGCGAGGCATTTTGTTTACAGTTTGTCTGGCGCCCACGTGTATTTGCAAAGAAATGATAAACACACTTACCCATTTGCCGACATTGACTTATTAACTTTATAGCCTTACAGGTCAATTTGCGCTGTATGCAAATTAATAATTCTTGACGTTTTAAATAACGACAATATTACGATCACAGCTTCGCTTAATATTTCTCACAATATAGAGCTTTTAGATTTAAAAAGGCCCTCACATCCAAACATGGGATCAACAATTAAAATTAGAACACTTCACCACAGCACATTTATTTGTAATAAAGACAATATTTCAAATTACTTCTCACCTGCTCTTGATCCGCAGTCAGAGCAGCAGCCATCTTGGCTATTCTACTCTGAACGTTTGCGCTCGACGAACTTCTATTGTCACTAGCGGACGCACACGACATACAATGTGCCTGAAGGATATACAGTGTGTTAAATGTGCCACATGACATGCAGAGTGAAAACCGTACACATAAAGTTTATATTTTTAAAAGTAACAGAAATCATTAAATTAATATCTACAATTTGTCGTTTAACCCCTAATAATTTATCTAAAAAGGTTAATTATATGTTCGTGTTATAATTAAGCCAATACGCGTCAGAACTGTAACAAAAGGATTGCAACAAAATTTCCTTATTTGTCTTAGCCAAAAAGAAAATTTCTTCTTCTCTGCAAAAATTAAAACACGCTGTATACAAATTAATATATGTACATAACCAATGAAAATAATGATGGTGTAATAATGCAGGGATGTTGACATCTGTCATTTTTAAACTACTAGAATAAAGCATTTCGAATAATAATTATTGGTTATACAAACATATGTTCATTGCCTGCAAAGTAATTTTAGTGTGTATGCATATTTTTGATTTGTTAATTGCAGTCTCAAATAATTTGTCAGATTTATTTGAAGACCTATGGTGCAATTATAAAACTTACCTATACAGTGTAAAATAAGTTTAATTAGTATTGATTCCCTTTCTCTCACGACTTAATTTTTAGCTGATGAAGTTTGAAGCACTGCTTTGTTTATGATTCTGGCTTCTAATGGGTTTTGACCATTTTATATACTAATCTTTAACTTTCGATTTAAATTATTCGCCATATCCTTATAAGAACTAACTTACTACCTATTTACGCCAATTGAAGAAAATGAATTAGTGTTACTTTACAGCGGACATTTTTAGCTACATTTATGAATGCTTCAAGATATCCCATTAATTTTCACATTGTATTAGATAACATACACTTGACGTCTCTCTAATTTTTTTTATATGAATTTTATTTGGTAATCAGAATTTTCTTACTAATAATATGACTAAAGTTTCTAAATGCTGCATAAGCAGTTAATATGTTCTGGACTCCCTAGTACAGTTCTTTCATTGTCTCAATTCAATCCTTGCATATTTTTAATTGACAAAATTTTATTTACTAGAATATGGCAGCACCATGTGATATTTAAGTTTTTTCTTAGTTAATTTGAAAAAATATACATTACATACATCTAGTCATGCAGTGACCTTAAAATTACATTGACAGGTTAACTTTACTTTTATTACTTAAACCCCACTAAATTATTTAAGAGTATAATTTGGCTTTCAATTTTTTTCATTACTTAAGATAAGTTATACCTTTTGTTTATGTAATGGAAACAGTATGACATAAAATCTTAATTCACTTCAACTAATTTCTGAATAAATCCTCTTACTCACTAGCATCAATAATATTTTTTAATAAATTATTTCAACTTTATGTTACTTTTAACTCAACTTTAGATAAGTAATTTAATTGATATTATGTTTATGTATTTCTTAATCCCTATTACTGGTGCAGGGTCATAATAGATTATACTTCAAATCTAATCAAGTAATATTAATTACATGTTCAAATTATAATTTTATGCATTAGCAACGGTAAACGGGGGAAAATATATATAAATAAATACAGCCTTTCTGTTTTGCGTAGACCCAGAATTTAATTTAATTGGTAAGGTGAAATTCGAGAATGCCTCAAGATATGAATGAATTTTCCGGATATTATTCATCAACCAACACAATTGTGTCACGAATTAAATAGATAGGAGACTAATTCATTACATCTATATTTATTTGGTATACGTAAGAAGTCCATTAATATTGCCAGTAAAAAGAAAAATGGCACCTTGTATCTTCATACATCAAAGCTGAAAGTTCTTCTTCAGCTCAAGAAAACGTTATTCGCAAAAGTTTTGAATGTTAAGATATGAAGAAAAACTATAAATTCACAGAGTTTCTTGTATAATACTAAAATGTGCTGCTAAATGATGCATTTGAACTACTGCGAACACTATGATTTTGATTTTACAACAATCGAAAAATATTTAATATTTATATTTTTTAACAAAGTCGAATTGAAATTTTTATTCTAACTACATGCATTACAGATATTCTCAGATAAATCAAATATTTTGATTTGTAAAAAAGATTTGATTATTATCTGCATTCGATCTTATTCCATGGACTCTGTAGAATATGGTCTTCAAGGGCGTAGAATGCGTCAGGTATTGTAAAAAAAATATTAAATAATACCCTATAGATTAATTTAGGCCTACCTTTTTGTATGCGCCATATTATTTACAGGTTGAATTTAATATGTCTTATTTTGAAAGTATTTATTAATAAAATAAAAATATTTCTTTTTAAGTTAATTTGACTGTATATAATAACTGTTTAATGTTTTCTGGGATTCTAATCCATGAAATTTTCCGTGCTTTCAAAGTTGGTTTTGTTTCTTCTGTTAATATTGTGAAAAAAAATATTGGTTGTATATAGATGACTATCATTCATTATAAACAGCATACAACAATGAACTTTATATTTTTCTCACTGGATGTGTTTCAAAAAAGTTCTACACTAATTCAAATGTAAAACAGATTCCGACTTTCAATACAAACTCTTATCCATGTAATGAATATACTATTAAGATCAATACTTTCTTTCTCTTAAATCGTCTGAATAATTAACGGTATGGTTTAGTTAGAGAAAAATATTAATAGGCTTATCAGCGATAAAATCAAAAATAAATTTTAAGGCACTCGATTTTTTAGTTAAATCGCTTGACTGGGGACTGCTGTAAAATGTTGATAGTATGTAAGTCTAAAAGTTTTAATCTTAAATGAGAGATCATGATTCCACCATGGGTCTAAGATCAAAAAGGAGAACAACTGGTTTATTTACAACTGAAAATCGGCAACAAAGTGACTTGCAGATATCACCGACATTTTTTTATAAATTTGATAATACAACAGAAATACTGGATACTAAATGTCGGACTATAGAGAGGGGTAGCACGAAATTTACAGAGCAAATAAAAACTTCATGCATATATCAACCATTGACGCAGTTGAGGAATAATAATTAATTCCGACGCAAATGGAGCAGGTTTATTCAACTTGGAAAGAGAATTTTCGAAACAGGAAAATGTTAATTCCTGTGGAACGTTAATAATGGGCTGTCCGTAACTGGTTTACTATTTTGCAGTAATTGCTTAACCCTCTTTCGAGGAATTGTGCTTGGGCCCTTAATGATGTTTCCGGCGTCTTCCAGAAAATTGCTAAATATATGCTCAATTATATTAGACTCTGAGAAAGATGTTCTATACGAAATATACATGAATTCCCGGAACCCATCATTCATAGAAACGGTACTTTTCCGACCTTGAAAAACTGCTCAACATTGAGGACAAGAAATTGTATATATCAATATTATTGTAAGAATGTAGGATCCTACTTATATCACCAAGTATGTTTACTATTACATATTTGCCCAGAATATAAAATAAATAAATAAAATTATGTACAAAGATGTAAAAGTATTGCACTAATAAATATTAATAAACTAGAAAATAAAAAAGTTGGATATTTACTTTTAGTCCATTTATTGTTTATATTTTTTTTTTAGTTTTTAAGATGAAAGGTTGTTTGAAAAGTATATTATTCAGACCTAACTTTTTTCACATTTGCATTAGTTTACTAATAAGTCAGAAATGTCTAACTCTGCATAACAGCAATCAATTCCATATCAGAATAAAATCATACTGTCATGTAATATAAAACCACTAAATTTAGGATACTGTAATGCTTGGGCTACATAAGCATATCTGTAATCTGATGAACTGTTAAAATGGAAAATAATGTGTTTGAGTCATCGTAACTTGGTGAAAATATTTTACAAACTTATCTCAAGTAATTTCCTACATTTGATAAACTAATGTTTCATATATTAAATCCTCATGAATCAATAAATATTCTACATTTACGAGTAACTATTTGATACTTATTTCAATAAATTTACTTACTGACAATGTTCACATATGCTAGTTACAAGTGGGCAAAAAACTACAAGACAGAGCTAGATTCTATTTTTGTTGGCAGCAATTTTCAAAGTATATACACTAGAAATAATTTAATATAAAAATTAGCAGTTTGGCTGAACATAAATTTTTGAGACATTCTTCAAGTTGAATTCTTGATATTAACCTCTTTGTAAACATGAGCAATACCATAATGTGTTTCAACATGATCCTTTGGATAGTTATTACAATTTCTTCTTCTTGGAACAGAATATTGCTCTATGATGAGATAATGAAAAATAACATTTTACGCTGTAAATAAAGTTACTCAATTTTTAGTTCTTAAAACTAATATGTTAACTGAAGCTGGGCTAGCAAACATGATCATGAATTGAGGAAATAGGTTATGCCATAGATTTTGCAATACAGATGTTTTATATTTTACATTTAAGATGTAGTTTAGGTGTCATAATCATATTTCGGTTACATTTGTTGGTTTCTGAATAAATTTCTTCAAACAAGTGAAATAAAATTGTATATGCTACCGGTAAAGTTTATAATCTGGCATTCTATAGAATGCCTAGGCATAGTATATAATGCTGAAAACTAGCCGGCAATGTACGAAACGATTCATATTTCACACATTTCCTAGGCACTAAATGAGCATCCGGCAGTGTATTTATTTCGAATATCACGTCTGGTCACTTGCAATTTCTCAGTCCAGTGAATGCGCCCAAGAATTCGTCAAATGCATGTGTAAAACAAAGTGCCAAAATATGAAATGTCATTCAAGTCTACCATGTTGTAGTTAATTATAATTTTTTACATGAATATTTAGTTTCCTTTAATAAGAAAGGCATCAATTTTGTTTTGTACAACTTTAATTTTTCTTTACATTTTGAATAATTATTTTAATGTCGCTCATTATTTTTTCAGAATAACATTGGTATTTTTGAGGAATGCACATTTATCAGGCTTAGCATACTTTGCCTAAATAGCATTTGTCATTCTATAGAATGCCTAGGTATTATATAAAATGGCTAGGGAAAGTATGTAATAATTCTCATATTTCATACATTGCCTACAAATGCCAGGCATTATATACAATGCCTAGACATTCTATAGAATTCTGGCTTTTTATACATTGCCGGTAACATATATAAAGATACAGTTGGCAGAATTGTGTTTGTATTTAAATCTGTAATGAAGAATACAAGATGTTGAATTATTCTAGAAAAATGGTGAAAACAAACATAAAATGCTACTCTCATTTTACATGTCTGATTAGATTAATTTTGTCAACCCGTGGCATGAGAAATCTCTATTGTAATACCATCATTTTGTTGTCTATTTATCCTGAAACACCAAATTAATCTTATGAAATTTTGAGAAACACCATTTGAACCATATAGGACTGAATAATATGAGTATTTCAGAAAAAAATATATTTAATCAATACATAAATACAATAGGTTTCATAAAAATTTATTTGAACTTTTCTGGTATTCATAAAACAGCATCCATTACAAAAATATTTATTATTCAATCATATAAAAACATTTTTAAAAACTATAAAATTATATTGCTACTATCACAGTAAAAGTATGAATTGTGAAAGTGAATGATTTAGCAATGTTAAAAAATGAAATTTTATGACAAATATACAAGCATTAATCTGTATTTGATAAGTAATAAGTACTAGAGTGAAAGGAACTGATTTCAGTCTAAATAAAATTATTAAAACACTTAGTATTTGTACTAACTTGGAATAACAGACATATTCCTTAAAATGCTACAGCACCACAAATGCTTAAATGCAGACAATATTTATAATTAAATATTATTGTGATTCTCAGCCTCAACATTTTAAAATTTCTTCCCTATTGAATTTGAAATTTGTCCATGATGGAGCACTCCACACTTCAGATTCAGCATTACTTGCAATGGAGCAGCTCATATGTTGCTGACCATTCTTTCCACGAGGTTTCTCATCCTCTGTAGAATTAGAAAACATATTACTAATGGCTTGTAATTAGACATAGGATATACTGCAATACATTCAAATACTTTAAGGGTTAAAGTACATTTCAATAAATATTTAAATGGTTTTCAAATTTTATGATATATGAAAGAAGACTAAGAGTAACAAAAGTCTAAATAATTTTTTGTGATATATAGATAACTGCACAACCACAATTATATACAATATATGAAATATAGACCACAAATCTACTTTAAGAATGTTTCATTAAGGAAATGGCTTAACAGAATAAATTTTCAAACTTGCATAGTCTTATGACAGATATACACCATTAGAACTTGTTACCATCAAATTTCAATGATGAGAGCTTCAACTTGTTAAAAAACAAGGACCATCATTAACTAAATCTGAGGGTAAAAAAATTACCTAAGAATAATTGTCTTTTGAATCCTTGTTTATGGCCTCTAGATATTTCCATTCTTCTCACATTACGTGGTGGTGACATACTAGCACCCTTTTGTTGTCTCATTAACTGTACATCTTGAACATCAGCCTAAAATTTTAAAATATACTAAAGAGTATAAAAAACATTTGGGCAAGGTACATAGATATCTATTGCCATCATTGAGGTTCACAGAAAATAATTATATTAATACTTATAATTAAAATACGTTAGATGCAAGGCCTGCCCTTAAAAGAAACATAACATAGTATATTTGATGACAGTTGTCTACAAGGAAATGTTTGGCTGAATTTACAACAAATTAAAATATTGTATCATAATATGAAAAAATTAATTTGGGTAATATGTACACCATAATGTGCACATAGACAGACCGCTTTGTATACAATAGGAAATATTACTGAGGTTTATGCACAGGTTTTCATCATGAGGATGGTTGTGAAGAAAAACGTTAGGCCTATATCACACAGATACTACCATAAATGGTTTGACAAAATCATCGACTGTTCAAATTCTTTCTATTACTGACAAAATGCATAAATAGCTCCCTCAAGTTAATCTGATAAGGAGCACCAGGAATTTTTTTTTCTAAATAAGGTGAACTACAGAAATAATTTAGCTGTATGATATTATAAATTCAATCAGATGATATGCTTTAATGTTGTACAAAAAAATTTAAAAGAACACAATTATTTAGATGTATATGTATACCTGAAGAGCAAGAGAAAATTGCTGCTGTTGTTTTCTGTTCTTTGGAATCTGAACCGGTTCAACATCACCTACAGATTTATGTCTTAGCCTCTTTGGTATTCCTTTCTGTTGTTTTTCAAAAACCCAACGTTTAAGTCTCCTACAGTAAAATAAAACCAACACATCTGTTGTTAAAAATATTTAGAAAGACTGTAAATAAATTTGTGGAAATTAATTGAACTCCAGTTAGATAATAACATTCTGTGTATTAAAGACAATGTTGATTGCAAACAGACCATTTAACATAGAATACCCTAATCTATTAATACCAGTACTAGAGGGTCCCTAAATCTTGCCTTCTGCCTACTATTCTGAATAAGTTTATTTTTTCATTTATGAATGGAGAATACAAAATAGATCACCGAGGTTCTGCAAGTATTTATTTAATCATTATGTAAACATTAAATTTCCAATGGATATTATAATTTGTATAAACCTGGACACTGTCAAAAATATAAGAATGCTTTATCTGAATGTAGCAGTGTGTTTTGGATAAGGAATGAATTCAGCTGATGTCTGTATATAATAAACATTGAACATTTATAAACAATAATGGAAATATAATGAAAAATAATCAATGAAATACAGTGCAAAGTTCATGAAATACAATGAAATTAAATTCAGACAATTTTATAATCAGTCATTATAATTTGTAATTAAACTTTATACGGCAATCCATATGGGCTTCAGAAATAACTGAAAATTGAATTAGAACATTTTTACACTTTGTGATATAGACTAAATCATATACAAGACGATGTAGAAACTGTATTACAAACTTAAAGATGTTTACAATGATAATACATATAATATAATCAACAAATAAACTATTGTGAGATGAATTTCATACAACTTTTACAATTAGATTAAATATCAATGAATCAACTTAATATCTTGGCATTTGTTGCAATATGGATATAAATTCAGTATCTATGAGAATTTAGAAAAAAGACTTTCAAATTAATAATACTTGAAACTATAAACAATTTACCTGAATTAAAAAATATTTATGATTAGTACTTACTTCAAAAATGGAACTACCATAAAAAATGCATTAGGTCCCACTCCTATTTTTAATTTGGGCGTCATGTCCTTTTTTGTTGCTGGCAAATCAGCAATTGTGAACCACTCAACACTTTTAATTTCTTTCCTTGTCCGTGGTTCAAATTTGGTTTCTTTATGTATCCCACTTATTATATACAATCTTACAACTTGATCATTTATAACAGATTCTATGAATTCATTTTTATCAATAAGTTTGCTAATATCAAAACCAGTTTCTTCCAGAACCTGATTAATTAAATTAATAAAAATAACTCAAGCATGAATCATAGATTTAAAAATTTGGTTTTATGGAATATTTAATTAATAAATCATAATTTCAAAACTACAATTCCAATGGATGACATACCTCTCGAACAGCACAGTGTGATGGATCTTCTTCTTCATTAACTTTCCCTTTTGGGAATCCCCAAGATGATTTGGCCCAGTAGCTCTGAACTAGAAGAACTTGAGTTAAATCCTCATTAAGCAAAATAGCACCATAGGTTGGGACAGATTGTTTATATTCTCTCCACTGTTCTAGAACAACATCCAAATTTTTTGTGTGGGGTGTCAACAAAGGAATGTGTTGAAAAATGTGCAAAGCAAATTCTTTCATTCCACAAGGTTTCATTTTTTGTTCTTCCGTACAGTAGAAATCAAGATAAAACCAATGCGCCAGTTCAATTTGAAAACATAATCTCACCAGGTCCTTTCTTTCTTCTTCTGGGACATTGATTATGAATCGACTGAAATAATGAAACAATCAATTAACATTATATAAGTATCAAAGAATTATAAAACTAAGTCAACAAATACATCACTTTTATATTTTTTTAAGTGATTTGGAAGGAGTTATAAGATAATTTTGTTTTGGTGTATAATCTATTCTCAAGTCTCAACTTTTATACAGAGAAATTTCTTCAATTTTGCATATGTGGAGCAAGACAATGGGATAATGAAACATTATATATGAGATTAAATTATTTGACAAAATTATACAAAAATTAATGTTGAATATTCGTATTGTGTATAAAATCATTAAAAAACACTGAGTAAAATTTTACCAGCGAGTACAGGTTTACATTCAAACTAAATCAAATACCTCTATAGTATTTAGTGTAAACAAAAATGGTTCATAACCTAATATAAAATATAAAATCTGATACCTGCACAAGTCATCCAATATATCCATAGGTATAGAATGCTCAACTGTAACCTCCATTAGTAATTATCAAGCTCTCTTCAATGGAATGAAAGTATTATGAATAATCATATGAAATGATGGTTCGAAAATGGATCAAACGTAAAATAAAGTGCGCAGTTACATATTTTAAATCAACAGACCAGCTTTTCTAGTTCAATAAGCGATTTTAAGTCACAAAGTAACACATACTAATCAGCTAATTCCTGGGTAACATTATGCTGACTTCACAGTTAATCCTCGAACGAATGTAAACTATAACAAAACCAGAGATCAGCTGCATTCAAAGATAGGTTGTAATCTTCCAGCTGATAAGGACGAATTCAAAGAGGTTAGCAAGAGAAACTATAGTCTATACCTTTCTACTCTTTGGTCTCCATCATAACAAGAATAAAAAATCTATGCGGTGATAGTGTAGTTGCCTACATACAGAAGGCGGTGAAGCTGCCGGAGGCTGTAAATATGGCTGACAGTGAATCGGATGTCAGCCCACAGAACGAACAAATTAAAAATTTACCTTCAGGACCACGTGTGGTGACGATATATAAAACAGAAACTGGATTTGGTTTTAATGTGAGAGGACAGGTCAGCGAAGGCGGTCAGTTACGAAGCATAAATGGTGTGTTATATGCACCCTTACAACATGTTAGTGCAGTTCTGGATGGAGGGGCGGCACAAAAAGCTGGAATTCGGAAAGGAGATAGGATTCTCGAAGTGTAAGTTAATACATCTGTTTGATATATCAACTTTACGTATGGCTATAATTTCGCCTCGGTATTTACTACATTAATATTCCACTCCTATATGTCCGAGCCAGAAGTTTTACAAGTGCCTAACTAATTAGAATAGTTTTGTTTACGAGCATCACGGAAGTTCTACTAAATAATCATTATATTGGTTCGTAGAGTAGACTGATAACAGATGCCTCCATTGTATAAAGATGAATGGCATAGCTGACATTTCCTCACTAATATTGAAGTTAAAGTTTTACGATTATAGATTATTAATCTATACGTCAATGAGCACTTACTGAATTATTTTCAACTACTGTCTAGTTTGCTACCGAATCAGTAACCAATTTACAGCGTTTTTTTCTTTCGCGAGTACTATTTGTACGGTATCTTGTATTTGACGTAAATATATTACCGTATTTGATTAAAGTTTGCCAACAGTAATAAGCAAGATCATTTTTTATATAAAAATTGTGCTAATCATTGTCAATTATTATTTCAATGTAGGTCGCGAGAAAGTTTGGTCCTACCAAAATGTGTCGTTTATTAACATTTACGTTCTAATTTCTCAGTTTTTGTTATGATCAATATTTTAAAAGTACGTAATTTTTCTAGTTATAATTCAGTGTTTTGGAACCTATGTACTTAATTTGATTGTTGGTTTATATTTAAGGTTGACATTCCTTATGATGATTTTACAGCAAAACTGCAATAAATCTGTATAAGTAACAATTTGATAATATAGTAGTGTTCTATAGATATTAGCAATAGTTTTTCCTTATGTAAATAAGTCTAAATATCTCAGTTGCTGTAGGGATGTGTGTATTTGATAGTCTCAACAAAACATCCTGTGTATGTTTATTAGAATAAATTAACTGTTGTATCATTTTGTACTGTTGAATATACAGGAAAGCTACTTGGATTTGTGACTTATAATTAGTAGAGTCCAATGTGTATCATTTTAATTGGTTCATGTCAATTGGTATGAATATCCTGTATTACTATGTGGTTAATTATGTTACTCACTTGGTAATTTTTGTCTTCGTAAAGCCCAAACAAATCGTAAAGTAGCTCAAAATCCCCTATTAAGCATTATTTTTTCCAAGTTAATATAGTCTGTTTACACTCTTTATAATGTTATTAAGCATTGTTTCAGTTTCATACATATATTGCATGTAAAAATCGGCGTCTTGTGTATTAAATTAAGATTTTCCACAATTTTTGTCATTGCTTTGTATAGTTTTATAGAATTTACCACCAGAAAACTCGTTGTTTAAAGGAGTGCTATGCAAAATCAGTATAACTCGTGTTTAAACGTTATTATCCTGTGAACAAAAATCTGATATTTGTGACAAAATCCTGTGTGATTCACAATAGTCTTTCAGAGTTGAAGAAGGTAGAAGAGATTTATTAAAAGTTTTATTTGACGATTGTATAAGAAACGCTGCTGTTATTCATGACATTTTTTGTAATTTCAGTGGTCAATTCTTGAAATAATTTATCTGAGTGATTGTAAATACTTTTGTGTAGGAATATTTGCTTTTTGCAAAAGATTTAATTTAATATCATTCGTATTTACTTCATTATGTTCTTTTGTATCAATATTTGATATTCATATGCGATAATTTTTTTTTTTTTAAAAAAATTACGCGTCCCATGTTACGGTTTTGGTGTGACAACTGTCTAGATTTTCTGGTAACTCTCTGAAAGGAGGTTACGTGAAGTAAAGCTAAAATTCTGAAAAATTATTTATGTTTTTACATATATTTATCGTCTTGTATTTATTTCTCGCTATTGTTTCAATTGAAAATGGACTTAGACTTAAAGAGATTTGAAATTATCAATTTCATATTCAGACTAAAACTGCTTCTGGTTCTTTCCCACTTCGTTGCTAACGCATTACTTTCGTATGTAATTTCGTAGTTGGACGATATGAGAAATTACTTGGTTTGTGTACAAATATGATCATTTTTTGATCATTTCATTTGACCGAAATGAATCATAAATGATGGCATCTTCCATAAATGTTGATTTGGTTTTTGGAGATAAATATTCTAGGATCTTCGATAATATCATGATAAGAATATCAAAACACGATGATTTTCAAGTAACGGAATTGTTAGTAAATTTTGAGGATGCATTCCAAATACTCCTTGTAAAAAAAACTCTTTTTCTTCGAATCTATCGACCAAAGGAATGATGACTTCCGATGTAAATTTAATGAAGCAGCAGTTGCAGGGATTTACCTCCTATTATCCTAAGTTGTTATTCTTTGCTGTACTTATTCAACTGCCACCATTGTTCCATCGACAAACGTATGTAAGTAGGGATGAATATCGAACGGAGGCTTCGATTCCGTTAGAGACGTCGATTATCTTTAACCATTGACGAGCTGCAGTCACGCGATTCATCGACACTTAAGTTGTTTTGCTCTCTTCAGAATCTTCCGGGATGCCTACTGCATCACTTTTATTTTATCAACGGAAACAATTTATCGAAATAACTTTAGATTTTCGGGTAATCTTAATAATAGTAAATGAGATTATAAAATCACGAATTATAACCTTGTACGTAGCCCAACCACGCTAAAACTATTTCCGTTATAGTTTTTAAGTCCCAATTTTTGTAAGCATAACTTATGAGGGTAGTCAACATTTAGTGTAATGGAGCTTACCACGTTAACTTTTAGATTTAAACATCCCGTAGTAGAATTATCACTTACCCATTATTTCTTTCTGTGCATCGAAGAGAATTATTAAAAAATGTAGGAGGAAAATTCCATTCCCACGATATGTTTGACTGTAATTAAATTAAGGTTCCCATAAGCAGAGTCAGTTTTCTGAGGTTTATGAATCGGGTTCACAGACGTTGGGTGTGTGTCAAGAGTCGCCCACTCCTCCCTTTGGAACAGTCGGCCATCTGCCTCCAAATCTGGTCGAGACGAGAGTAGTGTCCCACAACAAACCCCATCCGCCTTGTTCCCCCTTACCTTTCAATATTACTTTCCTATACTATAATATTGTCCCCATTGTGGATTATCACTAAGTAGCCTATTTAAAAAAGAAAACGAGTAATTACTTCATATACTAATTTAATTACTTATTAATTGATACTGAAGAGTGAACGATTTTATTATAGCTTTTTATCCTCATATTTTCACCAGTAAGTAAGCCCTGTTTGTTTGCGATTCTGATTCGCGCTTTTTCACTCAACTCGATGACATTTCTATTACTTTTTAATGTACTACATAATCTGTCTAACTTCTATTTTATAAACGTATTGTTTTCTAGTTTCGCGATGTGACAGTCGCAGCGCGAAATAATTCGTCTCCTTTTTTGGGGGTCATCAGTCAATTGAACAGATTTTGACGCGGCTCTGTCTTGAACCACCCTCCTCTCCCTACATCTGAATCCTTAAATACTAGTTATACATACTATAATCGAAGCCTTGTAACCCCCTTCCCTTTCCATTCTTGCTATCCCCTGTATCTTCCATCATTAGGCTGACCAAATTCTGATGTACTCTTAACTTGGCTTAAAGACTTATTCCCTCACCGATGCATTCTAAATCGTCTCATTCCGAGAGATTTATCTGTCCATTTGATCGTCAACGTTCGTCTAAAGTTTCCAGTCTACTCCTTTCAGGTTTTACATTTGTCTTTGTTTCACATTCATACCGTCATGAAAAATTAATCTCGATACATCTTCAATGTTGGATATCAGTAGCTTTATCTTCTGGAAGAATGCTCTCTCAGTCTGTGTTATTCTGCTTTTTACGTCTTATTGGCTTCGTCCATCTTGGTCCACAAATGATAAATTGTGGGGGTAATATTTTTAGAGACTAGAAAGTGTTGAAAAAAACGGTAAAAATCTTTTCGCTTGTGAGATAGAGGCAGTCTCATCTCTCTCTGAAATTACGGTAGGTTTATTACTTGAAGAAATGTTAAGACTTCATATATGTAATTCTGTCTTAGATTACTTCAGAAAATGAGTTTCATTGATTCTTTGTTTGCTCCAAAAACGTTTATAACTTCAAGACAAACCTAGCAGAACTAAACTATTTACAAGTTATTAAATTCACTCAGTTTTGAAAAAGGGGTCCGAGGCACACAATTCACTTAACGCTAACAAGATTGTCTATTATATTAATTTGGAAAATACCTGAAGATGATACAAAAAGGTATCGAAACGTCGTCATGATATATATATATATATGTATATATAAATATATAAAAGAAATGTCTGTATAAAGTCATATATTGTTTTAGTAATTCAAAACAGACGATAAAATAAAACTTTTAATTTTTTATTTAATTATAATTTTTTAAATAATAAAGACTGTTAATTGGGTTTTAAATATGTCTTATTTTTTCATGTTACCCTAAAACACCTATGTGAGGGTAGATTGTAAGTTTTGCGGCCAGACCAGCCTTGGAGTGAGGTCGCGGCGCTCGGTCGATAAACACTCAGCTGTTCATTTGTATGACCATTGCTGCAGGCGGGAAATTCTCATCTGACAAAGCTTTCATACTACGTGTCACACTGCATGCTGCCGACGCGACGACTTCCCAGCTGAAGTCTCTTGTAATTCTAGTGGTGCAGGTCAGATATATTGGAGACCAAGTGTGGATAATTAGGCGATACGTCAAATTCAAAATTAGCTGAACATGCTTGGGGTAAAGGCCATCGAGGTTCCTCGAAACGTTTCCAATACTCTGTACGGATTAGTCTGCTGTAAGTAAGGAAATATAACATACAACTCGTATGAATTCTAACTCTATTAGTCTACTAGATATTTGAAATTCACTGTCATTTTGTGAAAATGGCCACGTTCCTAGACCGATAGGAGTCTTAAAATAATGCTGGAATTAACCAAGTAGGTTCTTTCATGTATGATTGAGCACTGTCGGTGCTCTGAATATTCGTCCAAGACGAATTTGGGGATCTCTTACCGACGTAACGTAGATTCTCTTCTTTTTTCTTGGGTTTGTTATTTCTGTCCTCAACATGGTCATGCTTCTTATTTCATCTTATCTTCCTCCTTACCGCCCACATCTTATTCCTTGACACTTCCACCAAATGGTTATACCTTTCAATAAATGGAAAATCCAAACGTACTTCTTAGTAAATCAACTTGTATTTTATGTTCTAGTCGTGTTTCTATATTTCCTGTATCATCTTATTCTACACAAGTTAATGGTCAACCAACTGCTTCAAGGTGTTTATGGTTCACGGTGCTGTATACGGAAGCTGTACCTTCTTTTGGTAGTTGTAAACTCACTATTATTGTATTTCTCGTACCATTTTTTTTTCGCCAGCTGAAATTCAAAATTAATCGATGCACCAAATTTTGCAGTTTTAGTCGGATTGTTACCGTGTATTGCGCCACTTATTAGATTTCTAGCACTTTATTTTAGATGGTTCTACAATTTTCCCAGGCTTTCCAACCGCCCACGTTCCATTTCCATACAGTCCTTTGCTCCTGTCCGCCCTACTTTCAAAGCTTCTTCTTCAACCGGCATTGGACGTTCTGAACTCTAGAGAAAATGTACCAGCCTTTTTTTTCGCCCACTGGTTTTCCAAATACGCTTCATTTCCATACAATCTGTTACTCTGTACTAACTTTGAACTTCCACTCTAAGTCGATTGTTTGTACGAAATGATGAAGAACTGTTCACTTCCTCCCAGCACACTTTCTGTTTCCATATTCAGCCGTCAGAGTCATTCTATTTCAGTAACGTCTGTCACCGTCTGTGATTTAATGTTTCACAGTTTTAATTGCACAGAATTAAACATTTTTAGGTTGTTGGTATTGATAATTCTTTGGTTTTGTCAGTCTGTAAGTACGTATTCGAGTTTTCTACATTTTTAATACTAATATTAGAAAAAATAAGTGCGGTTTTTTAAAAAAATTACTGACTGTGAAAAGTGGTATTCATTTCATTGTTTGCATTTTTAAAACAATGTTTTGAAGTCATCAAATTCAGGCAAGCGACTTGTTACTGCATTCTCCCGCACATTTTGGTCCGCGGCCAATGGCAACGGGCCATTTGGGACCAATCGTTGGAACATCGCGTTCAACTCCATCAACTGTTGTTGAAATCGGTGCTTTAAAGAGCGAGAGACATTCTGACACAAATCAAGGGATTTGGTGTGTCATTTATTGGGATTTTTTCACAATGGCTTTGAGTCATTCCGAGTGTATACTTTCAGTAAAAAAATATTTTTTTAAAAAGAAATGAACTGAGAAGCAAGAAAACCATGTGCTGACGATTTCAAACCGTGGATCAAAAGCTAAATTTACTGTTATACATCGATTCAAATTACAATACTACGTTGAATCCATTTCAACGAACAGCCGCACCAGGCAAGAAGGTTTGGTATCTGAAAAACGTTTTATGTGCTCGGAGCTATATCAAAGTAAATATCCGACTTGATAGTTGTGTGTGTTAACAGATTCTGAGACACAGCCGGGTTCGTATCCCTGCAGTTCTCCAGAGGGGTTGAAACGGAAGAGGAAACAGTATAGCTTGTATCCGGCGTTTTGTTGTCCTTTTAGAGATCAACTGTCACATGGAAAACTCTATGCAAGCAGTCTTGACACAACTCGAGGTCATAAACGTAAAAATATTTAATTGACACATTCTCTTCAAATTCAATTGTTTTAAAATATTAATACACGTTTCAGTATACTGAGGATATCTCCTGCGACTACTTCGCGAGCATTGGATTTGAAATTTATTTATATTGATGGATTTAACATAGATTCATTTAATTAGAGGGAAAAGTGTAGTACGAGAGTAGTAAAGAGATAAATTAAATTTGACAGATCTACATAAAAGACAATCATTGCTGGTCAGGCATGAACCAGCTATGAGCTACTTCATCCGGGAATAATAACCATATCTCCGTAGGGATGCTCAGAAGGGAACATTTATTCCGCTGAATCGTCCCAGACTATGAACTAGTTGGTTGTTTGTGCTGTGGATTTCACTTGGGACAGCTGAAGTAACTGGATCAATAAACAAGACTTACCTTGGCGTTAACAAACAGGTCCGACTTCCTGCGGGATATCGTCTCACATTTTTCCCTCGTCAACCCTTGCAAGTCTACTCAAATGAGAGTGATTAAGGTTTTCACATATATGTTAAACGGAGCACCACACATCTTGGTGTGTAATTCTGTGGGATTTCGCACTATTTTGTAGCATCAATATATTTTTATCCCGAGAAGCATTAGCTTTATTGGTAGTATGTTGAAAAGAAAGAAAGAAGAGATCTTGAAGTCTCATTAAATTTGGCTCTGCGCAATGTGTGGTCTAAGAACAAGTTATTGCTCACTGGCTATTAAACCAATTTGGTCATTAACGATATACTGAAGCCAAATTACTGTGCAGCTTGAACTTAAAATGAATGCTTAGTTTTTTCGTTTGCCTATTAATATTTTTTTCTATTCTAGTCAAATATACAGGCTTCTTCTGGGGACTTGGTATTCAACTTCGGCTCGTCTCTTGAAATAAATATGGAGTATATTAAACTTGTTCATTTTCATTGATTTTGAGAATGCAATTAACATGATAATTATCTAGAAAAATTGCTGTGGCATATATATTGAATCAGATAATCATTGTCTCGAGTAATCTCGTCAACGAAAATGATAAAGATGTAATTAAGGTAAATCGGCACCAAAAATAAAAGACTGGATAAGCCAGCTAATATAATTCTTGGATTTTCCTCTTTTCGGCTTTAAGCCGAGGATTTGAAATAAGGTTCCCATAAGACGTGACACGTAGTCCAGGTTGGGTTGCAGATGTTGGGCTTACGACACGTGTTCTTCGCTGTTCCTATTTGAGCAGTCGGCCAGCTGCCCTCCTGATCCGGTCGAGGCATGCAGTCACAGACAATCCAACTCCCGTTTTCGGAAGAGCGTAGGACATTTCCGAGCTACCTGATGAAGATTTTTCTAGGGTTTTACCTGCATCACATTTAGGCGAATTGCCAGGTAGGACCCTTAAAGTACAGTCCGTGAGCTCTAGTTAATCCTTGGCTACTCTGCCCTAGCTTTCCGCATACCCTCTTTCCATCCCTTCCTTTGGTATTATACGGGATAATCGTCATGTAGCTTATCACAGATACACACGCACACACACACAATTCTATAAAGATACAGCGACGACTTGCCGGAGAGAACGGGAGTCTTTACAAAGTACCCTGTCTCCTCGGCTAGGTTTGGCTCTAATATTCCCGTAATTGTACCACAAAACTCATGGTACAACTAATTCAACTAGTTGAAGAGAAAGGCATTAGGAAAAGAAAAGAAAATGATTGTGGATATTGGGAGAAAAATCCTAGTGGTTACGAGCTTAGAATGGCTGATTATAGTAACGGTAAAATAGAACTGAAGGTATTGAAATATGTACAGAAACCAGATAATTTTATGCGGCTCGTAGATAGAGATACAGAGTATAGAATATTATTGAAGATGGTCAACTGACATCCTACAGATCTATGACCTGAAAAAATAGTTAATAATTAAATCATTTTAATTGTATACGCCGTTTGTGTGAATGCGATTGTGTTAAAATGAAGTAATACATAATTATTATCCTCAGTACTCATTCAGTTTATATTTGCCAGTGGTTGATTTTGTTGCGGATGACATGACTACCGCTGAGTGCTATCACTAGCACGATAAAACTCAGTATTTCCTTCTAGAGTTTACGAGAAAAATAAGTATTGTTAGTACATACAATTACTTTAAATACAAGGTAAACATAGTAGGTCTTAATTTGACGTTCTCAGTTTAAATATTATTGAAGTCAACGTAGTCTACCTTGCCAGAGCTCAACCGTAATAACGTAATGTATAAATATACAATATATAAAATATGGATTTAGTTGGGGTTTGAAATCAAATATTAAATTACTGTATTTCTATTTAATAACAAAAACATGGCACTAAATTTATGTGTACTTAAATTAATTTCTCTAGATCTCGAAATGGATAGTCATCACAATTATTAAATCTTGAAGGCGTAATGGTTATTTGCTTACTGGTAGTCTCCAAAATTTTCTCACAGTATGGCTGAATCTTCGGTTGTTTTAGCCTCAGGTAGACTGATGTTCTCTGTTTTCATGAAGTCCGCTCCAATAACTGCTTCTTAATATCTTCCTAATATCTACATCCTAATATTATTGAAATTACTTACTAAATTTTTATCTTGGAAAACTGTTTCTAACTTTCTACCTTTTCAATCAACCCTATCTATCATCTCCCCCAACCGCTTGTCCACTGCTTTTAAAAAAATAACTGTTGGATGCATGCATTTATAAAGCGCCTTCAGTGCTATAGCACGAAATTCTAGCGGATACACGAACGTGTTTTCTATCGGAAAAATAAAATTCGGAAACTAAATAACAATATAACTAAACCAGATAGTAAACGGTGCTAAAATTTTACAAATACGTGTGGTTTGAGGATTTGTTTGGTCAATAGGGTGAGCCACTTCTCGTCTGCCGTACTTCATATCTAGGCCACGGCTCCGGCGCAAATGTTGGTTCTGCGTTGATGAGCTCGTGAATTCAGATTTCCCGGAGATTTAGTCGCGACGTGTGTGTAAATTTACTTGCATGTTGGAATATAAACCCACTGGAATAAAATGAACGTCGGCGCTTAGTCCAGACGAAAACAAAAACTTTTTCCCTAAAAACAATTGAGACCACCAAGTGTTCTGCTTTGATAACAATCGTAACTTCCTGGTCTAACTGCTACATACGGGAGTTAAATAAAACTGTGCTTTAAGTAAACTATTGTTTTGGACGATTATAAAGTTATATATCCATTACAGTGTTAAGAATTCGTATATTTGTATCAGATGAGGAATTATAACGACGATAGGAAATTACACAGGGTGTATCAGCCTTTAGTCTGAAAACTATATGAAACGTTGATCGGAATTTTTTTAAATAATAAAACCGTATGCAAAGAATAGATTGGTGGTATTTTCAGTTACAGGAACAAACTACCAGAATGAGTATACGAAGTCAACCTTTGTTTTGTCGGACATTTGTTAAATTTGTGTAGTTAAGTCTTCTCCTCGTATGTTTGAGTAGTTGGAAAATGCAATTTACCATTAAATAATCGTTGATGATACTCGGAAAAATTACTATCCATTGATACCTAACATGATCTATGATTTTTTTAAAATTTCCGAATTGACAAGTGATACTCCTACTTTTGATTTGTTCTGGGAAATAAAATACCACCAATAGATTTTGTAAATAGGGTTTTCTTATAATGTTTTCACCCGAACAACCGTATCAGTAGTTTCTGAGAAAAAAAGGCTGATATGGGTTTTTGGATTTACCGTATATAATTTTACGAAATATGGAAACGGTTCGAATTTCAATTTTTGGTAACGCAGATTAGTAATTTCTTGGTTCTTACAGTAGCATTCACAAATAACTGTGTTTTTAATGATTTTGTTTTACACTACAAAATTAAAGGAAACCGGAGAGAGCATTCTCTCGCAGGTGAACCTTCCCAGAGAGCTCTAGAGGAGGCTACCTTTGGGGATGCCTTCACTTCTCTCTGGTTTTTTGAACTAAGTTTCCCACATGCCGAGGCATTTCGGCCTGTTTTGAGAGGTGTATGTTCCGGGGCCACAGACCTTGGGCATACGGTAAGAGTTGTCCGCTATTCGTATTGGAATAGTCGGCCAGCTGCCTCTTAAACTGGTCAAGGCACGGCGAGGGGAAAGCTTTGACCCCACAGCAAACTCCTCTCCCGCCATCGGAAGGGATTGGGACAAGTACAAATGCCCGACCTACCTGATGTAGGTTTTTCTAGAATTAGTCCTGTATTACTTTTAGGCGAATGCCGGGTAGGATCCTTAACTATAGCCCTGGGGCCCTAGTAACCCTTGGCTACCTTGCTCTACCTTTCCGCATCCGCTCCCCCCTTTCACTCCCTTTCCTATGCTATAAGAGGGGAGTTTCCACTATGTCTACACCTTCTTCTTTCAGAACAAAATTTTGTAATCGAGACTTTCTGAATCTTCTGGAAGCTCTCACAATTAGCGTCAGTTTGTTATTTTGACGCCCTTTTATCCAATGTAACCTGTTTGTGTAACTAGAAAATTTACAGCTATGTGGTAACGAGAAATGGCCGGGGTTCCGCAATGCGAAAAACCCCCGCCCCCAACCCATTCTGCGAAGTTGAAAATTATCTGTTTACCTTCCACACCGATATTTACTTCCTATTACATATAATTTTATTAACTATTTATCGTGTTTCACTCTTTTCCTTTAATGGCCGATGTTGGTATGAAATTTTGGCACGATTCTCGTGAGTATACACAGTTCATACATTTTACCGTTACTATTAAAATTGTTACAAGTTTTTTGGTAATTAATTTGCTTGCTCAATACCTCGCACAAGAATGGAAGCTTTTCACAGACAGCAGTTTCAGCATGTTAATTGTGTTACTGCACCTGGAAGGCATCTTTCCTTTTCAGATACAATATTCATCAGAGAATCAAAGACCAGTTTTGCAGCGCGGCAAAGAAGCCGGACAAAGGATCTGTGCGCTCTATCACTGAACAGATATGTTCCTTTGTTTCATGAAGAATGCGTATTTCTCTGTGCTGGTGGAGAACTCGGCTGCCTCTCGCTGTACTCGCATTTCGGTGGGCGAGGTTCGGATTACGAAGCCCTGTAGCGTTGGATTTCCGATTGCAGACCTTACGAAAGGTCAAAACGCAGACGACTTCAAATGTAAATTCATTAATTAGACGTGGATGGAAATCCTATATCCGTTAGCAGAACGAAAGTATTTATAATTTCAACTTGGGTTGAAAAAATTATATTTTTAACAGTATTTATTAACCCAATATCAAACTTTATTTGACATAAATTTCATTAACAGAAGGGGATAAAATTTTGATATCGTTATTATAAATATTCAGTCTCACTCTGGTATTTCAGGTTTCAATACGGACCCAGGGTTTGCGTTAGGCCACATATTGCGTTGGATGCACTTAAGGTTATATTAACACTGCATAATAAAGGGTATAAGCATATTAATGAGTGAAGTATAAAGAGCAATGAAGGATACGAATGTCACTGGAAATGACGACATGCCAGTCAACTTGTTGAAATATTTGGCTCACAAGGATTCAAGAAGGTGACTTAGTTGATAGTCCGAATTTAAGAAACTGGAAAGTGACCAAAAGATTTTCTTGACGTTACCGCTGAAAAGGAAACAGCAAGCCAAGTAATGTATTGATCGCAGAACTGTCAGCTTGATCTCACATTCGGGGAAAATTGGACCGAAACATGAACATTAAGAACGAGGGAGAAGAAATGAATAATTTAAGTGGACAGAAATTGTAAAAAATGAAGAGGTTCTAAGAAGAGTAAGATCCATCCAGACTACCTGGATCGGATATATCCTAAGGATAAATAGTTTACTGCAGGATATCATGGGCGAAGTTCCAGGTCAAGTAAGAAGAAGAGTGCTGTTCCTAGACGAATTGAAAAGACAAAGAAGAAGATATTGGGAGATAACGGTAGAAGCTCAGGACAGGAAAACCTAGAGCAGGAAATTAGAGATGGAGGAACTGCAAATATGAAGAACAATATAAATGATTCTTCTGCTTCTATCTGGTGACGTCTGCCTTGTCTGGTAACACGGACGGAAATGAGAATATTTTCTCTGCAACTCGTCAATTCCAACCGTCACTTCAAATTTAACTGATCCCGTCCTTTTCCTTTGCTCTCATCCGTCGCCAGAGACACATTCTGTCACTCTATGATTTCTGATTCGGATTTCTATTTTACTCCGCCGTACCTCCGCTTTCTTTTTTTTTTCACTTCCTTACATTAGCTGTGTGTCACATTTTAATTTTGGTGGCATCCAAAGAGAGATCAAACGCCACTCTCGATTACTTTATGATCTGATCAATGAAAACGCCTTCGTTGAAGCTGTACGTAATTTTAATATATTTGTCGAATCAAACGGTCTCAATTTTTTTATCGCAACTATTGTTTTTTTTTAAAAAAATAGTTCAGTTGTTGTCATCGTTGATTCGATCCAAGCCTCATAGAGCACCATCTTTTCTTGATCACCCGTACAGTCCCTTGAAATTGCGACGAACGACCGATCGGATTACTGACTGAAATAAATCACTACAAATTAATAAAAAATATATAATGACCCCCTTCTCCGCGATCCGCATATCTCCTAGTCATCGATTATTTTTCTCCGATTGTTTAAACAATCCAACTTATTTTTATTGTTCATTGAAATGTGACGCAGACACCACTAACTCGGTTTCGATTGAATTTAGTAGGTCTGTCCCACTTTTTAAGACATAAATCATTTGTTGTTCTAATCCACGGAGACGAACCGCGACTTTTTAACTGTTCGAAATGGTAGCTGTAACCACGTTCAATTCTTAATTTACAACTTATCCTTTTGACGTTTCCCAGATTCAACGAGAAACCTGTTAAAAACATCACTGCTGAGCGTTGAGTGCTGATTTTTGTCAGAGGCGATGTTCTTATGTGCAATTTGTGATTTGTCGCATTTGCTGTCTGAAAATTTCTGATTCATAAGCACTGGGACGAGTCATTTTATAATATTAATCTTTCAATACTGTGAATGAAGGTATTCCAATAAATTAGTTAGTGGGAAACAAACAAGTGCTTAACAAACAAAGCTTCTAGTTGTTAATTTAGTTATTTTGGGAATATCTGAGGGACCATAGTTCACTAATAGCTTGACTATTTTATATGTCCGCCCACATGAAAAACAAAGATTAATATGCGACTTGAATATCTATCTTAAATTTAAATTGCAAGGATTCTCTGAATCCGCCAAATAGAGTGTATGGCATTGCATCTGATCCTCAATATAAGCTGGAGAGTTTGATTGGCTTTTTACGATTTTCTGAATTTTATTATTTTATCATTTTTTTGCTACTTCATTTTTTTCAGTGGTATGAACACGGTTTGAGTGTTAATTTAGTTATTTTGAAAATACCTGAGGGACCATAGTTCACTAATAGCTTGACTATTTATATGTCCGCCCACATGAAAAACAAAGATTAATATGCGATTTGAATATCTATCTTAAATTTAAATTGCAAGGATTCTCTGAATCCGCCAAACAGAGTGTATGGCATTGCATCTGATCCTCAATATAAGATGGAGAGTTTGATTGGCTTTTTACGATTTTCTGAATTTTATTATTTTATCATTTTTTTGCTACTTCATTTTTTTCAGTGGTATGAACACGGTTTGAGTGTTAATTTAGTTATTTTGGAAATACCTGAGGGACCATAGTTCACTAATAGATTGACTATTTTATATGTCCGCCCACATGAAAAACAAATATTAATATGCGATCTGAATATCTACCTTCAATTTAAATTGCAAGGATTCTCTAAATTTGCTTTTTATGATTTTCTGAATTTTATTATTTTATCATGTTTTGCTACTTCATTTTTTTCAATGGTATGAACACGGTTCGAGTATTGATTTGACAGTCTCAATTATTGGAGAAGCTTTGGTATTTTGACTGTCGCTCTGAATTGTTTGATAATTGGCGTGCTAAATACGTCCTCATTAACAGGTAACCCCTTTGACGAGGAAGCGATTGTCAACGTTCGCCTGGGAATGCCGGTGCACTTCAAAGCGAGATTATCAACCGTGCATTTAATTTTCTTTGAATGAGTTCCCGAGCCGCGCTAGTGAAAGACTTAAATTAGGCAAGTGGGAGCCGAAGTGCACGGAACTTGCTGAGCACGGATGAGATGTTATCAACGTAATTTCCCGCATTGTCATGAAAGCAGCACTAGTATGTAATCAAATTACTTCTGTTAATTTGTGTATTTTCTAAGAATAAAGACTGCGCTTAATAGTAAAGAATGTTCAATAAAAAATTGTATAATTATTGAACGAATAGTTCTCGGGCCTCTAACCAGTTCGATCTTTCGACATCGCCAGAAGATGTCAGAGTAAGTGATCGAAACGTTGCGCAATTGTCTTAATTGG
This sequence comes from Zhengitettix transpicula, assembly GCA_037074705.1. Taxonomy (NCBI): domain Eukaryota; kingdom Metazoa; phylum Arthropoda; class Insecta; order Orthoptera; family Tetrigidae; genus Zhengitettix; species Zhengitettix transpicula. The sequence continues at coordinate 65,648,886 of CM073593.1, read as the reverse complement.
TTTGAAGCCCGTGAACTGTTTGCTGAGTTTTTGTTCAGTAGGAAGCAAGAGTAGTGTAAAGACGATTCAAGTGACTTTAAATGTAATATGGCTGATTACATTCTAATCGTAGTGGAATGTCACAATTTATTTACGATATCTCTCACTATTTGTTACAGCAATATTACGGACGATGATACATTATAATACATTTTGCAGAATCTCAAATTTGTTACCTGCTTCGTGTTTCTCTCAGTTCGGCTATGTTTAGCTTGCAGACTGTATGGCTGCAAAAATAATCTTATTTACAAGTTCTTTAGCCCGTTTCTGCGCAGGGCACATAATTGGTTTTAGAAACTGCGTCAAAGATGCAACTCTCTGCATACTAATAATTAGAGGTTAAGAAAGTATTTAATATGTAATGTATAATATTATTGCAGATATTTGGAATTTTACCAGTGTTTATTATTCCTGCTTGCAGTTTGCACCAGTAAATAGTTTCTCGACTACCTCAAACGTTTAAGTGGATAGTTTTTTATTATAGCAAACAGTAAATTATGTATTCTTCCGTGAGGAAACTAGAAGTATTCGTTTTATGTTTTCACTCCAAAGTTAACTTCTCTCAACTGCTGCTAATGACTTCGCTATTCTATTAATTTTATGTTTAATTTTAAGCGTGCGATGTTGAGTAACATGCAGTTCAACTTTCAAGATTTTTTTACAATTGTTAATTTATTCTGGCTGTACAAGCATTTATTCGTTGTATATTAATGCAAGTTTTTGTTTGGATTCATTATCGGATAAAGTTCATATCCACAATAAAAGCAGGATCGCATTCGGTAGTGTCCCCCAAAAAAATGACAAATGCAAATAAAAATTATAATTTACAGATATTTTTTCTTAGTGACTAAATTAAATATTTCGGGAATTATAAGGTATTTTAACAAGAGCACACTGAAATTTTAGATTCTTTTGTAAATGGTTGATCTGCCAGTATATTATTAATATTTGTTTTTTTTCTTCTATAATACGAATCTGCTCGAATTATATATGTATATTTATAGAAGTTATTTAATTTCTGTATCATTATTAATTAAATATGCAGGACCTGATTATCGGTTCGAAACACGGAATATTTAAACGTACGTAACTTGTTTATCACATGAAAACCTCAGACTAATTATAATCTTATAGGGTAAATTATGTGACATTTAGGGCCACGTTGTATTTGTTATTTCAGTTCGTAAGAGGGAGTTAAAAAAAACTTGTAATGCTGTTAGGGGCCGGATTAGTTTTCGCCTGCGAGAAGACCGCCGCTTCCTGTGTCAAATTGTGCAGGTTAAGTAGTTAGTAATTGATGATAATTAGTTCTTATTTTCACGTTTCTCTCTACCAGGACAAATTGATAGGGCTGTGAAAGTTTCCGACAATTTACTACTAACGATCCATGATGGAAAGATTTAAGAGAACCCGATTTGACATAATTAATAATCGTAGGGCTATAATAATATTATTTCCCTCATTAAATATGAAACCAGTAGGCTATTTATGCGAAGTTGCACATAACATGGCGTATTATTATAACTTCAAAAAGATTTTCCTCTGATATGTGCATTTTATGCTATGTTTTTATCTTGCAATTTTCTTAGGCTGTTTTGTAACATTCTATTTGTAAAATATTGTGGTAATTAATAGGTTTACAGAGACACTTAAAATCCTTTGTAAGGGTTGTTATTTACGGATATTAAACTGAGTTCCACACTGGCTTTATTCTGACGGTATCGAAGTATAATTAGATCAGACTTGGCTCGGGATTTAAATTACTTTTTGCATAAAACAATTAATGGGAAAAAAATATTTGGGAATCAAATAAAGAGGAGGATGCAACTGTAATTAATTGATAAGCTGTTGAAATTCGTTTGATCCCAAATAAAATGTTCGAATATCATTAATATTCTTTATTTTATGTTTGAGGCGTTTTTACCTTAACAACGGCGACTTACTATATGAAGTTTATTATATTGCGGGTTTACTGGAATTTCCCGAAAGCATGAATTCCACGATTGCTTAGAATCTTGTTCTTCTCCATAAGGCTGACGGTCCAAACGCAAGACTCGCACCAAAAACATTGCGTAACGGACAGGGCGATGCCCTTCCTACAACCGGATATTGTCCCTTCCTACAGGACGGAAAGGGGGCATAATTACCACTTATTGCCTGATCCTTTAGGTCTCCTCCAAAATTGACGGTGCATTGACACGAATCCTGGAGTAACTACGTGTCGAGTTATTTTACTGCACTAGTGTCAAATTGTTGGAATACCCGAAACACACAAATTTTTGAAACAATACTGGGTATAATTTTTGTGAAATCGAATACTTTTTAATATCTTATAAAGTGGACACAAAATAAACTTAAAATTCGACACACAGTGTTTATTTAGGGCTTTTCGGGCAAGAAAAGTTATTAAAATTAACAACTGTCAATTCATCAAATTATATAGGCGTACAAAGGAGTTAAACATAATTGTATAAACAAATTATATATATAGTGTCACATTGCAAATTTATAGTATCACTATTTGGCTTTATGTGCATCATTTCTGAGATTAATCTAGGGAATACGTTTTTGTTACTTCTCTAAAAATAATGTTTTTTACCACCGTGAAGATATAGAAAAAAATAGTAGTTTTTATAAACCTCCCCTCAACATGTTAGAAACATTTTAAATCGACTTTTCTAATATTATTTTGCTTTATTTAATTAAAATCATTTTTTTCTTTCCACAAAGTTGCAAGTTCTTATTTTTTTTAAAGAAATTATAGTGAGTTATAGTATTCCGTTCCTTTTCTCATTATAAGTTTCCTACTTTTGTTGTTGTTATTTGTACTTAGTTCCTTAGACAATTCTAAACTATTAAGTGCTGGTTTCTCAACCGTTCTAGATCCAGTTTCACTTTACTGTGACTGGAATGTGTTCAAAATTAACCTTACAACTATCAATGGCCGCAGCATGTATAAAACATTAATTATCAAGTTTTTTAACCACAATTTATCTCATTTATTCATTTCACAGTGTATTAACATAAATAACATTTTTAATAGACTTTTCTAATATTGTTTTACTTTCTATAAATAATGAATCCATGTTTTCTCTCCAGACAGGTCGCAAGATCTTTTTCTTTTTTAATTAAAAAAAGAAATTACTGTGAGTTATAGTATTCCATTCCTTTCTCATAATAAGTTTCAATTTTTTTTGTTATTATTTGGTCTTAGCTCCTTAAACAATTCTGAACTCTGAAGTGCTGGTTTAGCAACCATTCTACGTCCAGTTTCTCTGTGATTGGAATGTGTTCCCTTACTTTCAAAATTAACCTTACAACTATCAATGGCCGCAGCATTTATAAAACATTAATTATCAAGTTTTTTAACCGCAATTAGTCTCTGTGACGAATCGACTCTTATTTATATATAAATAATTTGGAAACGTTCGTTATAAATTAAATTCCGTTTCTTTAAAGAAATTATGTGTGGTGATTTCACTCTATAAATATCTGGAATTGATAAAAAAAATTATATGCAAATTCATTGTAACTTTAATCGAAACTAGACAGAATAATTTATTTACGTACCAACAGGCAAAGTTATCAACAACATGATTCACAATATTTATTCTCGATCAAATACGAGGTTCATAAACTGTCTGACCAATTTCTGGTATAGATACAACCACCTCAGTTCATTGAAAAGTAGGTGCTTCACCCGATTGAAACTCGAATCAAAGTACTCAAAATTGTCTCTGCAGTAATATATAATGTTTATATCGAACTTTCAAGTTCCGTAGTTACTTGTAACTCACTCTATTGATTCTTTACTTTGATCTGAAACTTTGTGAGTTTCTATTTTAGCGATGATCGGTTGTTACCTGTGTTAGAGAAGTGAACTCATGGCGATTTCCTTATTTAGTGGAGACCTACGCCTTCTATATTTTTCTCATTCCGAGAGACGAATAACTTGATTTTCTCCCCGAGAGATAAAATACCAGTCTGGCTTGGAGCAAACTCGGGGCCGTTAGGTTTGAGAGGCCGGCGCGTTGACCTCAACATCAACGAGCTCGGTACCCGGCCAATCAGGCCTAAACGATAAAAAAAGATTCCCAAGATACTTAAAAATTTTCCTGCAACAAGCGTTAATAGAAGACTTCTCATCGAAGCGTTAGTTGTACTATGGAAGCGATTAAATAGAAATACAAGTTATTTTGACAGTGATGACAGTTGCGGCCGTGGAAAACTTCTCTGATAATGTGAACGGCTTTGAAGAAAACTAGCTAATGGCGTGGAATGTGTATGAGCACTTTTATTAAAATGAGGATATGGATTAAGAAAATGTGAGAAAGGACTGTAATTTAATAAATAGATAAAGTAAGCAAATGACAGGCAAAATAAGGGGATAATTTAAATACCGCACAACGTTTCTTGAATCCTTGTTCGGTTCATCAGATGATATAAGATAATATAAGAGCTGTAATTACGACAGAATTTCACAATCCAGGTAACGAACTCAAAAGTTCGTCCGTCACGTGGATTGCACGGTTGTGTCGTAATTACGGCTGTTACATTTTTAATCACCTGACGAATGGAACAAGGGTTCCTGAAACGTTGTGTGGTATTTATATTATCACTTTACTTTGTCTGTTGTTATTTGGCTATCACATCTAATTAGTACAGAGTGTACTTTAGCTCCATATTGCTTAACTGGTTCCAGGGTTTGATGAAGGAAATGCAATTCGAATAGAAAAGTACTAGAGCGAATAAATACTCAAGTTGGCTGATTAGTTAGGTTCCCTGCCTGAAAAGAGAGTAGAATCGGGAAAAGTTGTTAAAGTGAATAGATAAACTACTCCATGAAACGTTACTGCGGAGAAGCGATATTTAATATTGAGGATTTTTATGTGTTTGTTTGAAGCTTTAATTATTGTTGTAACAAGGTCCAGATTATATATATATATATATATATATATATATATATATATATATATATAAAGAACCGATATTTTGAAGTATCACAAAGTTCTCCTGCCAATTAAAAACTGAGGAAAAATTACTATTGAAAGAAATATACAAAATAAATTCAAGAACCGACATTTTGAAGTATCACAAAGTTCTCCTGCCGATTAAAGAAAGACAGAGGAAAAATTACTAGCGAAAGAAATATACGAAATACCGTGCAAGTCAGGTTAATATCATATAGGAGAAACCGGCCAGCCCTTTCGAGCTCAATTTGGGGCCAGTCTGATTACGGCAGTTGAATTTATTTATATTTTGTCGTAGAACACTCCAAATGTCACAACACATAAAATACTCGAGGCAGACATAAATTTATTTGTGATTCTCTATGGACTTTTGAAGATTCTTGAGGCCATACGAATACAGAAGATAACCACATTACTTTAACCAAGATCCTGATATGCCCAAAAGCTTAAAAACGCTGACCCAGAAAAAAAAATTCCCACAATATCTGTCTTTTCCCAGTTTAATATTTTCTGTCCAAGTATTTTGCCCATTGTTTTGAAACATTGATTTTCCTTTTCTTGGCAGTTTTATTTATTGCATAAATAACTACAGTTATAATGGAAACTAAAAAACTTGTAAAACATTGTAACCTCTGAATAACAATACTCTTACTGCATATCTTACTTTACGTTCCTTTTTTCATGTTTTGTGCTATCGGGGTACCAATAAATGAATAGAATGTTCGGTCGACAGCAGATACTAGTTCATTTAACAGAAACCACTGTGTTGGAGGACTTCTGGAGAGCAATGTTATCGAAATATTAGATTTACGTGCCTGTGTCTGTCAGTCGTGTTTTCAGCTGGAATGTAGAAACTCGTGGGAAGGCTCAGCTAAAGAACCAGCGTCTCTAAATCACATCCGTCTGTTTCCAGTAATATATACAGAGTTGCGCAACGACGGGTATTAGTTCAGCGGGCAGTCTACAGGTTATGAAATTCAAAATTAGATCATGAATATTGATCGAGTCCTCGTTTCTTCGTTGAACTCTTTGCTCAAACCTTGGCTCTCGATATTGGTTGTCTTTGACTTCCGGGTCCCTTATTCCCATCCAATAAATAATTGGACTATTTTTTGCTTCAGTTTTCTCGTACGATTTTACTCATTATATTTCTTACAATGTTGTAATGTAGAATCTGATCTACCTTAAAATGCCAGTTAATTCATTTTAAAATATCATATATATATATACTGTATTTTTATCAAAAAAATTGTAGATAGTTTTATTTATAAGTGCTAAGAAAAGTTGATCTCCCGCATGAGACTATATAAAAATATTTAATATTTAATTTTTCTGACAAGAAAATTCTGAATGTATCTATGAGCCGTGTAGCAGAGATTATGTTAGTCTCGGGGAATACATACCTTTGACGCTGTGTGTTCTCGTGTGACTTGCTGGCTCCGAGATTCCGTTCGCTATCTCGTTCAAGGCAGATATCGGCAGACGTAGTCGTGATGTCTGGCTGACGGCGGCTAAATCAGCGTTCGCAGATTCCATAGAAAACTTCCCACTCGTGGACTAAACTTGAACTCCATTTTCTATCCTTTCATCTCAAATTCAGATTCAAAGCTGATTCCGCTTCAAATATCATATCTGTGCCTGTGCCTATGCTCAGCGCAGTCTTTCCTCTGGTTAGTTTTGGTCTCTCCTTTATTTCCTGCATCTTGTCATAACATTATATATATTTTTAAAACTCATCACTTTCTCTTTAATCTGGTTCCTCCTCTGATAGCCTCTTGATCTAGGCGGAGCTGACCACTGTCCTTTTGGGAATTATTTCGCCAAGGATGAACAAATCTTATCTTTTCCTTGTCTCTAGTTTGGTGGCAATCCGCCACTAGACTGTTAATCTGCTATTACATTGGCAAAGGCGCGTCCTAGGTCTGTGGACTCGCGACTTCCCGGCGCCAAGAGTTTATACCTGCTAGTGGTCCTGCCCTGTTTCAAACTTTAGAAATGCAACTCCTGAATTTTTTTTTGAAGGTGTAGACAGGCTATGTATATGGTAATCCACATAGTGGCAACTTCCCTCTTATAGCATAGGAAAGGAGTTTGAAAGGGGTGATGTGGAAGGGTAGAACAAGGTAGCCGAGGGTTAACTAGGGCCCCCGGGCTATGGTTTAAGGATCCTACCCGGCAATTCACCTGAAAGTGATGCAGGGAAAAACGTAGAAAAATCTTCATCAGGTAAGTCGGGCATTTGGTACTTGTCCCACGCCCTTCCGATGGTGGGAGAGGGGTTTGCTGTGGGGTCGCAGCTTCCCCTCGCCGTGCCTTGACCAGTTTAGGAGGCAGCTGGCCGACTATTCCAATAAGAATAGCGGACAACTCTTACCGTATACCCAAAGTCTGCGACGCCGGACCTCTCTAAACAGGCCGATCCGCATGTATTGTGGGAACCATAGTTCAAAAACCAGAGAGATGTGAAAACATCCCCAAAGGTAGCCTCATCCAGAGCTCTCTGGGAACAGCTCCTGAGATTTTTTTTTGTAGGTGTAGGCATGTTATGTATAGGGTAATTCGCATAGTGGCAACTCCCCTCTTATAGCATAGAAAAGGGAGTGAAAGGGGGGATGCGGAAAGGTAGAGCAAGGTAGCCAAGGGTTAACTAGGGCCCTGGAGCTATGGTTTAAGGATCCTACCCGGCAATTCACCTGAAAGTGATGCAGGGAAAACACTAGAAAATCCTGCATCAGATAGGTTCACGCTTAGTGGAATGCAGAAATTAAAGGAATAGGAAAATTGAAATTAATAAATATGTAAATATTTCTTAGTTTAGTAATACTGCTCTTTTCGCATTTACTTCTCCAAAAAATACTGTGGTTTCGATTTGTTATTATGTAAATAAAAATGTTTTATTTATTTTTCATCTTATTCAACAATTTCCAGTATTGCAAGTATTATTTTAATATTTTTTGAAGCATTATAATTAAATTAACTCTACCGATGTGTAATATTTTTTTTTCATTTGTTTAACGAGAGACTTTTTTGCTCCAAAGATGTGACTGATTTTTTTTCGCTTCTGAAATTGATTTTCCTCAACTCATTATTTGCTACAGAATTTTCCGATTCAAGTGCTGCGACAATGATCTTCCCAAAAAAATTCGAAATTCCTTATATAATATTGTTCCCTGCACGGAATATTTCAGTTTGTATGTTCTTTTCTCTTATTTAAATATTCTCTTTTAACTTGTGCTATCCTTGATGTCCTTCTTTGATGCGTAAATTGTTGGAAATCTTGGTTCTTACACTACATCCGATCCTGTTTTAGCATTAAGGTGGTCAGATTATTAAATTTATCTGTGAATTGTAACCATATATTTTCTTTTTTTATTATTACTGCTAATACAGATAGTGCCTGATAAGATAAATTAGTGTTTCCTTATCACCGTCGGATTTGTATTAGTTTCTGTTTGCTGACACGTAATTAAATACCTTCCCGTTGTAAAAGGCTACAAATGAACGCGATTGTTCCGAGTTATTTGTAGGACAAGTCTGTGCCTCGTTTCCGTTGAGCAGATACGACCAACTGAGCGGAAGTCGGTGACTCCTTCCGTATTCATGTAGAACATAACGCACAATCCAGGCTTCTTAGTCATACGTAACGCACAGCATTACAATTCTAAATATGAGTACTGTTAAGGTCATAACATTTCTGACCTTTATTTGTCATTAGACAGCTTTCCTTTCTCTCTGGCTTTCACGCAGAAAAAGACAACTGTATCCAACGGAAAGTGTGTCCGTTTCACCTAATTGTCTCGTTGGGTCATTTGCCTCGGAAAACGTCGTTATGGTGGTTGGGGGGGAAAAACGGATCATTTCTAGGATTCTAAATATACGCGGTTCATAATTAAGGGATGAAAGCTGTCCTGCGTCGTCGATAGACGATACAAATTTAAGTGGTGTATTTCAGTAATTCAGAACAAATGTGTTATATTTATTTTGACTGAATTTTTATGGGTATTCGACCTTGGACATACGCTCTGAAATATTAATTTATAATTTTCCTCGTGGCATGGTAGTAAATTTCGACTTGCACAAGTCTTAATCATATAAAATACAAGAACCATAATATGTGATATCAACCTAATTATTAGATTTATACATTGAAATTATTTAAATAGATCACGAGAATCTTACCTTACAGTCTACAATATTGTCACAAAAATATTCAAATTATATCTTCTTGTCAATCATATAAATGTTTCATTTCGTCACACATCCTCATAAAACTGGGTCTAAATCAAAGATAATTTCTAAAGATATAACGCGTCAGTATCTAATTCATATAAGTGTAACTTCTTTTTACATTTATCTATAATCCGCGCAATATGTTTATCAATTTTACTTCTACTCTAGGTTTTTCCCGTGTATTTTTTTATTCTCTGATTTTTCAAGGAAGTACGTTGGAGTTGGAATAAATCAAAGATACGGTGGCTACTTCACTAAAATTTAGAACCAAAATCTTATTTTATAACATATACATAGATACTAAAGCAGGATAACAGAGGTAACGAATTCATTATTCAAGGAAAAGACCAAATTATATACGCTTTGTCATAACTTGTCTTTAATGTTGACTTACTACCTTCTGCGCGTGGCTGCTAAGAGTTTGCACGACTGTGCTAACGTGAGCGAAATTTGACCCCTTTCGCGTCTTTTGTCTTCCGGCTATTACAGTATAAACATCTCTGCACTTTTCGTCTCATATGGTCTCGTAGGGAACCATTTTTTAATTCTCATCTACAGTTATGTCTTCTGAAGATGCGTCGAACGCATTGCCACGTAAGCCATTTGATTCGTTCCGCTACATCTATGACATGATCAAGTCATTTTGTCTTATAAACCCTGTCGTTTATAACAAACATAGAAGTATACGTGTCAGAAATCGCACTCGTATATTGTCTGTGCTACCTACGGCTGTTGCACACTATTTTTGTCTGGAATGAGAAATGCCTTGCTCAATCAGTACGTAAAGAACATCCAAAAGGCTCCTTTCGGTGCTATGGACTAATCAGCACATACAAACAGGCCGCATCAGGCAGAATAAGCAGAAAAATCCAAATTAGTTCAAACCATTTAGTAATAAATGCTATTTTAAAGTAGGTTATATTTTCAAAACAAAAATAGAATTCGTACATTTTGTCTAGTTTTTTTTTCAACATCCATGAAAATTTTTCATGGGTGGCATTTCAAAGACATTTCTATACTTAGAAAATTACCCCCCCCCCCCCAGCCCCTGCCAAAAACTTTATATAAATATGTACGAATGACTTTCCTGTTAAAAATGTGTGTTAAATTATTCCGCTTTTAAAAATTAAACACTATGTATAACAAATGTAGCATTTAATAAATTTTACATATTGTCTATTGTGTCATTGGAGCTCAAAATTTTACATTCAAGATTAAATTATTAAAACAGACAATGTTCTGACATCACATTATGTAAACATTGCTGCTGCGCCTGGACCGTAGGAAAGGAGTCATATTGTATTGACGGCTCCGGTCATTTTCCGCAGAGTATTTGTAACACTATCGCGTTTGTAATATTATTATTTTCCATAGTTATCCTTGCTTGGGGTGCTGTAGCACATCACCTTATGAAACTCACGAGCCGCCACTGCCCAGGACACTATGTGTGTTGCCAGAAGTCTCACGTGGCGTCACCATTATTATTATTTCTATGTATAAATAGACGGGGAGAAGGATGATAAGTCTCCTTGGTCTGAGAAGTAAAAAAATAATACTGGAGATTGAATGGAATGGTCGATGAGTGATCACAGTACAGATGTAATTCAGAATGTTGGATACCGCACTTGTTGCATGGCTTTAAGTTCGAGCTGGAAACATCGTCAATCTGGTAATGTGACTATTCAATTTATTTTTTCTGATGGATTTATAATATTGTTGTGGATAAATATTGGTAGTCTTAACCTTCGTTGACAGATGTTCCAGCATTTATAACAATCGACAATCAGCCAGTGTGTGTTCTACTGCAGACTTACCATACTGATTCAACTGTTTGTCTGCAAACTGTCACAACGGGACTTCGCCGATAACGTGCCGTGACTTGATATCGAACGTTCCTAGTGTTGGTTTGTTTCGTTGGGGGCGGGGAGACTACAAGCCCTAATTTTATTCGATCAATTTGCATTTTTAATTTTCAAAATTTATTAATTTTGAATTTTTTCCGGAGGAAATATCTGCTCCTTCTTATTGTCATCGGAACATTGTGCTAATCGGTATTCAAATTATACGTGTTGATCGTGTAAATAAAGCTCAAAATTTTACGATCAAAATTAATTTATAAAAATAGACTATGAATAAGAAAGATAGCCAATACAGACAAAAAAGTGTGGTATTTATATTACCCTTTTTTGTCTGTATTGGCTATCTTTCTTATTCATTATTTTCAATCAGACGTAATTTTTTTCATTTTAAAAATAGACAATATTCCGATAAAAAATTATGTAATGCTGCGTCAAAATTAAATACTTTTGAAAATTATTTAACGTTTTCTTTTTAAAAAATTTTTACGACTAATTTTGATTGGCAAAATGCTAAGGTTTTAGATGTAGACATCAGATAGCATTCCAGAATTATGTCAGAAATCCTTCAATGCAACTAACGTACAAACTGAAGCTATAAACCCCAACAATTGATTTAATACCTTGTGATTTACGGTGAAGTTAGTTTTAGATTTGCTTTTAAGGTCGTCACCTGGTTTGTTAGGTGTGGCGTTCTTGCGTCTGTTGCATTTCTCAGTCACCTGACGAAAGCAACAAGGGTTGCAGAAACGTTGAGTGGTATTTATTTTATCGCGTATTTTTATCCTGTTATTTGGATATTTCTATATCTAATTAGTTAACATATGAATTTAAAATAATTGAAGAAAACATATACTAGCTTAAATTCAATCCTTTTACTGTCTGTAAGCGTTTACTGAAAGTATAACAAATGGGTAACATTTTTAATTGAGTTAATTTCTGAATTAGAACCAAGACTTCAGTATTAATGTTCCGGTCTTTACCTCACATAAGTGTTTGTGAAGGCATTGCAGTGTAAATATGTTGTATATCTAATTAGTTAACATATGAATTTAAAATAATTGAAGAAAACATATACTAGCTTAAATTCAATCCTTTTACTGTCTGGAAGCGTTTACTGAAAGTATAACAAATGGGGTAACATTTTTAATTGAGTTAATTTCTGAATTAGAACCAAGACTTCAGTATTAATGTTCCGGTCTTTACCTCACATAAGTGTTTGTGAAGGCATTGCAGTGTAAATATGTTGTCCAATTTAGAACGAATTAGATAAGGACAGTCACATAGAAAAATTAAATTGCGATATTGTCAATCAGCAGACTTCGCTAATTGAAAAACTGACCAGCCACATCTTGAATTCATTTTTACTAAATTATTAGTCCCAATTAGCACGAATAAAAAGAAATGAGCTAGTTTTTTATTTACGAAAGTTTAAAATATTAAGCCGATAGATTTTTCGGTTTTCTACGGTAAAATTGCAAATCATTTTATTGTATTAAGACTTAATCCAGGCACTCGTGGATTATCGCCAAACATTTTTTTACACGAGGTTTGTGACTCATTTGTTTCAAGACAGTGTAACATTCGTTTGATTGTCTGCGGTTTTTTTGTTTCCACTAGAAAAAAGCGTTTTACTCGAATTGTACAATACAATGTCAATACTGCGTGTGTGTGTCCCGTTCGTATCGTGAACTTATGCCGTCAGCGCCATCTGCCGATGAAGATTTGTACTGCTTATACATAATATGAGACATGTAGGATGCTGTTTTTCAGTTTTAAGTCTTAATTAGATTGTTATAATTTGCAAGTTTCGTACAGTTTTTCTTTAAGATCTGAATCGTAAAACTAACATTTTCTTACCTCAATCAACAGTTTTATAATTTTATCGTATTGAAATAAGATTGTTGAGCTACCATAGTTGAAGTCACTTTCTGTCGATGCCCATCCTTCCGGAAATAGCGTGTCGGTGCTATCAGCTTCGTTGCTTTTCAGTTCCGTTACACGCCTTGGAGCTGCGACTGCTTATTAAAAAGAGCTGTGGCACATAAAAATCTGATGCTCACGGTACGATGTCACTCTACGATCTCTTACAATACAAAAATTTGAATAAAAATGTCACGAGAGCTCTTACTCCCGTTTTACATACGGACCTTTAACGTAATTTCTTTTCTCCCGTCATCTTAGCGAACTTATTCCCTTTCTAAGTTTCATTCTTTCCATCAATAAGAAGTTGCAGGAGATTTGAGAATCCGCAGAGAGCTGAATTTGGCATTGCAACACTGTTGGAATTATCTTATTTTCAGGTCATAATTTCCCTTTCTTAATTTTAGGTCACTAACTGCATTAAGGAACCTCATACGTTTATAACTTCTGCATCCAATTTAAACTTCATGTCCCAGGTGAAGGAAAAACCCCTGCGAGCCTTTTCTCCTAATTTTTTATACCACTTTCCCCCACTAGGGAAACGTCATCACCCTTTACCCCAAGTAGTCTAGACAATAAAGTTGTTTTAGACAAACTCTGGGTTTCGCGGCGGATCGGCTTAGCCTTGATATTAATGCTAAGTATTCTTTGAAATGTCTGGAGGATTTACAATGGTGGTCAATTTGTATCTGATTTTTAAGGTCAAGTTGGAATTTTTGTGAGCCAAATTACACAGGAGGGACTTTATCGTACCACAACACTTTCATTTGAAAAGGCGACAGTTTTTACATGATGTAGTGTTTTAAAAAGTTTTATGAAGGACGTGTTTATGGTCAACTATATTGGAAGATTCAGAAGAAATAGAAATAAATAAATATTTTGAGACTGAAAATTGTTTTCTTCCATTAATATAAACAATGAGAGAGTTTCAGTATTTCTCCTTGTAGCTTGCGATTTGTGTTTGGAGTGTTACGGCTTTCTAGGAGCACAGGTTTTGCTACTGGACGGGACATTAACTTGGTGTCCTTGTCTGGTGACCTCGCGCTTGGAACAATTGTATTCCACCTCAGTTCACAGTGTTCTGGTCGAATTCCTCCGAATTCAAAGGACAGACAGCATCAAAGTTCTAAACTCGCTGCTAGAAAATGACATTCAATTGCAGATAATAAGTAATAATGACTAATTCAGTCCAAACAGAAAAACAAGAATCACAGAGACCACGGATTCAGCTCAGATCTAATTTTATTTCCTCGCGTTTTATTTCCTCGCGTCTTCTAGAGATAATCGTCTGCTTTCACCATTCACAAAGTGGTTCTTCGGTTCAAAATGTGTACATAACTCTTGCTTGAATTATTCTCCGCGGAAATAGTTCGGATCTGAAATGTGGCAAAACTCGTGTTAAAATGCTGTAAGACATTTAACGGCCGAATAATATTCGGCATAAGGATTGAATTTGAAAATCAAATGATAACTATTCGTTACCGTGGTTCCGTTGACTAGACGAACAAACTAGAACAGCCGAAACATCTTTCTCGACACTACATTTTTATTTTTTCTTAAACATTAATTACGAAGACTGAGGTTTTATCGATTTAAAGTAAGAAAGGAAATAATGTTTTTTTTTAAAAAAAAAGGTTTACTAAATTGAGTGCTTAATATTCAGAACGATGACTTTGGACATGCCAGACAGAATTCTTAATAATTTGAACGGTTGAGTCTATTGTAGTATATTGTTTATCCATGATTTATTTGAAATTATATATGATTTCAAAATACATCTTATAGTATGTTCAGTATACATATGGACAAATATGATTTTGTGCTGCCATCTATCGTCGAACGAAACTGTTACGATCTCAACGCGACATCGGTGGGCAAATATGGATAATTCACGTACGGTTGCATTGGTGCTGAGTCAGAGGTTACGTGAAATAATACTTCGGAAATTATTATTTTTATTTGCGACCTATATAAATTTTGTTGTACAGTAGAACGCTTCCACTATTTTCTCCTTTTTTGTGTCTCCCTGATTAATAA
Organism: Zhengitettix transpicula; assembly: GCA_037074705.1. Classification (NCBI taxonomy): domain Eukaryota; kingdom Metazoa; phylum Arthropoda; class Insecta; order Orthoptera; family Tetrigidae; genus Zhengitettix; species Zhengitettix transpicula. Next base: position 65,633,831 of record CM073593.1, on the reverse strand, counting down.
AATGTCTTTCAGCCAAGTTTTGTGGATTATCGTGGTTATTATTGTATTTGGGTATTCACAGACTAATGTTTATTATACGAGTACATTTCATTTTAATAGTTGATATAAAAATAATGCAAGAATCACTAATAATCCTTAAGTAATATGAGATATATAGTTTATTTAATTTTTTTTTAGCATTATGACTAGTATTTAAAAAGTCAGTCCCTATTATATACTTAGCAGTTCTCTTAACTCTACTCGTAGGACGTAACTCGTCTACTAGTTTATTTTTAAAGTAATTTGTTCGTTGTAGTTAACAGATATTCGGTAATTTTTTTCTTTGGTGAAAGGGATTTTGTAGTGTCGGTTAATTGTGTTCCATGGGCTTTTTGCAATTGATCCTAATACATCGGACTGAAATTTTGCCTTTTATACCCACACAGGGTTGAAGTCGGTTCTGGTTCCAGAATCGTTATGTATTCTCCACTATTTTGTTTGAGAGGCATGAATCTTGACCTTCTATCCGGCTTAAAACATTTTCATGATTCGAACTCAATTAACAAAGTCGACAAGATTTCCTTTAACTTTTTTAATTACGAAGGACCGGGAGTTCCCGATTGTTAATTTAGAGAGAGAGAGAGAGAGTTCCTGGTAAACGTATTCAACATATTTACAATACATTTTTCTTGACAAAATTAATATCTTAAATTATAATGCCCGAATAATTAATGTGTTATCAGAAATAATTTTTTTACCGGGTATATAGTATTAGTAATTATAAATTTTACGTGTTATGTAATATTGCTTCAGAAACAAGGAAACGGGAGCTGTTGTGAGGGAGGAAACAGGATGGCATGAAGATAAAGTTACGAAGTGCGGGTTGTGTCACAAGAATTGGAGAAGCAGCAAATTATCTCTGCTTGCTGCAAGTCAAACGCTACCAGATAATTTCTTGAACTTTTCCCTAATTTATGGCTCACGAAGAGATCATGACGCGGTTCGAGTGTTCTTCGATTTGATAGCCTTGACGCCAGCTAGTGGTATTTAGGTTTAACGAGAACCCGGATTTTCCTTTCTATCTGTTTACGGGAATAATAGCCGGGAACTGTTCGAACTAAGTTTGTTCATGTAGAACCTGTCAAAGTTCGGTTGAGATCTATTACGTTGCGAAGCGTCAAATATCATCACAAACCGAAACATACCAATAACTACAACGGATTTCAAAGGCCAGTCAATGCAAATCTTAGTTACCATTCCAAAATTAGTTCTATAATTTATTGTTAACGCTATTATAATTTTATCCCCTACCCATTTACTACACGATACAATTCCTGATCGATTTGATGCCTGAAATGGTTGGCTCGAATGTTACTTGTATGCGAACTTCATTGATCTAACGAAATGGAACGAGCAAAAAATATTCATACACAGATAAAAAATGCATAAGTAATTTCTTATTGAAAGGTAAAGAAAACCCCAAAAATCGATTTTCGCTGAAAAACTTAAATTTTAAAAATTCAGTAGCTTTAGACCACATTTGGGTTTAGCTATTTTTGATATTTATTTATTGTAAATAAATAAGGAATGTTGTTGTTTTGTGGACATCAATAATCTATTTAAAAATTACTATCCGAAATATATATTATTTACGAAGACAAACTTCAATTAAAACTATATTATATCAGACTTTATTTTTCATATGTCTTAAATATAATAAATTATTAAGTCTTTCATAGAATTTTAATAATAATTAATGTATTAGACACTTTTAAAAATTAACATATGCATGATGCAAACACAAACAAATAAAAAAGTTATTTATAAGTAAGAAATTTAAATACAAGGAATTGATATACATTCATGGGAGAAAACTTGAATTAAAAAAATTAAGATAAAAATTAGGAAAGTAGAAATCCTTACCATAAATGAAATATATCTCATTCATAAATTTATTTAAAAAATAAAAATATTTAATAGACCTTTATTTAATAATATTGTTCTGCATGTTAGAAGTGTTCTGTGAACAAATGGAGGAATACTGTGCGCAGCGGATGTCCGGAGAGCTTCCACCTCGTCGATAATTTATCCCTGTTCCCAATTAAGATAAGAGATTGAAGTACCTTGACGCTAACGATTCCTAGTCAGTCTCGAGAAGATAATGCTAACACACTCTCTTTGGACCGGAGAAAGCCAGGCATGTGTACACTTGGGGGAGAGAAATTACTTGTTTCATCTCAGGCTTCGAACCTCTAAGCGATGTCATCAATATAATCTGATTTTGGACACTGTAAGGAAGGTTCTCATTAATTCATTTCACCTTCCCCATTTCTGCCGCTCTTCCCGTTCCCTAAAAGTATACTATATGTTGTAAGATATTAACAAGAAGAGGCAAAACACAAATACATGGATTAATTGATGGAAAATAATTTTTGTTGTTAATTAAAACGTTTTGTTTAATTGTTTATGTGTGATCGACTTTGGAACATGAAAGTTTATAGCTGAAATTATTGTATTTGTACTTTCAATTGTTTAGCGTTCTGCCCACTGGAAGGTTCTTGTTGATGATGTGCAAATATCCTTCTCCGCCTTGCCCTGTCATGAGCTTCTTCCTTCATCAAAAAACAACGACCTGGAATTCCATCCATGTGTCTTTCGATCATCTCGTGCTGTAAACAATTTCTCCTTGGGATGTGTACAATCCAGTTTGCCTTTCTCGTATATAAAATGAATATCTTCTCATTTACTCTTCTTAGAACCTCTTCATTTTTCCCCCCATTTCTGTCCACTTAATTTTTTCAATTCTTCTCTAACATAAAACTTGAAAACTTTCTAGGTCTCATTTTTTAATTTCTATGATACTGATCCTCCAGATGCAGCAACTTTCAGGTTCTTCCGCAATTCCAGATTAGATTTGATTGTCAGCAGGGTTCTTTTCTTGTTGAATGCTCTCTTTGACATTGCGATACGTGACCTTATTTCCATCGTGCTGTTGTCATCATTCGTCAATGTCTTGAATCGATCGACATTTTGTAACTGTTTCCCATAGATATATGTATTTTCTTCATTTTGAACTTTTCTATACATTAAAATTGTTTTAATAAATCCGTGTTGACTGGTCCATTAAATGTACTTATACACACGGTACTTGTACAACAATATAAATATAAGCTCCTAAATATTTGTAAAAATATGCAGTAGTTAATTAAAACTTACATTTCAATCCGGCTTTGCGATATTAAAGTATTTGTTGCAATTTATGTTTATTATCCACGAATTATACGAGACTAGTCTCCCTCGTACCTTTCCAAATCTGAACAACATCACTGTTTCTTTTTGATAATCGATTAAAAGTTTCTGGGTTACACTGGTGATACGAGACAGGACTTAATGGCTGTTTTATTTTTTGCGATTGTTTTCAGCTATCTATGGGGTCAAGGAAATGGACGCAAGGTTTCTCGAGCGATTCCATTGTGGTCTGCATTTCTTATCAAAAGGCAGATTATTTTTGTATCCCACCTTATACTTAAGACTGTCGTTATTTCTTTTACCTTTTAAATTGATCTTAAAAACAATTCTAACAGCCGAGGTTGAAAAACCACTCGTACTATTTTTCAAACATTTATTCTATTTTAATAGCTGAAGAAATTTTAGGCTTAAGCCGTAATCATCTTCACGTACAATGACAATTTTATGGATGAAGACTAAAATTCAAATATACAATATATTATTAAATTTCTCATTCTAATGAACTTTTTCGGATACAATTATTATTACAATATTAAAAAAAATACCATATGGACATGTTCACTTATATTTTGTTACACGCCTTCAAATTACTCATTTTGTCCCTGGATAACGGAGAATCAGTCGATTCATCGGAAACCCAAATAGAATTTTGATCTCACGTTTATTGGGAACTCCAGAATGAGTTGTTGACGTCGGAAAAATTTGCGTTATTCAGGAATATCGTCCGAAATTAAATAAAAAAATTTAAAACTAAAATGTGTCATCCATGTTTAGTCGTGTTTAAAATGTATTTTTTTATTCCCACGTCATAATTAACGTATATCGATAAAAGCGTAGTTATGGGGAGTCAATTGTTCTAACATCGATTCCAGATTTCGCTATTTTTATCGAACTGAGAAGTTTCGTTGTGGAGATTCACTTAATTCATAACCAAAATTTCAGAAGAATATGATTTGAATTCAATAAAATTATGTTTTCATGTCCAATTTTTTTTGTAATGTGATATTTCCGCTCCTTTTCTTTCATTGGTGACGTGATTCAACCTGAGCTGTTTGAATTTTAATAAATGAATAAAAATCAGTCTTATATACATTTCAAATATCTAATGAAAACAATTGTTAGTGTCGAATTTTTTATATTATTATTTTCGTATCTTCTCAATGTTTTCAATCATTAGGAAATTGTCCTGACTCAGATGCATAAATTGACACATTAATGGCTAATTTCCACAGCTTTCGGTTCACGTAAATTATTTTTCTTTTCGGAATGTTATTGGGTGTAGCAGAACAGGGGAATCAGTACCGAGACTGTAAAATATCAACAAAATAACTAATCTGTGATAACTTGGTCCTATCACGTGTTGCACGTGTTGCTTTGATGTAAAGCTTAGGCACGTTTGATTCTTTGTCTGTAATGATCCTATCCAAAGGTCGTTTGGGCCAACCCGGCAAATCACTGGACCCTGTCTGGTGACTTGATCACACCATATCAAGTTTGTAAGCTACAAGTGTCATATCTGTTATATATGCCAACACACGGCCAGTTTCAATTCTTGCAAAAACGCAACTGATATTCCTGTATAAATGTTCAATCGTTGCTATTGTCAATCATTAATGAGGTATAAGGTATGATTATACGCTCTTGTCTGACAGAATATTTCTTGCTTTCAGAACTATACATAGTTATTCACACCACGTAAAGAACATGCCACAGCTTGAAACTGTCTTATACGACAATACACCTTTCCTCTTATTATTCCGAGAAAGGACTCTCGATTAAATTCTGCAAAGATAGTAGCATTTGTTTCAGTGCCTTAACACCAAGGACTCGTAATCCGGTTTTAGTTGTGCGGTATAGCCTACTGTTTGTTGGAGGCACTCGTGGTCTATGGAGTGGTTAAGAATAGGACTAACTTGAATCTAATCAAATTTGTTACACGAAAAAGTTTCCTGGATGTGTTGTTTTATCGGATGTGAAATCCCAGACTTACCAGAACAAGCCAAAACCAGATCATCAATCGCTCCATTGTCTATTTACCTCGCGATATGTATGATACATTGATCAGTCATTGGTCCTCAAGAATCAGTTCCACGAAACTAATCAACGGAGGATATTTGAATCCTTTTATTTACTAAAGACAAAAGCCACAGTGTTTTTTAGGGTAACAGGCTACATGAGGGTAATCCACATGGTGGCAACTCCCCTTTAATAGCATAGGAAGGGATTTGAAAGGGTGATGCGGAAGGGTAGAGGAAGGTAGCCAAGGGTTAACTAGGGCCCCCGGGTTATAGTTTAAGGAACCTACCCGGCATTCGCCTAAAAATAATGTAGGACAAACCCTAAAAACCTGCATCAGGTAGGTCGGTCATTGGATACTTATCCCACGCCCTTCCGATGGCGAGAGAGGGGGTTTCTGTGGGGACGCAGCATTCTCTTCTCCGTACCTCGACCAGTTTAGGGGGCACCTGGCCGACTGTTCCAATAGGAACAGTGAACAACTCTTACCCAAGGTCTGTGACTCGGCTTGTGGGAACCTTAGTTCATAAACGGAGAGAGGAAAAAGGGATCCCCAAAGGTAGCCCCTTCCGTCTCTCCTACAAGGTTCTGCCTACGAGAGAACTAAAAGCCACAGATTGTCGTTTAATATGTAATAGAACAGTTACCAACTCTGTGGCCGCGGGTGCCATGGCAGACATATTTGTGTGCACCCACCATTATTCGACTGCGACATCAGAAAGACGGATTAAAAATATTAATTAATTTGCGATCTCAACGGTCGTCTACGTAAATTAATTCATTGATGAGATATGGAAAAACAAAAAAAAACGAACTATGTCCGCCCGCTTGAGTGTGTCACTGCGTATTTAATAAAATCAAAATAAATATTTCTACTCGGCGACGGCCATGTTTATGATTGTTTGTTAATAGGGATATGCTCTCCTAATCATGACTCTCTGTCCAATGAAATTAAATGCAACAGATCACACTGAGATTGATATTATTCCCGTAATTTTTTTTTATAAAACTACCTCCGTCTTGCTTCGTTTGCATGAAATATAAACAATTTATTATTTACAACCCTTATTTAATTATAAATATCCATATGAAAAAATAGGTGATGAAATATAACAATTAATTTTATATTTTACATTATTGTTTTATTAATTTATTATTTATAACCCTTATTTAATTATAAATATCCGTATGAAAAAATAGGTGATAAAATATAAACAATTAATTTTATATAATAGATTATCGTTTTACATTATTATTTGAACTCTATCAACAGCTTGTTAGTTTTCTGGAACAGGTTCACCAGGGGCTGTAAATGAAGCTTTCAATGAAGCTCCGCCATATAGGCCATATGAAATTTGTATTGAAGGATCAGGATGGAAAAAAATTTCGACCAGACCGGGAATCGAATCCGGGACTTCTGCTTATTACACTGGTGGTCTAACCACTGAGTCATCCGAGTCGTCTTCATGCCCATTACGACATTTCTCCGTCCATTGTATACACTTCTTCAGTTACAATTCAGTGTATCCCAATTGTTCACGGCCTAACTATAAAACACAATAAAGCAATAAAATGAATTAATATTTTTACTTTTTTATCATAAAATTGAAATTCGGCAAACTATATTGCCTAATTCAATATATTGTTCTCGGAATTCAACCGGGTTTTGCATAATTATATTAGAACGCAACGTTTCGACGACTAAAAGCTCTGTCGTCATCTTCTAGGCGAACGTTGCGTTTTAATATAATTATGCAAAACCCGGTTGAACTCCGAGAACAATAAATTGAACAACTGCATCGGGAAAGGCTATCTTTGATATATTGCTTATTTTGTATGTTGCGAAATTTGAAATACAAATGTAGAAAATCGTCGACATATTTGTTGAGTTTATCCTGTCTATACAGTCCGACGTTAGCGTGTTATTTATTTAAGTAGTAATCGTAAATAATTAGTAAAAACTACGTATTATTGTTAAAAAAAACTAGTTCGCATGACTTGGCAAAAATAGTTTTTTGTTGGTGCTGCATCAAGGTGCTTTGAAGTTATTTTTTAATTTTTTTTTGAAGATAGCGGGAAGTTTATTCTGATCGCTAAATTCCTGAGCGGGATATAATGGAGGGGATCTACAGGTCTGGGGGTTTTCCTACTTGTACGTCTCTCCATAAAGAACCGTTTTTAACGTGAATATGTTTTCTTTACCGGCGATGCCTCACGATAGTGCATTTACTTGAATTTCCGTGGAATTGTTGTTATGGGTGGTACATTAAACAACATGTAATGTTGTTATAGTATCGCTGCAAAGCTCACGCGGTGTATGTCTAGTTAGTTTTAAGGGGAATTAGAACACGATAAAACATATTTACGTTATAATGTTGTTGTGTTTGTAACCAGATGTCTTCTTGTTTTTTTTTTACTGTTTGATTCGCTTATCTGACTTTATTTTATCATCCATGTTATTTAGTTTCGTTATTCGTTTGGTCTGTCATTCATTATACCATGTCAGTCTCTGTCACATTCTTCGTCTCCAAAATGAGAAAACAAGAAGTGTGATCCGTTCGGGTGCGACAGAAAGCACGTGGCTGGAGGGCGAGGCGTGGCGGAAGTGCGGATTGTCTCTTGGTCCCGACCTTGCCATGTGCGATGTGGTCCAGGACCAAGTCAGTCCGGTACGGGCCGTCGCGGACGGTGCTTCACCTGCTGTATCCGGAGTCGGGGATCAGCGCCCTCTTGTTTCTTTCTGGGTCTAGGTTATCGTTGTTGTGGAATAGCCGGTTCCTGGAGTGAAAGTGATTGCCCCCCTCTATCTCCAGAGGGCGCTGTGCCGCAGTCCGGAGAGCAGAGCAGTTGTGTCATGCTGAGCTACCAAGTATGTGCCGTACAGTGGACGCCGCCAAAGAGGTACACACACAGTGTCACGAAATTGCGAAAACGTTAAATTTTTCATCTTTGAATTTCCCAAACGACCCAGGCAGCTAAAGGAATAACAACCTTATTTTCGCTTTTGTCACCGTAGGCCTAATCGGTGAACGTGCTGATGGAATACGCGCCACAACTTTGTGGAACGTCTGTTGTCGTGAAATTTCTGAAGTGAAATGAGTACGAGGAAACAATATCTTAATTATTTAACTTGGCGTTGTGGAAAAAATGAATACAAATTTTTATAATTGGAGTAACCTTTGTCTCCAGATGCTGCGTGATTTACGAGAAATTCTTGACTATAATTGCCGTTCGTGGATCATTTTCAACGGGAGTAGTTCGTTTGGTTTGTTGGTTGATCAAACTCCGACCAGCAATACATTTACCATTGTGTTAAGTTTTGTGTGATGTGTAAATTCTGTATTTTATGATAGTCAATTCTCGAATATTTAATTATTTACTAGTACATACTGAATATTTTTATTAGAACTGTAAATATTATATTATACCCTTAGTATAGTTAAAGAATTATTATTTCTGTTATTAATATATTTTACTTATAATGGACAGGGAAATTTGTGTTCCCGAATTTTAGTATTTTTATGTGAACTTTTAATTATTTATAATTGTAGCATCCAATTATTATATTGTAATTTTATGTATTGACATATCCTATTTCGTCTTACGAGGACTAATGGAATAAAATAAATCGAATCAAATCGGCCTTTGTCTTAAAATATTTCGTATTGTTTTTTTTCTTTCGCGTTTCAACTTTGCAGCGCCAATGCCGTTTCAATTATCTAAAATGACAGGCTGTAGCTGTATACCTTATATAAATGGTTGCAAAAAAATAAAATTAATAGGATTATACTTATAAATGTTATCTTCGATTATTCGTTTGATTTCGTGGAATGTGTGTCGTGTTTACTTTCAAATTATCTGTTACTCAATATTATTTATGATCCAAATCACATCGATTTTTGTTCGCCGATAAATATACCGAAAAATATTTTCTTCCTCGGTTTGTAGACATCTCTATCGTTATATATCATTCAGCATACTGCATCGTTAACACGATAACGTGGCAGTGGCGACAATATGACAAGAGGAGGTGAAAGCTGATCAAAGAGCCTGGAGGTTTTGTCGAAGTTTCTAAGAGAATAATGTAATTCGTGCTATCGAGGAGGGAAAAAAATATCGAGTTTTGTGGTATGACTGGTGTTTCCTTCCCTAGGTTACTTTATGGCTTATGCAGAGATAACCACTTGAACGGTTCAAAACCCATGTTCTTATTTAATTTATTGATTGCGTTAGCCCTCTTATTGAGCGATTGGACATGTCATTTACATCAATTAAATGTATTAATTAAGTATAAAGCTGCGAAATTAAATAAGTAGAATTATGAGTTACAAAAATCATAATTGTGAAATTTTAATGCATAAATGCTTTAATACCATATGTAATTTAGAAAGAAAGGAATGAATATACCAGACCCACAGAATGGTCTCATATTCTACAATATTTCTGTTATGCTGTGTTCTATTCAGTTGGAATTCCTGCTATCTATTCTATCTGTCCCTTCATTAAACTTTTTTCCCCTGAGTGTTCTCAAGATCTCAACTATATCGACATATTGGTACTTTTAAAACAAATAATTACACATACGTGTTTCTTAATTATACGCCTATTTAGTCTAGTTATCGCCTCGACCGTGTATTGGAACATTATGGGTACCTGTTTTACGAGTGTCGCTGAAGATTTACATAGTATTCTATTTAGAAGTTTATTTTATACAATTGTCTGACGTAAAACTGCTTAAATTTCTCAACGCGTGACTCATAATTCATAAAATTATGTTGGGAATTTTCTCAGTCATTTACAACATATGAAGTTTATGTATTCGTATGTGCATTAAAGATACACGTACCTAATTTTTTAAAATACGACAATAACGTTCAAAATTATTTTTAAAAAAATTACATCACTGGCGGAATAAAGTACGTAAAATTTGGGCCACAATTTAATACTTTTTATAGGAATATTTAATATATATTTATCATGAAAAATTAGAACTGAATTAGCTAGGAAGATTAGTCGTTACGGTTTATTAAAGACGTATTTGCGACAAATTCTCGCAACAGTAGAAGCTGTGAAGAGGTTCTTCCCATGTCGTGCGGTGAATCGCCAAATAGATGAGACAAAAATATCAATCGTAGTGTTATTATTAGTAGTAGTATTAGGGAAACTATGTTGACAAATAATAAAATTCATTATTATGAAGAAAAAAAATCATATTTCTCGTTGTTTCACGTTTCAGTTTAAACGAACTGACGTGCAGAGAGAAATAAGTTTAGATTTGTTAATTTATCGTTACGGTGTGTCAATGTGTAAATGCGCGAATTAAAGCATTCATTGCAAAATGTCAGCTGTTTGTCAACGACAGACCGGTCCACTCACACTTTCGCAACAGATCCAATGCGAAAGTAAATCGTGTAGAAAGTATCTCGATTTCTCTCCCATACGAGTATTTGTAGATACATCGAGTACAAATTCCACAATCAGTTCTCGTGAAAAGCTGCCGAATCGAGTTGTTTGAAATTTTGTCGGCAAATGAAACTTCATGCTATATCCATTCGTGAGCACGTGACACACTATGAAATTATTGCAATTTAGTTTTGAGAAATTGTCATGTAAAAATGTTTCAAAGGTTGTACGTTTTGTTTAATTCGTCGTCTGAGAACTTAACTTTTGATCAGCGGGTGGAGTCGTGTCTTACGAATATCTAGTTCAGATCTTGCTGAAGTTTTCTCTAAATATAGTTGGAGTATGACTTTGTCACGTAGTACAGCTGTTTCTCGGTGACGCATTCCCTTCTTTTTACAAGCTACAGTTTGTCCCAAAACGAAAAAAAAAAATACTGCCCCAGTTAACACGTGATGGAATGTGTAATATCACGGGATAAAGTAGCGATCAGTTTCAGTCCACTTAAAAAAAGATATTAATTTTGTGAGCAGCAGCACAGATGGAAAACGGAAGAACTAAGCACTGGGAGGTGATTTGTTTCAGCGACAGATCGGACGAAGCAAACCGGAGGTTTTTTTTTTCCAAATGAAAAACTGAAAATATGACAATGGAGTAGAAGTTACATGTAGACGTTAAATCTTGGAGATCGTATAAGTGAAATGTACTCTTAGTATATACATTTATCGTATATTTCATTTGAGTTTAATTCGATAGTAAGAGGTTCCATAAATTGTCATTTAACCAACTGAAGTTGAACTAAAAGGTTCATTGTTGCTTACCTCGAAACCAGCTTAGCGATCGCCATGGTTTGAGTCTTACGGAGTTAAACTAATACAGGTCTACGTTTTTGTCATTTAATCATTTTATTTATTATACAAGTTGCTCACATTAAGAAAGAACCAATTAATAATTGCAGTGAATACCACAGAACAGGGATGTGTTAGTAAAATAAAAAATAAATACATAGATCTTCGAAGGAGTCTTTGTGTCAAGTGAACCACGAGATGATGATGAAACTATTAATTAAAATCTCGTGCCTCTGAGACAGAAACTGTCGATAATGCCAAGTGCTTCAGAATCATGTAGTTAATTCGTGTTTTCATGGTTTTGTTTTGATAATTAAATCGCTAACTCGAAGGTGAAATAACCGAAGTCCAATAACAAGGTCGTGCCAGGGTTTTTCGGTCCTTGGCGAAGCAAAGAAATGTCACTCAACCTACCTGGCTCGATAACGTCAAATCTAGGAAAATATTTAACTGACAGATCTTCTTTCCGCTTATTGCAATAACAAAATTGGACTAAAATGAGGCACTTCTTTGATTTTTATTATAACGTTTCGTCCATTGATTGGGTCACTCCAGTTTTCTTCAACGGACGACTAATGTAAATAATTCTAACATTTTTTTTATATCTTTCAAAATTAAAATTATAAAATAAGTTTTTTTCTAAATTGGACATTTCCAATTATATTATTAATTTATCGTGTTAATTAAAAACGTATGTCTGAGTATTTGGTTCGTTTTCTTTTTAGTGTGCTTCAAATACTGGGTTTAAAATTTTGATATAACCGTTGGTTTCCAGGTGTGATTGCTCAAATATTCAATTAATAGCTAACGGCAAAATGTTAATTACACAGTAGTACATGACGAATTTATATCAAAATACGCTATGTCTTAATAAAGCCATATTACAAATGGTAAATATAAAAAATATGCTTGTTAATATTATATGTTGGGGTTCGATGAATGTGACATTTTCTTTGTTATTCGAAAAAAAAATTGCTTTTAGATCTTAACCGATGAAAAACTAAACTTGTGAGATGGAAACAGATTTATTGGACTTTACTTTTTATTCCTTATATTGTGCTTATGCCCTTCCAAAAATTCGAAAACCTGTCGTACTATTTAGAATTATTCGAAACTAGTGTTCTCGTTATAACAATGGGAGAGGAAAGAAGTGAAAATTATATGATTGATCGGTAGCGGAAATATTGATTTCATTACTGTTACCATAAATGTACGTTTGGATTAATTATGGAAAGCGACAGTTACAAATATATTTAAAACATTTTATTTAACACAAACTTAATTATTATTTTTTAGAAAAAAAGTATAAATAAAATAATCGTGTCTGTGTAAGGAAGTGCATAGGTTATTGAGCGCCCCAGCAGTGCAGACTCACGAAAAGCGCAGACGTCTTGCTTAAAAATAAGCACCCCTGAATAAATGAAAGGTTGCAACTAAATATATCTACACGCGACAGGATTTAGAACGCCTGGATTTGGAACTGTTAGGCCTAACCGAGCGAATGAACGGCATTGTGTTGATAGTGTGTCTGCGAAAGTTAATTAAAACTCGATTTTTGTTGACTTTATTTCTTGCCCTCCGGTCTTAAATTTATAATTAAAGTATCAGAATTCATGTTAATAAGTCTCTGCAACTGCTGATGCTCCGCAGGGCTGACCCTACACAAATTCCATTTGAAAATAAATTTTGTTGTCCGCCATTATCAGCGCTCTACATCATTGTAATTTATACCTCCACGCAAGTATCAGTAGAAATGAGCCCGATTGAGTTCTGCTGAGATGTGACTTAGTTCTCATTGCTTGATCCCCACGAAACGTTTTCATATATACATGACAATATTTTCCTGGACAAGTAATTATGTAATGGTTCATTTTGACATTTCCTTTCATATTCCGGTCCAAATCTTTATAAAATAACACCGACAATTTTAGTTGGAGACGATTTCCAGATTCCTTAACTAATGTAGTATGCAAACGGACTGGTTGAGTTTTCATATAGCTCTAGCCGGATGCGTTAATGCGTATCAAGACTGTTTTTTTTTGTTGCAAAATATTGGCCAGTGTTCCGGTATTGGTGCCAGTGTTGTGAATGTTTGCACTTAGATAAAACGTAGGGGATTCAAAGGAGGACAGCTCAAAGAGGCCAAGGACTTGCCATTTGTATTTGGCATGTGTGTTAATAATATTCGCCATCGTTGTGAAACCGTGTACGACATTTCGATGGCGGTATTGCACTTTGCTGTAGCTAATCAGCTTTCTCTCGTTTCAACAACCTTTCACATAACCATCTCGTTCTCATCATCTTAAATTGCCTTTAAATTTAAACACAAACTACCATTACTAGTTACGCTGCATTAAACCCCTATTAAACGATCGTGCCGGTTATTTTCTCATTTAATTTTTTACATTTGTGTTGAACGTGAATGCCACTGTTTTCTACCTTTGGTTCATTTCTTACAACGGCGTTTCTTTGTTAAGATTTTTTTGTAGGAGTAGATAGGCCATAGCTACATAGTGGCAACTCCCCTCTTATAGCATAGGAAAAGGAGTGAAAGGGGGGATGCGGAAAGGTAGAGCAAGGTAGCGAAGGGTTAGATAACATTATTTGAACCAAACGTATTTCATCTTAAAGTTAAGTCCAAATAACCTATATTCTGTTAGTTATTTTCTTCTGATATAAAATGACCAACTGGCGGCGGGGATTATTCGTGGGGATCCTGTTTTTTGTTTTTTTCCTCGTTTCACTGTGTCGTTTATCAAATTAAGTTTTATATCTAAGTTTATTAAATTAAGTTAGGGCCTAATAATGGAAAAAATGAAAAATATGATTAAGGGAATGTGCATGATGGCCAGAATATCATGTAAGCTGGCAATATCACCATTGTCTGAGTTATAATCTTCTAACGCACGAGAAAAATTAAAATAAACATAGTCCTTGAACTACAGATATTATATCCCATGTAATTGATAATGGAACTAATCCAAGAAAATATTTTCAGATTTTCTCTTAATTTATAATAGAAAAAATTCCTTGTGTTGCAGGAATGGCGTGAATGTGGAAGGAGCCACCCACAAACAAGTTGTGGACCTCATTAAATCTGGAGGAGATGTTCTGACACTGACAGTTATTTCTGTAACACAACAGGTACTTCCATTATTGCATTATTTACAAAATAATCCAGGCTCATGAAACAGATTATGCTAAAGTTATTCCATATTATAGATTTGTCCTGTAAAAGAACCATATGACTTAAAATAATGGTAACTTTTAACACATAAAATAATAATGAAGGAAAATGGGAAACTATAATTTTCTCCTTGCTACTTTTTCATAACTTTATTTTTTATTCACACTTATGATTTTGTTTAAAAGTTTTGTGTCATTTATTAGGATGTTATGACATTTTTCCACTGTATTGTAGATTTTACATATAAAGTAATAGCAGATTTTGCTTCCTCAAGACTGTTCTGGACTCTAATTACTCAGCTCACAGATTGAAATACAATTGGGCTGATCATAGGTTTATGTAAATTGATATTTCATTTCTGGTATGTATCTCACACCAAAAAAGTTTAGCGAGAGTTGGATACAGTTTACATTTATCAGGATATAATGTAAGGTAATTCAAACCATTGTTCTTAACATGTGTACATTGCCGTTCTGGGAACTGACCATGTGTCTTCTTAAATTTTGTTCAAAACATTAAAATATCAAATGCATATACTAAGATTTACTTGAGTGTTAAAATTGGGCTTCCTGTGGCAGAGAATTGGAATATACATCCAAACCCCTCACACCATCATCTGGAAATTCCCTCCTTGGATGAAGTCAACTCAGTTCACAGATCACAGAATTGTCAACATTTTGATCTTTCACTGCATGTCTATGAGTGTCCATGGAGTATAGAGAAGACACTCTTACTATGTTTTGTTCTTCATCCAATACCTACTATATAATTTTATAAAAACTTGATCATTTGTAGACTTTATAAACCAAAACCTCATTAATAAATAAAAAAATTCAAATTATAATAGAAGCTTAAAAAATATAAAATTGATTGTTTAATTTATATATTTGACTGGTTATTTCATGTTTGTCCTAATACTAAAACAATATTTCATTTTAGGAAGCAGAAAGGTTAGAACCATCGGAGGATTTGACTGCATACTCCTACATTGATTATAGTGAGAAACGTTCATTGCCTATTTCTGTGCCAGACTATCATTACCTAGAAAAATGTGGTGAACGGTTTGTGGTGAGTTTAAGTACAATTTATTATTGTTTAGAAAAAAAGATAAATAAGTTTAACACATTCCTAATATAGTGCTTTTGTTACAGGTTTTCAATATTTACATGGCTGGAAGACATCTTTGCTCAAGACGGTATCGTGAATTTTCAAACCTGCATTTGAATCTAAAGAAAGAATTTATAGGCTTCAACTTTCCTAAGCTTCCTGGAAAATGGCCTTTTACGTTAGTAACTATGTACTTATAATAAGACTATGTTTTTTGTGAATTATCAGTATCAGAGTGTGTTATTTACAGGTAATTAATAAATACTGTAGGCATTCCTTCCACATAAAATATCGTTAATAAATAATAGCAAATATTGGAAATAATAATATGGAATTCTTATACTTTTACTTTGTTATGCATTCAATGACTTGTAATATCTAGCCCAAAAATTGCTATTTGGGGAAATATGTGTACAATTTATTGGTCATAACTGAAAGTTTATACTGTATTAATTTCTTAGATATAATGTTTACAACACTTTCTCATCTTGTGTTGCTGATAATAAAATGAATTATTTGATCAGGTTGAGTGAACAACAATTAGATGCCAGAAGAAGAGGATTGGAGCAGTACCTTGAAAAAGTTTGTGCTGTAAGAGTTATTGCAGAAAGTGATGTTATGCAAGAGTTCCTTACTGATTCAGATGATGAACAGGTAATTTCCTAATGTTTTATACATATTAAGAAATTGCAACTTGTATCAAATTCTCTGGGCTTAAATAGAAATCAATTGGTAATTCTTCATCAGCTTGAAACTGAGTGAATGACAGCACATATGATTAAATTAATTTAGTTATTACTCATATAGTTATTGTAAGTGTGTTACTTAGAACCAATTGTTAACTTCTCATCAACTGTCCTTCATGTAGTGTTGTCAATTTCTGTTTCAGGGCAACTTATCACCTGTAGACTTAAAAATTCTACTTCCTGATAGAGAAATAGTTGTGGTGTCTGTTAAAAAAAGTGCCAATACAGAAGAAGTGTACTTATCTGTAGTGGACAAGATTCGGATGAACAAGAACACAGCAAAATATTTCTACCTCTTTGAAATTGTAGAATATAATTTTGGTGAGTATTAGTTATTCTTATTTGTACATTATAATTAAAATTGTGCTAAACTAATTTTAATGTGACAATTATAGCATTTTTAGAATAGAGAAATTTTTGTTTATAATTAATTGTCAAAATTAACATGTTTTCATAATATATTTTACCAGAACGAAAGTTGCAGCCAACAGAATATCCCCACAACCTTTACATCCAGAATTACAGCACAGCCACATCTACATGTCTTGCATTAAAACGTTGGTTATTTTCTCTCAAGCGTGAGCTAGCTTTGGCGTCAGATGAGCAGGCTACAACTTATATATTTTGGCAAGCTGTTGATGAGGTGAATAGAGGTCATATCTGTGCGGATGATAGACTGTATCAACTCAAAG
The DNA here is from genome assembly GCA_037074705.1 of Zhengitettix transpicula. Lineage (NCBI taxonomy): Eukaryota > Metazoa > Arthropoda > Insecta > Orthoptera > Tetrigidae > Zhengitettix > Zhengitettix transpicula. Next base: position 65,616,607 of record CM073593.1, on the reverse strand, counting down.
CTTTACAAGATGCATCTCGTAAAAATGAGGTAGGTTATTTTGTCACAGATTATAATTAAATTTATTTAAATGTGAATTATTTAATATTTTCTTTCTTTTAATGTTTAGTATTTAAGGTTAGCAAGGGAATTGCCTGGATATGGTGAGATTGTGTTCCCTCATTGCTCGTGTGATTCTCGAAAAGAGGGTCATGTAGTTGTATCTGTTGGCGTAAATTCTTTCAAACTTCAAGCATGTCGAGAAGATGGAGCACTTGAGGTAATTTAATTTTATGTATTTTGTGTAATATTTGATTACCCTTTTAAAGTGAAATTAAGGACTGCTTTATTATTGAGGCTGCTTTTCATATCATTCTATCTAATATACACTTTCCTATTTTTCTATTACAAAAATGAATTAATGTCAATAAAAATAATTTTATTTAAATGTAGGTTAAATATTGTGAATTACTGAATTTTCAATTATTTTAATCAACACTTTTTAAATTTTATTTTGAATTATATAATATTAAAAAGTATACTATATGAATTGGTCAAATAAAAGATACCAAATGAATTGTTTTAATTTTTAACCAATATTAAATCAAAGTTTTGTAAACTTTTATTTTTAATCAAATTAATTTTGAAATACCACCACTTCATTTCACAACTGATAGTTAATGAGTAGCAGCATACTTTATATTGACAAACTTACAAGTTCTATTTTTTAAAAATATAACATATATTACATATTTTAAGTATTGAAAACAACAGGTCAGAAAAATATAACATATTTTAAGTGTTGAAAACAAAAGGTCAGAAAAATATAACATATTTTAAGTATTGAAAACAAAAGGTCAGAAAAATTTATTTCCCTATTGAAAACATAATATTTAACAGGCAAAATGTTTCGTTCTGGATTGGGAACTCTTCAGGTATGCAATTAAATTTTAATTATAATTTATTATAAGAAAATTTAAATTAAGAAATTTCTAATGTTTGGTTTGCCCACACATTATGGCTGTTGTTTTTCATATTTAAAAAGAAGTCAGATTATTACAATTATTACACTTTTGCACCACCTTCATAAATAACAAGTGTCAATTTTTTCAATGCTGAGGATATTTGTGCAATTCATTGAATCAAACATTGATTTAGAATTGTGCACAGTTTTTAAAATTGTATGTGTGAGAAAATATGCAAGTTTTAAATATTAATAGTTGGAAAACCCCTCTCCTCAATAAAGAAAAAACTGGACGAGACAGGTTGCTTTATAAATGAAGTTGCTACAGAAGAATACTGATAATTAATTAAATTGACAGGCAAAATAATTAATGTGAGAAAATATTAGCAAAAGTATCTCCTAAGAAAACAAAATAGGTTAGTGGGACATTTGTAGAGGCACCCAGAAGTAAAATTAACATTGAAAGACTTACAACACTGGATGTAACTGAAAGGATTAAGGATGTGAGATGTAGCGTGGACTGTGATATGGGGAGATTTTCATAGAATTTAAGTTTTAAAACATAAGACTGATTGGCAAATAAAATTAAGTGTTTTATTAACCAATAACTCAAGAACATAGTTAACAACTTCTCAAATGGCAATTTGCTTAGTAGTTACTTGAAAATAGCAAACAATTTTTAATATTATTTTGTTTCATTTTTCAGTCCCAAGTGGTGGAATTTTCTTGGCCATCCATAAAAGAATGGGAAGTGGATGATGAAGCAATGGCATTTTGCTTCCAGTACCAAAGGCCCGAAAAGAATCCAAGATGGGTTAAAATCTTTACTCCTTATGTAAGTGTAATGAGATTAATGATAGTAAAACTAAATGCCTTTTGACCTAAATTTAGTACCCATTAAAAATTGCATCTTTTAATGGGTAACTACATTTAAAAAATTGAACTTGTGCCTTTGAATGATAGGGTAATAATTTGAATTTACAAAGGTTTAGAGCTTACAGTAATTGGTAAGTTTATAGTATAGCGATGAAATATGTGTTAGTTTCCAATATATGTAACAGATTTAACAGAAGAAAGGTTTAATGTCTGCATATTTGTATTTCATGCCACTTATTTTTTGAGTCTGTGCCTGATCATTGGCATCAAATAAAATTAAGCAATATCTACTTTTTTAACATCTAGAAACTATGCTAAATTTAAAATTTTGTTTCAGTATATATTTCTACTAGATTGCTTCGAGAGGATATTAGAAGAAGGAAAATGGATGGACACAGGAGAGTGACGTAGGGCAGGGCGCTAGCAGCCAGCCTTCCCCATATGCCACACACAGCCTGACATGACTTCCTGTAGTTTTTCTAGGGCTCACCTGATGCCTCGCAATTTAAGCAAGTCATCTTGTTAAAGGGAAGGATAGACAGGCTTAGCAGTGCTTGGTTTATGAGCACTGCAAAGAAACATATCATTCATATGTACCTAAGGACTTCACAGCTAAAGTGATGGTTCCACATGCAACTGAATTTAAAACTTGTTTTAATTAAAGACTGAAACAATAATATATTTGAATTACTGTGTCTTTTTCTCTTCTGTTAGTTATAATGGAGGTTTAACTAAACTCCTACACAGTTATGACTTAAAAAGGATGCTATATTTATATAAGCATGTATATTTTTGAAGACTGTCAGAAAGATATATCTATATAATCCCATTTTAGTTTGTTCCTCCATTGAATTTGTCACTTTTTATTTTTCTTTCACATAAAAATGTTAAAGCTATTAAAATATATTGAATGCAACATTTTTTTTATAAAATTGAACTGCTGCTGCTAGATTGATTGATTAATGATACTTTATGTGCCTATATAATTATGGCAAGTAAATTTTGTAAGTTATGAATAAAGATGCTTAATTCCTAAAAATAATTCAAAACAGTTAACTGCAAGTTTTTGGTGTGAAACAAAACATTATTTCAACATGAAAGATATATAGAAAACTTTAAAAAAAATAATTACTGTCCAAGATTAGTAAATGGAATCTGTGCATCATAAAAACTTTAGGATTCAAGATCCAAACATAATATTCTAGATTATTCTTGATACTATGTATTAAAAACTATCCATAATATTGTGAAATACACTTCATGTATTAAAAATATAAAAATAGTCAGTGGTCTTGATTCTTCAAAACTATAAAATATTGAAAACCACAATTTAAATGTATTTGAAACTAAAAGACCGAAATTGTTTAAAAAGTAATTATGAAATTTATGTAACAATAGACAGCACTTCACCTTTATGTGCTCTCTATGTGGTACTAGATGCACTATTTTTTTAATAGTGTAGATATTGTTAGTGGCAATTAATTTGTTATCCAGCCCCTTAAATTGTTTGTAAAAATTACCTAAATATTTATGATTTGTTTTAATTTAAAATTTCATATCTGTATATAAAATAATGTATGATATTCTGTTAAAAGTATTCAACTATGTATATATTTCTTCTTGTGCAATTTATAGGAAATAGATTCTGAAAGACAGTAGTGTACATTTAATAGGTAGTCTAATATTGAGAGAAGGAATGAGTAACCAAAATAAAAACTGAAACTAAGAAATTAAATTTGAACTAATGTAAATATATAAATATCAACATTTCTTATTACACTATAAAATTGCAAACAGTTGTATAATATTTATCTTGTGTTATAGCATTCTGATTCAAAATATGGAATCAATAATTCCAATATTAAAAAGAAACTCTGAATACACATTGAAATTGTTCTATCAAACTTTTCTCAGAAATAGTATAGGAAAAGTATGTTCTTCCATGTGGAAAAACTGGAACATTGAGCTTTCAATGCTTTATTGAAACAATCGTAAAGAAAGTGTCAATTCTTGGTAATGATTAAACCTTTTAAAAGTAATGCTATTAATAGTATGAGGTTGTATGATTGCACACAGAGAAGAAGGATATAATGAATTATTTTCCCACTACAAATTACACATTTCATTTTGTAATAAAAGTGGCAACTTTCCTGTAAGGGATTCAGCAATATCTTTTATAATGGTATATACCATTATAGTGTTGCTACTGTGCTAAACTATTGAAGCAAATGACAATGATGATATTGAGATTTGTGTACTCATTTTTACAAAGCTTGTTTTCCAGTTTATCATATTAAACTATTTGAGTGTTACTTTTTAAATTTTCATTTTTCTAAAATATGCTCCATATTGGTATAGCTTGAGACAAGTTGATTACTGTTAACTGAAAGACATGAAATGAAGTGGGTGTTTAAATCTACTCCGTTACCAAACGACCTGTAGTGACGCAATGCCATACAGTCTCACACAGCTTACACCGAGTGTTAGTTAAATTCATTTATGATAGTGGGAGTGGCTGCCAGTCATATAACACCACAAAACTTTCTTCCACCTAATTTTGTGCTGTGACTTGAAAGCTATGTTCCAGTACAATTAAGTAATAACCAAATATATTGTTTTATGGTTAAATACAGACTGCCAAATTAATTAAATAGCTTTTAAGAATCATAGATCTTTTAAGTGTTACTTGTTCCCTTTTTTTTCATGATGTTAAGGCAAAAATGTTTTATTTAAACATAATTCATTAGAAAATTCTCATACAAAATTCAAAACTATACTTAAAAATGTTATATGCATGTGGAAGTACACACTTTTCAAAATTATATTAGGAACTTATATGCCTTGAACCTTACAAGTGATTCATTATATATTTATTTTTATTTACTTAAATATGTACAGTAACCAATTTAATTTAGTTGTAATCATATTTTTATGCTCTAAAACGTTAATTCACATAAGTTAATCATTGTGGTATATATTTTAATTTATGTTCAGGTAGAAACTATAGACATTCCATTATTTGATTGAGTTCCTGAAATACAAATAAATTTGTACAAGTGTGCATACAATTTACTATTCAATCATGTATTTATTAATAATTTTGTTAAGGCAATGGCAGCATCATGAAAACACGTAATATACAGCTGTAATCCAAGGTTCTTTAATACTGTATCTATATCCTTGTTATTAAAACACAGCTTGTAAAATAAATAACAGTTTCCATCACAACAAGAATTTTTCTTATGCTGTTTATTAATTATTCCACATATAATTTTTTTTTTACTTTCATACAGATAGATTAAAAATTGTACTTAGTTTATCTTCTGCCTCTGTAAAAAAAGTATGTGTCATGTGTACATTTCAATAGGAACTTGTACCTTTGGTACAATTGTTGCTACATATCTTCCTACTCTTACCTTCTCTATTTAAATAAATGGTTTTGTAGAGTTGAAATTTTCTAGTATTGCAGTACCAAGAGACCAATTACATCATCAAATTTAAAATTTGCATTTCACAAAGCTGAATCTCTCAATTTTATAAAAACAAAATTCACACTAAATATTTTAAAATATGCAATAAACCTTCCTTACATCAAAATTTGTTTATTATTTTACAATAATATATAATTTTTAAACCTGGCTTCAGTAAAAGTAAAACCTACTAAAAGTTCCTGACAGAGCATTCCAAGAAATAAGGAATTGAAGCAAGGCAGTGCAAGAAAGTGCAGGAATTTGTTTTATAATTCAAATGTTAAATATTGTGTAGTATATATTTTTCTAAGTACTGAACATCAAAAGAATCCTCACAATTCTGCAAGAGTTTGTCTATAAACCACAACTTCCTTTTCAATTGAGGGTTTTATCATGACTTATTGTACCCTGTCACCTTCTAGATTCTAGAAAATTTTAACTTTTTTCCGTCTACTTAAAAATAGTCACTTGTGAATGATGTGATAAATATTTTTTAAGTCTTCAAAAGTCTAGGGATTGCTGCAACGAGCATTGGACACTCCATCTTAGGGGCGACGGAGAAAAACTTGGCAGTATGTATAAAATGCCACTGGGTGTGGTGAACACATTAAAATAATAGCCTAAAAATGATTGAAAGATAAATGAGGAAATTGGGAATTCAGCAAGCAAATGGATTTTACCAGTGTGGAATAATGTAAAAAAGTCCTCTATTCAATGCAGTATGTACCAATATGACATATAAAACAGGAACATGGGCAACAACAACGGAGGAAAGTAAAATCCCTGTGGCTAAAATTAAGTTTCTGAGAGGACTAATAGGAACGTCACAGACAGATCAGAAATGAGAAAATCAAAGACTCCTGAAAATACAAAACAATTTAGAGATTGGTAAGCTGTATTATTTTGGACATAAGAAAATTAATTGAGATAAAGTTCCAAAGTGAGTATTTCCTGAGAAAGCAACAGGAAAAAGTTCATGGGGAAGGTCTAGAAAGAGGTGGATAGATACTGTGAAGGAAAGCATACTGAAAGAAAGTGAAGGAAAAAAAATAGTGTAGAGGTAGACAAAGGTGGAGATGCTTGATTTGTAACCTGACCCAAAAGACTGGAAATGGGAAATGAACTTCTCTTTGGTTTGTCATGCTCATATTAACTTAAAAAACATGTGTTTCTACTTAAAGTAGGTTTGCATGAAATATACCACTTCATTACCTTCATTATTAATTGCAAAGTATAATGCTTGTGGTGTACACAGACTTAATTAGTCTCCTTCAGAGGAAAATTTGGACTTTTATTAGAAAAAAAAATATCAGGGATTTTAGTAATATACACATTTTATTAAAAAATTATCTCACAGTTACCATGGAAAAAATATACATAAAAATGTCTCTGTTATACACAATTATTGTAGAAGTCTATCACCAATCATCACACTTTATTTACAAAATCAACACACTTATACTTATTTTCTCCAATATTGAGCCCATTTGTGGAAATGTTCAACAAGAACGGCCATGACTGCTCTTACAGAAGCATCCAACATATTCTGCATGTAGTGCACAGCCTCTTCATCCCCAAGATCTAGCCTCAACTTGTCTTGCACTTTCTTCACTGCTTTATCTGGTTCAAGAGCAATATCAGGAACACTAGCATCAATCATTAGAGAAAACAGATTCAGCATCAAGTTGGCATGCCTGAAACAACCCAGAGAACTCCAGATAATACAAAGGTTTTTACCAAAAGAAAATTTAATGATTTATTTTTTAAGTTTATATGCACATGTATATATAAATGCAGCATGCTATCCCTTTTAATATGGCAAAATAATAAAACTATTTTTGAATATACAATTAAGTAAAATGTACTTAATGATATACAATTATAAGCTTACAATGTGCAAAATAATTTTAGTTGGCCATAAAATTTAATTTAGTTAAGATAAGAATAGGGGAAAACAAAGTCATGAAAATGAAAGATTGATATGAAAAAGACCCAGGTTCAATTTGGTGAGAAGATTTGTATAAGACGGCAAGGTCCAAATGAAATACAGATAAAAATTATATGTAAGCGAATCAAATTAAAATACATAATAGAAATAACCATTAAATTCAGAATTGGAAAATACCAGTCTGAAAGCCTGCTGTAAAAATAATAAAAGAGCTTAGTAATGATTAAAAATTTATATATGCAATACACAAACCTCCTTAGGTGCAAGAAAGCTGTATAGCATTGTTTGCGAAATTCTTGATAGTGTTCAGAGTTTATACCACCCATAGCTTCAACCATTTCTTTGCTTAATTTCATTGGAGGGGGAAAAGGTTTTGGATCACGACCCAAAATATAGCCGAAGTCTATATGGAAGAGCTTTCCTGATGTCGTGAGTAGTAGATTGTCAAGATGTCTGTCTCCGACACCCAATAAGTATGTAATTACACAATAACCCGCTGAAATAATAAATAATGATATAATATGACAATGTATGTGATAAGTGAAACAACAAACTTAAACTAGTTAATAATGACACACATTTACACAACCTCTTTCAAATCTTTATATTCTCACATTTGCCTACACATAAGAATAAGTCAAACCCACCATGTGAATAAAGTTTTCATTCATCATAAGCAACACTGATTGTAAATTTTAATCATACTACATCATTTTTTCTATAAGTGTGTACAAACACACATCAGCATTAGTAAGAGAGTATACTATAAGAGATTGCAGAGTCAAATTTAGACACTTGAAAACGGGAGATAATTTACATCACATTAAATGAAAATAAATAAGTTCAACTATAATTCTAGCACATATACATACCACAGCTTCTAACATAAGTATCCATTACTTCTGCAGAGATTCCATAAGGCCCTGTTTCAGATGGGTTGTATTTTCTAAAAAAGTTCAAAATACTTCCTTGAGAGTCAATAGCCTGTGCTACTGTAATTGACTCAATGAACTGAAGAAATCCTAAAATAAATTACACTTTTTAAAAACCAGTTTGTGTGTTTAAATAAGAAAAATATGAGATTATTACTTAGAAGCAATTTTTATTTTAGATTTAAAATATTTTCAACACTACATGCAATAGCATGGTGAACACGAGTAAAAGATTGAGGGCAATGTAAATAATTATATCTGAACGAAAATATTCACCAGTATTAACTACAAAATTTAATAGTATTTCTTAATTACAAAAATGTATTAAGAACTTCATACCATGCCTTGTGCTGGTGGCCATTACCCTGTAAGGTGTAAGTTTTAAGTCAAGATTTTCCCTCCTGAGCAGCTTGTCCATCAGAGTGATCATTTGTAAAATTAATTGGTCTTGTCTAAGATCATCTCCATTTTTAAATATTGCTACATACTCAGTCCCTTCTGTAGTGAGAAATGTAAGCCTACAAGGTTTCAATGCTGAGTTGAATAAACTAGCTCTGGAATAGAAACAGATAATATAGATTAAATGGCCTTGCAACTGTTGCTATCAATAATGCACAACCGTACCTAGTTTTGAAGAAAACAAATTAAGCTCTAAAATATAAAAATTATTTTACACTGCCACAAATGAAGAGCTACTGATGCATTTATTCTCATATGAAAGAATCCCTGGAGCCTTGGGTCATCAGGTACTGATACAATTAATGAAGTGAAACATAGTTAAGCTTGTATGTATAAACACTAATGGACTGAATTGAATGTCCTCCTTTACACATTCAGTGGAAGTTCTAATAGATTATGTGATACTATTCTCATTTAAAGGAATACACAAAGCCTAGAATTTATAAATCATTGAATATACATTAAGTTAAAAGTAATCTCAGATAGCTAATTAAAAATAATAACAGTGTAACTTTTACTGTAAATTTAGACCTGGTTTGAAAACAAAATGTGAAAAAAGCTAAATTTTTTCACCTCAATAACTCTTTGCAAACAGTATTTAAAATACTAAATCCCATGATTACTTTTCAGAGCAACATTTAATATATTAAACTGATGTAACAATTCTTGTTTTCTGTCAATGTACTGCACAAAACATAATTAAGATGACATGGTTATTCACAAGATTTCTACATACAATAGGATTCACTTATCACATAATATTGCAGCTATAAAACTCACCACACATGAGTTGTCTTATCATCAGAGTAACTTAATTTGATTCTTCAAATCTCACATAATGAAACAAATGTAATGATATTAAGTTTACAAGTTCTGTAATTGAGATTGTACTCACTTTTCAGGTACAATGCCTTTAATTTGAATATCAGGGTCCAATGGAAATGGAAGTGGGTCAAAATTTGAAAAATTCCACTTAAATGCTTCAGGATCTGCCAGCAGTGCTTGAAGTCGTTCTGTCTGTGAAAAAACAATTAATAAAATATGAGTAACCAATTTTGAAGCAATATATATATATATATATATATATATATATACATTCAAACTTGGATAGTGAGGAAGGATAGAAATAAATAGGAGGATTGCGCTTTATGTGAATTCATATGCTCAGGTGAAGAATTACGCACATAGAAAAGCATATGTTCAAAGCAGAGACAAGGATGGAAGAAGAAGGAAAGACTGAAAATATTTGACCCAGGCGGGACTTGAACCCACGTATTCTGCTTAGTACACAGACGCCTTAACCATCTCGGCCACCAGGTCAAGTTCCTGACCAGGCAAATATAGAGTCTTATTGTGGACAATTAATAGTTTTTAGTGGAGGAATGGATAGAGTAGAGGGAATGAAGTAGTTATTTGGGAAGCAATCACAAAGACCAACAGTATTTTAGATGATTTTAGGCTTGTCTTGAAATTACAAATGATGTCAAAAGGTTCCCAATTTGATTTAAATGAAGATTTTATGCAGCATTTGATGGACTAGTTTTACAGAATTTAAAAAATTTGTTCCAAAAACTTTTTTCATCAGTATATGTACTTTTGTAGACCAAATGTTTATAAAAAGTTTTAGATAATCCAGAATTTATTATAGAGGATGTTAAAATATATAAAGAGACATTGAACAAATGTAAAAAAATATTATTTTACTTATTACCTTTTTAGTCATGTTGCCACTTTCTCTAGCCACTGTCTTAACTAATTTAACAAGTTTATCAATGAACTGTTGTTGTCTTGATAAAAATACTCTTCTCTTTTGCATTTCAGAGTCCCCTTTAAGAAGTGTCTGTAAATTAAAATTTTGTTACAATTTATTTATGACATAGAGTAATGTGAAAATAAAATTATAGGAAAACAAACCTGTGAGAAAATTTTCATTACAGTCAAGTACATGTGCCGCACTTTGCTATCTTGTTTCACAGCAGGCTCTTGGTCTTCACACTCTATCAATAAGTACCTTAGCAGTGGATGAGTATAAATTAATTATAAAAACTGATTTACTTTTCATACAGATAAACATATAGTGTTCATACTTGCAAAACTGGGGAATGACTGAATACAAGAGTTGACCAATGATATTTTACATGTTTATTTCCTTTGTTACCCGACATTCATTGCATTTGTAAAAATTATAAATGAGTTATAATATTACATTGAATTAGATTTTAAAATTATCATTTTTAAAATTAAACATATACATCTGTTTTGAAATTTAATAATAAGAAAAATAGCTAAATACAGACAAAAGAAGTGATGATATAAATACTACAGTGTGGAAAAATAGCCAAATACAGACAAAAGGAGTGTGGTATTTATAATATAACTTATTTTGTCTATATTTGGCTATTTTTCTCATTTATTGTCATTTTTATTTCAGGCTTCATCAAATAAAATAAAACAATTATACTTTGATAGTTTAACTAGTGATAGTTTTATATATAGACTGGACAGTAATATTAATGTGATGTTATATCAGTGATAATTTAATATTTATGATAATAGATTTATGTACCTAAAACATCAATGAATGATGGTGAACATTTAATACCTATCATGAAACATTGGAAATCTAAATAAAAAAATGAATATGACATTTTCCTCAATTGATATACAGCTTTTACAACTACAATGAAAATTAACTGTTCTATTTTCTATGCTCAAAAATCAAATTATTTAGATTAAAAATTTGGTTATTTAACAAACAATACATGTCTAATATTTTACTTACCAATAAAAATAATTTGCAAGAGTAGAATTCTGACATGCTCTATTTATTAGAAATGTAGCAAGGTCACAGCCTTCAACTTCTTCCTGATACAAAGAGTTGTGTTCAGTTGCAGGCAGAGAAACTGCATCAATGAGAGAATTTGACCGCACTATTTGCGGACATGGAACATCCGCATTCACACCAATTTCATTGGCTGGTGTAAAACTTTGAGACTTACGTAAAACAGAGTCACTGCTTTCCCTGTGAATAAAAAGCATTCAAAACAAATTGCAAGTATGAATTTATACTTTCTTGAAGTACCAAATGAACAATTGTAGGCTAGTAACTGCTAAAAAGTTATAAAACTATTGATAAATCTAATTTAATATTCATATTTTCCAAACTTTACCTTTTAATAATTAGTAATATGTAAAATATTTCTAACCATGCTGCTAGTAACTTTTTTTTAATGATTTTAGATGAGTAAAATAAATTATAAATATACCTTCATACCTTGCTAGTCTTTCCATATTTTCTTTATGGTCTTCCATCTCATGCCTCAAGCGAGTATAATTTATTTCAATCTTGTCAAAATTTTCATATTTTAAAGCTTGCACTAACTGCAGCAAGTACAGCATAAGATCCTATAAAATTAATACACCTTCAATTAAACAAATTTAAAGTTATTTATTATTACACTTGTTTTGAAAAAATAATAAGAAAGGAATAGTATACAATCTGGCATTTAAAAGGCAGACACAAACCTCATCAGGAGCCTGCTGCAATCGACTGACTGCATATGACCGTACAGCTGGATGCGAAAAGTTTGAACTCAGCAATTCCAAAGCATCTTCGACATCCATTGGAGCCCACAGTTTCAACATATCCAATGCCTGTCGTGCTTCCACATTCAACTTCCAATTGACACATTTTAGAAACTTTGTAAGGGCCTAAACAAAATTTCATTTTAGAGTTTATTATGTATGTATTGACATACATGTATTTTATATTAGCCTCAAACTTTAAATACATTATGGGCATGTAACAGTTGACTAAATTTGAAACAGGTAATAACTAAGTGAAAACACAATTTCTTGATTAATCACACCACTAAAATCAAATTACCTTCTTTTGATTGCTGAGATAAAATCTGAATTTCCAAACAAGGTCTTGCTCTTCTGTTGTTAGTTGCTTTGTAGGAGAGTATGCTACTATGGTGTGTAGGACATCTCTCATGTTGGCATTTGGTTTGGCATCTTTGTCTGAAACTCCACTGCGGACACTGCGAGCAAGCTTGTGATGCTTGCTCTCTACAAGATTTTCCTGGCAACCACAAACAATCAGCCATGCTATCACCATCTGACATGGTTGCAACAAGGCTGGCTTCCACTTGCAGGGAAGCCATATAAGTAGAAAGATTAGCCTCGAACTTGGAGACAAAGTAGAATTAGCTCAGGCCAGTGCACAGATCTTCAGCATTGCTTAAGAAGCAGTTTATGTATGAAACTTCTTAGTGCATTTTTAAAGATAAATATTAAAAGCAAAAAAAATTACTCTCTTCTGACTTTTGACATAAATTTGTTGACAAACTGGAATTTATGCTAATAATATAAAAATAGGAAAGAAACTGATTTGTTGCAGTTCTTTCTTGATCATTGAAATAATTAGGTAGGTAACAAATAGAAATTAGTTATGCAAACATTAGTTTGTCAAAATATTCCAAAATTTGACAAAAGAGAATAAGCCGACAGTTTAAGATTGTTATGTTGTCATCGTACTTAAATAAGTCAATGTAAGTTTATCATGAACAAAACATATTTTATGTGATTATAAATATATGTAAATGTGAATGGACCCCGATAAATAATATAACTATCAGTTTTGTACCTTTTTGGCTAATGTTTTACTTTAGATATTTCACATATTGTCAACAATTATAAATTCCTGAACTTTGATCACCACTAAAGGATTTTATTAATATATTTCTAGACAACTTAAAATTTTACCTGAAGAATTTCACAATCGGGTACTGTAACTATATCAGCTTGTGCTCTGAATTGATATACTTCATCACCATCTTGTTCATAGAACACAACTGAGTGCTGTAACATCATTTTCAATTATATTTCATAAAAATAGAAAATACTTTTAAGAAAACTTTTATTATGAAAAATTATACTCACAGAAACACCATCCAGTTCTACTACAGGAAATTCCACCATTAAATACATATACTCAGAGTTTCTTTTCTCCCTCTCATTTATCATTTCAATTTCTCTGAATGTAAGACGATCTAGCCAATCTACTTTGGTAATGTATCCATTTCGGTGCTTTTTTGTCAGCTTTGAGAAACAACAGAATTAGATGTTTCATTTTTATAAAATCAATAATAGTTAATATTATCAATTTCATTATGCATAAAATTACTTTAAGAACTAAATCATACTAAAAGTTCAACAAAATTAAAAGTAGGCTAGACTTAAACTAACAATTTTCGTACTTTGATCCTTTTTTGTAAGTTAAAAAGTAAAAATTAACAGTCGAGTACTTATGTTTCAATATAATTGTATGGCATTTACCTTCGCTAATCTTTGCATTTGCTCCTTTCCATGGTCTTTTGCTTTACCAGGGGTTGTACTAGGATGATTTCCATCAGCCTTTTGGTTTGGCCATACTCTAAGGTCTAACATACCCTACAAAAGCACCAATATTGATTGTTAGTTTTCAATAGATATAGAATAGTGTGTTTGAGACAATTTTAAGCTTTAATAAACCAGAAATAAATGTAATAAATAGTCGTAAATCTATAATTAGATTAAATAGCCAAATGACACACAAAATGAAGTGATTGTATAAATACCAAACAATGTTTCTGGAAACTTTGTTCATTTTGCCATGTGATTACAGAACCAAGGCTTTTGTGTTTGCCAACTGGATTGGGCAGTTGTCACCCTAGTTGTGTCACTCATGGCTCGTGATTTTTGACAAAAAAGCCTTAAAAGAACAAAGTTTCCAGAAATGTATGGTATTTATATTATCACTTCATTTCGACTAACATTTGGCTATTTAATCTAATTATTATATTTTAAAACAGAAATATTATATTTTCATTTCAATAATCATACAATCTTATTCAAAGAGTATGTTAATTAAATTTTGAAATTCAAAAGCTTGAAACTTCATTATTAGACAAAGACCACTGAGAAGAGTAAATGCAGTATCAAATTTGTGGAATATGGAAGTAAAAAATAGATGAAAGAAAATTATAAATATAAAAATTTGCAGTGAATAGAAGAATTAGGTAAAATAAATCAGTTGTAGGAAAGCTGTAAATAGTTGCTTGATGAAGTTCTCTTGGGATTCCAACCGGGTAGCGTAGTTTTGTAAACACAACGTTTCGATGGCTTGCATCGCCATCTTCTTCAGGTTGTGTTTACAAAACTACGCTACCCGGTTGGAATCCCGAGAGAACTTCATCCAGCAACTACACTGGGAAAACCTACATTCCTTACTGTAAATAGTTGTTTTATAATTTGTGACTAAATTTGAGGATCAAATAACATTATTCACTGAATGATTAAGTACCATTTACATACACAGCATGTGTAATAATACTAAAAAGTATTGGTGGTATAAATTTATAGGTTACATAGACTAATTTGAAATGATTGAATTAGCCATAATTAAGAATTTATGTGGTTGTGGAAAGAAGACTAACAATAAACAGTATTTCTTTTTAAACTTGAACTTATAATAAATTTTGTTAAATACGATAAATGCTTTTATGAAATGAATTAAAGAATAAGATTTTTGTCATGAATACACTGATTTAGAAGTTGGTTCATCCTGCATGGCTGTTAGGAAAATGTGATACTAAGTTGGCTAGATCATTGCACAAGGATATGGAAAAATAAAAATAATAATTAATTGTATGGTTCATAACAAATATGAAATATATTATCTATATAGAGATAAAATAATTATAACTTGAATCCAATAATATGTAATAACTGAAATTATACCTGTCTAAATACACCATGTTTCCCAAATAAAGATATGGTAGTTCCTCCAACAGGTTGCAGTTTGCCAGGACCAATACAATCATATACTGTAAGTGCAAGTTGCGCATTCCGTGGCAAGTCGCTGAACAGAACTGGCAGAGTTAACCATTCATTCCAACTGTAAAATAAAATATAAAGATTCTAACAAAAAAGTGTACAAATTTATGAATATAGAACATGTAGAATAAACATAGCCATCAGTATTTCTCGTATTGGTGTTAAGGAAGTTAAGAGTGGCCAGAAGATTGATAAAGATTAAATTATTGCACAAGAATGAAATGATTATGAAGTTGTTCACATAATATTTTTTTAATTAAATATTTATATTAGCTAGAGGAAACTACAGTAAACATTACCAATACATAACTGACTTAAGAAATAGCAAATTTATTTCCAATAAAAGCTTCTGGGTATATAATAAGGAGATAAATAATGTATTTGAAAACTTCAGCAAATATATTCACAAAAATAAAAAACTAGAATAAATTGATGAAAAATCAACGCACTGTGTAACTGTATTATATGTTAAATAATGAAGTGAAGCTGAGCAAAGCATAAGTAGGTGTCCCATATGTGGTAAGAACTCTTTTAAAATCAGGAACATTTAAAGCAATTAGACGGGAATTACAGATTTGTTCAATCTTGAATTTGAAATAAAGAAGGTCAGTAGAGGAAAGTTATTAACCATTTTCACAAATCATATAAGGTAAAATTAAGAGTTCCACCAAAAGTTACACAGAGAGAGACTATACTAGAGATTTTGTCAACAGTTTCACTTATTAAATACATCGATAATTACAGAATTGAAACTGAATCACCGTTACGCAATATGTTCTGAAATCTAATTCAACACTTCATTGCTTGCCTAAATTCATGAACTAGTTTTAAATCTCTATTTATGTAAAAGCACTACCAACTAATTCTGTATTACTTACTTCCATCTTGAAGTAAAAGGCTTATATGATGATGTAACTGGAAGTCCTATTGATTGTCCATCTGCATAAACTTGGCAAGCCACCATTAAATCAGAGCAACCATCTTGATATAAGCCTGAATACTTCAGCATAGGATCTAATAACAACTTGTGGTAGTCTGGTTTCTGACGTTTCCCTTCCAGTGTTCCACTAAAATAATTTTTAGACATTAAAAGTTAGTATATCTGCTAAAGGAAATCTCACAGAACTATAATAGTCCATATCAAATATAAATATTTTCAAAAGGGGAATGGATGAATGGTAAGTTGCTGCAAAGTTGCACGTGTTATTCAGAAGTTTTGTGAATAAAGAGTCCTTTCAGCAACTTGGTTAGCAGTCCATTTAAAGCACAAGTGATATCAGATAAATGAAATTTATGATTTGCATTGCACATCCATTTTGCACCTACTTGTGTTCTATATTTTTCTAACCACACATTTAGACCTGAACTGAACTTCTAGCATATATTTTTATTGATTATTTGGTCAACAAAAGCAGTTTTAACACAAATAATATTTAATGTATTAAAGAATTTTGGTCTGTACAGAAAATTAACGATTCATATTCTATTTTTATATATCATAGCAAATATCCAAAAGACTTGGAAATCACAAGCAGCTAAACTATGCTTACATATGAAGTCACTCATGGAATCAAAACTTTATATTTGGCGCAAATAAGATTTGAACACTCCTGTAAAGTTATATATATGTATAGAAAGTGAATTACTGTCAATAATATAAATAATTAAGGCATAATATTGGCATTATATTAACTGATTTGGGAATGTAGTTAGTGAAATTCTTTGAGTAGAGAGAATGAGAATATAGGCAATGGAAAAAGGAAATCAAATAATATGTCTTATCTCTGTATTAAACACACTATTGTCATTCAATATTAAATCCAAATTTAATATAAATATATACAAACTCTAAACAGCAAGTTAATTGTATACTATAAGCCAGTCATGAAAAATAAAATTACACAAATTAATCATAGATTTTGTAATAAGCCAAATTTCTTTATAAAACACAAGGTAAACCAATATAACTTTATTTACAAACTGAATATGTAATTACAAGGTTATGATATCCTGTTATGCAACAACTTGTTTCAATTTCAAACTATTAAATAAAATATTATTTAAGGTGCCTTAAAATTTATTGCCAACTTTATACATAATTTGCCACTGGAGAAATGCTATGTATATAAACTGTGTACCGCATAAAACATCATATTAAAGTAGACAATAGTCACGATCATTATGAGTTTACAAAATAAATAACACTAAAAATATAAATTTAAAGTCTCAATATTTCTAAAAGTTTAATATTAAGTTATTGGGCCAACTTACATTTTAATTTGTATTTTAGTTTCCAGAGAAGAGCTGTATATATAGTTGAATTTTGAATGCAAGTCTTCCATGGCGAAAATATTTTCCTGACCAAAAAAAATATAATTCTATAAATGTTCTAACACTATTAAAACAAGAGTCTCAGTTGGTGTCATGAGTGAATGCAAAACGTTAACATTGCAAACATTATTTTAAAATGAAAAACCCACATCTCACTCAAATGTGTTACGTATAACTGGTAGTGAATAAATAAATTAGGCGTTCACTTCAGACCAGTTTGACATGTTTTGCAAATTAGAAACACAAGACTGTCACATGACATGTGCTTGAAACAGGCATGCCAACTTCGTTATCTGAAAGTTTACTTGTTTTTCAACAGTGTTAATTTATTTACACTATTTTGTGTTATAGTGACCTCAATCTCTAACATACAACACGAATAACAAAGGTTTAGTCATTTTTTGTTGAAAATAAAAATTGAAAGCCGGGGAAATAGAAACAAATTAGATGTCAAAATGAAAAGATTGTTAACATTATAATTTAAGACAAAAAAGTATTTTAAAAATGAGAAGTCGAGACAGGATTATTTAACATTTATATTTGCAAGCTGCCGTAAAGTGATAGTTCAACAATGATAAAAGCACTATATAATATTTGTAGTTTTGGTTCTAAAAGTAATTAGAATAAAATTATATTATCATGAAAATATTTTAAAAGAATGTAACGTATTTTCTAGAGAATGTAGTAACATAAAATAAAAATGCTTATTATTGTAATATTCTATTTTCGGAAGACTGATTATTACATCATTCTGATACATCCCACTATATCGAACGCTAGCTGAGTAGATGTTTAATTTAAAGCACCTTCCTCATTTCGTCAAAGTAAAATTTTTGAAGTAATTCACAAAGTGAAAATTAATTCATCTTCAATTTAATTTCTAATACGTAGAATGAAAAAATTGGTCTCTCGTTGTCCGATTTCGTTAAATCTAAAAATGATCCGAGATTTGTATTGTTGAGAAAGAAAAATAAATCAATGTAACAAATATATAAGATCTAAATTATTTTATTTGTGATGTAAGGATAAGAAAAATACTAAGGCGTTAAATTACGTAATGTTAAAAGGAGAGAAAAAAACGTTTCAAACACGAAATATATTCTGCTTTTTATATGTATCTTAGGTAATTGAACAATTCGTTTTACTAATAATACTAATTTTCTTAATCTTTGCACAAAATTGGTAAATTTAAGATACAAAACTTCAAGTATCTGCATGTGAACTTTTAGTTCTCGAGTTGCGTGTCTAGTGACCAAGGTCTATCTACTTAGCTTGTCTTCCGTTAGTGTTTTTAGGAATGGTTACCTCTTTTTTAGATAATTGAATCAAATATCACATTAAGCCACGAGACACTTAAAAATAAAACCATTGACATTAAACATATAATATTAACTATTCTGTTGAATCGCTATTTTAGAAAAAAAAACATGCCAGGCCTGTTGAAATGAATGAAGTAAGTCTGTCAGCGTTAATTAAAATTTATGAGATCATCTTCCTTCATTCTCCAAAGCGATTTGAAGTGTTGGTATTGTTAACGTTTGCGGCCTATGTATATATTGTCAACAACTCTAATACCGAACTGGTTCGATAGCCTCGTTCCAAGAGTCGACCTCTTCTAATTGTATTATAACAGAAAAACCGATAAAATTGTTAGCAAAGAAAATAAAACCAGTTGAGCTTTGTATCTCCAATTCCACAGTAAAGAACCAAATACGGTTGCGCAATCCCTCATTGAATGGTATAATTTCTTCATTCATACAGTGACAGTGTACAGATGATGGGTCAGTTATTATAAGGTATACTTAGACCCTCTAATCTCATCTCACGGATCAGTTGAATGCGTTCTTCACATCAAAGTTTGCAACAGAAAAGTATTTTTCAATTCCTCCATTCTGCGTTTATAGGATATTATCCATCAATAAAAATCGAAACAAATTTTCTTAATACAAGACTCAGTATTAATTATGAAAATGTATACGCTTACGTATATTTTCAGCAAGTGTTGTATAACGAAAATAACTTGTTCACTTAATGGTAAAATGTCTGTCGATTAATAAGTTAATTAACTAGTTTCTTACATTTATTGTGGCTCTTGAACTCAGTTCTGACGTATTAACTGCTACCACACTGAATTTTTTTTAAAAAGAAATATTGGTAAACGTCTTAATGTATTTCACTGTTTATTATATAAACAGAAAATTATGGAAGTGTGAAATAAGAAATCAAAACAAACGTTTCTAACAGTAATATAATTCTTGTATCTTCAGGAAAGGATAAGAATTGGAGCTGGGACTCGAGATTCCAAATCCTTCTCCAGAAATAAATGTGCCAAATACGATGTATTCCAGGTATTTGGCAATCCGATAACATATTTCTTTTCTTAACACCATTGTCAATTTTTTTTTAAAGAAAGCAGTTTTATTAAAAAAGAGAGATGGTAAACAATTCAACCAATGGACGGACCCTGTTTATTACAAATTTACCGGTTCTATTTTTCCTCACCTTGGAGGCTGACCGGATTCAGTACTAGTATATCTGCTGACATGAAAGTATAAAAAATCCATTGCTACCAACTAAACCTTTGGCAGTAAATAATGCGTTATTGTTAATTATAACAATGTTGAAACAAATCAAATAATATCCGATAATTATAATCGAACAATTCCGTGCATATTCCAAAACAAAAATAAGTTTTTTAGTCGCAGCTGATAATAACACTGAAGAATCTAACACATTAATATTTCCGAAGAGATTTTATTTCTTATGTTATTGAATCTACTAACAATTTTTAAGGAATAGCACTAAAATAGGGTTAGATGACAGGAAATACTAAATAATATCTGAAATATTTTACAAATGTTTCAATGTAAACAATTGAAATATATATTATTCTGTGACTGAATAAGAAAAAAATACTCGTAAAGCTTCACTATCTTTCCAGAGATCGCTTTTTTTACTAAGTAGCTGAACGAGTCTTGATTCGTAATAACAGTACTACTTCTTCGTAGTTGCATAAGCTGACCATTTATTTTTGATACTTCCTCATGCCTACGGCTACCCTAATTGGTCAAGCACGTATAGAAGCAGGTAAGTATAAAATGTGTGATGCTACGTTTGACTGATTTTATGAAGCGACGTACTCAGGAATTTTAACAAAAAATTAGTAATTTTGAATTCTGACTGCAGAAGTATATTTTAAGGTGTATCTATTAAGAAAATTATCTTCAAGAAATAAAAACAATAAAGAGGGTGTTTACCAAAAGAGTCATACAAGCAGTTTTACCTCCTAGGGCATTCGCTAGGACACGAGGTGATTCAAGGATTCCTATTCTTAGAACGTCAGCATGTTCATATTTCACTTATATCAGCGAAGTAAATGATTGTTTGAGATATTATGTTATTCACAATTTTGTGAAAAGATAGTCAAAAGAACATGCGAGTACCGAAATCCGGTTTCATAATTTAATGAAAAATTAGAAGCTGGTACTGCATTGCATGTTTATGTAATTAGATTAGGAATCTATATACTAGTTTTACTAAGAATCTGCAATATGTTAAATTTAATTGAATACGTTTTATTAGATATTCTAAAATTAAATGATATAATTTCTTCGTCCAAATAGTGATAAAGGTGCGGAGTTGAACCAGTTATTATGAAGTATAATTAGATCCTATAATTAAATATAATAAACTTTCCCTCGTGATTGGATCGTACCTATTCCGGTTGTGATAAATTTCACTCTTTATTATTTTTAAAAAAAATATTCACAGTTTATTCCATTGCCATAGCATTACGATGTTCGTGTGTTTACACTTCATTGTAACGTGGAGTAAGAAGGGAACGAATGTGAACACCAAACTGGATCAGTTTGGTGAGAATGTGCCTATTAACATACACAAGACTGGAATGAACGAATATAATGCACAAATGATTAGTTTTTTGATTCACATCTATTATACATCTGGCAATGAAGAAATTTAATAATTAACTCGAATAACTGAAGTGAGACTAATAATTTGGGAACTGCCAGTTATGGAAAGGGAGTCCGAATCCTGCATCAATCAGAAAGATATAGAATTTTTATATATCATATTTAATATTTACAGTTGAAAAATTCAAGTAAATGGTTATTTTGCAAATAAATCCAACATTAATGGCATCAGATAGCGATCTGATGGCGGTCAAAATCGAATGTGATAATGCACAATCAGATAATAACTCACCTGCTTATATATATATATATATATATATATAATATTTATATTATTATGTCTCGTCGAAAAAAATCATGTTCATGAAAAACTGTTGGTTACAGATTTTTTTTCGTAGCCACTGACTTGATAAGTGGTTGTTTGTCTGAGAACAAACCTCGTGTAATCGACGTTCCGGACAATTACCCGCGAATTCATTGAATCGATTTAAATGGCCAGCCTGCATAAAACATAGGAGTTAGTCGTGTTTTAGATTAAAAATTGTTTGGTGAATAATATTGATCAACGGTGTTATGTCCAATGCGTGGGCAGTTAGTATTACGAGAATAGAGGAGAATATATAGTCCTTATTCAACTGTAAGTATTTACAAAAAAATTATGTCTGAAATTTCAGAACACTTTTCACCCTAAAAGTTTCGTATGAATTCATTATACCAATTACAATCCATTACTTTCTCCACTTAAAAGCTTAGAAGGTGCCTGTTACCAACCAATAGATGAGTCACACCTGGTGGCGTATGGAAGGTGAACATTCGCCAGCTCTCAGTTTTCAAAGAACCATTCATAGATCTGAACCAGAAAATATTCTGAAAATTTGGGCATTATATTAGCTCTTTCCAGTATTGTGCGTTGATAGGCCCATTCTCACCAAACTGTATCAATGTGGGTTGACAAATGTTGGCGTTCAAATTCGCTTCTCTTCTTACTCCGTGTTACTTGGTAGTGAAAACACGCGAATAATGAAAATCTTGTACTCTCCAAATGTAAACTATGAAAATACTCACATTTAATTTAGAAAATAATAATAATGAGGAATTTTTTTCGCAACTGGAATAGGTACGATCCAATCACGAGGGAAAGTTTATTATTATACATATTTAGTCTGGTTATTGTGAAGTCTAATTAGATATTGGAGACTTTATCTGTTGGAGATCGAGTCATTAATATGCTTTTACCTATATTCAGGGTTTAAAATACATATTAACAATTCCGTCAATTCCGGCGTTCCCGACGTACTTGGCCACTGTGACTTTTTTATGTTATATTCTCAGGCTAAAAGGTGTTCTTGTTAAAGAAACATTAATTAACTATCTTAATGAACTTGTATTATATTTTTTTCACGAAAGGTAAATGGAATAGTTGAGACGGTCTCCAGTGCTTTGCTCACAAAGTCTTCAACAGCTTAAGCTGTTTCATTGCACGTAACCATTGATTTGTCAACGGTGAAAATTGATCGCGTCACCAAATTGAAAACTGATTATGCCTTGTGTCCCTATCAAAAGAAATTATTCTTCGTGAATTGTTCTACTTCAGTGTTTAGATGAGGGGAGACTACGTTCCATGTCGGCTCTCGCGTTTCTCCAGTGCGTGGTCACTTTCAGCCGCCACGGGGAAGTGAAATAATAGTGAGTTATATCATCAGTAGCCGAGCTTTATGTTTAACGTTAGATAACTGGGAACAGCGGGTCAAACGATAATCGGCGGCAGGCCACAGTTACCCAACTTCTCCTCAGGTGCTTCGTCGGACCCTGTACGGAAAGTTTCGTCATTGCATAGCTAAGGCGCAACAACCTTTCCCTTTCCAAGGAAACGGGCTCGAAGCGCGTGATAAGAACGCCATTTGGTGGTTTCTTCTTCCGCATCATGATTTCTACCTCGATTCGTTGCAGCCTTTTCGGTGCCCGTCTCATAACAACCTAATAACACGTAACGAATATATATGGAAAAGCTATAAAAAATTTTCTTCAATAATTTTAATGTAATATGTTATAAGACTTAATGATGTTTCTGTCTTTTATTCCCCGTGACTTTTTATCAGTCACATTATAATACGAAAAGTAATCAATAATTTTCTAAAATATTTAATTTTGAAAATCTGGAGGTTTCAGAAATATTGCCATCTGTATAGAACAAATATAATTTTTTCGAAAAAAACATTCAGAATTAAATAAGACTCTCATACATAAAAATATTTGTAAACATTAATTATTTGTAATCAAAATGACCTGTGTAATACTTATACAAACCTTCAATATGTTTGTTACACATTAATTTAAAAGTAAAAGTGAGAGTTTACATAGTTTACATTTGAAGAGTTCTATCGCCACAGACTTCCGATATTCCCCTGTTTTTGCACTTCAAAGTAACACGGAGTAATAATGTATTCGAATTTGAACGCCAACAAGGACCAGTTTGGTGAGATCAGGTCTATCAACACATAGAAGACCGGAAAGAAAAAATATAATGCTTTTTTTTTAATTTCATTTATGACAATGATAAATCATCAAAACGAATTAAATTTTCTGCATTAATACTTCAAAGGCGCTATCCTGTATCATGAGGTATACAACAACCTAAAACCAAAATTAGACAAATTTACGTTTATATGTACTGAAGTTCTAGATGCTTCAGAAGGAAATGATCGCAATTGTCAGAAGAAATAATTGTATAAATTATAGAACGTTTGAATTTTTCCACAGTCACTGACATCCATCCGGATATGGCCTGAATGGCGACGCTTCAATTTCACATAAGCCTCCACATTTCTTTCTTCCTTTCCATATCAATTATATATAGGGTGTCATAGATATGGGTACAAGATTTAAGTGAATATATGTAACATCAAAAGGATTGTGAAGTGCATAGCAACCCATGATTGGAAACTTCATGGGAAAGTGGTACCTGAGGTACAAGAAATTAAGGAACACAAGAAAGCCATTACCAGAAATATTTATTGCTTCATTCATACTACATATGCTGTAGAATTCATTTCAGTATGTTGTAAAAAATGCCAAAAGTTTCTAACATTATGAGCATTTTCATGCGTTACACTGAAGGACTATGGAGTGACAGACACGGCCAAAGCACATGGTTTTGGTTGGATATCTGCAACAGCACAAACGATTCTTGCAACCAGACTCCACGAGTGTTTCATAAAAAGCAAGTTAAGGTTAAAATAATTTATATGGACGGGAAAGTGAGAATAATTAGATGGCTTACCTGAAATTATGGGCCGGTGTCTTCATGACGGACGAAGTCCTTCAAATATTGTGTACGAAACACCCGCGATTGTCACAAATTCACGTAAATTGTACTATTGTGATCCATAACTGGACATTTCTCATACGACTTTAATCTACAGGGCATTTTATTATTGAAAAATAAATCAGTAGTCGTGTTTTAATCATACTGTATTCTGGACTTGAGTTAAACTGAAGCACTGACGCCGGTAACGTTTTTTTTGTATGGATTTTAAGGTCGGAAACCTCGACCACTAATACAGACATTCTAATCAAACCACGCTGGTCGACGGAGAAACACTAAAATAAAATCGCGACCATGATGTAAGACCCATTGTTTTGGCGTGGGGTCATACTTGATAATCTTTAGCGTAGCTTCGTCTGGTCCTGTTTCATAACAGAGAACAGCCTTGATCTATAGAAACCTTGAATTTGACACCACTGAACTCTATAGATAACGCATGTGTGATGTGAACTGGACGAGTATCCATTGGCTTTCCATACCGTAACCTATAACATAGATTCTGTAGTACGTCTTTAACATGTTCTTAGGATTTTGTGGATTGAGGGCGACATCTACGAGAGTAGTATGCACGGTTTCTTTCTCATAATAAATGAAATATAATTATTAAAATTAAGAATTCATTAGTTTAGTATCTATAGAAGTAAAACGCTAACGTATCGGTTTGTGGTTCCTTTTCAACAGGATTCACTCGAAAGTGGCCGAATAGGTTTAAATTATTATTTTCATTTGTATTTATACTTCCGTATAACAGAGGCTAAAATAATAAGGTAAATAAGTAGCCAAAAATGGACAGAAATAGTGCTACATAAATAACACAACATTTCTCGAATTCTTGTTGATTTCATCAGGTGATTCCAGAAAGCGGTACGAACGACACAATGTGAATAAATAATATATATATATATATATATATATATATATATATATATGCCTATTAATTAAGGCATTAATTGTGATTGATAATCTAAATTGTTAGAGAAACATTATTGACGGTGGTACCGAACCCATAACAGCAACAATGAAAGAGAGTATTGTTTCTTTGTCGGGAGAGGAAAAATGCGCGCTCAAAATGAGGAGACGGTTGTTGAATCTTGAATCGGCTGGAAGGTTGTGCCGAGCACAGATCGTTTGAAAATCGACGAGACATTATATTTAGAAGTTCAGCCTGGAGTTGGCTGGGATCATTGATTAAGGAAAGTTCAGTCTTGAGTTTGGCTGGAAGGTTGTTTGAGCAAAGATTGTTTTAAAATCGACGAGAGATTATATTAAAAAGTTCAGTCTGGAGTTGGCTGGGAGCCTTGGTCAAGTTGAAATAGACGAGACCAAACATTTACATTTACGCAAGCAGAACTAGAAACCTGCAATAAACTGGGCAAGCTGTAAGTGACTCAACCGAGCGAGGGAGAGACGAAGCAGGGGTTCCTGGTTCCTGGTTTTGAAATAGAAACATTTAAATTAGAATCTGTGAGTTCAATAGAAGCTGTAAAAAAAACCGTCACTGTGCTTCGTAAGTAACAAGAGAACATTAAATTTTGTAAACCGAATTAAAAGATAGATGTCAGATATCGTTCCTTTCTTATTGATAAAAAATGTTTAAAGTAGAATCCATCTTTTAGTATTAATGTCGTCGACAAGCAAATTTCGTCTATGTTTAGACGGGTAAATATTTCCTTTTAAATCTAATTTTTGTGTTATTTAATTATTTTTGTATGATTCACCGTTATCAAACCCAGTTAAGACCCTGAGAGATTGAGATCTTTTTATTTTAAATTGTAAAACTGTTCAAGAATTAAAATAATTTTGTTTGTTGTTTAAAAATTTAATATTTTTATTTGAAGCCAAGTTTATTGTATATTACAATATATATCACTATAAACTTTGGTTTATATTTTAATTTTAAAACAGCGACTATATAGTTTACAGAATTTCAAGTCAAGAGTGAGGGTTTGGAGGAAAGTCTAAACACAGTTAAATTATTCATTGTATTTGAATTACTAATACAATACTTAGGAATATCATTGGTACTTCTTTAAAAACGAGATAACAGCATTGTCTTTGGATTAAAATCATAATTAAAGCCAGTGAATTTCATAAGATATACGATGCTTTGTATATGGAGCACTTCTGATGAATATTTCCTCCATTCCTGTTCCATTTATACGTAGAACTAATAAAACAGCATAGTGTATGAAGGCATTGTATTAATAAATTTGGAATAGTGACGTTAGAGTGTCGTTTAATAGTCAATCCAAGCCTGAATATTTAAATCGGAATGTTTATCATTTCAAGGAAATCTGTTTCCCAACCACGAGCCAGCTGATTTGAAATATGGAGTTACTAATTCACAGAGATGTATAACTCGGTTATTAACATTCTACCCCCACTCACGCCGAATCTGAGGCTATATATTACTCGAATCACTCTAATGCGGAAGCAGAGACAGTCGAAACTGAATCAAGTAGGTCTAAGCATGGCAGCATTCAGAGTAATCGTTTCCTTTTCCTCTGTCCGCGATGGAGATGAATCCTCGCGTATGTAGTAGAAACGTTGTCCTTCCTTTCGTTTACTTTTTTTCCCACCGATAAATACATTTAAAATATTTATTTTTGCTCTAAAAAGCAACCCAAATCAACTAAATCGATGGCAACTCATAGAGGCGAAATTTACATTCATTATCAAAACGCTCTTTATAGGATGCTCGATATTTCCATTCACGGATTGTGTATTAGAAGATAAGAAAACAGAGTATATGGAATGTCGTGCACGATTAAGACGTGAAAGCATACTCGAGGTTCACGATTGAGGCCAAGGCTGATAAAGGGCGTTTGCGCTGAGTCGGATGTATGGATTGATCTTAATTATCGTCTTTCATTCATATTCTTGTTTTGAGCCATCAGTATCGCTGCGCCTTTAGCAGAGACAATACATCACAAACTTTCTTCATAATTCGACATAAAAAGTGAAAGTAGCCGTGTGTCACCAGTTACGAAGATTGGGAAAAGTGTAACTACGTGCGGAACGTGAGCAACAGAGACTGGGTAAGTAAATTAGGTAGTGAAGAGAGTGCAGGTTGCACTAAATTTCGTGATATAAAGAGGACAGCACTCACAATATGATTGATGACTCAAAAATAATGTTTATTGAGATTAAATGTGAACAGATTTACAATGTGCATGCATGGGAGTGGCAGAAAATCAGGTAAGGCTGAGACAAAACGAAAGTTTACAATAGAAAAACCAAAAACAGACTAGGATAAATAAAATAAGAGACAATTTTCAACAATGGTTGCTGATTTCTTCATGTGTAGAAATAAAATTAGTAAGAGCTTTAGAAAAAAAACATATAGCACAATTTCAGCGAAGTAAACGAAAGCACATATATCAACATAAATTAAGAAGTTGGCTAAAAAATGAAGGTTCATAGTAATTGTTGAGATTCGTTGTATCAATAATTGCTGTGGTATTAGATTAATATACATTAAATCCCATTTAGCAAAGTTCAGATGTGGCCCTAAGGATCATTCTAAAAAAGTCGAACGGGCTAGGTCGGGTAAATGTGGGGGATGAAGAACAACTGTCATTTTGTTTTCCGTCAGAAAGCTCTGGCTGGTGAAAGCAATTCGTATCATGTTAAGTTCGTCAGACAGAATCCTCCGTCACGTCCCATATAATGTTACAGATGTAGTTGACGATTTTCCAGAATCGTATTTTGAAAGTGACATTTTCAGGTTTTATGACGTGGATCATCAACAACTGTTTTTTTTTAAAATTTATTATTTATAGTCCCGTCAACATAAAAGTAATTGACGATTTACCATACCTTCTACATGAAATTATTACAATTAGTTCATATTAACTATACATTTTATACTTAGTCTCAGATTCATTGTCTGTTTAGATTAGATCTTGAATGCCGGTTTCCTTGCTAAACTTTAGTAGGTTATTTATTACCGCTGCTGAGGTACATATCTCCCTTCTCGTGTATTTCTGAATTATGGCTTTTCTAGTCCTGTCGTACTTTTGACAGTCGTAGAGGATATGCTGGATCGTCAGGGCAGCCTTGCGTACGCCACATGAAGGTTGCGTTGATCTGTTGTTCTATCATCTTCAGGACGTTTAAGCGACTTGTAAGTTTGGCTTCGGCCTAATTCTCGCTTCAACATTTGACGTAATTAAGCAGCGATTTTCGCCAGTTACAATAAAAAAATTGTATATATATATATATATATATATATATATATATAGAGAGAGAGAGAGAGAGAGAGAGACTTTGATCTCCAAATTATGCCGTTGTCAATTTCGCTAGTGACTCCACTCACAAGAAAAAAAAACTTATAAAAACTAAGATCGACGACCTAGCACCAATTCCCTTGACACTCAGGTTCACTAAGGATGTAACATTTAGTGTCGTTTTTTTGAACTACATAACCATAACGTGGCTCACAGGAATTCGTGTTACTTTTGGGAAGCACTTCGTGGAATGGATGCATAATAAATTTTCTGACGAATTAAATTCTCTTGAAACAAAATGACTAAATATTGTCAGAATCGTTCACGCGCCCAATCCATTTTTGCAAAACTCAAATTTAGTGACAAACCCACGCCCTTGCATCTAGACGTGAAATTTGGCGAAGGCAACTCTCACCTTTAGACTAAATTCATGAGATTTATACCACGCTATAGGTTTGAATGATCAGAGGTCGTCAGTTCAACCTCCCTCTGTTCCCTGTCTGTTACAGGCAACGAAATCCCCGTGACTATACAGGTGGGGGTTTCGCGAACTCTACGAACGCTTCGGTGAGACTGTTGACAGTAGAGGTCAGATGGTGGTAGGAGAACGCGGGTAGTGGGGGACCGCTCAGGCCGCAGTTGCAGTGCGAAAGCGACATGAAGACGCACAGAGCCGTCCTGCTCCACTTGCCTCGAAACAAGCCCATCGACATCGGCTTCCACCAGATCGGCTACACCGTTCCTGGACCATCCTCCAAAGGTACCATCCCACCTGCGTAGAAAAAAAAACCATTGCCCAATAAACTCTCCATAAATCAGTTTCGTATTAACTTTTCCCACGGTGGTTGTAAAAGAACACGTAGGCTTTTTTCTTTCATCTATTACTCTTTTTTTTATTTGTGTTACGACTTCATTATAAAATGCTATTATAGTTTAGAATGAAAAATAATAAACAGCTCTCCTTAAAAGTATTTGTCGCGTTTGTAATATCATTGTTTTCAAATGAAATCAATATTAACGAAATAAGGCACAGTACAAATTTAAAATATTAACGAAGAGTTTGTAAACCATTCTTCAGAAACGAATGGGCGTATTTTTTTTTTCAACGTGGAACCTGTTTTCATCTGCATAGGATATTACTCCTAAACTACTTTCTTTGCGTGATACCGGCAGCGATAGATTAACCATTCGTCCGTAGTTGGTATTATATAAATATATAGAATTCATTGATAAATTTTGCATCTGTGTCATATTTAGAAAAGTTGAGATTACCGTTTATCTAGACGTGGTCTATCAGACGGTTCCTTACATTGTAGGTTTCGGAATCTCTCGTTTATGTTATGACTTCACTGAAGATGGAAAATAGCCTCACTCTATAACTGAATCTCAACTCATTCTTAAATTTTCCTCATTTAGGTTTCCGCCTGTTATCTGTAAATTTTTTTTTTCTAACCACTGTTACATCTTTATAACTCACACATGGACGTAATGTACAATGTTTTCAATAGTTGACACCGGTATGTAGGGTTTATTGATCCGGGAAAAAATGAGGGATGTCTCCAGAATTAAAATCAAGTTGAATTAATAATGGGAATCACTGAGTTCGAATCAAGAGTATGTTTTTAGTCGTTTATCATTGTTATACTCACCCCTCAGATGTGACTTTCGTGGAAGTGTGCGGTAACTTCTACAGGGAAGTACTCAGACTTATCCACGCATGTCACCGCTGTTTTATACGATTAATGGCAGGTCGAAAACATATTAATTACTTTCAGTGGCCAGACATTCCAGTTCCAACAGTCGGCTGGTTATTAATCTTCTGGCGTCTACTTTGTATTCTCTTTACGACTCATTAGATGGCGATGACAACCATTGTTTACTAGTCATCTGCTCGTAAACGTTCTCCGCGGCACCTCCGCGTTCGTGGTTTGTTTTACTACTAAGTTGTTGACGCTGAATGTCCAGATTGTAGTTTCTCAAACTTTATACTATAGGAATTTTTTTGTTTGAAGCCCGGACATGGGATCACAGCTGTCGACTGGAAAAACGGGAAATAAACTTATGAACAAGTCACAACGATATAAAAGTTTCAGATTGTTGAACTTAAAAATAGTATTCATATTTAATTTACTGTAATTCTTTCACCTCTACTTTATCCGTTGAAAATTGAACACTTATAGGCTACTAAATATTTCACAAGTATTTATTCAAATTATAGAGACGTGTAGGTGTGTATTTAATAAAATAGTTTTACATATTACCATGAAAATTTTAATCTTGAATTAATTTTTAATAATTTTAATTGAAGAATTAATGTTCTCTACGAGATTTAATAATTTTAACCATATAATGTGAATTTTAATTTTACATGTGCAATGCAAAATTATTTTTAGGTCAAGAATATGATCATGATGATCATCCGAAAGCTTCGTAATTTGAAAAAATACTTGTGGAAAATTTAGTGCATCATTTTTAATTTTTAACCGATAAACCAGTTTAGAAAGAACTAAATAAATCAGTCTTATATAAATAATTTAAAAAATTAAGTAATGGTATTCAGAGTAATAATGATTTTATTGATAAGCACATCAATTCTTGAAATATTTTTCGTAGGTTTTGTTGGATTGTAGAGACAATGGTTTGACCTTAATGTATGTAACGCTTAGAATATTAAATCAAATCGGCCCTTCTAAATAAATTTAATATAGCGCGTGGAAATAAAATTAATAAATTAAAACAGAATGTATATATTAATGATCCCATTATTTCTGGTAAACGTTACATGTATTTATTATTAATGAAACTGAAGAAGAAATTCTGAAAAAAAATATAAATTTATTAGGTACATGAAAGAAAACAAATTTCTAAGTATTAAAGACCAATTTTTCTAAAGCGGTAGGAGTCGCTCATGACACTTAATGGTTTATGCGACTATAAATAAGAACATGTGAAAAATACCAATTTTTCACACATGGAGATCAAATGTTATAAAACCATAAAAATATTACTTTTATTAACTTTGATATAGATATTAATCCATACTCGTAGTAAGAAATTGATCTAATTCTTAATTATTTTCCTTAAAAGCGTAATGTGAAAAAAATGGTGTTTTTGTTTTATAATTATAATTTGAACAATCGAATTTCGATATAATTCCTTGATGGGTAATTTTTTTTAATTTTTGAGAAGGAATTACCTTCCAAAGCAGAATGCACTTCGACTCAGTCCGCGTAATCGTTACAATGGTTCGAAGTCGAAACTAGCACGTGGAAATCGTGCTCTAGTGAGTCATACCTCGAATTTCTGCGACAAGTAGACCGCAAGATACTTAAAACGTTTTCATTTTCAAACAAGACTTACATTTAAAAAAAATAGCAGAATTATTGCGACGAATAATCAAGAGTATCCGTCGATTAAGTTCCTGTCAAACCGTGTGGATAAATTTATTAAAATAAATACAATTTACTTATCGGACTATATTTCCAAAAGTCAATGTAAAACTGTACTTACAAGTTGTTAGAAATTATTAAACTTTATAGAATTCTTAGAATGGTCACGTTAAAACAGGAGTTTTGGAATAATATTATTTATGTTTTAAAACTTGTTTACAATGCTGAGGTAATATTGTTGTAAGTATTTTACGAGTATTACATTGTATGAGAAAAGAGGAAGAAGATTCCGGAAAAGATAGAAAGAACTAAGGAAAACAGTAGGTACAAAACATCAACAAGAAGAGGAGAAACAGATAAACCAGGCAATTAGGTTTAATGATCGAAAGATCCTATATATCTTTTTGTTTCTCCTTTTTCTCGTTGATTTTTTCTTTGCCTACTGATTTCTAAGTATTTTTCCTCGTCTTTCCTTCCTCTTAACTCAGACATTGGACTACCCGACAAATACTGAAAACAAGTATTATTTATACTCATCCGTGAACGGACAATACATGATTAACAATCAATAATAATTATTTGTCTGTATTGTTTTTATATATAATTTATATTTTATACTGTAAAATTATGCACCAATTATTTATTAATATTATATTGTTTTCACAAATTAACATGAATAATAGCTCCTGTTTTAATGTGAACATTTCAATGTTTCCATATAGTTCAATTGATTGTTAAACATGATTGATTTAATGTTTAGTAATAACCGTATTTCGAAATTTATATGAAAAATTATAGAAAATTACGTAAAGCTGCACATGGTAACTGTAATCATTGCAGCAGTATTATATTTTCTCAAAAAAAAAATTATTGGACCGGAAAATTCTCCCAAGCAACTCAGGATAATTATCAAAACTTTTCGTAGGCGTTTAGAAAAGGAACGAAACAACCTATACGCCTTCTTGTTCTGGTAGATGAGGTAAATGACCTACTAGTTGGAGGTCGCTGGCCCAAATCACGATCGATTTAGTTTGTTGTATTAAAAGATTTAACAGGCTTATTGAATAATATTTTTTTAAGGTTTTAATTGGTTCCAGGTTGACTTCAAACATTTTATAATTATTTATGTCCATAAAAATCATTCAAATATTATCGCGACACCCGAAGATATAAAAATATAATTTACGTCTTCAGTGAAAAGTAGGATAAATGAAGAGGATAATTGTATGAATGTGTCTGGCAAAAAAATTCTACAATTTACCGAGAAACACTCAAAGCAGAGAGAACAGAAATTATATATATTTTTGAGGAGTTACGTTCTAAATAACAATATTTTATCCGATAACTTACCACTTGATTGTTTGTCTACATTAATTATTTAAAGAAATAAAGATAATTGATTGCTATTCAAATTTTATGTAGTTAAAAATTACTGAAAGGTGTGGGAGTAGAATTTATTTATCTATTTTTTAGAAAATTTCTCTGAAAAAATTAAACTCTTATGTAATCAAGTAAGAAGTAATTTAGAATGTTATCCGTAATAAGGTTAGCTAGTTATATAATTTACCTCTAGTTATTTCTACACTAATTTGCCCTGTTATTTCATTACGAAAAATGAAAATTGCAGCTAGTTAGTTTTTGACTACTGTATATCACTAATTGTACACGCTATCGCTAATGATGCGATATAACTGCCATTACGAAAACTTTTGCAAGTTGTTAAATAAAGTGAAACACAATTACCGGACTGTAAAATATTTTATGGTTGTTACAGGAGGACAATATCTAAATGAATATTGTTAGTGGGTCTACACATAAGCATAATCGGAATACTCGAAAAAAGTTTTATTTGTAATTTCTGGTAACTTGTAGCAATTAATCATTCCATCCACTCCGCCGTATTTTTTTTTACAAAAATGATAACTAACTAATTTTATGTTCTTTAATTTATACGATACTTTGAATATCTCTTTGTCTTTCTATTGTAATTAGCTGTAGGCCTCTTCTTCTACGAATCTTTCTGTCGTCGTCCTATTTCTGACCCTGCATCCCGCATAACTTATTTATGTAGGTGACTGAATGCCACAGTAATTTAAAATATTTGATTATTTTTATTCATATGCAATGTTTATATTATATTATATTATATATATATATATATATATATAAAGACTCTTTTGCTGGTAACTGAGGTTGAGAGTAACTTAGTAACTTCCTCCACTTCTCGAATTTCAACATAAATGCAGAAAAAATCCTCCAAGGTCATAACTAAACGTTTTTGTTATACAACTTTCCAGTTTATTGTTCTCTACCGAGATAGTTATGTTACGAGATAAGCTCCAGCGACATGTGGCTGGAAGACGAAGAGCAAGGCTCAGTTTCTGCTGAATAAGGACAGATTCTGTCTGGAAGTATCCCAGCCAAAATTGTCTGCAAGTGGATTTTTGTTTGGTTATCAAAGCATGTGTGTTTTATATTGCAAATTATATTTAAAATCTGATTTGACTACCTGTAAGCCTAAACAAATCCCAGACTTTCAGTTTACGATGTAACTGATCTCTATTATTAACTAATCTCCTGTTTGGAGACCAATATCCGGCGAAACTTAGGACTATGACAGTGGGGAAGAGTTACTAATCTCTAAGTATGCTATTTTCATCTTATAATAAAGCGAAAAAGCAATTATATGGTTAATATATATCAGTGATTGTTTAAACTATTATAACACACACTGTAACGTGTTGGCGACTTCATATTAAATATTTACATATATTTTTAATAAATCAGTTTATGACCTTTTAAAGACACTTTATTTTTTATTTACAGCGTTACGACGTTTCGATACGTGTTCGTAACTTCTTCAGGTATTATCATAAAGAGGAGGTATTTACAAATGATTAACATATAGGCTAGCTACACAAAGTAAACAAAGACAAACTTAAGCAAACAAAAAATGAACAACTTCCTTAATTATTATAACAAACTAGTAGCACAGACAATTACAATGTTAATAAATTCAAAAGGTTTTTGAAAACGTGTACGAGGCACACCAACGAGATTGTAACACGACTGAATGACTGACCTTGAGAGATTTTATTATATAAAAATATATGTTTACTCCATTTTTCACAATAATGCTTAATAGACATGAAAACGTGGTGAAGATCCATTATTTGTCCCATTGCTCTCAAATCACCCTTTCACTTAATGGGCTGGATAAAGAAATGTCGTCGTTCTGTATAAGAGTTCTTCCAGTTAATGCATATACAAATGTCAATCATTATTGAAATTAAATTTGGTAGTTGGAAGATTTTAAATCAGGTCGTTTAAAATTCAAGCAGTGTAGGACATCCTTAAAATTACAAGAAATGGTGGTGTGAACGTTAATTAAAATAAGTTATATTCAAGAAACGATGGTTCATTAATAATATTTTACAGTACTAGTGGTTCATCTCTAAGGTTCCAGTGAGTTATTATTGCCAATCTAGATTATGTTAAAACTCCAGAATAATCTTGGTGGAAACGGATTTAATTGACTCCATTCAGGCATTTTGTCGTCATCGAAGGACCTCTTCCAGTTACGCAAGGATACTTTGATCAGCAATTTAAATTTTGAAACAGTAACAGGAGCGCAATAAATTGTGGCTGTTTAGTTTTTCTTCATGCTGTAATTGCTTCTGTTAAGATGCTAATAAATTATCTAGCAAATCATTTAATTGTCCTTATTGAAAATAACGTTTTGGAAGAAAACACCTTTTGAACTCATTTAAAAATGTAAACATTAGGATCCGTACTCTACATAAATAGCATGATTATAAAAAAATAATTAATGATACCCAGTATCGTGCAATTATATTCACATAATTATTTTATTCTATATAGACTGATTTTAAAAAGTTTAATACGCCTCAACTGAACATTTGAAATTATGTTGTCCCTTTAACTCACGACCAGTGGTTGTTTATTGGTTTCTAGATTAAACGTAACTCATTTATACGGAATCATGGCGTTCTTTATATTTCGAAGATTTCTTTTGTTAATGTCAACGCATTCGGCAATAACTTCGTTAATATCTATACGATAATTATTATAAATGATATTGGAATAATAATGTGTATATTTACATGTATGAGGGTTTATGTACATAAGAGGCGTCCAAGAGAGAAGTCGAGGGTGACAGATGCATTATGGTCTGTGGACTGACCGTTGGAAGATTAACTGATAGACTGTTCGATAGAGACTTGTTCAGTAAAAGTGAGACTGAATATTATAGACTGACCGTCAGAGAGAGCGAACCCAAATCTGGAACTGATACTTAAAATAGCCGATGAAACTATCACAAAAACAATTCATGATGTGAAATTTATGATTTGTAATAGATATTTAATTAATAATCGTATGATTTGCTCACTTAAATCGTTAAGCCGATTCTAATAATGTATTTTTTTGTGTGCATCGAGTAACGATGTTTACGTGTGTGCTATTTAGAGGAACCGGTTTTAAAATAATCCTGGAGATCTGTTCGAAGTTTAACTTATGGAATAACGAAGCACTTAACATGAAATTTACTTTTCTTTCTTCACGATTAATGATATCATAAATTCAGTTGAACAATAAGAATATCGGTATGAGAATTGTGTTCTCGACTAGCCGATTATCAAGCTGAGGCAATCCTGTTTATTTTTAAAACACGTAAACCTTGATAAACTGTAAAGGTTTTATTTCCTTTGAATCGTACCGATCACTCAGTTTGTCGTCGAAGGAGTAGGCCAGCGAATGTGGTTTTTCTAGTGTTGAGTACGTGATGTTTTCCGGAGTTGGTATAAAGCGAATCGCGTTTCCTAGGTGAATCCGGAGTTGGAATTCGAAAAGTATTTCACTATGAATTTTTAATTTACTACAGGGTTTGCGAAAACAGCTGCTAAGAATAACAAAAGCGAAAGCCCAGCACTTACGAGGAATTTAAAACGCTGTAGCAATCAATTGCACTGATTAAATTCTGAAATTATTTCTGATTTTCAAAAGGAAGAGAAATTTAAGACTTGACATATAAATATATCTGACATAAATAATATGTTCCTTTTTTTACTTCGGGATGATGATTAAGTGAATGAACCAATCTTGGTAGTCGTAGACCCTGACACAAAATTTTCAAGTTCTGGTGAGTTTTGTGCACCAAATACGTCTGTTTTTATGGTTGCTATTATATTGCAATTTTGGCACGGTTAACTCTTTTTTTTCTCCCTGAAAAGGAGGGCATATACTATTGTCTGCCTGTTTAGTATGCCATAATAAAAATTAATCAGCATTATCTTACTAATTATCCACAGGATATATTCAAGTATAGGATAACAGGACTCAACACTGTAAGGTCTATATAAGTCATAAATAAAAACATTTTTAGAAAAATACTTAAAATTAAATTGCTAATACAGGAAGTCAGAACTAATTAACTTCACCTTAGATTAACAAATTCCAATATCTTTGTTAAATTCTGAAATGAAATTTCTTTTTGAAAATAAAAGGAAGGAACATTTGAATTACGTTTAACATACTCATTTGCCAAAGTTTTCCGTCGAGAATAACCCCCAAGTGCGTTACTTCGAGATTGTGTCCACGATGGTGGACTTAAAGATAGGTCTTGAAAGTGTAAACAAAATTTGTCAATAATATATTTTGATATATTAATTACATTCGTTCTCTACTGAAGAAATGGATCACGTCAGAGCATCATTAAATATATAGGTAATACAACACAATAATGATATATAAACATTTAGAAGAATATATCAATTGAAAAAAATAAAATAAACAAATACGTGAAAAACTACGAAGAGGAGGTTTAAAAAGTAAATAAGAATACAAATGAGAAAACATAAAATAGACACGTTGTACACCTGGAAAGAAAGTAATTACGGAAACATAAGGGAAAAAAATAAATACAAAATATTTTTGTCTTTCTACATCTGTATTTTAATTATATAAAATTAAAACCAATAACAGACAATTTTGGGGATAGAAAAAAAGTTCCGTTTTTACTGTCATTTTTGTAATTAGTGATAGTTTTTCGTGATTAAAATACTTAATTTATGTAATATATTTTTACAGCCACAACTTGATGAAGGTTCAAATAAGTACGGAAAGGTTGTTATCACAGCAAACGTTTTTGAACTAAGGTTCCCACAAGCCGAGCCACCTCGGCCTGTTTTGAGAGGTGTATGTTCCGGGGTCACAGACCTTGGACATA
The DNA here is from genome assembly GCA_037074705.1 of Zhengitettix transpicula. NCBI lineage: Eukaryota > Metazoa > Arthropoda > Insecta > Orthoptera > Tetrigidae > Zhengitettix > Zhengitettix transpicula. Next base: position 65,577,648 of record CM073593.1, on the reverse strand, counting down.
CGGTAAGAGTTGTCCGCTATTCCCATTGGAATAGTCGGCCAGCTGCCTCCTAAACTGGTCGAAGCACGGAGAAGGGAATGCTGCGTCCCCACAGCAAACTCCTCTCCCGCTATCGAAAAGGCGTGGGACAAGTACCCAATGCCCGACCTACCTGATGCAGGTTTTTCTAGGGTTTTCCCTTCATTTCTTTAGGCGAATGCCGGGTAGGATCCTTAAAATATAGCCCGGGGGCCCTAGTAACCCTTGGCTACCTTCTTCTACCCTTCCGAATCGCCCCTTTCAAATCCCTTCCTATTATATTAAAGGGGAGTTGCCCAACGTGGATTACCCTCATGTGGCCTGTTGCCTTAAAAAAATCAAAAAATCAAAAAAATCACAGAAAACTCCTCTCCCGCTATCGGAAGGGCGTGGGACAAGTACCAAATGCCCGACCTAACTGATGCAGAATTTTTTAGCATAACTTTTAGGCGTATTGCCGGGTAGGTTCCTTAAACCATAGCCCGGGGGCCCTAGTTAACCCTTGGCTACCTTCCTCTACATTTCCGCATCCCCCCTTTCAAATCCCTTCCTATCCTATTAAAGGGGAGTTTCTACCGTGTTTTAAACTGATTTTTTAAAAATTAACTATATGTGTTTGGTCTTAAACTACATATTGTTTTATATAATAATTGAAAATTTTTAATTTAAATATAGAAGAAATGCCAAGATTGAGAAGATTAAAGGTTTGATAATATTCATGATTCAAACTCATTTGACAAAGTCCATCAGTTTCCTTTCAACTTTACAAACTGAAACCTTATAATTGTGAAATTTTTGTTCATAAATATGTGATTTTAGGGCGTAAATATAATAAAGAGGTATTTTTTAAGTAAAAATGAAAAGAATTTATCTAAATAGTCTGATGTTTATAAATTTTTAATAGAACCATGAACTATTAATTAACATTAGGACTGTTAATCATTTGATTATTTAGTAGTCATTATTATAAAGTTTATTTAAATTAAAAAACCTCAGACCTTCAAGTAAGACTGATTTACGATTCCTTCGCTTAGAGGGAAAAGATTAAAATAAAGGTGAATTACGATAATATATCAGAATAGTATGGCATCAGAATGCACGACATTGAACCTTGGATCTCCAGGAATGTTAAATTACAACTGGGGCTGTGTAAGAGACTGGACACTTCCTGACCTGAGATAATGATGGCAACTCTCGGGACAGAAAAGTTGGCCAAGGAAACCCAGAACATGAGTGTGAGGACTTATTGGATTGCGCGTGCAACAATCTCGTTTCCTGAAAGTGTTAATTTGCTTGTGTATTGGAAGTTGGATACGTCACATTCGTTTCTCAAAAGTGCCTCGAGCGTCCGGACTATATTTGTTTTATTAATTAGTTTATACGCACTACACGTCTTAATCTTCGTGAAAAACAGACGAAATAATTAACTAGAATAATAACTAATACATAGAAATGAAAACAACCCAATCTTCAGTCTCAATTGTTTATTATATTTATTCTTCTTAGAATCTTGAGATCTGTCGGATCATTTTCATCCATAATATTTTAACATTAGTATTATTAATCTGTATATTTTATATATTAACAAACTTTCATTATTTAAATTGCCTTAAATATTTAAATAAACTAATATCATAGTTTAAGTGACCCTGTTAAATTTCACCGCAATAATTTTACTAATTAATGAATAATAAAGATAGCCAATACAGACAAAAAAAAGGGTAATATAAATACCACACAACGTTTCAGGGATCCTTGTTCCTTTCGTCAGGTGCTAAGGTGCACTGGTCAGTTGTGTTTCTCTAGGCTCTTCTTAGCACCTGACGAAAGGAACAAGGATCCCAGAAACGTTGTGTGGTAGTTATATTACCCTTTTTTTGTCTGTATTGACTATCGTTCTTATTCATTATTTTCTATCAGACGTAAATTATTTTAATTTTAATTTTAATATTACTAATTACAGGGGCTATTAAAGGTGCTACTCCTTTTAACCAAATATTGATGTGATGGATTAATTGTCGCTGGAGTGTTTCACGATACAAAATTACATTCTTCGCACAAGATAGAAACAAATAGGTAGGATTTCCAAGGCTACGTTCTCAGAATATGTGGAGAAGTATGTGACCGGTCTCCTTTGAGAGTCGGATTTTGGTTAAGAGTAATTAAATCCAGGTGGCGAGACATATTAATCTTAAGTTTTTAAATGTTCTAACGAGTAATTTTGAAAGATAATTTGTGGCTATTATTGCATAAAAAAAGGATTTTGATGCAAAAATTCTTTACGGTTACGTTTTTGGGCTGTTATAAGATTGATCAATCACATCCAATTTAATTTTTTTTATATTTTTTTATTGAACAACGTGTTTTTGTATACTGGCTGTCAATGGCCGTTGATAAAAAAGGTTTTTAAATTATCGCAAACGTTCTAAGACGGCTAACGGAAACTGTAAATCAAATTGATTTTAATGGTAGAAGAGATTTAAATGACGAGCAAGAATTTATCCTTGAATGGTTTTTACAAGCAGTTTATTCTATTACTTCACTTGCTACTCAAATATCTTTTATGAGACAGAACTATTCTAAATTCCAACATACACGAATAGAGGGAACAAAAGGAGAGTATATATGAGAGACAATATATTAGTTAAATTAAATGACCATTAAGACTAATATTTAAAAATTAATTTATTCAACGACGTTCTGTACATTTTTTTCTTCATCATGAAAGTACACAAATGTAAAGCAATGTCGTTGAAAAAAATTATTTTTGGAATGGTTGTTGTAATTGTCGCTTAATTTACCTTATTAATAAGTAAATATATTAATTGCAAATAGTTTACTAGCACGATCAAAGGGCAACACTAGGTAGAAATAAAGGGAGTAGGATGGCGTTATTTCCGGATATTTCAATTTTTATTTACGTCCAGAAGATTGTGCGATAAAATTTTAGTGCTCGTTAAATATCTACCGGAACAGAAGAAATAATGTATTATAAATTTTCTTGATTAACCACGTGATTTATTTAGGCTAACTTAATATTTTTGTTTCAAATTAATTTATCCGGTTGTGGTAAACATTTTGTCTTGCTGTGACTAACTCTTATAAATTTGACTAAGGCAATTTTTTCTCGAATAAAATTTTTCCTGACGAGGAGATTCCTGAGTCCAGAAACACGCTGGATATCTCCAAGAAGCTCCGGAACTTGTCTCCGGTGTCGGGAACAGATATTCATCTGATTTGTATCTCGAAATATTCGGAAACATGTTTTTGCTGACATTAGGAGCCGAAGTGCTCAAAACAGTTTTCACGGTCACTTACTTTCACTGCTTTTCAGGGGAAGAACGAGGGAAGGTTGGGGTCGTGTACCGATTAACAGCTCTTTTCAGTACTTATTTGAACAACTGTTGTTACGATGTGTTACATCAGTAAACGTTGGAAAATCCAATTAACTATCTCGTATGCTAATAACATGCAACGTATTCAAATGTGAGGAATAAAAATTGAATGCTGCTTTGCGTCTAGTCGTGTGAATGAAGGTTAACACTTTACGTATTATTAATTTGATTTATTTTATTCCATTAGTCCTCGTATGAGGAAATAGGACACGTCAAAACATAAAATTACAATATAAGAATTGAATGCTACAGTTATAAATAATTAGAAGTTAACAAAAGAATACTAAAATTCGGGAACACAAATGTCCCTGTCCAACATAAGTAAAATAATATGAATAATAACAAAAATAATAATTCTTTAACTATACTAAGGGTATAATATAATATTTACAGTTTTAATAAAAAAATATTAAATATGTATTAGTAAATAATTCATGATTCCAGAATGAACTATCATGAAATATAGAATTATCACACAAAAATAAACACAAAACTAGACACACGCACACTAGGAGAAATCACAAACGACGGAGTATTGAAAACTATAAATTTCTGAGAGATTCATTTAAAAATTATACCATTTAAATATTTTAAGAAGCACAAGAGAATAGGTATAAAATTGACGTACAATTATTTTTCATACAAAATTTCAATACTATAGACTTAACATTGTTTCTTAATGCTTTCTGTCAATTAAGAATCGGTGTTAATAATCAATTTACTATTTTTTTCTGTATCAGTGGCCATGGACGTCGTACTTTATTACGTATTATTCTTGCAACTGATACAATACTTGTAAAGTTTCATAACCTTTAGTTTAAAGCACTAAAATTTTTCATCACATATTCAAAATAAAATGACTTTTTTTGGCCGGAAACAGCGATATGTACTATTTAATGCTGGGAATAAAAACTTAAGCTTGATTCTTAGATTCAATATTTGTCATAACGTGGTCAATTATTAATATTTTAGAGTTCAGGCTGTTTTTTTCTTTGACGCATGACATGAAACTCATGGTCCAGTATCAAGTTTGTATTTGATACTTTTGACTCTATATATAAGATGATAACCCGTCATCTACCAATTAGTACCGATATTTGATTGAACTGGTTATGATGGGCGGCATATATCTTTTAAGGTATACATCACAAAAATGAATTTTGACTCGGGGTTTCGTAATATAAGGACAGGGTTTTCATAATAACAAGAACTTAGTAAATCATGTGAACACGAAATATCATTAGAAATGTCTAACATGTATTTAAATAAAGTAATAACTTTGTCTGTACTTAAAATCGAGTGATTTTTATTTTTATACATTAGGGGATCGGAAACTTTGAGCGAATTTTTCGAAACTCTAAAAGTAAATTTATTGATATTTAGTCAAATGACATAAACTCTTTTTTTATTTATATAGCTCCCCTGTGCTTCTGTTCTCAATTATACTCATCTTAAACCGACTCCGTATTTATTATCTAACAATATGTTACACTGCTCCTGGTTACGCAGTGTGCCAATCCTCCATTTTTGTTGCTAGTACGTTAAAACATGTATATACCGCCCATTATAACAAGTTCAATCGTCTATTGACGCTTTATCATCTTATATATAGAACCAAGAAGTAACAAATATTAGATTAAATATAAACTGATACAGGACCAATTATATTTTTCATTCAACTTTCAATAATAGACTCCATTGACAAATCTTTGTGTCATAGGTACACATCACTGGTTACGGACTAAATAATCTCACTTTACTGAGATAAAAATTATTACGCTATAAATTAATGGTAATTAAAGTATTTATTATATTTCAGTCAATAAAATATTGTCAAGACACATTATATTAAATTTTTAAATATAGTTACGTATTGTGAGGACGAAATTATGGAACGAATATCAAGTATTTATTTAACTGATGATAATCATGGAGAATTTAATTTTTTGAAATTCTGAGGAACGTTGCCTAAAAGGCAATAATTCAAATATTCTTTTAATAGTTACACGCTGATAACGCAGTGATATTGAGTTCAAAATTCTGATACAGGCTTGTTATGGTGTGCTTCAAATGAGTACCTTGCTCTTCGCATAGGAAACGTACCTGGCCTCAGATCAGAGGTTAGAGTTGTGACCGTATTCAAGGTCGACCAGAATGGTGAGTGGTTTAAGGTTCGAGCTAAGCACTCTACCATGACCTACCCACAGACACTCGCATTAGACACCTCTAACAATTGTTCATTTTCGGGGGTATCTGAAAAGTCCGTAAGTAATAAAAATATTTTAATATATTATTCTAAAATTATACCTGGCCTCGTAATGATACCTGAAAAATAATTTCTTCCTAAATCGTTTCTTGATAACGTACGTTCGACTGACGAACTTTATAGAACAGAGAACATTGTCAATAAATCCGAGTGAAATATATCATGCATTAAAAACAAGTAAGCATGAGTTACCGATTGGATGAAAAGTTCAGTTTACCAATAGAATTCCATCTAATAATTTATCACGTAAGTTATCAGAAAATAATTTGTATAAACATGCAAAGATAATTTAAATATGTGAAATGATCTCAAATAATAACTGTTTATTGTTTTCACAACAAAAAACTGAGTTGATATTCGTGGATCGTAACTCTTTACCAAGTTTTGTTTCAAACATTTCATTCATGCACGATTCTATTCAAGGATTGTTTATTAATTTTTAAAGTTTTCATTTACTGCCATCACTTCGAATTTTTACCACGCATACACAATAGTATACAGAAATAAGTACTTATTTGATTATGATTTTCTCGCGGGGAAAATAAATGTGGTGCCTCATACATAAAAAAACGGATAATGCGATGTTAAGAAGTCTGGTTAATAATCATAAATTAGATTAGCATGAAACAAAGACTGACAGGTGCAATAACTAAAAATGAGACTGGAATATAGCGAATTTAAATTTTTTGAAATATATAAAATGAAGTTTGTAAACGAAAATTTTATACGCATATCGCAATGAGACTAATAAGATATAATATATAATTTTTTGAAGTTCATAGACTACTATTCATGAAAATTATGTAAAACCACCTAGCCTTTGAATAAATTTATATTATGTTAGGTTAATATTTTTTTAACAAATTAAAGTCTAATGAAAAACCGAGATAATTTGGAATCGAAACGTTAATGATTGTAAAACCGACATAGAATTTGGGGTAACTTACGCAGATTTTTTTACGTACTTTTTCATGTGCTTTGAAATATTTTTTTATCACATTAAATTTTATGTTTCATGAAACAGATTAGTCTGCAGATTCTTAGAGACCAATTTACTAAATTTAGAATGCGTTTGAATCAAGAATCGTCCGAGTCGTCTTAACAATTGTCTTCAGATACCTATAAAAGGGCAAATTATATATATATATATATCCGTGGTAAATTCATTTACACCAAACGAACACGTCTTTATTTAAAAAGCATAGAAGTTAATTAATATTCTATATTTCGTTGAAGCAATCATTTAATGAAAATGACAGTGCGTATGGACTCAATAGATTGGCTAGCCCTAAATGATTCAGGAAAATATTTCTCTTCTTACAAACAATCCAATTTTTTTAAAAAATTGGGGGTTTGAGACGTTGATAATTTGACGTCCTAATGGACGCTTAACCTCAGGAAGAAATTTGATAACCATTTCCTTGGTCGAAGAGCGTGCCCCAGATTTATTGCCCTTCAGCGTTGCAATCCAGTCTGGAAAGCTGAAGGACGGTATAAAGCATAAATAATTGAGACCAGCAGGTATGGAGAACTCTCAGTTCTGCTACAAGAAACACAAAACCTCTTGTTAATTATTACCAACGTCGAAAAGACACTTTTGAACTTGAGTAAGGTTGAGATGACCGTGGTCTTGGACATAAAATGGATTCTGTGAACGATTGTAAAATACGAGGTCGGCCGTTCTGGAAAAGGGAACACATTGCTATGGAGGTCATAAGTTCCTGTGTGTTTTGCTTGTGGGGGACCAGAACTGCACCACTTTCGCTCTTAAACTGGATCCAGGTGACGTCACAGACACGAGTGAAACTGGCCCTATTACAGCATATTCCGAAGAGATGGTGCGGTTACGTGACAAAGCTACTTTTATGCCCTTGACGCCGGCGGATTAAGTTGAGAGGTTAACTTCCTCACACCATCAGGAGGAATTTAATTTTTTTTTACGTGCTCGTTTTTTGCTGTCTTCATACCTCCTACGGAGACCATACAATTACGGAACTGACGTACATAGGAAGAGAGGTCAGTGATTTGATTTGATTAATGATGTAGGACACATCATATACCGTACATCAATTAAGTGCTTAAATCATTATACAGATACTGGAAAAATATGCAGAAAAATACAACTTAAAATTGTGAAATTACACTTATTAATATTATGTGTGTTACTGTCTAAATAAATAAATAAAATAAATTAGATGAACGGAACGAATATATATAATTGAGAAAATTAAATATTTACATTTGGAAATAAAAATATTAATTACAAAATATCGTAATGAGAAAATACATTATAGAAATAGGAAAAGGCATTACCATGAGAGTCTTGTAAATAAATTAGGTAAGATAAAACGTAAATGAAAAAATTACGTAAATAAATATGGTTACGATGTTGTATAAAATTTACTGTATATTGGAAATTACGAGCCCGGATACCCCCCCCCCCAACCCCCACCCATAAACATTTTAAATCTCTCCGATCATTCAGAAACGTTTCCTGTAAATCTTTTATTAACAAGAAGTGGCGAATGCACAAAAACAATTTACGAAACCAATATTATTTTTTTTTATGTGTGAAGAATATATTTGAAGGAACCTAAATTACAAGTAAGATAAAGTATATTGATCAGAAGTTAATTTATTTCACTCGAAAACAAAAATTAATTTTCTATGGCCTAGATAAAATTTAATATTAATAATATTTTTATTAATTAGATAAATTAATGGATCATTATCAAAATAATTTTGTCAACGACGTTTCTATAATTATTTCTGTACAACCTGATGAAAACACAAAATATACAGAAACGTCGAATAAAATATTTTTAAATGTCTTTCATAATGGCCGTTTAATTTATCTTAGCAATGTATATTATATTAATAAGTCTGTATAGCAGATATCTATTAAGAATAAATTGATTTAAAAATGAAATTGGTTTGTGATGAATATGATCTCATATACGTCGAAATATACTGTTTTAGAAATTAAGTATTGAAAAGCAAACAAAAAAAGTTGTATAAATCAGAATGATGAAAATTCAAGTGTCAGGAATAAAACTTTTATAATTTAATAAAAAATTAAATTTTATTTGATTGGTACATTATTAAGCCATATTCATATAGCTTAGTAGTTTAATATTTATGAACAGAAAACGTTTGAGGGATATTTCATATCCATTCTTTGCCTGTGTTTTTACATAATGAGCTAATTCGCAAACAAAGCTCTAAGACAAACGTTGATGAACCTTGAGTTCTTATATCAACACCTCAAGTTCCGGTATTCACACTACAAATATAAAACTTAACAGCAGTAAAATTGCATAACTTTGAGTGTCACATTAAGTTTACGGACTTTTTCCCCCCAAAAGTGCACGCACATTTTGAATACTAAATTTTGAACTGTAATCTCGAAATTATACTAATTTACAAAATAATTGAAAACATTTGAGTCAAATTAAGAACATTAATATTCTGGAAATAATTGAGACTTCCTTGACTTTTCAAATTTCAGTTGTAGTTTCTTTACGTTTTAAAAGATTGGATAATACTTAATTTAGAGCAAATCCATGAAAATAGGTACATTGAGGGTCCGCGACTTGTGTTTCGAAAGTTGGAATATTATTTGGTAATAGGTCTGACGGAGAATTTATTCATTCATCGGATGCCAATATCGGTTGACTTTCTCTTCTTTCAAGAATGAAATAACCGAGGTCACTGTTATTCAACCACAGTCATTTTGTTAAATGACTGATAGCGTTGGTAGTACTTAGAATGTCGCTATAAATCAACTTGCGAATAAAATAAAACGTAGGGCTCGGTAATTTGTTGGTTGGAGTATATAATCGTGAATACGAGTTATAATCAATTACAATAAGTACTGAAATAAATGGGCTTCGCTGTTAACCTTTTGGCGATATACTGAAGTTCAGTTTCTATATTGATAGTCGTTTAATACAACTTAAAGTTGCTTTTGAGTTACTTGTAGGAGAAAATACTGGCCTGTTTTTTCTATGAGTATATGAAGAAATTGGTATTTTACACTAAAGAAAAATAATAATATACTTTTGAGAACCTACACTTTTTATTGCCTTTCATATTTATTATCATTTAAAGGAAAACGATAATTAATACACAGACAATGTAATTATTATTTCAAGTACGTACACGTAACTTTTTGATGTAAATATTGCAGAAAAACGTCATACTATTAAAACGTTCAGTATCTCGTTTAATATATTATTTTTACTGCATTTTAAGGGTAACATGTGGGAAATAACATGATTTTAGTAATAGGGTTTTTTGTCTTAGATATATTAATATATTAATAATAACAAAGATAGCCAAATACGGACAAAAGAAGCGATAATATAAATACCGCACCACGTTTCTGGAAGCCTTGTTCCTTTCTTCAGCTGCAGAAAATATGTAAGAGCCGAGATAGATTTTAGATAGATTCATTGTTTAAAATGATTAAATTACTTACAATGCTTACATGTAGGATTTTTACATTGGCTTATATTCTCTAACCTTCTTGTTTAACCGCCATAAATTTTCTTGGCTTGTATTTATGTTCCAAGGATCTTTTAATAACTATTAAAATAAAAGTCGTTAAATTATCTAATATTATTATTATAATTGAAATTGTTTTACCCCTCCACCCCACTCTTACGCCTTTATGTTTTATGCGTGTTTTACCCAATTAGTGTTTGTTGTTGGATCTTAAGTAACATATGTGCAAAATTAGGTACAATTTCCTCTACGTGTTTTAGATTGTGCGTGGACCTTTGTTTTACCCCCTTCCATCCGCACTTCTACGACTTAACCGGCACGTTGAATGTCACAATTAAACTCAGCGACTTCAATAACCCCGGATTCTTCACCAAGCTCAATTTTGTTTGAGTTAGTTTTATGTATCGTCCCTTCATTCCCACCCTACTATACCGAAATTTTACGTATTCAACATCGGGAGAAACGCTGTAATAATGCTGACCCCAATAAATATTTATTCGACGAAAATATCAGACGTTTTTTCATCTCGTGAACTCCCGCTAATAGTGTAGGTAACTCTACCCCAGTAGTGTTTCTTTTTGTTTTTTAAGGAATAGTTGTACCAAATGTGGTCGAAATTACTCCTCACATTTAAATTTTTATTTGGAACATAAACACGCACATAACCACAAACATCCAATTTTATTTATTAGAACATTATATAGATTGAAATATTTAAGATCATGTATTATTTGTAATATAAAATAATTACTTTAAGTGTTTTGACGCAGTTTTTTTCTATCTGTCTTTATTTGGTAACAAAAAATAGTGTATTGATCGTATCATGGACGTGTGTTTGCATTTGTTTTTCTTTAGAATATTTTCATTGACTTAATACCAACACTCGGTTGTAACAAATCTTATCGTAATTTCTCACTTCCGGCAGATGGCAACTGCTTTAAAATTCGGAAAATATAATTTACCGCCACACGAAGGGCAAATCGATTATTTCTCGTCGGATGTGTAGTATTTATCTTTCTGCGATTAAAGGTCAATACCTAGACCTTAAAGTTGCCATAAAATGACAGTGGTAGACTAGCGACGTGAGCAACCTTTTTGTTTGTGATCTTACAGAAATCGTTTCGTTAGTACGGAAAACACAACAGTTGATTGAAGTTGCGTGCATACTTAATGATTTTGATGATAGGTTGTTGTCTTATTGTAGTGTAATTATTAGAAACAACCTTCGATTATTGATTAACAACAAAGTAACAATTCAAGGCAAACTACAAATTTTGAAATAGCCGTGACCTTCCTCAGGGCGATTCATCTTATGAACACTGTTAAATAATGCATGTATGTGTTGTAATGTAATTGGAATTATAGACATAAATCCTAAAGGAATAACTGATAAACAAGCAAGACAAGAGGGTTAATGTGAAACAGCTTAGTGTGAAATAGGGCTCCAGATATATTGGGAAATAATCTTGATAATAAAATAAACTGAATAAGCTAATATATATAATTATTATGTAACATGAAAACGAAGAATTATAGTTTATATTGGTGCATAGTTTTATCGCGATGATTACGGCATTCCAGTAGATCAAACGAATAATTAAAAAAACTTTTTGTGGAAGGAAAATTGGAATACAGAATTGTATGGACATTGAATTGAAGAAATTCATTACTGAAAATACGTGCACACATGGTTAAAGTTAAACTTAATGATCAATATTGTAGTATTCTAGCAATATGTTAATCGACATTTCTATCTGTAAATAAAAAACTTTTATATGCAGAATGTAGCAGCTTAGGATGATTGAATTTAATTCCGGTTTATTCCTCCAATTCTCTTGACTTAACTATAATTTTTTTTTGTGTAACAACCGTCATTTATTATTTTAAAAAAATTTAGAGCAATTTAATTTTCTAATAGGGCTCCTTCTAAAGTTTTTTTTGTATTTTAAACGATTTAAAAAATTTATTTATCATCATACTATTTTATTTTTTATAATAATAATAATTCCATGTTCCGTTGCTCCAGTATTTGCATTTTAGTCATATGAAATGTGTTTGCTGCGTTGTACATAATCATGAGTTTATATTACGAATTATAACTGATAACTATTAACAATAATTTGATTTGAAATAATAATATGTTATAAATAGTGGAATAGTTTATTATGGCTATTTGAGGTCATATAATATTAGTAATACCTTATTAAAGACAGGATGAAGATAAAATAGTTCATGATGACTATTTACATTATAATTTAATTATAATGTCTGATATCTCATCGTAACTAGGCTGCGTCGCGGAAAAATATTTTAAAATTTCTGAATTTTATTTCAAGTTTTTATCTGTTCTTATCTATTTGAATTATCAGTCATTAGTCTATGTTGTCTGTACTTCTCTTCTGCATTGGTATCGGTCTCCACGAAGAACGATCTACCCATCTGCTACATTACGAATCAACTTTTTTTTATTAACATTTTATTTCACATTTTTACGACACATTGTCGGCCAAGCTTCCCAGTATTTATCTACAGTTAATTGCACTCTGCGTCTCTCACACATTTTTTCTATGTTGAGTGATCCATTGTCGGGCATTCGTTCCAGGCTTTATTTATTTTCAACTATAACATTATCGATCAAAATTGTCTCTTTACGCTTCAGGCACGTTATTCCAGTTGTTTTCCGTCCTCTTTAGGAATCAAAATATGTGTATGAAATATATTTTCCTTTCATTTATCGCGATAAGTGTCAGAGGAAACGACTGCTAACTGCCATCTTATATGATACATTCTGGAATTAGGAATGACACGTGGTCAGTGTGTTTTGATTCTCCTTCAGTCTTAGCCTTGGGTTTCTTGACCACGGTAGACACAAACATCCGTGCCCGAGACTGGATTCGAACGCGGGACTACTGTGATGCATGGTCATGAAGCTGACTACTACACCTCAGCAGGCTGGTTTTTAATAAATATACAGTCTAAATCGATAAAACACACAGAAAAATAGGATAAGAATTATTCAGGGTAGACCGCCAAGAGCGTGACCAATATGCAATGAACAACGGAGAGGCATAGAATCTAACTGTGTATTTCCTGTCAAATGTCTCTGTGTACAGCCTTTTCCTGGTACAAGTAATGTGGATTGATCTGAACTTTATTTCGATTAGACATACTCGTGCAGTACCTAGTTTGAAATTCTGAAAATGTGTGAAGTGAATATCTCAGCTATACTTTTTGGTTTTTGAAGTATGTAAAACTGATTTAGATGTAATTCTGAGACAGAATTAAATTATGGACAAATAGAACCGAATATTGTAAAGGAACAGTTCTAATTTTTTTGGGTATATTCAACAAATTAACTGTTTCATGATACAGAATCAAGTATATAAAAATGTTAAATATCCTGACGTAACAAGTGATTGACAATTATTTTTTGCCACTCAAACCAAAATAACACAATAAAATAATGAGTTGAAACTTTTTATTAAACAGTGAGATAAATAATTGTGACATTAAAATTGAATGTAGAATAACATTTTATGGGGGTTTTCATTATACTTTAACCTTGACGGAAACCTGTTTAGTAACTTTACTGTACGAGTTTATTGCCCCCATCGAATCTGATTCCTGGGCATTTCGAGATTTTGTTGGACGTTTAATAAGCAATTCCTAAGCTATAAAACTAACGCCAGTCAACTGCATCCTCAAATATCCGTTCAAATTTCAAACTAATAGAATTCTGTGCTTGAATTTGTCAACTAGTGGTTTCAATTTTATAAATTTATTATTTTCCATCATATTTAGAGTCGTAGATCAAAAGTTTTTACAGACTTAAGAATTTGAAAAGTGTTTACAGTCTATTCTACATTTTGAGATAGGTCGTAAAATGAGCTGGAGTTGTACCACTTTTCCTTATTACCAATTTAAAAAAAATTGACGTTGGTCATAAATTTTGAACATCAGACATGAATAGAGTAATGTCCCAATTAACAAGGCATGATTGATGTAAGCGAACAAGGAAATTAAATGTTTAGCCTCTTTACGGTTACCATGATCCATTTAGCAAGCGGCCGTATTTCCAAACTGAACGAGTTCAAGGATCCGCGGATGACGACGGTTCCTTGCATTGTATTGGATGCAATTTTTGAGCACTCTGGAACACGCAACCATTGCAGGTGAAAGGCGTTCAGCCTTGTCCTAAAGTCGTAGCTCCATCCCTTTTAAGTAAGTAAAAAATAAAAATAAAAAAATTCAGGAACAGAACCTTCGATTACAAAGGTCACTTCTTTCCCAAGTTTCCTCTCCCGTAAATGTCTGGACTGTAGACGTTCTTTTCTGCATTATTTATTCCCTACGAGTTAAATTATTTATAGGAAATGTTAATTATTACATCCACTTTATTACATCTATATTTATTTTTTGTATATACGATTCGATAATATGCACAAATTCACGAAATACTGTAGAATCAGTAAAAATTTTCTATAACATCAAAACATTCAACCAGACGTGATCGATCATCAATCATTTTTATCTACAAGCTCCGTAATGCCGGAATTGATGACCTACGCCAATTTCTGTGGAACGTTGTTTATTGATATAAGCCCTTACTTGATAGAAAACATTATATCCATTGCTGAATCGAAGTTTCCAATTATTTCAGTTTTATTTATCTCCAAATCGGTATAATTTATTTAACATATGAACTTAGAACACTTAAATGTTATCGAATTGCATGATTATAATGTAATACATATTTTGATCTATTATAGAGTGATTAAAATGGGTTTGAGGTATCCTCATAGGGAAGCAGAATACATGTGGTCGCACACAGTGATTGTACGGCAATGCCATACAAATGTTTCACATTTATTATGTAGCCTTCTTCTATATGGTACATTAGTTTGGTGCCGGGGTGTATAATCAAACTCTGCGACATCCATAACCCCGGTTATTTTTGTGTTATTTTTATGTAACGCCACTCCACTCCCTCCATTATCGGTGCTCCATGCCGAAATGGGTTGATATTATACAGAACAAAATACATTAAGAAATAATATCAATCACATTAATCCATAAAAATATTTTTTCAACGAAAATATCGGTCGTCAAAGCATATTTATATATATGTAGACGTGTTTTACCTCAACTGGAAGATGTGTACGAAATTTGGTCGAATTTGCTCTACGGGTGCAGATTTGTATGCGGAAGATACACACATATACATACAGGTAGAAGAAGATAGATTATATATATATTCAGCCGGCTACATTGTGCGTGAAAAGTACACGGTTTTAGAATTTTCTTTCCAAAATTTAATTATTTATTGAAGTTATATTGGAATAGTCGGCCAGCTGCCTCCTAAACTGGTCGAGGCACGGAGAAGGGAATGCTGCGTCCCCACAGCAAACGCCTCTCCCGCTATCGGAAGGGCGTGGGACAAGTACCCAATGCCCGACCTACCCGATGCAGGTTTTTCTAGGGTTTTCCCTGCATTTCTTTAGGCGAATGCCGGGTAGGATCCTTAAACCATAGCCCGGGGGCCCTAGTTAACCCTTGGCTACCTTCCTCTACCCTTCCGCATCCCCCCTTTCTAATCCCTTCCTATGCTATTAAAGGGGAGTTGCCCAATGTGGATCACCCTCATGTAGCCTGTTGCCTTAAAAAAAAAATTATATTAATTTATTCAAATTATATTGAATTGTAGAATTCATCTATACCAAATTTGTTATTTTATACTTGTGCACCCTGAGTAGGTCCCAAGGAATGGTACGAAACGCTGTGACATTTTCTATATTTATTTTATTGAATTGTTCCTGACATATGTACTGGTTTATATATTTACATATATTCTTTTATTAAACATTTTTTTTATATAACGACATGAAATTCTATTGCTACATTTAATCGTTGTAACATTAATTTATTTGAACCAACGTGTGACTGATAGCTCCAAATAACTAAATCATAGTTATAACTCTTGGAATATTTAAAACATTGCGATTAAATTTATAGGCGGAATATTTACTTGTAAAAAAATGCTTTTTATTTATTTATTGTACTCCTTGATGTTATACTTGCCGCTGGTCAACACTAGAGACAGAACTGCTCAGCCTGGAAGGCTCGGAAAGATCTGAAATCAATCGTCTTAGTGGGACGCACTTTAAAATTATAAGATTTTTCAAAATACGCTATAGAAATTATTTTAACGGATAATCCAGAAGAGATTAAACAATTTAAAAAAATTATCGAATCATGGTATGAATTATTGTATATTTACTAAGTCTACTAATGCAATTGAGTTTATATAGTTTATATTCATAGTTTAATATGTATATTGAGTTTGTTAACAAGATTAATTATGGCAATGAAGTGCAGTGCGGAAAAGTGCTGAGAAATGGAATAATAAATTTTTTTACTGGTAGTTTATTTTTATTAATAGTTGGTACCGTAAATTTAACGATAATTATTGTTCCATTCCTTAATTTTTCTTATTTTTGGAAGTGTCCTACACATTTCACCAGGTTTTTCCAAATGAAAATGAATAAATCCATCGATCTATCCAAGTAAACGGTCAGAAATAAAATAATTATTATTATTTACTAAACCACACGAGTCCTGTGTCGCCACTGTTACTAGTAATTTGCAAAGGATTCTTCTGGAAACCTAAGTTGTAAGATTGTGGAAGAGAAGAAATAAAGTAGACATTTAAGATTGATCACCAAGGAGTATCACGTACAATTGATTTTATGTCACAGTCAATTAATAATAGATAATACGACCATAGTTTACAGACGAATACAATATGAGGCACAATTACACAGAAAAAGAATTAACTTAGCTGTACGTAAGACGTGTATGTTCTAATGAAGCTAGAGAAAGACAGAAAGTAGCTTCGAAATGTCGAGCAATGTTTAAATTAATTTTTGTGAACTTGCTTCCCATATTAAATTGGAAACTAAGCTCGTATTACCTATTATTAAAGAGTAACAACAGAGAAGGTGGATATAAACCAACGGCACACTTCTCACTTGAATTGTCCTTTGTTTAATTTACGTGACTTCTGCGTTTTCTTGCAATGTCATCGTGTTAACAGAAATTCCTTTCGAAAACAGGCAATTAGAATTTCCCGTAACTGATGATAATAGGCGACTAATGACTGTAACATTAGGGCTTCGAAATATATACATACCTCAGTTCACTTCACAGGAACAGTTAAATGTAGCGCCGACAGGAAAGTAACAGCTCTACTTTCCGAAACAACTAAAGGGACAACTGTCATTAAAGTTGCAGTTTCCAATTTGAAGTTCGGAGGCTAACATTCTCTACGTCTTTCTCTCTCACACACTAATTTTTTTTTACCAGAACGTGTTTCAAACCTTTGCTCTCCAGGCTACAAAACAAGTTTTAATGGTTTACTGACCGACTTATTGAAATTACCTCGTTTATAATGCGAAAGAAATTTGAAGTTAACATGTTAATTTTGCCTTAATAATTAGACCAAATATTGTATGACTATATGCATCCAGAAAATACAAACACACAGTTCCTTGACGTTTAATGTATTGAAGAAGAATGACGGAAAAGAACTAAATATTAAGATGACGCTGTGAAAAATGATCCGTGCAAAAGAGTTTTGTCTGTGTTCAAATTTATCTTTCCCGCTATTTGGAGAACGTCCAACAGATTTACGTAAAGAAATATATGGTACGACGCACGTTAGCAGTTATTGATTACTTCCTTGATTCACAATTTCGCCACGTAGAAAAAAAGAGCTGAATTCACACGACTCCAAGCCCAAGATCAAGGCCTGTCAAAAAAATAAAAGAACATTTGATGTGGATACATGGAATTTATTTGGATAAGCAAAAACGTGTTTTAGCGTTACGTCAGTGCATATAACAAAAAAAAAGAGTGACCAATTTACTTTCTTATAATAATTAACAAAGCGAAGTTGCTTCCATTATTTAACTCGATTGTCAATTCGTCTACTTGAAAGGTCAATGTAAAATAGATCAATCATTTTGTTACCAAACTTAATACAAATACTCTTTAAATATTTGTCTTTGTACTTCGTTCCACGTAACTTTTAAGCAATTTATTTCCGTCTCTGGCTAGATGGTAAAATATCAAAACTTTCTCTAGATAACAAACTCCTAATATACAAGACCATTTTCAAGGCCGTCTGGAGGAATGGCATCCAGCTATGGGGAACGGCATCATCCACCAACATAGCAATAATTGAAAGATTTCAGTCGAAAATGCTCCGAACAATCACCAACGCACCATATTACATAACGAATGCAGACATATATAGTGACTTAAAAGTGAATTCAGTGAAAAGTGTAATTGTAAAAAACAGTGAAAGATACATAAAAAATCTTGAGTTACACCCCAACCAACTTGCAAATAAACTACTAGACAGCAGTAAACACAACCGCAGGCATAAAAGAAACTACACTCTGGACCTGCCCTGCCGCTTCTAGCTGAGAACAATAACTGGAAATAACCTAAATAGTAACAACACATAAACTGGAACAGAAGACGCATGCGTCTTCTATACAACCCACACTCGTACACAATATTTACTTATTCCTTTTATTTTCAGCAGATCGTAAATAGTTATTAATAAAATTTAAAAAAAGTTATTTCCGATTTTAGCTTAAACTTGTGCATTGTGGATAATGAAAATTTTTCGCAGTTACATTCAATTCTGGATCTCGAATATTTTTTTATAATATTTGCACCAGGTTATACGTTTTGGATGCTTTTGTCCAATTTTATGAAATTATGGTCCAAATATTAGGAGCAATCGTAGGTGGAAAATTTGTTCAATTTAATCTGTATAGAGTTTATATACAATTTAATCTGTATAGAGTTTATTAGAATATATTTTCGTAAATATTTTCCATGTAATCTTAGTTCTACCAAATTTTGTCAGATTTAATAAACTTAAAATTCACAATGTTCCGTTCTTTATGGAATAATGTAGCAATTCATGGAAAATAATTACACTAATTTACACCTGATGAAGCTCTAGATATAGGACGAAACGGTTTGAATTTTTATTTCTTTGTTAATAAATTAAGTTTAACAATTTTCCTGTATTCATATACTTTTACGTATATACTGAAGTCAGATAAACATATATATATATTACTGATAGTATTATTTCCTTTTGTTTTAATTATTTTGTTGGAAGCAATAGTAGATACGGAAGTTTGAAGTATATACGAATATAGCGAGCGAATCTAGTAATTTCAGACTACATCTTTCGTCCATTCTTGCCGACGAGAATTTTACTGGAGTACTTTTCTTGAGATGCGGGACGAATTTCCAGCCGCCACGTATTTACATAACCAGTTCTATGGTGTTTTGCAAACAACGTAAGTTGCGGTCCCTCAACCTCAACGGAAGTTCCACCAGGTTGGAAAGTCCTGAAAGTAGGACGATTTCTTGGCCTTTACTTTAGGCCGAAATAATTGTTCCATTAATTAGTCATGAGGAAACATACTACTTAAAGGATAATTAGTACCACTTTGAGGAAATCAGCCACATAAAATAAGATATCATTACTTCAATATGAACGAATCAGTTCAGTTCTGAAATGTACAATATTCGTATTACAATCATTTCACCCTGCTAAAAGGGCACCGATTTGATAGAATTCCTGGCAGCTATATTTATTCGACGTCATGTTACTCATTACATTATTGAAAGGGACTTTAATTTAATTTAAAAATATTGTCTTACACGTAAATGTAGCCGCACGATGCAACAGGGCCAACTGTTTCGTATATAATTGAACGCAACGTTAATTAAATTGTTTCAGTTTAGGTCCTGATATTTCGCCTGTACGTTCTATGAATGCCTGTAAAAAATTTTACAATCTGGGTATAGTAACTTATAACACAGTATTAAAAATTGAGACTTCCTCGTCAAACACAGAAGTGAACGCAAAACACTTTTCATGAAACTTTTAACTAAAATTCACTTAATCAAATATCCTGATCTGCTTGTAAGAAAAATGAGTATGCTCGTTGGTCCACTCTCTAGATGTGAAACTTCTTTATTAAATTAATATTTAACTCATCAGTTATTAGTATATAAATAATGTTATATAAATTACATAACACGACGAACTTGCTTCGAGTTTCTGTTTCATTTTTTCTGAAGCGCGACTTTTATCATAAACCTATAGTGGGCTATTTTGGTTCCCAAACAAAATGTCGCAAATTATTTGCGAGCGTCTAAAATTCATACAATTGTTATTATATTTCATTATTTCCTTTACACTATAATTTTTATAGTATTTTAATGTTAACATTAACATAATACAATGTTGAAAATAGTAAATTGAAGTATGATGTCAGGAAAATATGAAAGAGTGTGAGTTTGAGAGAGAAATAATATAGAACGACAGAAAGAAAGAAGAGAGAGGGGAAAGAGATTGTGAGTAAGACGAGAAAGCAGAGACAAAACGAAATGTGTTGTAGGAAAAATAGAAATGTTCAGAACAGTAATAAAAAATGTGGGAATAAAAAATTAAATAGTATTACTACTCCCGTCGACAGCAACGTCAATCAGACTTACGCTCACTTGCTGATTTATTATCAGTAGGTTGGTACGTGCTATTGTGAATATGTTGTTCCTTTTAATATGATGCAACGCAGTTTGATTTATTGTTTTTGGATGAAGGTCCTTTAAATTTATGCTCATTATTAACGGAGAAATCCACTGGTAAATGACAATCGCCGTTGTTGCGTAACAAACTCGCCGGTTTACTATTCAAAGAATGAAGCACGCTCTGTCTCTCTCTGTATATCTCACTCTCTGACGTTTTGTTCGCCTCACAGCGTAACAAAAACATTTTGATAACTGATCTGTACATCAGAATATTTATCTAACAATAGGAAGGATTATTATGAAAAATGCTCAACTTTGGGGGCTATATTTTACCCGAGCATTATTTATATGAATAGATATATTTATCTGACTCATTTAATTATAAATGAATAAACCAGCCAAATTTGTCAGAAATATAGTTTAATAATTATAAAAATTGGACCTCCTTCAGTCCCATATATAAAAATTTTAAAAATCTGAATATAATTAATTTATTTAAATATAAATACATAATAAAAATTTGTGGGAATAATTTCTAAACAATGCAGTAGAATCTTTTTATTTTCTTAAAATATATTTCTGCCAAATTTGGCAGTTTTATATATTTATATCAATATCTTTTCTGTTGTTATTTAAATAATGTTTGCTAAGCATGAAGAAGACTGGTAGTAAAAATTGAGTAAGTAACCGTAATTCAGAATGAATCTTAGCTTTAACGTGGAAAATGCTAAAAATTAACCTTAGTTATCTTTTCCAGCTTATGACTCGAACTCGCATCCCGACATTTAAGGACGTAATGAGAATTATTTAATTAATTTTCTGTTAGCGTAGATATGAAATTGATATTAGTGGGAATAAAATAAATCTCGAGTGCGTGTTCCACGTGTTCCGGTTTGTTTGTAGCTGGCGGTGACAACCTGGAAGACACTTACTTGAAGTCGTCTTGACATTGAGACGAGGTGTTTACCTTGAGGGAAGGTTAATCCAAATACGGTTTAGTGAGAGTACAGGATGTACAAACTAAAACCGTAAGCGTACAACACAAACACAAAGCACGCTCACACACGTGTATTCTCTCAATGTGGGAGTGTAGAAATTCGGTGTGAGTTAGCGGTTCCTAAAGGTCAACTTTAGTCTATTTAATTTTTGGAACTAGTCAATTAGTCCCAATTACTTGAAATGACTTAATTTCCGATCATGAACAAATAATAATTGGGACTAAGTTTAATTGAATTCATTTGATCCGCCGCTCTAAAACCATTCTAAACTTGATGATGAATTACATAATTCTTTTTTTCGTTCTGTATTACAATTTTACTATACTTTTTCCGCCGAATCTTGCTGCTAGTTTTCTTCATAACCTTCACTTATATTACGACCATAATCCCATTCTTACCTATCCTATTTCCTTATTGTTTAACTTTCACTCCCACTGCGTAATGAACTCCCAAAAAGGAAAACGCTTTCACAAAACATTCCTGATTCCTCGGCGTTTCCATTCCACAGGAGATATGGAAGTTCATAAGTCCAGCGTACACACACTGGTGACTCATTCTTGGCTCGAAGGTAATGAAGGCGCATATTCAGTGCAGATATGGCAACATAGGCTTTTCTGTAGATCGAAACACAATTCTGAAAATTTGTAATATTTCCTTAAGCAAATTTAATTAAAATTATAATGACGAATAATCCTTTTGGTAGTTATGGCAACGAAAATCAGACCAAATGTTTTAAAATGTCACAACTTATATACGTAAATACACAGAAATAAATTATTTTCTGAAGTTACAATTTTCACAGCTCTGACCACCCACTCTCTCATTTTAAAATTATTTGTAAATTTAACTGCTATAATATATTCATAGCCAAACTGAGGTAAATCTTTATATCATCAAGTCGAAGTGACCTGAAGTGGGTACAGAAACGTTGTTGTGTTGTTAAATTAAAAATGGCTACTAATTTTTTTAATTATAAAAAATGTTAGTTAATGGTCGTTTAACACATTTTAAAATTTATATGCATCATAAAAATATTTTTTCTGAAATCCTACTTTATTCACAACGTGATTCTTAAACTGATTTGGTATTTAAAATATTCTGGAACAGCCTTTGAGAAAGTTTGTTTATAAATGAAACACAAGTTTATTTTTATTTTGAGTCTATGATTGACCTTTGGTACGGTAACATGTGATTTGTTTCTTTTTTTAATTTCTTTGTTATGAGTAATAATTATATGGAGTCATTCCGTTATAAAACTAGGTTAAAAAATATTTCCTAAAAGTTCGTCTTCGTTGTAATTATTTAGTTCCTTTCATGAAACTATATAAAATGAAGTTTTCATCGTAATTTACTTCTTGTCCTATAATTTTTGATGAAAATAGAAGACCAAATTTTACAAATTTAAATCCGTTTTATATTGCACGTTAATAATTTTCATTTCTTTTTTTATTTTCAGGTATCGTATGCAGCTTGTTGCAGTTCGGATTCTTTATAACACCGAAGAGTTCAGCCAGTGAATCCACAGAGACACTTAGGCAGTCGGGAAAAATGTATTCTCCGCAATCCAAAATGAGGTGCATTTATTATGTAAGTTACAATGCATATTTATGTCTAGTATAAATGCAGGTATCGTGAGCGGTGAAGCCTTTACGAAGACGCACGAGTTCCGTTGAAACGCAAGACGAACGACCGAGAAACATATCACGGTTTCTGTGATTTAACTGAAAAGGAGAGCTGGAAGATACTATCGTTGTTTTAGACCGATCGAAAGTTTCCACTCAACCTTGTGAAAGTCGTATTCATCTTACTGGGTGAAAATAGTTAATGTATCAGGTGATTCTGGCTTTTCGCCAGCGTAGAGACACGTGGCACAATTTATTGTTAAGTGGTTCGGCGATAGTTGATATAAATCGCGACAAGAAACTGACTCTAAGGTTAAGGTCGACGTCTGGATCAACATAAAGAGATCTGCTACTGCCGATGTTTTAATAAATAATAGCAAGAGGTTTTTATGTAATATAATTGTATTTATAATTTTGAAAACAATATTAAGGTTTACTTTACAATACAACATATTTTAGAGACGTTCCATGGAATCTAATTAAAGAAAAATACTAATAAAATTTACCCTATATTTTCCGATTTGGTTGGTTATGAATTGAATCCGCTTCTATTAGTAAGAACAGTATTCAATAGAGTAAATGTTAAATGAAAAGTCGTAAATTTGGGTTTATTCGATAGTATATTTGTGTATAACTCACAAACTCTCGAACAAAGGTGATCGTTAACCTGACTTCTTGGGATGCAGAGATGAACTCCAGAAGAATAGCAGTGGTGAATTATGGCGATCGTTAAGCTGGCTTCTTAGTATGCAGCGATGAACTCCAGAATGTACCCTCGAATCTAGACCTTCAATATCAACTAAAGTCAGATCATCAATATTAACTTGAGGAATTCTTGTTTAATTTCAAACTATAGTATTATATGCGTTATGATATGTTTGAACTACTACTGCGAAATAACGCAACATTAGTGCGACAATTTTTGGAATTCATAATTATCTGTGCATACAAAGATTTCAGCAAAATATTTTTAGCAGCACCCAGTCATGGAAATGAAACATTAAACATGAGCAGAAAGCCAGGCACAATTATTTTTGTAAAGTATATTAGATGGTTTAAGTATTGTCTGAGGTTGCAAACGTATTGACTGAGCACGGGAGGGGAAGGGTGTGGTGATTCAAAAGGTCAAATATAACCGTCTTATTCTACTCATTTATTGATACTGCCTCGACTGAGAACACGGGACCGCCTTCAATAAACGCGGTATTCCAGAAGGTTCTCCCAAAACGAGTGCATATAAACTTCTTGTATCTCCCATTGTTGATAACTGCTCCTCAACACCGAGGACGACAGCGTCCATCCGGAGAGCTACAGTATTTTCACAGGATGGATCAAAATTCCGATATCCGTACAAGGAAAATAAAGGAAATATTCTTCCTTACAGTAGGACCTTTAAAGACTCGAATGGATTTCCAGAGTTTTAGAAACAGCATTTTTTTCACAGTAATTAAATCTATTCATAAGACTATAATACCAAAATAATTTAGGTTGAACCATATTACAGTTTCTTTTCCAGGTATAACTGGAAAGTCTTTCTTGAGACCTGTTGTTAAGCGAAACACATCAAAGGCAATATTTTTCATCCTTTCGACTTTTTGGGGTAACATTTATGAGCATCAGAAAAAAAAAAAAAATTTTGCACAACCTTGCACATATTTTGCAATTGCAACGAATGCCCTTCAGTAAGTCATAGTGAGCTTGGAAGTTTACACTGCCAACTAACACTAAAGTCGCAGCACAGGGCGTCGCTTTCTCCTTTCATTCTCATACAAAACATTTACAACATCGTAAAATGATTCTTCCTTTTTTGTGCATTCACACTCTATGCTTTTTATTAGTGGTCAATCTCGTCTGCGCAATGTTGAATGCGTAGTTTGGAGTTCGCAAACACGTCGAAGGGCACTCATTCAATATATTAGTAATCCTTGCATTTGGCCTACGTTTATCTTCCGGGTACACTGAGTTTCAATGTGTACGTGTGTTTATTTAAAAATGTCATCATAATTTATACCAGAGATGAAACTATTGTTGACAAGCCATGTAGTTCAAGGTCTGCGATAGCCAAGAACAGGATACCATACTGCTGCATGAAACCAAACATGAAGAAAATATACAAACTGATAACAAGTGACTACTAGAAAACTTAAATAAATAATACGAGGAATATGGCAAGGCGATCTGCTCCAAACGTGCACAGTTATTTCAAGGTGTCTTATTATGAACGTGCAAAATATTCTCATAGTTTTATGAATCACTTTGATGACCAATAATTACATGAAGTATTCCTTCCCTCCAAACATTTGAATAGATCAAAATCACCCATATAGAAATCAGAAATTGGGAAATGGTAGTCCTTGAGTAATATTTAGTAAATACCGAAATTTAAAACATTTTTCTGTCTCTTCCGATGGTAATAAGCTATTAAGTTTAGTTCAAATCAACGAATAATTTTTTGTAGGTCTACAGGTGAGTCGGTTACTGGAAGATACGAATACTTCCTGCTTAACATATTTCTGTCGGTTGAACTTGCAGTTTTGAAGACGGAACTGGTTCTCAAAGGACATCGAACTTTCTGCCCATCTCAAGAATCCTTGACCTAGGAATCGAGTTTTTCCAGTTTCCGTTTAACACAAAACTGGAATATCTGTTGGATATGAAATGCAAAACATCACAGAGGATAAATTATCGATTCTAATAATATCGTAGCTATAGATTTTTTTATTATTCAATTTCACTTGAGTTTCCTTCAGGAGTTACGACATATCCATATAAAACTATATCCAGTTGGACAATGAAACTAACTGTAATTTATGTAAAGCTGTTGCAAAAACCATAGCATTACTCCCACTCCCGTGCCTGATATTGTAGTGGGGGTAAGCCGGACCTCAGTTAACAGTTAACTTGGTAATGTTAAAGCTATTTTGAAAACGTTGATGGATGGAAATGTATTGTGCTAGTTCACGATAAGTTGTACATTAAAACACACTCCCGTAAATGTTAAGGGATAAGAACATGGTTTGATAAAATACCTTTCTGATGTCTGCATATCGCGATCGTAAAAGTATAATCAATATTTTTAAGAATGATAGTGGAGTTCCCAACTGACGGCAATGCTCCCCTCCACTACTGCGTGTCTGACGCGACTGTAGCGAACAAGACAGTCTGCTCTGCCGTTTCCATTATTGAGATGCCGAAAGATAGACAACAAAAATAGGTAACATAAGAAGTTTCTACACCGCGATTCCCTCAGGACTAGCATATAAAAGAAATGAGTCAGTAAGGGGAACTAAGCTAAGTCAATTTCTTGTGGCAGCAGTGATTGTCCGCGTCTATATAAATATTCATTGATTACCCATTTATTTTGTAAATAGGATAAATAAACAATAAAAGACGTCTTATTTGATTTAAAAAACTGTTCGTGATGGTTATGTGTGTCTGAGGCTGTGGAGTTATAGAAATTAGCAGAGAAAGATAAGAGTCAAGCAGGAAAACTACTTCACATCCTGCACTAAATACCGGGAATTCCCACTTGTTAGTCCACGAGTAAATAATTACAACGAAAATATAATTTATAGTTTTTATAAAGAGTTTAGACTGAAATTATTAAATTAAAGATAATTGCAATTTTATTTACTTACATTACGTGTAAATTAGATCACACGTTTATCTCAATGAACAAATTGCAATTTTATGTTAATGCGTTTCAACTGCGTTAAATGAAATATGTAAAACAGCAATTCAAGGTACATGAGATTCAAACCTTTATATGTATTACCCTAATTTTTTTTTGTAAAACAACCTGAGTAAACGAGTTTAACTTAACATGCTTTACCATTACCAACATGCAGGTTTACTAGTCACATTATTTGAAGAATAAATTTCTAAATTTTATAGAGCTTTTATGAGGGTTAATTATAAAATTAGATTGGTGTATTAAAAGACTGAAACTTTTTTACCTGAATTAGATTTAAGTATCAATGTTTTTTGGGTATCTACAATATACAGCTTATTATTAAATGATAGTTGATCAACATGTGAGAATACGGCAGAAATAACACATAACATTGTTCTTATTTGCACGTTTATTGAGTAGTTAAATTAACTTCTTAAAATTAAAGTATTAGCAAACATAACACTTTAAAAATATTTTTGCCATTATAATAATTGTTTAATATTGATAAATTTAAATTAAAAGATTTATCTATTCAATGATACATTGTATTCAGATTTTCAGAAATTCTTATCAGAATTATAATTTTCTATATACTTGTTATGTTTCAAACCACATAAGTTCTCATCATGTATTTATTTTCTTAGATATTTAAACCACAAGAGCTTTCGGCGCCTTTGCCATAATCATATATTTTAGTATATGTTTACGTCTATCCCTGTATCTAGTTAGTCAATTTCTCGTACTTAAATTTTATCACTCTGTTTATTTTACGATAACCGACTTAATATTTTCCAGTAAGGAAGCCTGCGAGAGGATTTCTCGCAGGTGAACCTTCCCAGAGAGCTCTGGCAGGGGCTACCTTTGGGGATGCTCTCACATCTCTCTGGTTTTTTTTGAACTAAGGTTCCCACATGCCGAGGCACCTCGGTCTGTTTTGAGAGGTGTATGTTCCGGGGTCGCAGACCTTGGGCATACGGCAAGAGTTGTCCGCTATTCCTATTGGAATAGTCGGCCAGCTGCCTCCTAAACAGGCCAAGGCATGGCGAGGGGTAAGCTGCGTCCCCACAGCAAACTCCTCTCCCGCTATCGGAAGGGCGTGGGACAAGTACCCAATGCCCGACCTACCCGATGCAGGTTTTTCTAAGGTTTTCCCTGCATTCCTTTAGGCGAATGCCGGGTAGGATCCTTAAAATATAGCCCGGGGGCCCTAGTTAACCCTTGGCTACCTTCCTCTACCCTTCCGCATCCCCCCTTTCAAATCCCTTCCTATGCTATTAAAGGGGAGTTGCCCTAAGTGGATTACCCTCATGTAGCCTATTGCCCTAAAAAAAAAAAAAAAAAAAATATTTTCCAGTACTAAGGTTCCCACAAGCCGAGGCACCTCGGCCTGTTTTGAGGGGTGTATGTTCCGGGGTCGCAGACCTTGGGCATACGGTAAGAGTTGTCCGCTATTCCCATTGGAATAGTCGGCCAGCTACCTCCTAAACTGGTCGAGGCACGGAGAAGGGAATGCGGCGTCCCCACAGCAAACTCCTCTCCCGCTATCGGAAGGGCGTGGGACAAGTACCCAATGCCCGACCTACCCCGATGCAGGTTTTTCTAGGGTTTTCCCTGCATTTCTTTAGGCGAATGCCGGGTATGATCCTTAAACCATAGCCCGGGGGCCCTAGTAACCCTTGGCTACCTTCCTCTACCCTTCCGCATCCCCCCTTTCTAATCCCTTCGTATGCTATTAAAGGGGAGTTGCCTAAAGTGGATTACCCTCATGTAGCCTGTTGCCCTAAAAAAATAAAAAAAAATAAAAATTATTTTCTAGTGCATCAATTATTATTTCCAAAATTTTTTTAAAATCCTACTTATTTCAACATTTATTGCAAATAACATATTCTTGTCTTTCGCCACTAATTTTAATTTTATACTGGCATAGAAAACACCCATATTCCCCTCATCAGTTCTTTTATCCACAAGTTCTTCTTAGTCCACTTGAATTTTTAGCTCTGGAGTTTTCAAAATGTAACAACTCATAGTTAGTCCAGTTGATAAAAGTCGTTGAAGACTTTTTACAGTAGATGACAGCTATGAACATACAAATGAAATTATATTGTGATGTAATGAAAAAAAATATTTATATGTTGCATGTAAAATTATGTGTGTATGATTGATGATTATGGCAAAGGAGCCGAAAGCTAATGTGTTTTAAATATCTAAGAAATTAAAGATTTGAAGAGAACTTATATGTGGTTTGATACATAACAAATATATATAACCAAAAGAAGTTTTTGTTACTTCACAGAGTTTTTAAAATATAATTTAATAATATTAAAAAAGTAATTTGAACATATCTCAGCGTAAGTGATACTTAACTCATACAGTTTCGATGCATGTAAATTAATAGATTAAAATAATAGTTAAATATTGAAAGATCATATTTTACGTTACTACAACGGGAAATTAAATTTAACACGATTTGTGATCCTGTCGAGATAATACCTGCGATGTCTGTGGTCGATGGCGTTGTCAGCTTCGGTGATAGAAGTTTCTCTGCTAACAAACTTAATAGTGACTGACTTCAGCACTGCTCTGACTGTCTCTTTTTCAACGTACTTATTTTCTTGTACATAATATAAGTGATTGTTCCGTTGCCTCAGCGGAAGGTTGGTTGTTCAATAAAACTACTTATAACGTATATTTGTGTGAAAATAACCAACAATATAATTTTCAAATTATATGGGAGTAAGTATGAGTCCAATAAATAAAAAAAACCTTGTGCTTGTTATATAAAGAGTAACACAGCTTGTGAAACTAAAATTACAGTCATTACGCAACAATGTACCTCAAGGCGAAGGTTTATTATTAATGGTCGTATGGCCATTAGAAGACAACTCAGAGATTAAAATAGTGCATGAAAAGAGGATGCAAGAGTAGTAAAATTTGTTCACATTGATAAATCAAATTACACCCATTCCCAACTTTCACAGACATGAAATAATTGGAACTAATAATTTCTGGAACAAAATATGAAGCGTCCTGTATTTAAAGAGTGTAGATTGACTTTTATACTTTTTTATACAATTTGTTACTTCTGATATGAAGTTCATGATATTACGACCTTTAGTTGTAAAAATTGAATTACAATTATAATTAATAACCGAAGTTTTAGTTGCTTGTTAACGAAATAGGTGGTTTTAGAATACTTCGGTTTTCAGTAATGTCTAAAAAACACAATGAGTTACTTCCTTCTATATTATGATGTCAAACTTATGCACAAAGGCAAATGATAAAGTATATTCAATAAATAAATAAATCTGTCGACGTGTCAGATACAACATCCTTTTCTTGAAACCTCTTTTAAATTTGCGTGAAAAGTACACGCTTTTGTAAATTTCTCTCGAAAATTTTACTTTTAATTGAAATTTCAGGAAATAAATTATATTCGTACATGTAGAATTTATTTTTACAATAATTGTTATTTTATACTTGTGTACCTGAGGAATTTTCAAGAAAATGATTGAAACGTTGTGGCATTTTTTACATTTCTTTTATTAAATTGTTTCTGATCTTTTGGCAGACTTATTTATTTATGTCAGATAGCTAAAGTAAATTAATTTCTTCATTGCAAAAATTTGCAGAGTTTTTCGTATATATGGTATATAGCCAATATTTTAATTTGACGTGCCTCGCGATTTAACCTTGCTACGTCTCAGATCAAGCGTCCTAATAAAACGTATTATGTGAGAATCATCTCAAGGCTATCAGCATTTATAGGTAAAAAGTTGAGAAATTTCTTCATATCCTGGTGGTCTATTCATCTGATTATCTGCAGACACATTACAGTCGAATAAACGGTTACGTCGTAGCAATGTAAAATAGATTTAATCACGATTTATTCCATAACAGCGGTCGTCGAAATGGTCCATATCGATATTCGAGGGTTCACATAACATTATTGGGGAATCGATTCGGGTTTTTGGGGTACAGATTTATTATATATTCAATCTCGCTTAAATAAGATTTCTTTAAATCTTAATGGTTACGTAAAAATTCTCACTACATTAAAAATCTACGACTATAAAAAAGAGATGAAAACAATTCCTCTTTAAAAATGGAGCGCTTTTTCCTCTCTCCGTTTTTGAACTAAGGTTCCCACAAGCCGAGGCACTTCGGCCTGTTTTGAGAGGTGTTTTGTTCCGGGGTCACAGACCTTGGGCATACGGTAAGAGTTGTCCTCTGTTCCCATTGGAATAGTCGTCCAGCTGCTTGCTAAACTGGTCGAGGCACGGAGAATGGAAATATGCGTCCCCACATCAAATTCCTCTCCGGCAATCGGAAAGGCGTGGGACAAGTGCCCATTGTCCGACCTACCTGATGCAGGTTTTTCTAGGTTTTGTCCTGAATTACTTTTAGGCAAATGCCAGGTTGGATCCTTAAAATATAGCCCGGGGGCCCTAGTTAACCCTTTGCTACCTTCATCTACCCTTCCACATTCTCCTTCCACATTCCCCTTTCAAATCCCTTCCTATGCTATTAAAGGGGAGTTACCGCCATGTGGATTACCCTCATGTAGTCTGTTACCTAAAAAATAAAAAAAATGTAATTATTAGCTAATTTTGAAGTTAAGAAGATATTAGAAAAACGATTTACAAAAATGTTTAGGCATAATGAAAAAAAAAATACATTTTTTAAAAGTTTGTATATGCTTGAAATCTGACTTTAGTAATTTTAATTTAATCTTAACCAATTAGTAATAAATTGAATGTTGAATTCTGAAGAAATTGTCTTAATATTTTGTTCAAAAGTATTGTGCTATTTGTGGAGTCGAGTTTACATTACAAGTAGGAATATTTTACGTTAACTTTGCATGTGTTACCTTTGTAATAAATTTCCGCTGCAGTTTTCTGAATTCATAATATCATATTTTATTCTTATTTACGTATACAGTATTACTTCTCGTCGTTAAAATATTTTCTCATTTATTAATGTTGGTATTTATTAAATTTCAACGAATTTTTTCTTCTGATTATGTATTCTACTGTTTATCTATGTTAGTAAATATATATTGTCATGTAAATGTGTTTTACGTATTTATATTCGTAATATTGAATACTTTTGAATTTATTTATTTCCTCAGAAGCTGTGTAATGGAATTAATTAATTTATCTACATATTAAGGGCTAAAACGTACATATTTACAACCAGATAATGGTGATAATTCCGCTCAGTAATATAAAATGTTTGTTTTAAATATTTAAATGCATAAAAATTAAATACATAAATAAAGCTGAATAATAACATTTAGTGGACGACGGTAATCACAAATTTAGGCCGACCTTGA
Source organism: Zhengitettix transpicula (assembly GCA_037074705.1). Lineage (NCBI taxonomy): Eukaryota > Metazoa > Arthropoda > Insecta > Orthoptera > Tetrigidae > Zhengitettix > Zhengitettix transpicula. The sequence goes on along the minus strand of CM073593.1, from coordinate 65,545,215 downwards.
TTCCAGAAGATTGTTCCCTACAACACAAAATTTTTTACTGTGGTACACGAAATAAAAGTAGTAAATCACGTCACCATTGCCGGGCTCTGATATTATCTTCCCCGCAGACGGACAAGGACGTGTTTTCCCAGCGTAACTGGCTCTACGGTTTTTCGGTTTTTCTACTAAATAAGGAAAATGTGAAGGATTGTTTTAAAAGATAATTAATTGGATATGATACTCCATTTGAGAATTTTTTTTTATAGATGGGTGTGATAATGATATAAAGTTTCAGAAGAACTTGATATAAATAAATATTTTGAGACTGAAAATTATTTTCCCCTGTAAACTGAGAGAAGTAAAATAACTGTGATTAAATAAAATGAAAATAATGATATTAATAATAACTGTTTGTTAGAAGCACCTTTCATTACAGGAGAGAATACAAAAATTATTTCTATGAGTCGTATTTTCACTTCTCAGTGTCAAAACTACGACTGAAAGTTTTAGACTGTAAATAATCCCACAACCTTGAACTTCTTCAATAATTTAATTTTAATATATGAGAATCGGAACGGAGATGGAAAATTTAATTGGAAAGGTTATCTATTGTTATCGCAAATGAGACAAACGCTTCAGTTCCAGTGAACTAAAAACTCGTAATTAATTATTACAAACGAAATGGAAGCTAGATGCACAATCCTGTAGACGTTTTTAACGTAATTATTGAAGAAAATAGTGATGTCTGCTGTTGTAAGCAGTAAGTAAACGAAACGTTCGGTTCGCCCGAGTAAATTGAAAAAAATTATGTAGAGATGCAACTAATAACAACAATTTGCCAGTCTTAATTAAATTATTATGCAGAAACAAAACTGTTATGCTAATGTAAGAGGAATATGTTTTTGACCTTGTGCCAATCGAAATATAAACCGTAACGCTATTCGAAAACGCTCTGCTCCTGACATGACAACAACAGATGAGTTCGGGTAAGACTCCGTTTGAAATTATTCGCAGAAGCCAATTACACTTTTAAAATTATTATTTGCGTCTAGATCACGAATCGCTTTCAGCACGTAAATAAAATGTGTGAAGTAAGACCTATGATTTATGTTTGGTGTTAACAACTAGTAATTTATCCTTGTAATATTTAACGATGCATTTAATTCATAGCTCATTATTCATTTTTGATCACCACAGCTTATTTTGAAGATATTTTACACATATGGAATCAACGTAAATATAAGCAGAATTTTCACGAATACTGTTCTCATACTAATTGTAGTGACCATGAAAAAACCATTAAAACTACTTAATGTAAAAAATAACGAGACAACTATGTTGTTACCTCACTTCGTTGCTAGGTCACTTCAATGATAAAATTTTAACGAGACTTTTTCTTCTGTTTAGTTGTTTAATTCTTAGGGCAATAAATGTCTTTGAAGAATTTTACCGAAGTTGGCTGATCTTTGACGAAAGTTGTAGATGTTTTGTTTAGTAGTCTGCTAATTTCACACTCTTTAATGAAGTTGATTATTTGTAGGGAAAGGAATAGCCGAGGCAGTAAAGAAATTTATGAATTGATAACACATTTGTGAAGGATTAGTTTTGTTTTTTTAGAGTAGGCTTCATGAGGCACATGGTGGAAACACCCCTTTAATTGCTTAGGAAGGGATTTGAAAGGAGAAAGCGGAAGGATGGAGGAAGGTAGTTTAGGGTTAACCAGGGCCCCGGGGTTGTAGTTTAGGGATCCTACCCGGCAAAAGTGATACAGGACAAACCCTAGAAAATCTACATCAGATAGGTCGGGCAGTAGGTACTTGTCGAACGCCCTTTCGATGGCGGGAGAGGGGTTTGCTGTGGGAACGCAGCATTCCCTTCTCCGTACCTCGACCAGTTTAGGAGGCAGTTGGCCGACTGCTCTTCTGGGAACGGTATAGTAAAAGTCTGTGACCCCGTAACAGGGCGAGGTGCTTCAGATTCTGGGAACCGTAGTTAAAAATCGGAGAGAGGAATTAAAAATTTAATTCAAGTATGATGTGAATCATAATACTACTGGATACATTCAAATTATACAAAATTTGAGTGGAATTCTGCGAACTCATTATAATTAACGGCATCAACGTATGACAACTAAAAATGCAGAAACTATATTGTAAATATGGTTTGTAGCCCTGAAAGTAAATGTTTTTTTTTAATACTGATTGAAGAAAATCATTCTGCCATATATTATTTTTCAATAGTATTTATTTTGTAATTTCTGCGAGAAGCCAGACATTGACAATGTGAAATAGATTTAGATTTACTATTCCATTAGACCTGTTCCTGGAAACAATAAATCTAAATCTATTATTAAATTAGTAAGATATTATTATATTATATTTGAATATGATATTGCAAGTGATTTTAGCCAATAAGTATTAAAATCATTCATTTTAGGTATTCGCTATAGCTTACTCACAATTTTAGTTTAACTGGGTCAATGCTATCGAATATACTTTAGTCCTCGATTAAATTTTAACCTTCTTCTGTACCGTATGTAGAAATAATTTGTTTAATTTTCGTGTTTAATATAATTTAAACTGTCTAATTCCGTATATTAATTTTTCCCACGTGTCGCCGGTAATACCTGCTTCTGAATATTTCCTCTTATTATTCACAAAATTCTTTTTTGATTTTAATGAATTATTTTTCTTATAAGGTTTCTTTTGCAGCATTATTGTTCAACGCCTCAAGCGCTTCCATCACGAGAAACGTGACAGAAAGAGTAATGGAGGCCCGGAAAGTATAAACAGGTGGTTATCTGGGATTCGTGTTCTTTTAGACGCCGTGGAAATGAGCAAACAGAAATTTTGCGTGACGATATCAGGAGAAACAGAAATGTCCTTTCAATTTGAAGAAAAAATGTATCTCTCACATATTTCACGTGTAACATTTACTGGAGGGAACGGTTCGTAATTAATGAGTTGTCTGTTGAAGATGCAGCCATACAAGTCGTAGCAAAAATTACGACATCACAGGGTACGAAAACATTCTTCAACAAGGGAAACCTACCAATTTCAAGTATTCAATTATGATCCAGGAAGAGATTTCTAACCCCCCGATGTATGTAGTGTGTAATTAAATGAAAGAGAAACCTGCGCGATTGGAAAGCTCGAAGCGAGAAGACTGAGGGATTATTGAAGTGTAGAGCCACAGAAATAAGGAAAAGGAGTATGAAAATATTTCGGAGAAGGCAGAAAGTGAATATATGAGTCTTGTACTCTGAAAATAAAATACACCTGGTACTGGGGGACAATAGAATATTTGTAATCGAGACTGACAGGGTAAAATGGAGATACAGTACTTGAGATAATTTGAGGTTGTGGAACTGTGATATAATCATTTTGTCTGTTTTAACTGCCATATTTCTGCGTGACACGACGCATCATTGTTACAGAAATCAACGGTTTAACTCCCAGATTTACGTGTGTTTCTTTAACTGTTGACAAACAATGAGATGAATCTATTATTATGACATCTGTTTAAATTAATTTCTCTACTTCCACTGGAAATCTAATAAGGAAAGTGTATAGGTCGTGAGATATAGAAAATAATGCGAAATTAACAGTAGAAGAAGGGCGAAGATGAAGGGGATTATTGTCGTCTTGGATAGAAGCTGGAGTAACGCTACTGTCATTCTTAAAAACATTCATTATATTCTTATAAACGGGATAAACAGACAGCTGCAAGATATTTATCACACCCTGTACTTTAATGGCTAAGATTTTTGGCGTTAAACTTATCCTGAACAGCAAATAATATATTTACATGCGTCAATGTTATAAGAATATATTTTACACTATCAAGTTTCCGTAACAAATTTTCGTGTTAAAATAAGATCCGACCTACCCCACTACAACCCCAGGCCAGTGGACGACTGGACATTGTACTTTAAGACGACCAGCTATTTCTCTCTAGTTATAATTGTTTAATGATGATATACGAAACTGTTATCGACACAGACGTTCACGTTCCAGTAGCTGCGAATTTACGTTATGTACTTAACACGAGCTGTTAATAGTTTCATGTCATGCCACTGTGCATGACACTCGCCATTTAATACAGGCCTTCTCTGACCTCATATTGTAATAAATATTTAATGGACTTATTGTTCCAGGAGAGGAACTCCTGTGGCTTACTTGCACAGTCATGTGCAGAACAGCATATTCATCTAAGGTAGAGATATAATCATGGACGCAGACCACGCAAAAGGTTCATCCTTTCAAATAAATTAATTTAAAATCGTATGGACTTGCTGACGTTAATAAAGACAAACTGATTTGTTGCATCTTCATTGGCATCAGAACGAGCTACAAAATTTTGCAGAAATCGAAGACAGATATTATTACGAATGTCATCTATAGAAAATAAAGTTCATATTACAATTACAATATCTAATAAAATATATCAGTAAATTGTTACGGAAACGTCAACATTCTTCACCCAAATACGCTCTGAATCAGACACGATGACTTGCTGAAGCTATTTGCAGAGAACCGCTATGTTTCCGTGCCCGACTGAACCAAAACTTTGCTGACTCAACTTCTGTTAACGTTATTTTAACACCTACAGTCGTAGTTGTGCACATAACTTTCCTCTGCACACACACCCACACACACGACGCTACTTGTGTATTCGTTGGTGTTGAAAACCGAGAATTTCGGATACAATAGTGAAATGACACATCTTTAAACAGTTTAGTGTGCCAATATAAAAAATCTAGAAAACCAATCACTCTTTAAATACATTTTCTATGACGTAAAAAATTATATTAAAAAAACATACAGCTAAAAAAAATCTCGTTACGATCGTAAATCTGGTTGTCTCGTTTTGATAGTGTCTTTTAAAGTCTATCTTTTTATTTGTCACTTTTTTATACTTAATTTAATTTTATGAAAACTGTTACGATTAAGGAGATAAACGGAGGTATGTAGAAATTATTTTTCTTAAAGCTACTGAAATTTTGATAAGTATTTATTACAATAAAATACAACTTTTTAATGAATAGATGTATTTTTAAATTTCAAGTTCAAAATCAATAATAAACAGAAACTGTGGAATTTTCTTCTTAAGAAGGAGTGTGAATCCTAGCTTTTTGTAGAATCGAGACACATAATTCGGTATATTTACGATTCTCTTATGTACATTTTTATTTTTTTCTCCCGATACGGTTTAATAAATATCATTCATCACAGTTCAATTATTTTTTAAAAAATGTATTAATATTACATTCTGCAATCACCTGTGATTTTAATACAGGAAACTAAAGGATGAGAATTTTAACTTATATAAAAATCTATAGTCCATTTTGCTAACATCAGATTAATTTATGTTAATTCTAAGATTACTGGGATTTGATTGGCAAATAGTTGCTGAAAGGGGAAAAGATTTTGTTAATACAGAATAACGAGCTGTATTTCGTATTGTAAGACGCATTGTCTGCCATCTGTTCCAGACTTTTTTTTGTTATGTACAATTTCACCAATTAATATATCAGAATTACCTCATTAATGTATCAGAAGATTAGTTAACTGGAAATGTTATATTCTAACATTTTTATCATCTTGGGATACTCCTAATTTTTTATTTAGGTGTGGTATTTTTGTATAATCTGTATAAGTTCAATTAGCAAAGAAATTGTGGTTATTAACATTAATCATTGTTAGTCAACATACGCGTAAACGAAGTAAAGTATAGATTGCAGACTTTCTGAAATGACCTCTTATTAATTTCTCAAATACACCTTTCACGTAATTTTAATGACTCTAATGGAGTTGGTCGTAATTGTGCGTCCAATCCAACTTATTCTTTCGTGAAACGCCGCTGTATGATGTATTTCGTGGACCAGTCTTCCTGAGACACAAAACAACGCAGTTTCCTCAACAGGTGATTTACGTTTTCTTTCCAATTTCATGCACGCAGCATCTTTAATCTCAGTGGTACAATCTCGTGTTCTCAGAAGCAGTTTCGCCAAGGACATCTAGAGCCTTTCTGCGGCAGAATCTGGCACGCGAAAAATGAACACATGCCCTAAGGGACGAGTGCAGCCTCAATTATATGTGCTCGTTGCACTAAAACATGCATGTCATTATAATGCCCATGGTCACCTATTTCAAGGGATTAAGTAGTTTTTATTTAGTCTCATTTAATTTGAGTGTTAGAAGCGCATCTCCGAAAATAGCAATTGTCACACCAAGAAATGGGGTTGCTGTAAAGTGATATGTACAATACTGTTCTGAATTTAATAATTCATAATCCGCATAATCAACATTAAGTTAATGCCTTGGTATATTAATTATTTTTTCTTGGAAAGTCAGTTTTCATACTATTTAACCGATATATAATTAAATTATATTTAAACGACCACAAGTTGCAATACTCCTGTTTGAATGTTAAGAAAAATGTTTTAAAAATATTTTAAGATCCAAATAAATTCTCTTAGAAATTCAACTATATTTTTAAATTATATCCATTCTAGAGACTTAATACTGTGGCTATGTATTATGATTACAATTATTTTGCCTAAACATTTAGTTGCTATTTTAACAAAAATATATTAATGCTTCCACAAACCAAATTAAAGTCCTCAAATTTATATTCTTTATTTTAAACACAAGTCTACATATTAAAAATCACTGTAGCTTTCAATCTGTACAATATTAAACGTGCATCAATATCCCACGTAATAGTTTCTAATTACACAATAAATGAAAAACCATTTAAATATAAAAAATGAACTAATTTTGATGTATAACCCACATGTTTTTAATCAGTCTCAATAAATAATTTTAGAATTCCATTACTAAAATATTATTTTATTAATTTTAACAAAGTAAGCCAAGTTGAAAGTATGATTTTGGAGAATTATATATAAAATAATTGATAACTTTCATATATTTTTATTTTAAAAATAATAATTTAATGTTGACAAATTGCATAAATAATAGGATTTTTTTAATTGTAAATGATTTATAAAGCTATGTTTTTTTTGTGGATTAGTATGATCTAACTATCGACCGACAGCTCCTTGTTCAAAATTAATAACAAAAAAATAAGCATTGGAGTTTTAAAATTGTTTATGGAGACTAAAAATCTGGGAGGATTTTTTACAAAATTACCAAATTAAAAATCAGTCAAACTAAATTCATAATCCTCAAAGAATAAATACTTTTTAAACTGTATTTGTATTATACTTCAGTCTATGTTCTCTAATAAAATTGTTCTATTAAATTAATGCAACAATGTTCCTTCAAATTTTCTCTTATCCTTTTCTTATTTGTTTCGTGGATCTGAATGAATAACATTTGATTTAAGAAACCCTTCTAATATAATTAATAGGATAGCCTCATTCCTGCCTGTAAGTGAACTGTAAAAAAAAATTAAGTCTTCTTAAAACAGGTTTCTTGTTCTGCAATCACTATGTTTGAGAAAAATAAATAACCAGACGATCGTTGCGTAAAGCGAGATGTAGTAAATTATAGAAGCACAAACAAAACGTGTAACGAGGAATGGTGAAGCAACTGAAGTCTGGAAACAGAACAAAGCCGTGAGTGCTAAATTAGTCTTAAGAATGTTGAGAAACTAATAAACTGTCAGTTGTAAATTTCCATTACTCGTTGAGAATACTTTAGTGTAGGGAAAGGAATAAACAACCGCAATATTGCAAACTTATGTCGCTCATCCTTGAACTGAAGCAACCTTGTTATAAATGAATAATAATTTCTTCACAAAAACGTCGGTAGTACAGTTATTTTCTACCTTTAAAATGGACATGAAATAAATAATGAATTCATATGATTTATATAATTTCGAAACGTTTTGATGTAATTGTAATTGTAATTGTAAAAGCACAAGGAAAAATATTGACTTTGTTAATTGGGTCCCAATCATGATAATGTACTCAGCCAGATTTCACTTTCCGTCCGAAGCGACATTTATAGAAATTTACGAGAACTTCTGCGGAGAAGATACCGTACTTGCTCACAGATTTCGCGTCGAGAACGTAACGGTTTTGTATGGCTTGATGGTATTTTTTTCTAATTTACTCCATGGCAAAAACATTTTCATGAGAAAATTTTGTTTATTTATACGGAAGAGGATTTGATATCAGCGATCATTACATTCGGAACTCATTTTCTCCTACCTTATTTTCTGGAATTGAAGCTACAGCTTGTTGATTTGAAGGTTGAATAAAAAAGAAGATGTTATAGATACCATTTGCTTATTCTAAAATATTGGAATCTTAGGTTGATTTTTTAAAAAAACTGTTATTGACGAGTGGAGTCACCATTGGCGATACACTGATTTGTCGTGAATCTAAAGGGTTGGTCGATTCTTTCCAGCATAGCGTTGGGTATGTTGGCCATTTCTTGGGAAATATTGTCCTTCAGTTGGACGATTGGTGTACCCGATGGATTTGCGATACCCCCGTAAAAAGGTCTTCAATCGGATGAGCGCGCCGGTCACTGACGATCGCTCCTCAGAGATCAGGGTAAGAATTCCCGCAAAGCCTTCGTTTCCCTGTGTGCCGTGACTTCTTCATGCTGAAACAACACATTTCCAAGATCCATTTACTCAATATTCAGTAGAAATTTTTTCCGACTATGTTAGCATAACGGTCACGATTCACAAAATCAGGTACTAGTCCTTTCACTCTACAACACACACCAAATGATTGCACGTTCACCGTGGATGGACTTCTAATGAAGTGTTCTGGGATTGATGTAACTCGAGTGGCACATGTTTTTGCTTATTAACGCATCGAGGCTGCTGAAAATGATCCTCGTCACGAAAGAACACAATCTCGTCAGCTGGAAAAGTTTCAAGGAACGCTTCACGTGCATTTAGCGAGAAGCGTGTTTCCGCATCACAGCTAAGTTGTAGAGCTGAAAGTGGAGAACATCATGAACACAACGATCAGAAATTCTAAGGGAAAACACATGATTGATTGTCGATCACCGGGAGATGACACCTGGCTGATGTTGTAGGGCTGATCTCGCAAGCCGTTCTAACTGTGATATTCTCCTTTTCACACTTAAATTTTCCCCTTAAATTGCTTACCCACTTTACAATTGATTGCTGGTAATATTGAAGTGTGCGCGGAACGCTCGCTGTGAATCGACGATCGAGTGATCCATAGGAAAATGAGCATCTACGACAAACGTGAAAGCGAAGGAGAAAAACTTCCCGACTTACACGTTCAAATTCAACCATTCGCAGCCTCTACCACAGAGCCTCGCATCATGGAGCCAGATTCAAATCAGAAAATTATCCTGTCGCAAGATGCATAGCCAATTTCCTGATGTAGCCTCCCCTTTGTACATTTGACTCAAACGTTCCTCACTTGTATACCTCGATTACTCATGCTTTATTTAATTATGCTTCACGTACTATTAAATATCTCAAAAATATTTTTTTTCACTGGAGTATACTTTATTGTTTGGTAAAAACAATAAATTACGTACGTGTCAAGATAGTAAATTAACGTCAATTTTCGGCGAAGAAAAATGTATTTATTTAAGATGTAAATAACTATAATCAAGCATAGAGTATTTTTCTCAAATATGTAAAATGACGATATTAATAGCGCATCTCAACTAAGTGGTTCATCCTTTTCTTACTTTGTATAGGCTGAAACACGATATATATATCAGTGAAAACCTAATGAAACATATTTTAGTACTAATGAGAAGTGAAGGACCAAATTTTCGCGTTCAACCAGTCCAACGAAGCTGAATTTAGATGATTACATGAATTTCGCACATGATTTAGTACATTTTTGAGCGATCTAATGGTTTTTGTACCAATTAATTGTAACAGACATACAAAACAGTGAAGTTGATTGTTATATTGCTTATAAAACTAGCTTTCTTAACATTTATTGCAGGTATGTCTTAGTCATACATAATTTTTGGATTTATTATTATATCTGAGTTGTTACGCTTCCCAAAAATATCTAACGTAGTAGACTATAAAATTTCATTTTATTTATGTGAGACGAAATACTTCACTACAGGCACTCTATATTTTTTTGCGAAATATTTAAATGTTTTTCTTTCTGTTCCCAGGCACGAAGACAATACTTCATGGAGTATCCGGTTTGTTTAAGTCCGGGGAGATCACGGCTATCATGGGTCCTTCGGGAGCAGGGAAGTCGTCACTCCTCAACATCCTCACAGGATTCACGTGAGTTCTATGACCTTTTTACTCATGCTGTGAAAAATGTTAAATGGTTTGCCAGTACGTTTGAAATATGAAGAAAGCTAATTATTTTATATTACCGAACATTGAAATTGAGGTTCGAAAAAGTTTCGCCGGGAAAAAAGATTGTGAATCTAAGAAAATTTGCTTCATGAAATAGCAGAAAGTTATACTATTTAATCATAAATTGACAAATTAATATAAATTTCGTAGTCAATCATCATTATGTAAAATGGGAGTGTAAAATGATAGATGCGTTCTATATGCACATATATAAAATCTTTACTATATTTTTAACACTCATATATAGTTTACTATAATTAAAACAGTGACTTCACAGATATACTTAACGATTCCATGTAATCCGCCTTTTAATTTTTTTCTTATGTGCGAGTTATTGAAGATTTGCCTGTTTATGAATACTGTTGTCTTTTACGTTTAATTATTATTGATATTTAACCTTCGCATTTGATAAGATTTCCTTATGTACATTAGACTAATGCTTTTATATTTGTTTTCCGCGAGATTTCAGCTGATGTCATCGTTCATTCCGAAGTAGTGTCTGAGATTAGTCATGATTAAACAAGTAGTGTGTAAAGAAGTTAAACTCAACAAGGAACACAAACTCAAACATGTTTACAAAATAGATTCAAATAGGTTTTTCTAAAAATCAGAATAGGTAGCAACAATTTTGCATATCAGTGATATTTATTGACAACTGCTCAGTATACTAAACAGTAGAGATATTTAAATGTATCATACTCGTTGATACGGTTGTTGAATAAATAAATGTAAATGAAACGACTTTTGTAACCTCTACGTAATTTTGGTTCCAAGGTCTACGAATTCGTGCATGTTGCCCGTCGTATTTTATTTTCTCCTCTTCCATATTCCTGGCGCAGAGAGCCAATTATATTTTCATGGTAAAATCTAATTCCGTCTCTTGAGTTTCTTTATTTCCTTTACTAATTGCAGGAGAGGTTTGCATTGATATTTAGTTAACAAGTGCCTGACTGTACGGCAACCGCTGATTTAATAAATATAATGAGAGATAGTTAACATAAGTTACAAAATTATTTTACGTAATAATAAAGTTAAAATAATTATTTAAGTCTGTAGAGTTTAAATTTATTATTAATAAAGGTCAATATCAGACAATTAAAAAATGAATTAAAGTTAATTTAATTTCACGAGTTTCTGTCCACTTATGGACCCTTATCAGGTTAACAATAATAATTTAATTTAATTTATTATTCTTTTTTAAACGATTGTTGGATGAATTCTGGAAAGAAATTTGTTGATTTATGAAGTTATTTTTATTTATTATTTATGGTTTACAGTTCACTGATTAACATTGATAAATTCCCTGTTATTGATTGATAAAACCGAGAAATTTGCTTGTCATCGCTGCTCCTGATTCAGAGAAGATATTTTGACATTAAAACTGAACACTCTTGCCCATCTGTGACTGCTTTATATGTTTTAATTGAAAGATAACTTATAAACTAAAAAAGAAAAGAAATATTTTAATTCATGAAACGTACATTTATATGAATAAACGAAAAATAATAAATATATCTTAACATCTGTTATTGGCCTCTATTTTTATTAATATTAATATAAATACACTGCAGTGATGTATTGTGTGACAATATGCACTGGGATATTATTCCAATTATCTTCATGTATTATGCTCCGAAACATTAATTTCTTCTCGTACATATAAAAATTTCTTATAAGTATTTATGTAAAAGATTTACACAATTATCTTTCTAATTTATTTACTGATTTTTAACCACTTTTATTATTTTAAATATTATTTTCGTAATTTATTGATCGATTTTCTATTTTTTAAATTCTATTCTCTCTTACAGATGTACAGTCAAATACATACTTACCCAATTCTTAAATAATTCATGATTTGTGTGTTTATTAGACACGTTCTATTTCTTTATAACGTAAAATAAAAATTAAAACGAAATTTTTTATCCATCAGCAATAAATAGAATATGAATATCAATCATTTCAGTCTTAAGGAATCTTAATCTTCAAAATATAATTTTTAAGGCCATAAAAACAAGATTGGATTGTAATCCATATATATCACAATTTTAAACATTATGGGTTTAATTATTTAAAATATGAATTCATATCGTGGAAATTAAGGAAAAACATCTCGAAAATTTAACAATCCACTGTTTGTACATATTTGTCTTAATAATATTAAATTTGCATATTCACAGGAATGAAATAATATGAAACCTTCAAGGAATAGAAATAATGTATATGGCATAATTATTTATATATAAGTGAATTTAAATATTTTTCTCAAACGGATAGAGATGGTATAATCTAAAAAACATTTTTGTTCGATTTAAGCCTCTTTATTTTTTAAAAAGATTCACGTGAACTAATATCCTATAAACTTATAGTTTTAATTTTTAAAATTTTTAAAATGGAAAGTTTTTCATCCTGACTTTTAATTCTGTATGTAAAA